>JAODKF010000116.1:20827759-20837950 GCA_026779585.1 Mormyrus proboscirostris | reverse complement strand
GCCAGGCCCCTCTCCCAACCTGCCCGATATTCTGCTCCGTCTAAATAATTCACAGATAAAGTGAAACCAAACAAATACCAAGGGATGCCAGACAGTAAGTTAATCCCCCCCAAATAAAATAAAACTTTATCTTGAGGCTCAAATAAAACAATAACATAATATTAAAGTGTGCAAGTTATAAGAAAGCACAACCATGGCAACAAATAACCCAGAGCCTTGGGTATATGGTGTTAGTGTCGAAAAGATTGCTCTCTTCATATTGCTGGGAATTGTTTTCTGTATCTCTTCCTCTCCGTGTAAGGTGGATGCAAAGTGAGATATGATGAACACATATGTACGTGATCTAAGGCTTTTTTGGAGGATGGCCGACTTGTATGTATGAAATCGGTTACACTATAATATCATATTAAAAACAGAACATCATTTTCCATCGTTTATTACATTTTTTTTATGGTCGAATTTCCCGTAGATGAGCACGAAAATACCTCTGAGAGTCTCTCAGCCATGGACCCACACGGCGGCTACTGAGGGCTCACTGTGCCACCAGCGTCTTACATCAGCCCCATTTATCCTGCCCGGCCCTGATTCTACCCACCTGCCCGCCCCCTTCCCGTCCCCGTTAACCTTTACTATAAGGCACACATGCATCGCTCAATTCAGACATTTTAAAAAAACAACCCTTTCTCCCTTTTTTAGGTGACAAAAAAAGTTACCGACGGATCATTTTAACTTCTATTCTATCTACTCTATTACAATAGATTCAACATTATGTCTTCGCCCAAAGTACAAGCACTCACATGACAAGTTTCGGGTATACAGCGGTATATGTGGTGTTCTATAAAAAATGGGGAAATACAGAAGTAAATGAAGAATCTGTGCAGAGTTTCTGTGCAGGGTGCAGTCTATATCGATATACAAATATGGTATATTCCAGTAAAAACACACATTCAAAATCATCCTTAGAAATTTTGACAGGAAAAAACGTTTGATATCACAGGCAATTAAGCAGACAGCACAATCAGGCCCTGCTGACCATGAGCTTGGGTCGGAACAAAATACAACTCACCCATAGGGGCGATTCTAGGATTATTTTAAGTTGGGGGTGTAAGAGGGACCATAACTCAAACATAGGGACTAAACTTATCATTATCCAATGACATGTTTTGAATCAGTGAATGACAGGGTAGGAGGCACTCCAGGGACCAATCAGCATTCAGTTGTGCCCAGTGTCCCTGTGGCCCCGCCCCAGGTAAATGCCCCTTGGGGCAGGCAGTGCTGTCTGAGCCTTCTGAGAAGTCAATCCGGCCACATCAAAACACTTGGTGTTGAATAGGGCTCTTCTTGGGAGGTCTGGGGACAAGGGCGCAGGTTTGGGTGGGGTACCTAGACAGGTGCCCTGCATCTCTGCTTACCTAAAGCAGCAGACAGTATTTATCCTGTTATACAGCTGGAAATTCAGGTTAATGGATGGGCTGTGTGTCACTTTCAAGTGAGGAACGGGCATAACAGCATTGTTTGTTTGTATTTGTTCAGAAACCTGGTGCTGAGCATTATTTAATCTAGTTGAACTTGCACATACTGCATATTTTTTGTAAATACTAATTTATGGAATGAAATCTGTAGTGATTTTCATTGTTGGTCATATTTTTAAATATATATTTAATTTGTTAATTTTTTAAATTATTATTATTGTTATTAGTATTAATTATTATTGTTGTTGTTGTTCTTGTTGATGTTGTGTGTTTTGTTGTACTTTTGTCGCATGCACCAATGCATAAAGACAAATTCCTAGTACTTGGCTGATGAATTGAATTCTGATTCTGGTTTTGGTCGAATCGTACCAGGCCTTGCATCAACCAATAAGGATGCGGGACAACGACTGGCTTGGATCTGCAACTGTCAGCTGTATACAACAGGCACAAAAATAAAAAAAAAAACACTGAATGAAAGCTGCCAAACAAAGCCAAAGTCATGCCGCAACCCAATGTCATACTGCAGATCACTCCACAAGAGGCCTTTCCATACTTTTAACTAACGGCAGAAGACGGGTGCCTTTTATTAAACGTTATCTTTTAAGTATCCGGTCTGAGGCTTGTGTTTACAAAAAAATAAAAAAAAAAAATCCATACTTTCTATCCGCTTTTCATATCTTGGCATTCACGCGACGAGGAGAGGAAGGTGACTGTGACAAGTGGCACTGCTTCACAGGCCGAGGGAATCGCTGGTGACACCTTAGGAAGTTATTGGCAAGAAACAAAGTGCTTCTCTGTCTCGGGATACATTACATGTCGGGCTGAAGAGATGCACCAAAGAGTTCGAACTCAAATATTATCAATATATCTGCATTACTTATTAATCTGATTGCTTATTCCTGGGCCACACAGGCCATATAACATGCCACCTGCAATGTCCTCCACAAGCAATACTTGGGCTGTGTATTGAGTTACAAGCTCCTCTATTTACCGGAAAACAGGTCTTGTCATGGCGATAAGGAGAAAGGCGATATTTACAGTCCCTGCCCACAATCTTTTCAGCGAGATCTTCCAGCTTCAGGTAGGAGCTGCACTGGGGAAGCAGGAGAGGAAAGTGAGTGTAGAAGGGTAAAAACAAAAGGTTATCAACAAAGGCAAGTGGAATGGAGCTGTTAGACAAGGACAATATTGCAAGGGAGGGGTGGAGTGCTAATTCTATTTCGGGGGGGGGGGGTGGTTTGGGTGGGGGACACTGATGTTAAACGAGGCCCTCAAACATACCTTGCTTTGGTTAACATTGGTGGGTCAGATGTCAGTAGAAAAACTGGGTTCAAGTAAATATAAGCATATTGTGACTCAATCTGGGATTTGATCAACCACTTTGAAAATAAAGTTAGCAAAGAATTTCACATCTTTGTGCCACAGAAACTGTCATTCCTGCATGGATAGATGGATAGGTATAGCATATGAGGAGCCATTATTCATATAGAGAAGGTTGCCATATCATTAGCCAATGATTCTTTTTCAATCAGTGACAAGGGACCAATCAGCTTACAATTTCAATGTCCTATGTGGCTATGCCCCTCTATATAGGTGCGTGTTTCGCAGAACCTTCAATGAGCCCCTTGTCTGATGCTACCTCAGCAAAATCACATCTTTGGCCACAGTGAAGTGAAGAAGTAAGTATGAGAATACAGAGCGCCTTTGGGTCTAGAATAACTTGAAGTTAATGAACGGGGACCTGCAGCTTCAGGAGAAGGGATTCCAGCCGTTGATGAAACGATCTTGGCAAAAGGACAGGAAGCTGCACAAATGGCTTCATGTCACGAGCAGCATGCTTCGCAAACCCTCCCCCCACCCTGAAGGGAGTGGCTATTTAAGTGCCTCTTTGGTGTTACGGACCCCCATGTTAGTCAAGACTGAAGCAGGTCGGGCGTCTATCACCGGAGCAAGTGGAGAGAGAGAGAGAAACGGAGAAAGGGCAGGCAGGAAATGAAACAGTGGGAGGGCAGCACATGTGGCATAAAACGACTGCAAACAATTGCTTTGATGTATCTGGACGCCTCGGACCGTCTGCTCCGAGGGTAATGAGAGCGCCGCTCATTTATAATTTTAATAAGACGAGACGCGTAAATGGATTTTTCCGACTCTCAGCGTCCCCCATGACGCCATTGATGCTGACTTACGGCAGCCGAGTCCAGAAGTGGGCGCACCGGCCACAGCTACCCCTTAATCGCAGTCCAGCACATTCCTGGGAGACGGCGGGCCAGAAAGACAGAGGATCTGCCCCGTAGCCGCGCTGGCGAAATAGGAGAAAGCTCACTTATGGCGTCACCTTTTTCTCGGGCGCGGATGTTTCCGTGGTGACTGCAGAGACGGCCATGGCACCCTTCGAATGATTGCCCATCTAGCTCTTTCCATTCGCACGGCCACTGGGAAGTATGGGTAGGGTGGCCGACCGTCCCAGATTAGGCAGAAGACTCAAGGAATGGAACAAAGAAGCCTCCTGGACTTTCAAAGCTTCAGTCCAGGAGATTTTCTTTTTGTTTAAAATAAACAAAAATAGAACATAATAAACAGAAAAATAAACCAGTATCAAATCAATATTTGTGTCTCTCATTTGACTGAAGTTCCCACAATCCTATATGTAACCATTTTAGACCTTGATTGGCTGTCAGATTCATGATGCGTTATGGGTGCTACTGCACACTAGCTACCGTTACCGGCCACACTCTGTCTATTGAAGTTTATGACATAGCTAGAGTAACCTTTAAAAAGTATGCATGATGGGATATGTGAAAACTCAGAAGAATTCCAATGTACTGTGTGTTTCCAATGTACTTGTATTCTTGCCAATGATAAATAAATTATTGTTTCATTGCTGGGGTTAATTATCGGGGTTTTACATATGCTGACATTTCTAGATATTGTTATTTATATTAATTAAGTTAACTTAAATTAAACAGTTTAAACATCTTGTATGCTATTTTTTTTTTTGCTATCTTTTGTTCAGGGGTGCTGTGTAATTAGCAATTATTTTCTTTATGATGTTCTTATCGCCTGAATGCCAACAGTAAAACTGACCAAAACTGTTATGCATTTGCAGCTCAGTGGTGAGTACTGTAAGGTACTTGAGAAAAAGTGAAAGATTTATCTTTATGCCAGATTCAAAAAGAAAATAAGGCCTCTGATTCTGTTGAGAACCGTTGCTTTTTAAAGAAAAGAACTAAGGTTTTCCTTTTCATGTTTACCCTAAAAATGGCTCCCTGCCTTGTAGATTTCGTTGCGTATTTGTTTTGATTACCTGCCCCGCCCTCATTCGCCTATTCTCCCCCTTTGGGTATTTGTGTCAATCCCGATAATGCATCTCGCCGATGAAAACATGCTCTTTTGTAAGTCCATCAAAAGCGGCGAGGCAAACAGAACTACGCAGTTCATCAGGGTCCAGGCGGCTCCATGGGGCGCGAACACGCAAACACACACACACACACACACACACATTTGTAATTATATCTTTGTGGGGACTCTCCATCCATTTCTATGTGGAAAACGTTAATCCCAATATGACGACCTTAACCCCTACCTAGCGCTAACCATAACCAAAAGCAACCAAACAAAATAGGAGACTTGTACCATTTTACTTTTTTGATTGCATTCATGCATCTTGCATTTCTAATTGGTAGAGGGAAGTGGCATTTATTATATATCGGGAGCATAAGAGGGACCATAATTTAAACAGAGGGACTGACCTTTCATTGCCCAAAGATATGTTTTGAATCAGTGAGTGTCAGTGGAGCGGGCCAATGAGCTTTCAGCTATGGCTCCACCCCTGCATATGACCCCTGACCACCAAATAACGCCTCCCCCCCCCCACGACAGTCACCACGGGTGCCAGCGAGGTGGCCGTCCAGCAAAGATACCCAGACAACCCCCCCAGGTTGCAGGCGTAATGTGCTTTGTGTCGTGCGAAGGTATCAATCAGCCAGGAGCAGATTATTAGAGTGTCTGAAACAGATCAGGCGACGTTGCCGTCTGCGGCCACACATATGGCTGATTTACAGGCAGGCTGATAAAGCGTCGCGCCTCTCTGTCAGGCAGACGTGACGGGCCACAGCACTCGCCGGATGAATCACGGCCACGACCTACGCTAATGTCTCCCCACCCGGCAACCGCTGGCCCGTGGCCACAGGCGTCACTGTAGGCAGCCATCTGTATGCGTGGGGTGTACATAATGCTGAACTGTCTGCTGCTGCCCAAAATGGACTCCCACCAAGTCATGGGAGTATGCCAGGGGTGATACTAGGATTTTTTAAGGTGGGGGGCATGCAAGGGGCAGTAATTCATACAGATGGGTCAACCATATAAATTGCCAATGAAATGTTTTGAAATGGTGAGTGACAGGGGAATGAACTCTCCCCAGGCCAATCACCTTTCGGCTGGGGCCTGCGGTCCAGTGGCCCCGCCCCTGTATACAATCCGTGTTATGGTCACATGCCAGAGAAAAATCTACGTTGAAGACTCCTAGACCACAGGTGACCTCTGAAGCTAGGGCCAGCAAGGAATTTCAACCACACAAGCAAAGGCCTCAGAAGGGTAGGAGGGTCATTTTACCTTTGACTTGACTTGTTAATCGTTCCCTGCATTTGATAAATTCCGACATATCAGAAACCAAAACTCCCAGCAGGATTGGAGTAATTTTTTTCTTTTTTTCCCACAACATTGAGAATAATTTAATGCTGTCAAATAAGAATGAAATAACATTCTTTCCCAGGGCTCTGTGAGGCCCGTCAGTGCTGTGACACGCAGGTTGGTAAGGTTATGTAAGCTGTCAGTCAGACGTGGGGCCCTTCTTACTCCGAAAAGCCACAGAAAATCTCTCCTGTGTTTTGGCAGTGGCTTACACAGCCCCTTAGCGAATTAGGCCTAGCTGTTAGCCTATAGTTTTAGCAGGAACCAGCGGAGAGGCCCAGGATTCCTAGAAATTGAATCCAGGAGGCTAGTTGCTTAATGTTTCCGTTTAGTGTGTGGTTTACAAAGAATACCACCCTTTCTTAAGCATGTTATTAGGCTGTGTGGCTTAGCAGACTAGCACACAGTGCCTGTGATCGGAAGAAGGTCAGCGGTTCAGATACTGGGGTGATTTCACTGCTGGGCCCTTGAGCAAGGCCCGCAACCCCACCTACCCCAGGGGCAGTCTGCTTTCTCAATTCCCAAATTTCCTAAATGGCTGATCTTACTTCTAAAATGTGTGTCACTTTGAATATCAGCATCTGCTAAATAAATAAAGCTATGACGTCATTCTTTTCCATTCAAACAATAAAAATGAATTTGTCACCAGAGACGCTCCCTGCTATCTGCTTAGTTTCCCCCCATGACTGTTTAAAGTAGCCTTAAAGCGTCTCTGTTGATATGAAGCCTTACGAGCTCTCCAACGATTTGCTTATGGCTTATAAAAAATGGAGTCAAACAGCAGGGGCATTGTAGTATACTGGGCTGCAAAGCATCTGGCAGAACAGTCGTCACTTCGCGCTTCGAGTTTTGCGGCTTCACTCTATCGCGGTTTTTTGTATATTCATTAAAAAGTTCATCGAGACAGTGAAAATGATACATTGCTATGCATCGGAAGCATCTTTGCCCTTCGTAGTTAAATGTACAATAAAGATAATAATAATACGATATTTGTGACGTCTAATATGTCATATTTTGTCTTATTTTTTCTAATATATTGGGTAATAAGAGTGTAATTGTCATGACCTGCCTGTAAGATCCTCTTGCGTGCCACGCCCCCTTATTAACCACGTGTGCAACCCCGATTGTGACCAGCTGTTTTCTGCCAGTTTGATTCGTTCGGTGTATTTAAATCCACGTCGGAGTCTGTAACCCCAGGTCTGTCATTGACGTTTTGAAGTTACATGTTCCTGTGTCCTGCATTTGGAGTTATTCCAAATAAACCCTTCGATCCTGATTCCTAGACTCCCCGTTCCTGCTTCCGTGTCCAGCAATCATAACAGTAATGGTGACTAAAGGGTATTATTTCAGGCCTAGAGGGCTCTATTAATGTTAAAAACCGTGTTTAGAAGGTAAACAGGTTTTCTATGCTCTGACTACGAAAATATTCGATTTATAAATAAAGATTCCTACTTTGCAGAAAATCACTTATCGCTGTAGTCTGGAACTGATTAACCGTGATAAATGACGACCGACTGGATTCACATTAAACTTTGCTTCATGCAACAAACTGAAGAATCCCCATAAACCACAAAAGAACATACTGTTGTTTGAAGCATCAGCTCACCAAATTGTCTGCCTATTCTCATTGACTAGGATAGCTGTTCTTTCATCATGTTAATATTAGTTCCACTAGTGCTGCTTTACTTGCCCCAGTACGGGTACACTGGGATGCTGCTTTTCGGATCTCCCATAATGCTCTCCTTTGAGTCACACATATAGAGGTGGGAGTGAAGCCTTGGGTCTGAGCACAGGGTCAGTCATTTATGCAATATATATCGATCGTAAGATGTATATTATACTGCCAACATGTTATTTAATTTAATCTCAAACTAACGAAAAAGGTCTCTATTAATAAATTTCTGAATGAATGGATTAATATGAACATCCATCCACCCATTTCCTGTATCCACAAGTCTTGTGCAGAGTTGCGGGGGTCCACAGCCTATTCCAGAACCTACGGGTGTAAGAGCCAGGAGGGGGAACCAACCCATCATAGTATGAATAGCACGTCAACCGAGTATGAGTATAATTGAGGTTCGGTATTAGAAAGTTTACATTTGCCTCTCCTCTGTCATTGTCACCTCAGAGCTGTTATATTCCCAATCAGCAGTGCCAAGGCCTGTGATCCCATAACGCAGGGTCTTAGAGGATACGCTCGTCTAGGGGCGACACCATGACATCACATCCTGTGACAGTACCCAGCTTCCCTGCTGCCTGTGTGCCTTGTGCCACTGTCCCTCCCCACGATCAAAAAAAAAAAAAAAAAACGCTGCAAACGAACCAGGGCTGGCCTTTTTATACGTTTTTCTTGTATCGCAAACAAGTGCTTAACTTTAAAATGTGTAACAAAAGTAAACGACAATAAAGTAAAGTATCCAAACTGCGGCGGAACAATGCAAAGGACGCCGTGGGAGCCGGCTCGCGACTTAAAAACGAGGTCTAACGATGGCTTGGGTTCGGTGTGAAACTGAACAAATGGCATAAGATGAGATCCTTGAAAATTGGCAGCTGAGAGGCAGTTATTTCTAATATGAATCCCATTAACACTTCTGTCTGCTTACCAAGCAATTCGCCAGAACTGCTGAACTTGAACAAAAGAGAAAGTTGCCCTAAAGACTCAAATGAATTTTTGTCACTGAGTTTTTATCCGGTGGCTTTTTCTGGCAATGTGCAATTGCAGGCACCTTCGCGAGGTCACTCTCCCTAAATAGTATTGAAGGGTGATGCGTAACACACCTCAACTGGCTTATAATTAACCGCGGGATGAGGCAAATTGAGAGGAGGAAAGCCCTTTCGGGTATATTTTCGGCTAATTACCGGGAAATAACGTGCAGGCAGACAACAAGGATTTATGTTGTTTTTCCCGGCACTTTCTGCTGGAGCGGGAGGGCAGTTGGGCTCCCAGGAAAGGTCTTTGTGCTGGTGAGGAGCCCCTCATTCAAACGCCTGACTAAAAACACTAAAGATATTAAATTACTATCTGCATAAACTGTAAAAAACTAAATAAAAGTGAAATCCTTGGTGTTTAAAACATCGTGTGTGCAGTCATCGTATTTACAGTACTGTACAAAAGACTTTTCCCCATCCACAATGCCCATGCTGTTCTTTATTTGACCACTAGCATAGTATGTTTGGCTAATCAATACCTCAATTAGTAATTTGACTCATTTAATCAATTAATAAAGTGAGCTGGTGGTGAAATTTAATGAATATATGGAACGTCTGTGGTGCCCCCAAGGAGTGCAGGAACCGAAGTGAAAATACCAGGAACTTTCTGGAGAACAGATGGAATTGTTGTTTTTCTTTATTTTATTACTGTCCATTTGCATATGCTGTAATGTTAAATGTTGATTCTTTTCTGAGCAGATATAGGCCTTACTACCCCGATAAGTAGCTTGAAACATTTTCTTCGCCTGCCTGAGACTTGCACTGTACTGAATGTCAAAATTTTAGCATGGGAAGTGTTTTTCTGAGTAGATCCATCTCTGGTGTAAATGCGTAACTCCTACAAGACTCTGCTATTTTAACAGACATCAACTCAAAGCCCCCCCCCCATCCGTTGCCCCCACCCCCCACTCCAAAATCAGGCTCTCCTCTCTGCAACCAGAGACCGCGTTTCATTCCGAGCCGCCTCGCTAAGCACACTTGCCATAAGTCTCCCCAGTAAACTGGGCACAGTCGGTGCCTCCGAACGCCGCGGCCCGGAAGACGGACGGCAGTGCCGCTGCGATTTTTCTCTTTTAAAAGGCCCTCCAGAGCTGCCCGAATGTAGCCGCCCTACACAAATTGCGCATAAGGGCTCCTTGTAAGTTATGGGTCCTATTTGACCTAAACAACACGAGTTGGTCGGGTTTCCTCTCCTCCGACGTGCCCATCTGTAAGGCTAACGCCGCCTCATTCTGCGGAGTTCTTTTGCCAAAGTCCTACCGCAGACAGCTAAGGACACAAGACATATCTGCTCGAGACCCCCCCCCCCCCACCCCCAAGT
>JAODKF010000116.1:20797010-20827659 GCA_026779585.1 Mormyrus proboscirostris | reverse complement strand
GGTGGTGCCCCCCCCCCCCCCACCCCCAAGTCGTTATGACGCATTAACGTGCAGGATGACAATTAGTAATAAGCCCCACCCGTGACTTGCCACACCTGAACTACTACACATCCCAGTTGGAAAACTCTAGAAGTACAATGGGGGGGTATAAGAGGGGACATAATTTATACAGAGGGGCCAACCTTATTATAGCCAATGATATGCATCAAATCTGTGAGTGACAGGGAAGGGGATTTTCTGAGAACCAATCAGTTTGGGCTAGTCCCCCATGGCCCTGCCCCTCTATGTCCCTTGACCATAGCTACCACGCATGAAGGCAACCGTGATTATCCAACCAGCACCTTTTCCAAGGTGTTAGGAAAACCAGATTATCCTGCAGGCCGGTGCAACACACTCAATGCCTGAAATTCCCACCCTTTCTGTCAGCCGAGAAGGGGGGGGTCACGCATAAGCGTATCTGCCATGACGGAGACTCATCCGTGCCCCATCGCTTCATTCCCAAACAGTAACCTCAGAATGAGTGCAATACCTTACTTATTTCCTCAGTGTGACGCCGGAGGCACGCGTGCGATCAGAAGCCTTTATAGATCCACCAAAGTAAGTGAGGCCAAGAAACTAATTCATCACGACATTCCAGACAACAACCTGAAGCCTGAGGCCGGAACCCTAATCAAGCGGTTCTAAGACTGCGGGTCGCAAAATGATTTTCTGAATATGCTAAAAAAAATGAAGTTTAATGCTTTCTTGTCGGCCTCGACAAATTTTACTGTTAGCATTTTTTGTCAACTAAATTTTTAATCCACCAATTTTTATTTTTTCAAAAGGGGCTGGGGCCTCCAGTCAAAAGGAGAACCAACACCCTCACCCACTGTTTCTCAAATGGGGGGTCGCGACACAAAAGTTCTCCCGGTCTTAAGAGCTTGCTGACAGCTTGCTGACACATTTTTGCCGGGAGCTGGGAGGTCGCAATCTGGGGGGTCCGCAAGAACCAGGCTGAGAAACATTGTTGCAGAATGTCATTTAACCCTCAAGATACAGATTATAGGTGTATTGCTTTTTCTTCTCTCTCTCTCGCCCATTAATATTATAGCACTGTTGTTTATTAAATAAATTTTGTTGGTTCAAATTTTTTTTAATTTTGGTCTTGGCTTAATGATCAAGGGAAAAATGTGGATCCTGAGACTAAACTAGCTGCGAGCCACTGCTTTAACTGATGCTCCAACCTGTGGATGACAAAGTCAATGGCATCTTGGTGAAATGAAATATTGGCCGCATACGGAGGACTGCTGGCACGCCACGTATGATACCTCTGAGCGGTAAAGATAGATTTGTGCATAAATAAATAAATCGCCCTGGAAAGTGAGTTTCACTTAGGCCTGGGAACATGACTATTTGATGGCCCTGCTTGTTTCCCAGACTGCTTTATACTTCGATGGCCTTTTTTATTTCTGGACGCGGCTCAAGGTCGGGAGAAAAGTTCTCATGAAATAATAAAAAAAAAAAAAAAATGGGGAAGAAACTTTGGCATTTTGCTAAAAGATACGTGCGCCATCAATCGAGAATTATGAATATTTCACAGCCATTTTATCCATTAGCGCTTTTCTCTACGTGGAAGAAAGAGGGCAGAGCAGCTGCGTTCTATCAAAGCTGGGGCTGGCGGAGGGGCAGGGGGTTAGCGCTTGGCTATAGCACCACTCCAGTGCCATTTCAACGTCCCCCCCCCCGGCACCTAACCCTTCCCTATCTCGCTCGATGCAGCAACACCCTCCCATTGTAGCTCTACCTCCACGCAGCCCTTGATATGACCTTTCTTTAATTAACTGCATCTTGATGAGCAGATCTACATAGAATGTGAAGGTTAATTAATGAAGTATCGCCGGTAAGTCTTAAAACCATCACCTACCGGATGACAGCCGGCCCGGCACTCTCAATATTAGCGCAGATCTCATTAGCAATATGGCCGCCTGACTGACGGCTCGGCTTTGGTCTTTGAAATAATAGCAAATTGCATTAACGACATCCACTGATTCCCAACCCTCCCCCCACCCTTTTCTCTCTGTCTTTCTTCCCTCCTCTCCTTAAAAGGGGGCTTTTATAACATGGGAGGGGGCCTCCCGTGATGCAGAATGGCGGCGATTACTGCAGGAGGCGTGAAATGCGACGAGAAGAGAGAGCTTTCAGAAGGAAGCCCCCCCCAGCATCGCGAGTACGCTACATCACCGCACGCTAAATAATAAAAGTGCGAAATTCAAATTTAATTGCCCCCCTCGCAGTTTTCTAGTTCTTGTCTTGCTCCATTTTAGTTGCAATTAGACGTTAATTCCCCCTTAGTTATGGAAGATTAAGATTCATTCTTCGTGGCCAAATGAAACCAGACAACTAAAAGACACTGTAAAACAAAAAGAGGTAAATAAAACCTTGCAATGTTTAGAGCGTTTGAGCAATGAGGTGTTTTCTGTTCGCATTGTGGCGAAGCTTACAGGGTAGGATGTGTTCGCCTGGCTTTTGCTTAGACGTGAAATCCACGTGAGTCATGTGACTTGGTGGGTGTGTCACAGGGCTGCAGGTTCCAATCAGGCCACAGCCCCCTGTTTGCAGGAGTCTGAGTCGATATTCTCTGCATTCTGCGCTCTTGTCCCACGTTCCATAGAACAAGTGGCGAATCTAAATTGCTCCGTGGGTGTGAGTGTACGTTTCTAATTGTCCTGTGAAGTAGGCTTCCCTTCCAGGGTGTACCTTGCCGGTATAGACCCCCGATCACAGAGATTAAGTTTGGATAAGCAGTTAATTCCTATGTGTTTGTTTTCTTACTGTTTTTCCATTATAAAACCCCTCCCATTATCTTCACAATAAAAACAGAATCAAATTCCAGATTATTAGTTGTCATCCTACAATAATGTTGACACGAATTAACTAAATGATTGATTACACAACTCGAGCCATTTACCCTTTTGGGGCGATATTTAACTAACTTTGCTGTTTATGGGTGAACCTCTCTCAGGTTAGGAGCTATGAATAACAAAGATAAAAAGGAAAGTAATTGTGGAGGAGAGAGACACGCACATTCAATGATCCGTTCTCTGTAAACCAATCCTTGATGGATGGTGCTGGATAAAGAACAGCCTGCAGCCCCTGTATTGGAACGAGGTCTCCTTCCGATAAGACCACCATTTCGGCCCGATTTTATTTCCAGATTCACATACAGGACACTTATCAAGACGATTTGGAAACCAGATCCAGGTTAGCAAATGGCTTCCAGCAGCGGAGGGTTCTTCTTCCCGCACCGTGACCAGTCACAGTTCAAATGATAAGGATTCTAGAATTATAGTCTCATTTTTCAGTTGCGGAATCTATCAGTCCCCGCCAGGCGGCCATATTTATTTATCCACCTGGTGGAGGAACACAACGCCCCTGCGTTAGTGCACGTGTGTGCAGGTCGGCGAGCTTGTGAGGACAGCGTCTCTGCCGCGACTTCCCCCGGGGCTGTTCCTCACTCGCGTTTCAAGGTTCTTAACGTCTGCCTGCTCAGCGTCTGACTTCCAGGTGGACACCTCCTCTCCCAGCCCCGCAGACGCCTGGGGGCTAAGTCAGAGGTAGCCTGTGGCGATTCAGCCTGGCTGCTTATGAGCTTGCAGCCCTCGCGGGAGGTCAGACACAGACACCCAAGCCAGTAGCGCTTGCCCCGGTGGCCTGACAGGAGGGATGAAAAGCATGCTGTGTTGTATTCTCAGGGGGGAGATCCTCTTTGGTCCTCTCTCAGGTCGATCCTGGATGAAGTGGATTTTACTGCCTGTTTAGGTGGAGGTGTCTCTTGAGTGCTTGTGCACTGAGGTGCCTGTGCTTGAGGTTTCAGCCTATTGGATTCCTCCTGCTCCTATATCCAATGATGATGACGACATCAGTCACATGATCAAGGGTCAAGGGAGGTCATTCAGGCTCAGCCCTCTCCACCTCATCTATTGTCACCTTTTAGTAGGTTTATTAACATTTTAATCCAAAGCAACATACATGTTTCAAAGAGGTAGTGTCGGTCCCTGGAGCAGTTGGGGTGAAATCAGTCTGCTGACCTAGGGATTCAAACTGGGAACCTTCTGATCACAGACACAGCAGCCTAACCCACCACACCACGTAACACCACTTTCGTAGTAAAGAACTGGCTATTAGTAACCAGTAGTTTGTATGACATTTGTTTAGCTGTATTTTAAGATAAAGAGTTAAAATCATGATTTTTACGCTGCGTCTTTTACTGTCACCCTCGATTTTAGTTCACTCTGTTAATCTGCCACCGTTAATTATAAAGTGTCATCCCCACCTTGACTTCAACACTGGAAAAGCAAAAATTCAATGGAGTCACTCTTCTCACGTCACCCAAGAAGGCAGCAAGTTTAAACACTTTGAGATATGAAACAGGGATAGCAATCCTTTCCTGGTGACATGGAGGTGTGATGTGTAGCTTTGTTCCCTCACCTCCAGGCCGGGCCGTTCAGATCTTATGTCGACCTTGTGTGTTCGGAGTTTGCGTGGTCGCCCAATGTTACGTGGCTTCGCTTTGGGTATCGCGGCTTCCTCCTGCTAAGGGAACTGGAGTCTCTAAATTGCCCATAAAATGTGTTTGGGTATGTGTGCTCTAGCATGAAACGGCATCCCGTCCAGGGTGCACCCTAGCCTCTTGCCCCCCCTTGACCCTGTACCGGATAAGCAGCTAGAGGATGGATAACAAGCTTTTTCCAAAGAGGTCATGTTACATTAGGGATATGGACCTGATTATATAAATCATGCTGAACATACGGTATGATGACTGTGCTGTGAATTACTGAAATCTGTTACTGTCACTTTAAACCATGACCTAAACACAAAAGCCCCCGGGCTGTACTAATTGTTCCTATTTTACCCAGAACTAGGGTAACCTATGGGTACCATTTGTGCATATATTTTAAATCACTGGAAAAAAATAAAAGAAAATTCATATTGATGCTTTCCACACTCCACAGCGCCTGGGCAGTAAATCACAGTTGCACGAAGGGGGGGGGGGGGGGTTTCCACATTTGACCCGCAACGAGTCACAAGCCGAATCTCCATTTTAATAAGTAATTATCGAGTCTTCACTTTGATTTATTCTCTCCAAGGTTCGTCCTTCCGTTGAGGGTGCATCTATAGCCCAGACATCTGATCTGTATGTCAGGTGCCCTGCATAACCAAACGTCCTCCTCATGAGGTGTGAGATCTGAGTTCACGGGCCCGTGTTTTGCTTAAGACTCGGAGAGAATCCAGAAAGCCGCTCTCCACGTGTAGCGTAGGCCGTGGCTGAGGACGGAAACCACGACTGTGACAAACGTTATGCTCCCATGACGACGCCGTGAGCCAGTCCAGAGGCCATGCAGGAGGCTTTGTTTTCTTATGACAGTCTGAGTGGCTATATGGAATTATTTAGTTTAAATCAGCATGATCCATTGTCTAAACATGTGCATCGCCTACCTGGAGTCTTTTAGAATGAATCATGTCCCTTTAGAAAAGGGTGACTGTTGTGAAGGGAAAGCGTGACTACATACATACACATCTGTGTGGTTTCCATTAGTGAGGATAACGTATCATTACACATGTAATTGTCACAATCAAAGGATCTAAAGACCCCCCCCCCCATTTCCTGTAACCCAGGAAATGTAAAGAAACATGTATGTTTACACATGTACATACTGTATGCAAAGGACATGGAAGCACTACATATTCACAAGCATCACGAGTACAAAACTCCAAGAGAGGAAGAAAAAATTTCAGCTCTTCAGTGTGTGTGTGTGTGTGTGTCACATATCAATTACATTGTAGAGACCAACTGTCCCCATAATTTGGACAAAATCCTGTTATTCAGACGTTGTGGGGACAATTTTTCCAGTCCCCACAAGGGAAAACCCAATTTTCTAAAAATCTGTGACTGCAATAAAAACACTAAAAATGCCAGACGTCTTGTATTTCCTTTGGTTACTTATGGTTAAGGTTAGGGCTGGGCAGGAGGTAAAGCTGTCATTGCTGGGATTAGGGTTCTGCCCATAAAAATGAATGGATGGTCCCCTCAAAGCTATGAATACCAATGTGTGTGTGTGTGTGTGTGTGTGTGTGTGTGTGTGCTCATGCTCTCCACAGTACAACACTGTTCCTGTTTACCAAAAGATGAATGATGAAAGGCGGATTTATGTATGTAATATGTAAAAAGATAACTGCCTTATATACATCCATTATATATAATATTCAAAAGGAATGGTATTCCCCATTGTTAATTGGGATGGAATGTTAACCAGGTGAGTTCAATTAGATTTTATGTTCTTCTAAGTTTGGCAAAATGATGTAATCATCTCAACCATATCTGCAATATTTCACTGTCTTTATAATATAGGTTTTATTACATGATGCCTATATTGAAACATAGTCCAAACAAGCAATATTAAAGAAATATGCATATATGTATTATTTCTTGCGTTCTTCTTTATGAGGTGGTGAGAGGTAGAATAAATATATATTTTTGTGTTTTCGAAGCTTGCCTCATGTCTCATTCCTTCCGTCTTTTTTTTTTAAATTTAGCAAAGCATCCTACTTAAAATCTGTGAATGTGTTCTTTTTATATTTTCTGCATTTAAATTGGCATATAAAACTTCTCTCAATCTGTCACAACACCTGTTCCCCTCACTTTTGTGCAGAGTCCATTTGAAAAGGTATTCTGCAAAATCAGAAGTCTGTCTTATTATTTCATTTCCCAGACTACCCAGCTGTCAGAAGGCTCCAAAAGACTAAACGTTCTAAACGTCTGAAGAGAAATTGCTGCCACGGCGTTTTTATTCAAACTGAAAACCTTGACACCAGATGTTTACACCTTATTTCCTTACTTCCTGTTTTGTTTTGTTTTTTTTCCATTCGCTGCTGACTCTGGAGACCACAGGAAGTGACAGGTCAGGTGAGATCCCTCAGGTCTTACAGGCGTGAGGTTGGATTTTGTTATCTTCCTGACACCTCAGCCAATTAGGAGTCCTTCTCTCATTACGCCAGGACCACATGATCTCCCTGCCCGACTTACCTGTTTTTCCCTAAGACGTTTAAATGCTCTTCTGTCTTTTGCCGTTACCACAGTCTGTGTCAGCCTGGGCAACGCAAAACTCTTTTCTTGCCTGCCTTAATTTGCCTGGCAAAATGATATAACATAAAAATAATAAACACAACACCGAACGCTAACTGCTTAAGCGCAGAGATTAGGCTAGCAGCACGCCTTCAAAGTTCCAAAATGTTAACTGCATTAACACAGAGCAGTGCCCACACGGTGATGTGAACGCGCGTCACTTTCCTGATCTCAGGCCCCCCCTGCTGACACATCTTATGATTGCAGGTTTTAACACCCACCAACCACCTGGACATTCGGCGCCCAGCCATCTACACACAATGAATTTTATTCACAGCTTTCCCTTCTCTCATTTTGAGAATAGCTTCTTCGGAGGAATGTGTTTGACTTAAATGGGCCTCATTTCAGAATGAGCCTTTCGCCTCACAATAAATTTTACTTGGTGTTTAAATGTGTGATGTTCTACTGGAATCTCATCCAGGTCCCATCCCCTCTGCACCCTGGCATGAGCTCTAGACTCGCCGTGACCCCACAGCCGATGCACAGTTATGGATGATGGATGGATGCGTGTATTCTTTCTCCATATGGTCGCAGGTTCTTTTAACGAGGACGGATTCTGTTCTGGAGCTGGGGGCGTCCGGCGCTGTAGATCTTGTCAGCCAAAGTCAGATGAGCACTAGCAAACTATAAAGAGCTGCAACTTAAGACAATATTTACATCGACGGAGAGCCCAAAATTCCTTCTGTTGCACTTAAAGCTCCACCGTCACCACCACTACCTTCAAGTTTGACGTATTATGGCTGGTGGATTTACCGCCTAGCCCTGCCTGTTACTGAGCTATGCAAATTCCTCCCTTTAAAAACTCGCCTTGAATCCACAGCTTGCTTTGCAGTCCTCCTTGCCTCAGCAAGCCCCATATCATGGCCATCACTTGGCAGATGCCATAAAAAGTCCTGATTTGCAAGTGTGCGGCTCTCTGTCGGCCCCGGTGCTCATTCCTGAGTGTTTCTCTCTTCTGCTCTTTGTGGGTTCAGAAGCTGCCTGACAGGCTTTAGCTACATCTTATCCAGAGTAATCATAACATCATTCGGCTGCAGGAAACGGCGGATCCGCATCGTTACGATTCAAATTCGAGATTCAAAGGTTCCAAGAGCTGATCCGATAAAAATATGAGGCGAATAGTATATAACAGAGGTAAACAAGTAAACAGCCTCTCCCCAGGTTGCGATGGGGTTACGTTCCAATAAGCTTCTCGCAAGGTGAAAATATCATAAGGCAAAAAAGGATTTTAATACAGTACGTCTAACCTAACAAACATCATAGTCTAGCCTAGCCTACCTTAAACATGCTTAGAACACTTAGATTAGCCAACAGTTGGGCAAAATCAGTAAGACAAAGCCTATTTTATAATAAAGTGTTGAATACCTCATGTATTTTATTGAATAAAGTGAAAAACATTTACCCATCGTAAAGTCAAATTATCATAAGAAGGACTATCATAACCGTGCGTCTGCATATGTAAAAGTAAACATATATCGAGGTAGTAAAACAGATTAGATTATAAAGAGACAGACTATGTAACAGCAACATAAAGTGCAGGAGTGGCAAGTAACCATTAGCGAAGATTATTCCACACACTTGCATACTACACAATGCATCCATGACTGTGCTCTTTTTACAAGATCCATCTTCGGGTCACAGAGTTGAGCTGTGAGATGGTCCTTGGAATGAAGTCTGCTTGTGTGAGAGCAGTTTGTTCAAATTAAACATGAATTTTGGGACAACTCATACTGCTCTGCCAGGTGCCATATTGCAAAGATTATTTTCTTTTTTCTCTCTTCTTACCCCTTTAATAAAGTTAAAGGGATAGTGTTGGTCTGGGAGTCACGTGAGAGCAAAGGGCCGCCGCTGTGAAGATGACAGAGGCCTTGCATCAGTCAAGGGCATCAGCTGAAAAATAAAGAAAAAAAAAAACAAAACAAAGGCTATTTTGATTAGATCAGAAACTCCCTGTAGCCTTAATTATGTTGATCAGCTATTGTTTTCTCTTCCGCTGCCACAAGACAGCAAGACTGAACGAGGAGCCTGCATTGATTCCCTTCCTCTTCCAAACGTTGCACTTGGTTGGGTCATTCCCCCGAATGCTTCCATCCAGTGCCATGGGCTTCATCAACAATGTCCATAGATTCACTGTTGTTTATTTCTTCTAAAAAACTGTAAATGCAAATTATCAAAATATACCGGTCACTGGCATATGCCACATGCTGTAATGCTGGCCTTAAGAATGCCCAGTCTTTGCTTCCGGAGGTAGAAAGCCAGCATACAAAGGCTATGATCCTTTTTATGTGAAATTATATGCATCCCTACTAAGATTTTCAAGTAGTTAGACTTGCAGAATTCTCTGCGGAGCTGGTCATATCACCTCTGTGGTTTTCCATATTTCATCGATGTTTATGCTTCATATACAAAAATGAAGGCAATAACAGCAACAAAAAAAACAGACATTTCATCAAATCAGCCTTCACTCAAACATGATTGTTGGGTAAACTCTTATATCCTCTTTAGACCATTCTGTGCCAAAAAAGTAAATACATAAACTGAAACAGTCATAAATTAGATTTAGCCTCATGGGCTATTTTATGTCTGCTATGATAATTTGTGTTACAATTACCTGGAGAATGAGTTTGGTAAATGCACTCTCTATCAGCCAAAACTGATGAAAAGATATAATTGAATAATAAATAAAATAAAACTAAAATAAAGCTTAAATCCCTCACAGTAATAAATAAGTACAAAGCCTTGGGGTGGCAAAAACACAGCATGTGAATATTTAATAAAAATAGTGGTGTTCCTGGCTCATATTGTGCTATCTTTCATTCATATGGGTGCTAGAGAAGCAACGTGGTGTTTGAAAGGGGGTGTAATAGGGTTATTTTTGGGTCAGGAATGCAGGAGCATGCTCTGCTGGGGGTTACTGAATTGACACCCACATCATTACCTGTGGGTGCAGTTACATTCTGGTCCTCCACACCAGCAGGTGGTAGCAGAGCAGCTGGCAGTAGGTGGTGTTGCTCTGGTGCCCTCAGGTGGAAATGTACTATAATTGCTGTTGACAACCCACAAGTCAGTCTGCAATTAAAACGTCTGCCTGTGCCACAGAGCCGCCCGCCGTGATACCTTGTGACAGCTCCTGGCCATTAAGCAGGCGTAAGCAGCTGGTGCGCCTCTTTAGGGGGAAATAATGTGACAATGGCGTCGTCCCCAGTGCTTCTGCCCTCCTCTCCGCAGGAAGAGGAAGGACACGGCTGCCCACGGACTATTCTTTTTCATGTGGCATCAAATGGCTAAAACGTGAACAACTGAGATGAACTTCAACATGGCTGCTTTGGCTGCCTGATCAGCAACAGCCCCAAACTTTACATGAGCCAGAGCTTCCTTTGTACGTTGCGTTACTGTACATCGTAAATGCTCAGATTTCCAAATACTATGATAGGAAGATTACTAAGGATATTTTTTGAACAGTCACTCAAATATATTCTGTCATTGATGTTAATTAGGGAGAGTTTTTTATTAAGTTTTTCTTCCTTCATAAATAATTAATTTTATTTGAGAAAGTACAGTTGTTCACCTTATCCCCCATCATTTCAATATGCCTGCCTGTCAGAACCTGGGCTAGCTGTGAATTGCAGATCCCATTTGTGTCCTTATAAAATTAAGGCTGAAAGTCATAAGGTTACGACGAACTTTTCACCTCAATTATCTAAAGATTTGTAGCCTTATATTTTTCTAATTTAGTAATTTCTTTTTATTTTGATGTCATTACTTAGACCTTTTAAAGATTTTTTTCTACAACCTAGGGAATTTATTAATTTGGTAGGTGAAGCAATTACCTACATGTTGATTTGTAGGACCACAAAAATTATACCGGCAATGGTGATGCATAGAAGGTACACAACTCACACATGAAATATGTGTCAAGTTAAGCCTGAAACTGCAATTTTGCAGTCGAAATTCGTTTAATCCACTGAAGAAGTGCACGGTAATGAAGAGGGAAATGCAAAGTATCCATTTTTGTTTTGCAGTCTGGTGACAGATGTCTAGGCTTTTAATTAAATACAATTTGAACGAACACACATAATGCTAATAGACACCTAGAGCAGCTACAGCCTGTTCTAATTACTGACACTCATAAAGCTCCTATAAAAGTAACTTTGAATGGCAAGATTCCACAAAGCCATGGATATCTGCAGAGCCCAGTGCGCTTGACTTACTCGTCATGAAGCACAATGGTCATGATCTACCGACCAAGCTGCCTGAAGGACGATCGCGCTTTTCCAGTACAGGGTTCGGAGTCCTGAGGAAGCAGCGGAAAGAGCTTCCGTTGCCGAGAACTTTAATCCCTGATTCTTCGCAAAGTCCACAATTATACGCACTGACGCCAGATCAAAGTGGCCGCTGCAGAGCTCATTCTGGCTTACGGCGTTTGCACATTTCTCAGGGCGTTAAATCGTAGCAGCGATGCTTTTTAATTATCACGTCTGTCAAGGGGCCGTCACACGTTTGGCATATGCAAAAGCTGAACTTTTATGATGCACATTCAACAATGGGTGTTTTTGGAGGGTTTACGTACCCTCTCATGGAAATGCTCTTTGGCCGAGAGAGGTGCTCATATTATTATAGCAGTTTTTTTTTAATCAAGGGGACATAAACGATTGCAGATCACTTCTTCTGCTCTGCATCCTGCAAGTAAATGCAGAAGAAAAACGATAACTCGATGTCTTTTGTCTGTTGTTTACCTCCTAGCAGAGGCAGCACCCATTAAAAAACACCAACAAAACATAACTGCCGAAAACAGGAAAATCTTCACATGAGCCATAAATTTGAAAGCAGGAGTACTGTTCAGGAACTAAAAGCGTCGTGAAAATGATAGTCAAATATAAATCATGATACCTGTTTTCACCAAATTTGATTATCTAACCATTGCTTACATTCTACAATTTATCGGAGTTAGGCCTATATAAACTTTTAAACTATTAAACTTTTTTAATAACTGATAGTTGATTGAAATGACCACTGCACAATTAAATTATGTTTACACCTCACAAAAACGGATATAGGTTTATAAGATGTAGGCCAATATGTATATACTGAAAAACACAAAGCAGACTGTTGTCCTCAGAACAACTGCTGTTATGTTATGTAACGAACATGGCTATATTTAAATAGTATTGTTCTACAGGAACAATGAATGGACTATACATTTTTGGGTGGACTTTTCCTTAAGGTGATTCAAGGAGGGCAAAAAAAACAACGCAGGAGCCACTAAAAAGTCACCTTTGCGTGCGAACTGTCCAAATAGTCGGGCCGTGAACGAAAGGCGGCCTCGACAATGATGGGAGCCAAAGCCATTCAGCCATCTCAACGGGCTACAAATTAATACGCAGCGGTCACCGGGATGTTGCTGTAGCCCTCAAAAAGTAAATCAGCACCGACAATATATATATATCCGGCGGGATTAATGAACTTCGGAAAGAGAGCGCAGTCCTAAAGATCATCTGCTTATCAATGAACTGAATCGCTGAAAATCAGAATGGAGTCTGTCACTGAAAAACAATTGATTCAGCTATAAGGCCAAGAAGACAAACCAGCTGCCTATATCAGCGGGAAGCCAAAGCATTTGCGCTGTATACAATGACTAACTGCATTTCTGTGTGCATTTTACTCCACGCCGATTTACTTTCAAACACCAGCGCATAGAAACGACATTAGGAAATGTAAAGTGTCATTAAAGCAATAACGCGGAGAACCCGCTCTAAAATAATAACCGTGGCATGATACGAATATATTTCTAGTTTAGGAGAACAAAAGAATTATACTTCAGACTGCTCCTCCCAGACAAGTGAAAATTAATAAAAGTGTAAAATTGTTCCCTATAGAGAGAGATCATGAATAAAAGAAAGAGAAGGCAATAAGCAGAAAAAACTACAGTATTTGGGAGCCAGGGTGAACAACTCTAATGGGAAACTCGCTTTGTTTTTGAAAACCCATCTCTTGCTCATACAAACACCCAAATGTCACAAATAAATGATAATGTCTATTAAGGTGACAATTAAAAGGCTGATGCCGAGAAGAATGTATTGCCACTTTCTGTGGGATCCGGGTTAACCGAATTATAGGCACCTCACTGGAAATTTTTGATGGGGATTAAAATGTTAAAACATAAAGCATCGTTGCTTGACCTGAGAAGCTGAACCGCAGCAATGCAGTTTCCCCTAGATATTCAACAATTACTATAGCCATACAGATCCTTATTTCATGTAAAAACGGGTATATCGTTGAGCCTGGTTTTTGCTCTAATTGCTATTCAACTGACCAGGGTGCTGCAGTGTTTATTTCCAATATATTTTCCATGCATAAAAATATATATATTTCATGTCGCATTAAAATTTCATCTTGGGTTTGGAAAGCTAAAGGCAGAGGCCGAGAGGGAGAAATAAAAGAGCCATGTGCAGGCTTTTGGTAATGAAGCAGTTGGTCGCGTAATCTCTGCTAAGGAACAGCTCAATGTGTTGTCAGCCGTTTGCTGCCTCAGCAAAGCAGAGACCGGCGGCCGGGCGCATTTCTCCGTCGGTAAATCGGCTTCCCTCCGACTGCGGCTCTGCCGTAAGGGATCGGACACGGCGTCACTCATTCCACCGGGGGGCCCGGCATCCACCGGCGCTGGAGGTCGTAATAACTAAAGGTCTGAATATAAAACCCAGGGACAGGACACCACCTCTTCCTACAGGCTGAACGCGCCGAATGTAGCCTGAGAAGGAGAAATCCGTTGTGAGAAGTGCGCGCCAAGCATTCGTTTTCTCCACGCAAAAACCGCTAACTATGATTGCTATTGAACTGCAAATTCTCATTTAATTTTCAGTCATTCCGGAAAGTCAGCAACGGCTCTACGTATGTACTTGCAGCAGTAACAGCTAGCATGGTCTCACGCTGCCATCTTTTAATTGACATGGGCACATGCAGGCTTGTTTTGTGGACTTGTGACACTAATTTATGTTTTCATAGCTGAAAAATACTCATGCAAAACTACGTTATCTCCAGATCTTCGTTTTCTAGGAAATGTTAATATTTAAAATGTAATTTAAAATGCCTTGTGTTGATCTCAGCACTGCTTCGTGTTTACCCAGACTTAATGCTGTTTCTGTGTAACACACATATTTTCCAACACAACCTTGGACGAATTTACCCAAACGTAATAGAATGAAAAGTAGACAGTTAAGCGCCATTAAACTGCGCTGCAATGGCTCCGCCTACAGCCTATAATGAAAACTGACGCGACAAAAGAAAATTGCCAGACTGTAAGTTCAATGTATTTAAATATTTCTCTATAAACAGTGGTGAAGATTAATTCACGTCCATTTATTTATTCCAGCATTTATCTGATTACTTTGTGCAATGGTTACTCGGGTTACTGAAATTATATATAATAAACACAATGGTTCATCGAAGCAATTTAATTACTTGATAATCAGTGCAGAATAATTTTGTGAAAATCCTGGCTAAAAAGTGTTATTTATTAAAGCATTCCCTACTCCTGTTCACGTGTATTTTTCAGAAACAAGCATGTTATCGTGCATAATAAACAAAACCACTTTTTGTGCAACGTGAATAAAAAGCAAATCACCTCTATATTTCTTTGTTTTTGTTATTAGTGAAACATTTATCAGGATTTCTGATTCATTGATCTTGCATAAGTGTCCATGCATCCAGCATTCCATAAGCGTACTCCTGACACCCCGATGACATTCCCAGCTACACCAGCGCATCATTCATGCGTCGCTAACAGTTTGCCGTAAAGCACCCAGCAGCTGTCGGAAAAATGGACGTACGGCAGCAGGGACCTAGATGCCGCTTTAGGAAGATAGATTACTAATAGCTAGTTAGCTAGCTTGCTACTTAGAAATAAACTCGGCCAAGTTAGTAATGTGCTAAAGCAACCCTAACTGTAAACCGCACAACGTAGTCATTGTAAATGTCCCGTAAATAACACGACATTCAGAAGCGTTTATTTTGCCTTGTTCAGGCTACGCGATTAGTGTCGTTAGTTGATTAAGTGGCTAGCTTAAGTACTGATACTTTGGCTAGTTACATGGCATCGTTCAACGGAGACGGTAAGGTGTCCTCCAGCTGTCTGAGTCTTTTAAACCGGATATCTGTTGGCTCTGTTTGAGGACTAAACACGCAGTTAACTGTACACATAACTATGTGTATTCAAAAGTCAGGTGAAACTTATTTTATTTTCCTTAGAATAAAGCGGTGTGATTTCGTGCTGAACATTTGAGCCCAAGGTACGCTACTGTTAAAGTTGCATTCAGAAAGGATTTCAGGTGCATTGCAACAGTATTGCAGTCGGGCTGCATCTTTATTTGGTTATTGGTAAGCATCAAACGATAGCTGTCTGTCAGTTAGTTCCCTTGTGTAGGTAGGTATAGTTTATCATTTTGCATCCCTCAAAATGTGGAGCCAGCACAAGTAGTAGCCTTTCGACTAGTTAACTTCAATCATGCCTTGATTTACTTGGAGCTAGGCATTAAACTCAGTGCTGGGAAGCTATGAATTACTTGAAATTGTAGAAGGGGAGAAAAAGTTTTTGCTATGTAGACATTAAGTATTAAGGAGAGCTCTTTACGTTTTTCACCCACTTTTATGCTCCCTCTTTATGGCAGTAGTTTCTGGGGGGAGCCAGGTACTGGTGGAGGTCAGTCCCGATATTCACATCTGTGGCGTTTGCAAGCAACAGTACAACAATTTTGAGGTGTTTCTCGCCCACAAACAAAATGGCTGCCACATTCCCTCATCTGACACGTCTGCCACATCAGCTGTTCCTACCGTCACAGGTGAGAGGCAAACAAGTGACAACAATGCTGAGCTGAAGCTTTGTGTCCTTACATGGAGATTTCTTAAACTTTTAGACTGCTTCTTAGGGAAAGACTTGCAGATCATGACCTCATAGTGAATGCATACCTCTTTGAAGAATTTGGGAACAGTTCTTGAACTAGTCGGTTTCGTTTTTTCCAGAGTGCTTGGTATGATCATTTTGGTCCTTATGATTCTTGCCACATGCATATATAGTGTCAAAACCTTTTTTGCATTCCTATTAAGCCTTGTGTCATCCTAGCATTTGTCTGGTAAATATACACCAGCATTCCAGGGGTATATCCTGGTTTTTGAGCTGGTGGGAGATATTTTGCATATAGATCATAAAGGAAAAGCTCTAAACAGCAGGAGTGTCTGGAGTTTGTGTTGGGCAGAGCGATCCACAATGTATGTGTAGATGCACCTTGAATGGGTGAATTTAAAAGCATCCAGTTGCTATTATTTTGTAATAAATTACTATGCAGAAATTCTGAGATGAATATAGATATTTGGAAGTAAATGCAGCAGATATGATATTAAAAGGCACAGTGCACATCTGGATATATGGGTGTGAAAATATTTACAGTTGTCAAAGTTCTTCCATGAGTAGTCAAGAGCAGGATCACATGTCTTGTTTTGGTGTTAATTGATGGCGGGTTTTGGATATTGGGGTCAAAGGTTTACAAGCAATAGTTTTATTTTGCAGTACTTTTTTGTGTGAACTGTGTACCTCCAACATTGCCCCCCCCCTCCCCCCCACACACACACACACACACACACACACACACACACACACACACACACACACACATTTTATTGTGCAGGAGCACTCAGCAAATTTTATCTGCAAGATCTTCAAATACTGGACTATCATTGCTTTTGAAAATACTGTCAGATTAATCTGCATTGTAATATAATATCTGTATGACTATTTAAAAAATTATTTAAAAAACAGCATCCAAGCCTTGTTCTGGTATATCAGCACCTCCGGAGAATCTGGAAACCTTTAAAAGCTTATATATATATATATGTGTGTGTGTGTGTGTGTGTGTGTATATAAGACATCTTTTGGTTTCTTGGTTGGAATAGATTCTGGCGCGGAGTTTGTTTTTGAGGAGACCTACCAAGCCTGCGTCGCAAGGGGTGTCAAAAAGATGCAAAACAAAGCACCGAAGATGCCAGTGAAAAAATTAAAACCTGCGCTGTCTGCAAAGAGACGTAGCTGCTGCTTCACAGGTGGGATGTTTTTCTCTGTTATCTCTCTTATTGGTGGGTCCTGTAATCTGATGCTAATCACAGCCAATCGGCTCTGTCCCAGCTTGTGCATTTTACCCGCATTCACATTATTCTACTGGTCTTCTAGACAATCACTTCTTATTTATTATTGCGATTGAAATGACAGGAAAGGTGTGAACACCTGGGCCTGAACTTGGAGACGTTTAGTTCCCTTAGACTTCATCCAGGCCTCAGTGAAGATGTCAGATAGACTTTCTTGTAATGCACGGTTTAACTGACCTGTGTTTTCTCACGTTCAGGCTGTTCCTTCAAAACCCAGTATGGTCAGAAGGACATGGAGCGACATCTCAAAACTCACACGGGTAGGAACTGACAGCGTTTAACTTTCCTTTAGCGTTGTATTTGTGGATAATGTTTACAGTCTTATCCCTCTTCTTTTTGAAAATGGACATTCTTAGTATATCTCTTGCACCGGTACTGCTTACACTTGTACCCGGGCATCCGTTGGGAGCTCAGGGTAGCTGTACTTGTGCCTAGTCAAGTCCTTGACAGCTTGGCTGTTTGTAATGTGCTAAGTCTCATTTTTAGATCGCTTTGGACAAAAGCTTCTGCTCCTGCAGTCCCTGAACTTCACAGTGTTCAGCCTACAGAGACACAATTTAGAGAGGATTTGCCAGCTGTGTATAAGGTTATGCAGGAGCTTTGAAAAGCCACACACCGGGGCTGCTCATGTCCTTTGCAAGCCCTCTTGGTGCTTTCAGGCTTAGTTAGCAGTTTCCATGGCATCCCGCTGATGGCTGATCATGCTGGGGACAGGCTGTTTCAGCAGTAGCGTTTTCTGCAATGTCATACCATGTTAACCACTAGGGGGCGCAAGTGGGCCTTAATGTTTTAGGTTGAATAAAAACTGTTACGCATTTTAACGTACCTAAAGTTAGCATCAAAATATTTATATGTGGATTTGTTTGTACATGATGGCGGTATTTTTATAAATAGTAGATGATAATGGCTAAAAGATTAGGAAAGTCAGAGATTAACTGCATAGGAATAATTGAAGTTTACTGTAGGTCTTCTCATTTTAGATAATGATTGATAATTTGTGTTGTCCATTTTTGTGTTCTTGATTTGTCTGTTTTTTCTTCATCCATTCATTCCTGCGTTTTTGTTTTGTGCGTTCGCTATGCCCATTTGTTCTTTGCCTGTTTGTTCGCTTTGCCCATTCCCTTGGCTTACCTGTTTGTACACTGGACCATTTGTACATTTTTTGTGTTCTGTCCCCCGTGGATGCAGGTGAGAAGCCCTTCGAGTGCGAGGTGTGTCACAAGCGCTTCAGCCGGCGGGACAAGCTCAACATGCACAGCCGCTCGCATACGGGCGAGAAGCCGCACAAGTGCAAGTACTGCGCCTACGCCGCCGCCGACAGCAGCAGCCTGAAGAAGCACCTGCGCATCCACTACGACGAGCGGCCTTTCAAGTGCCAGATCTGCCCATACGCCAGCCGCAACTCCAGTCAGCTCACCGTGCACCTACGCTCACACACCGGTCAGTCCGCCACCGATCCCCAAACCTTCAGGTAGAACGGGGTCATAGTTCAGACTCACCTGGGATCTACTGGGGACAAGGGAGGGAGGCGTGTGGCTCAGTGGGTTACGATGCTGTACCTGTGATCGGAAGGTCATCAGTTCAAATCCCAGTTGGTAGCGTGATTTCACCAATGGCCGTAAATTATGGGGGGGTAGTAACCCTCCTAATAATCAAAACCAGCTAATACACCCCCCCTGTCAATAATCATGTCTCCCCCTAAATGGATGGAGACCTCAACCCACATAGTGTTCAAACCAACATTTGGGCCCATGAGCAAGACCCTTAATCCCATATTTGCTCCAAGGACCTTGATTTCACTTAAAAATAAACTAAAGCAAATGGAATGTGAAAGGGGGGTGCCTTCGTGCCCCACACTCATTTTCTGGAGTCTTTGTTAATGTTTGCTGGCCACAGGCGACGCCCCCTTCCAGTGCCACCAGTGTGATGCCAAGTTCAAGATCAACTCAGACCTGAAGAGGCACATCCGCATCCACTCGGGCGAGAAGCCGTACCAGTGCGAGTTCTGCGATTACCGCTGCGCCATGAAGGGCAACCTCAAGTCGCACGTGCAGATCCGGCACAGCACGGCCGACTCCTTCCGCTGCAGCCAGTGTGACTTCCACTGCGGCAGCAAGATGGCGCTGCGGCAACACTCGCGCGAGCATCAGCCCGCGCAGCCCATTAAGTGCGGCAAGTGCAGCTACTCCTGCTCCAGCAAGGGGGCGCTCAAGATTCACGAGCGCATCCACTCGGAGGAGCGGCCCTTCAAATGCGACGCGTGTGGCTTCGCTACCAAGCAGCGCAGCAACCTTGTCATCCATCGGAAGAAGTTCCACTCCGAGGGGGCCGAGAAGGGAGGCGTCGGGGCTGGGAAGGCGACCCGCAGCGAGGAGGCTCCCAAGCCCGTCAGCTCACGCTACCGTGCCCGCCTGGATGCTGCCCGGGCGTTCTGCTGCGATGTCTGCGGCGCCTCCTTTGTGCGGGAGGATTCACTGCGCAGCCACCGTAAGCAGCACCGCGACTCGCAGCTCTCCCTACTGCAGGCCACCGATCCTGGCCGCCCCACGGACCCCAGGGCCCTGCAGCCCCCCCAGCTGTCTGCCTACATCGTGGGCCACCCGCTGGCCCAGGAAGGCACCTTTGTGCCAGCCGCTGTGGATGTGCCGCGGGCCAAGGGCGACCCCGTGGTGCTGAGCCCCACTGGGCCCGACATGGTGGTGCAGGCACCCATGATACAGCAGGTGAGCTTGCTGACGCCCGTCCAGCACGTCCTGCCGCACGCTGAGGTCGGCGAGGCCCTGGAATCCCAGGCGGTTCTGCTCACCCACCTAGGCCCTGGGCCCGGGGACCCGCTCCACCAGGCCCTCCTGCAGAGCGCCGCCGTCAGCGGGCACGACTCGGCCAGCACCCAAGCCTTCATCACAGCCTGCTCCGACCTGGATGGCCTCAATGCTCTCATCCAGGAGGGAGGCACCGAGGTGACAGTGGTGACTGAGGGGAACGCCGCCGTAGGCGTGTCTTCCTCTGTCACCGCCTCGACTACCTCCCAGGATCTGACCAAGCAGGTCCCCGGTGACTCTGCCCCCGGCACGGAAGCCGGCCTCGTGGTTCCCAACCTGAGCATCAGCTCACAGGGCGTCATCATCCACAGCCTACCTCTGGTCGTCTCCGCTCCCCCACAGGTGTCCCCGCAGGGCATGTACCCAGACACACACGCGCTGGACATCACCATCGAGAAGTGATTCGCCGGCCTGAGTACAGCAGACTGACCTGTACGTGCTGCCAACTGAGAGATATTTATTTTCAGAAGCTGCTCGCTGTCCGTCTAAAGAGGAGACGTGGGATCCCAGCGTCACAGACATTCACAGGCTGGAGGTCTCGCGTTCGAAGGACTGAAACACAAATAGGATAGTTATTTTTTCAGAATTAGTAGACTTTGGAATTTTGCCCCACTGCCTTCGGGATCGCAGAATCGAAAAGCTTTGTGTCAGAAATGCAGACTCTGTGGTTTAGCGCTGGCAGTTTCCCGTCTGTCCATATTTCTGTCTAACGACACGGCCCACACTGAACACACTGAAACCTAGTAACTGCTGCTTTTGTTCATTCCTCAAGGCTTCCAGTGACACAAAACCAGACACGTTAAATGTGGACTGTTTTCAGGTTGATCAGAAAAGGCAAATAAAGCTTCATGTCTTTGGTTAATTAGACTTTTCTTTCCTGTTGATTGTGGGTTACAGTGAGATCCTAAATCATTGTGTGGGATCAGAACAAGCTTTTGTAGCTTTGAAGGTAAGTGAGCCTCATAGAGGGTTAAGCAATTGCCACTTCCGGTCCTCCTCGTCCTCATAAGCTTTTAGTGTAGTCTGTATTGTCATCGTGCTGTTGATTTCTTGGCTGTCCTCATCTGAAACTAGAGTCCTTTTTGTTTTAATTGCCATCTTCTGAAGTTATGGTATTATGTACAAACCTGTAGGCTGGTGTGGTCACTGCCATCCTCATCCAAAGCCCTTCCAGAACTGCAGTGTCTGTGTTTTTCAATATACATGTTTTTTTGTAATATGGAATTTTGCCGCACGACCAAGGCCAATGGATGCTTTGCTTGCTACTGTTGGAGACACCATGACAATAGACCACTAACAATTATGCAATAATGCAGACAGAATAAGTACAAGGCACAAGACAGGGAGGAGTAAATGCCAGGTATGTGGTACATATAGTGGTTTGTACAAATCAGACAACTGTCCATATCTAGCTGCATGTTATCTGTGTTGTTGTATCTGTCAACACCCTGCATTGCACTGCTTTAATCTGCACAAACTGCATTTTTTTTTCTCTCTACCCAGTGTCGGGTCACAGTGAGTAATGAGAGTGGTGTTTTTTTCACCAGGGGTATAATCGAATTCACTTCATTACACGAATGCAGGGAAGACATGTTAACATGCAGATGCGATGCAAACCCACAACCCGGGAGGTGTGAGGTAACGGTGCTGTCCGCAGAGCCACTGCACCCAGATTGCCTTTCCAACTTGCGCAACATCCACCTGTTCCATATTGGGGAAAATGCAGAACGTATAGAGTAACATGGCACGAAATCATATGAAAAGCTTTTCTCTTTTGTGCTCCTCTTTTGTTCCTAAAAATATCCTGTTTGTGACATTTATAATTTACTGCTTAAATCCACAAGGTGAAATCCTTTTTACACTGATCCTCTGCAGCTCCCAGGTCCTTAAAGTATCTGGATAGGGTCCCACTATAGATATTCTGGAATAGATTTCGCCTATCAATACTAAAATGGCCAGTGATGGCTGCTCTAGTATACCTCTGATGTGCTTGGTATTTTAGCATTCAGCAGGACTTCTATTGAGTGTTAGATTATGAAAAAGCTTTATATCTCTCACAGGCATCTTTATGTAAAGACAAAGGTGCGCTTTTTGCATGAAGAGGATGTTATTGTGGGTGCTGATTGTCTTGCTTATGTCTCAAAATGAAACGGACGTCAGCAGATTCCTATCTGAACAAACCCGTATCATTAACGGGGTAACGGTATTAATAGTGGCTGGTGAGTTTACAGATCTTAGAAGGCTCAGTGTTATGAATTACATTTTTTGATTTTTTTTAAGGGTGTTACAAGGATATTTTTCCTTTAGACCTTAGAAGGGATTGCTGATAATATTGTATTGGGTAGCGCTTTACATGAACTTCATAATGTGTTCATAATGCATTCATAGAACATTTATAAGCAGCATGTACAGTAAGTATACCTTAACATCCTAATATGCTTTAACGGCTTTCATATACAATAACAAATATATTATTATACCAATGTTTATTAATGATTAAGCTATACTTACATGCTGCTTAAGAATGAATGCATTATGAAGGTGCAGTAAATGTAAAGCCTTACCTAATATTGGTTATAAGCTGTTATTACATGTTATCACACCATTTTGCTTCTTGGATTTCGTTTTGGGTCCCTGCCAGTAGCATCATTCATGCTAAATGCTACAGGCTTGTGACACACACACACACACACACCCCCCACAGGAAGCAGGATGAGAGCCAGCCGTGTGGTTTTCCTCTGCATGCTCCACTGTTCTCCCAAACTGCGGAAGCATGCACTCACGCTAGCCGGTGACTGTCGTATTGTAACGTCATTGAGCTCCCAGTGCCCCCGCAGTGGACCCTGCAGAACCTTACGCTGTTCAAACAAGGTATATAACTGCTTCTTATAATGGTATTTTTTGTGTAGCAACCGTTTTAAATTAGTTTTATATACTAATGTGCTAATTTCAAGGCGGTGGACACTTTGCTGTAGGGAGCAGTGATGGGTCTTTGGGTTAGGATGCTGTTTTCGCGATCAGAAGGTTGGTGGTTCAAATCCTGGTATCGGTAGCTTTGTTCTCTGTTGGGTCCTCTGTTACTTTGGATAAAGTGTCTGTTAAATACGTAAAAATGTAATGTGTCTATGAGCAGTGGGCTAAAGGCGGTGGTTTTGAGCATCCCCGGTGCTCCATGGAGTGCGCTTCCTTTCATACGGCGTGAGACTGGAGGCGGGTCAAGCGTTTTTAGACAGTTGTGCAAAGAATTGTGCCATGGTGATGGACATCATAACAAGATGCACAAGGAAGCCGGAGTGTGATGCCAGAGGCGCCTGGCATGTTCCTGAATGGTTTCCCTAATTATATAGATAATGCACAATGTCTATGAAAAAGTGTAGGAATTGACTTTAACAACTTTTTTTTTCTCTCGTAACTTTTTCATTGGCTTCGTGTAGCAGCTGAAGCATATGCACTGATATTTCAAGTATCATATTTTTTGCGGGTGTGTAGTCAGGGGGTTAGGATGCCGTGCTGGTGATCAGTACGTTGCTAGTTCAAAGCCCAGGTGTACATTTCCCCACAGCTTCCAATAGTAGCTTAAATGGCGGGACCACTAACACACATTGGTAGTAGATGTTGCCCTTGTACTTCACAGCTTGAGCATCAGGTGCCGCTTAATAACATCTTGAAGGTGAATGCTGAGATAGCATGGCGTAGCCCCCCCACCCCCCCAATCAGTAAGTTTCCTTCCAAACTCAAGTTGCAGGTACCGGTTTACTTTTTTGGAGGACGTTCTACAGGGAACAGTTGCACAGTCTGGAAGTAAGGATGGTGCTGTATTTTGTGATGGAAAAGTGTGAGCTCCCTGGCCAGAAGGTCAGAAGTAAACTGAGACTGAGAAAGCCAGATGAGACGCAGGCTAAGGGTCCCCTAGTGAAATCTCTGTCGACACTGGGACTCAAACCGGCAACCTTCTGATCAGAGACAATGTCCTAACCCACTGGTCTGCACGCTACCCCATATTTAATGCTAAATCATGAGGCACCCTTTATGTCCTTTATGGCACAGTGTGCCATCTACATATTTTATGACTTCGAGAGGCCTCCCTCCTGTCTGTCTTGTAACCTTCCTCGACAGGCTCATATGGGGTCCATATAGGACAGGTCCATCCTGTCCATCAGAAGACACATACATCCTGCTGGCAAATTAGAGATGCTGATCAGTCTAACAAAACGCCAGCTGCACATAGTAGAGTAGAGGTTGGATTTGTACCCCCAACCCTGTAACAATATTGCAACAGCGCCACCTACTGGGCTACTGTACTGCCCCCATTACCCTGTCTGACATTTTTGAAGAAAGCTTTCAGCATTGTATGTTCTTTGTAACTACTTGCTCATGTCTTTTTTTAAACCAAGTACCAAGTCACTGCCTTCTACCAGCAATAATTGCTGGACAGTTAAAGACTCCATTTAAAAAGGCCCTTAGAAGGACAATTGATAATTGATTTTTCTGCCATTAGTGATAATGGCTTTTCTGAACTCATTGCTGCCTTTTCCATTTCTTCCATACAATATTGGAGTATTCTAAGCCTGCTGACGCAAATCAACTATCTATTAGTTAACTGCATTTTGAAACGAAATAAATAATTTATGTCGCATGTAAGATTTTTCTTGCTCTAACTGGACAAATAGGTAAATCATGCTGGATTCTTAAATGGGATTCAGCACTGTTAGATGCAAGTGATTGAAGCTTTTGCTTTCAAAATATTTGAGCTTTTGCTATATTGTGATTTTTTTTTTCATGCTTTTTATTCATTTTGCAGGTTTCACAAAGATCTGTCCAACTTCCCAGTGCTTAGCCAGTGGAAGGTATGGTTACGGTTAGGGTTAGGTTCGGGTTTGGTGGCACAGGATATTAGGCAGGGATACACCATGGATAGGATGTCAGTCCATCGAAGGGCACACACTCACACAAAGAAATACCCTGTGGGCAATTTAGATATTTCAATGAGCCGATCGGCATATTGTTGTATTTGTTGAAGAATGACAAAAATTTCTGTCACACACACACATACAGACCTCATGTGATTTGCATGCATGCATACATTTACTGTGTGTGCAATGTGGTTAACTTTATTTTCCATGCACTGCCTGTAGGAGGTGCTAAAGGCTCAGCTAGTAATTTGCTATCATAATATCTACACTATGCATCAGCTACCAAAACAACAAAATTAAAATTACAGTATCAAGTTGTCTAAAATGACATTTATATGTGTGCCATTTTTAATTGGTGTTTTTAAGCAGCTTTGTTTTTGTTTTGTTTTTTTTTTTTGTTTGCATGTCCGTTTTGCTGGTCTTGATTGACGGGGGGAGGGGGGGCTTGTAACATTCCGTCATGGCCTGAGATGGACGCTGTGTGGGAAGGACAGGAGGTGATTTCTGATACATCTCTTTGATCTATTATCTGCAACCTTCCAGAGCCTAATCCTGAGAACTCTTGAGGAGAGTGTGGGGGTTGATGGAGAAGTGGGTGGGGGAGAGGGGGTCGATTGTCTTCTCTCACATTCTGAATGTGATGTCAGCCATAAGCCAAGTTTGTCATACCTCAGCCAAAGTGTTTGCCACAGAGGATTTTTTTTTTTTTTTTTAGTTTTTTAGCCTCAGATAAAAAACACACACACACCAACCTCTGGTAATACAATTCAGGTAATACAATACAGTGTTTACAAGGTTTACAACCTTTATATTGTATCTTGTATTTATTGTTTTTGCACCTGGTTATATGATATTTACATTTCATTGGCTCTGTACCAATGCTCAGCACAGTGATAATAAAGTTGAATCTAATTTAATCAAAATATTGGATATTAATTTAATCAAAAACGCAAACGAGAGCTGACTGGACAGATCGCCGCTTTTTTTAAAGAAAGGCACTATTACATTAAAGTTCTCTTAAAAAAATTCTTTCCAGAGAAGCAGCACCCAATTCCCCAAATAAATAGACACTCATGTGTGCACTAAATGTTGTCTTGCACAAAGGTGTTCCGGGCCGCTCTGCTTTGTTGGAAAGGTAGCAGGAAGTTTAAATAACCCTCTGGATATGGTGTGGCACTCTCTGCCTACTTCCTTCCTCTGTTTGGGATATCAGCTATTGAATGGGGTCATAAATGCCTTCGAAAAAAGCAATTTCCAGTCACGGCCGCTTAAAGAAATTGCAGTTGACGCACATTCTCCTGTGATGTGAAGCAGTTCCAGCAAGGACAGAAAAAAAAAGAACTACATCTGAAGTCAGAGTGTTCTAATTAGCCGTTGCTGAGTAATAAAAGATGCAGCAGAGGTCAGAAAGCCAACAATGAGCCCAGCAAGAAAAAATATAATGTCAACCACAGATGTTCAGTATCCATGATAAAGACGGGCTTAATTTGCTGGGAGTTGACATAAATAGTTCGGTTTAACAAAAGTGACAGTTGTCATAATATTAGTTTCTAGAATTTTTTACTTTAATGTTAAGCGCATGTTAAAATCCATTGTGTGTATATTGGGTTTTTTTCTCATTTAATATTTGTATATAGCACGCCACGATCTCGGTAGAAGTCACTATATGAAACGTGTGTGCTTGGTTGTTGTCTGATGTCGGTTTGAATTTTTCAGACAAAAGAGTTTTTTAATATCTAAAGAAAAAAGGGTCAAGCTTGCTTTGCGATAGTGAAATATTTTGACAGTCTGAAGCAACTGTAAAGGCAGATGAGTCACAAAAACTGCGTTTACAGTAAAAGTGAGTGAGTGGAACTTCTGACAGGAATTCCACTTGTGCAGCAGAGGTGGTGAGAATTGCATTTGACAATAAATGGACAACAGAGGGATTAACATTCCACAGGCGGTGGTCATTCCGGCCCTCGTGAAAGAGATTCCCTAAGATATGAGTATGTGTGCATGTGAGGTGGCATGCTATATTTGGGCTACTTTTATTCGAGTTTCCCAGAAAGGGAATTTATTTATTTATTTAGCAGGCACTTTTATCCTAAGTAGCATACAACTGAAAGAACAGGGTCTGCCAGTCCTTAGAGCAACTGGGGAGTAAGGGCTTTGCTCAGGAGCCCAATAATGAAATTCCTCTCCTGACTCTGGGAATTGAACCAGCACCCTTCTGGTCGCAGCCTGATCAATTGAGCCACACACTAGCCTCCATAATGGGCCTGAATTAGTCCTTTTGCTGTCAGTTGATGTCCTCATAGTTGTACTTCAGCTCCACCATAGTTCAACAAGTAAAGCATTGTGCTGTTAACGTAGTAGGTTGTTGGTTCGAATCCCAGGGAGCATACATAAAAGTTGTAATATTTCCCTATACCATAAATCACTTTGGATAAATGTATCTGATGAATGAGTAGCAGGTGGAGACACACCTGACGATGTATGTCCTGCCAAGTTAAACTTTCTGTCATTACAATCTACAGTATGCAGGCATACAATGAAACAAACTAGCATTCAACTGTGACTTTAAAAGCAGCTTTAAACATCACATAAGAAGTCAGACGCGCATCAGACAATAAGGAGTAAATATATGCTGTGTATGGTGGGCCTTTTGACTGTAGCTGTGCTTTGGGTTTGTGTTTTTGATCTCAGATAATAATGTATATTTAAACAGCTTAGTGAAAGAACAGTGGTTAAAAAGAGAAGATTGGTGTATAAGGCACAGGTGTGTGAGGCTGTTCTTTCATACTGAAGTTATTGGTGCATATGGTTGGCAAACAGTTATGAATTTAAATTGTTGCGGACAGGGTTTTGGGCAGAATCACCCATGATCTGAAGCCCCCTAGGTCACCATGGTATTTTATTCTTTGGTGTACAAAAATATATTTGCTGTTATAATAGTGCAGGCCACGGTCCAGTTCAAAATAGCAGATTATAAAAACATGTTTGTGTGTGCAAAATGAATTTGGAGTTTACTTGTCTTTTCCTTTAAATTAGTGATCCATTGTAGAGTCCGGAAGCTCAGCGCCGGCTCATTTTTGTTAACTTCTCATCTGCTAAAAGGCGTCTTGTCCGTCATTAAACATACCCTCAGGGCGTAGAAAATATCAGCTACTCAGTGCTTAAAGCCTTCAAGCTAAAAGGCCTAACCACTGTTTGAAACCAAACACAGACGCTCTCTAAACAATTTAAGGATCTTCTGTTTTACAATTCCTTCTCCAAGGAATGTAATCCCACTGCAGGCAATTCTGTAATCCAGATTACACCTCTGACACAAACTCATTTGTGCTTTCTCAAAAAAAACACACTTTTCAAAATCATTTACGTTTAAAATCTGACAGTCAACAGGGTTATTTATCTAAGAATAAGAGTAATATGATACAAGATTGGCTTGTTGGGCCTGGTTAGTGCAGTCTGTTAATCTCTTTCCATACTGTGCCTGTAGTTTGGTCGCCTCCCACCTGGTCTCTTTTTTTTTACATTTTTATTTGTATAGCAGATGCTTTTATCTAAAGTGACATACATTTATGAGGGATCAGAGTCAGACACTCCCTAGAGCAATGGGGGTGGGGCACAAGGGCCTTGCTGAGGGGCCTAACAATGTAGCCACTCCACTGGTGTTGGGATTTGAGCCTGTGACCTTCTGGTTACAGACACATTATCCAAACTTGCTGAGCCACACTCCTTCCGTTGTAGTTTCCCTGGCAGCTCTGCTTCCCCGCGTGGCCTCTGCTCCGAAATCAAATTTCACAGCCACCCTTCGTGGTCGAATCACGTACAATGGAGAGCATCCTCTGAGAGCTCAGCCAAAGCGCGTGTGCACCTTCGAGCGAGCAGGGCTGCGGATCTCCGTCAGTTGCTTTGCTCCTTTTAATTTTGGTTACCCTGCCTAACCGTAACAATCCCCCCCCCCCCAAAAAAAAAAAATCATACAAAAGCTCCGAATATGATCAAAGTGTGAACATTTGTGTTTGCACGAGGCACAGAAGGGCGAGGTGCGCTACAGGAAGCGAGGAGACCTTGAAAACCTTCAGCCTCTGTCAGGTGTCCCATGCTTGGGCTCCTGGGTCCGCCTTCACGCCGCCGACACCAAAGATAGAGCTGCGCCGAAAGCGGAGACGAAGAGGCCTGCTGTTGGCTGAAGAGCCTTCAAAGGAGCAGCCATCCATGGGACGCATTTTTCCTTTAAAACACGGTGAATTACAGGCTTGTCACTCGTTCTCCAGGGTTATGGCTCTTAATAACCTTAGCTGGTGACCCTGATGACTTATGGAAGGTTTGTGTAGCAGCCAATAATGTAATAACTACCTATAATGTAGTAATATGCCAATAGCATAACAATTATCTCAGTTCTTAATGCAATAAAAGTCGATAATGTAATAACTTATTACATTATCTGCAAAAAGTTATTACATTATTGGTTTGGAAAATGTTTTATATTATTGGCCAGTTATTACATTATCAACTTTTATTACATTAGGAATGGAAAAATTATTACATTATGGGCAGTTGTTACATTGTTGGCTACTACAAGGTGACAAGGTCCTCATGTCGGTTGACGCGCTTCATATCTGAACACTTTCCTCCCAGTGATGATGAACCATGCTCAGGCTGAGGCTGAACCATGATCAGGCACGGATCTTCTGTCTCCACTCTTCCTAACTTGACTATCCAGCAAGTTGCACATTTTGTATACAAGTGTGTTGACTTTTTTTCCATCCCTTTGCCGTTCTATGGGAAGCACACTTGTGAATGAAAGATTGCAGGTTCGAATCCCTGACCAGAAAAGTGCCACTGAGGTACCCTGAGCAAGGTACCGTCCCGAAGCACTGCTCCCCGGGCGCTGAATTAGCTGCCCCCGGCTATGTCACAAAGTCACATATGGGTTAAATGCAGAGAACACATTTCATTGTTGTGTCAACAATAACAATTAATCACTGAATGCTAAATTCTATTAATACTACATATTATCTGTATCGTGTTTTCTGTGCTGGATTGACTCGCCAGTTTGTCCCATTGCACCTTATCCATATGTCTTGTGGGCATACTTGTATAAGCTTTCTGTTGCTTAATGCGATCATGTTACCACAGTTTGTGTGAGGAACCTGCAAACTTGAGTGCAACTGCTGCTCCTAATGTAATGTGGGAGATCTTTTGTGACCAGACCCTGACGGTTACTGAGGGTTGTTGGATATGGACTGGATTTCTTTGCAGACTTTGTATTGCGGTTCTGGGGGATGTATTGGTAAGGAGAGATTTACTGATGCTCTGATCATCGCTGAGTCGATGGAGGCTCTGATCGGGCTCTTGAGAGACTGAGCCAGGAATCTGAGTGCTGGTTTTGCGAGTGTCGTGGATCAGCACCAAAATCCAGGCTGTTAGTGATCTCTTGCACACGGCCATCACCAGTGTGTCTGTGTGTGGAGAGGATGTCGATCTCATTGAGATGTTTACTTACCTTGGCAGCGACATTCATGTCTCTGGTGACTCTTCCTATGAAGTCAGCAGACAGATTGGGAGAGCAT
>JAODKF010000116.1:20779726-20790744 GCA_026779585.1 Mormyrus proboscirostris | reverse complement strand
CCCTAATCCTTAACAACTGTGCTCCTCTGGTGCCATATCTGCGCCACGGCCAGCCGGGGGAATGCAATGGATCCCCCTTTGTCCTTGAAATTGTTTTAATTAGCTACTCTGCGGGGGTGCGGAGGAAGTGGTTGGATGCGCTGGTGGGATCAGGAAGATCAGAGGATTTCCACCCCCCCCCCCATATTGAATATAAGTCCCCCAAATTGCCTCTTCATAATAACACAATAACGGCCAGAAACATATAAGCATCTTTACAGATTTTGTGATGAGTGATCTACACATTATTCACCATAACAGTGCACTTAATTCATTTGTGTATGTGTGTATTTTAAAACATGTTTTTTTAAAATGAGGGCTTAGTAATATTTACATTAATTTTGCAGTTACATAAGTATATCTACACATATTACATAAAACATGCAACTTTTTTTTTCAAAGACCCTGAGAGTGAAAGAGATATATTCTTATAAATGAGTTTAAACAAAAATAAGAAAGGGCAAATTGTGAAAAGTAATGAATTGTGCGTGCTGAGGTCAGATGTCATAAAAATAGGTATGCCATTCCTTCCTCTGCTCTGGAAAACTTCTGTGAGAAAGTTTATGGGTCTTTGCATTTGCCTGTGATGTCCGCACTATTCCATCGGTGGTGCTGTTGTGCAGCAATTACGCTGGAAGCTGCCGCTGTGAGTCCACAGATGCGCTTCGATGAAGTGCAAACCAAAAGTCCAATAGGAATGGGAAACATGGAGCTGGGGTACGTTAGTCAGCAGAGTGAATGATTCAGACCCTGACACACAGTAAAAAAAAAAACACACACTCACACACACAGTATACTGCATTGTACCCAGTTTTATCAACCTCTAAGTGGCAACAACAGATTATGTGAGAGAGGTAAGGTCATAATATACTGCCTTTAATATAAAAACAATCAAAGTGTCCCTCTTCTCAAATGCACATGTTGCTCCAAGTCTGTTCATCCTGGGTGATTAAACAAAAAGTAGAAAACATGTCGAAGAGAAAAAAAATCAGAATTGCACTAATCATTAACCTGCCCAGATCTCAAATTCCCAGCTTAATTTCCTGTTTGCCTGGGGAAAACAGCTAAAGTTGCCCCTCTGGAGAGGTGGATCTGGCAGGTGTGTGTCCACCACTCCAGTTTGGGCTCACCCACCTTCATATTCTGAGCCTCCCTCCACCAGGACGGGGCCGTCCCAAAACAGGCCTCCGCACAAAGCTGTCCAGAACCACTGGTCCCGCGTCTCCCCAGGCAGAACAAACAAAAGGGGATTGAGTGGCAAATAGCACCCAGTTTCCCTCCAACCCTACAGACTAGTCATGGCTCAAACAGTTATACAAGCAAATATTATTCAAATATCAATCATTCAAAAATATGTCCCTTACGACTGGCAGAAACTCATTTCTGTATTGATTTGTAGCATTGCATTGTGACATTTTTTTTAAACATCTGCACTCTGGTACTCATTTGTTATTGTGGGATGTGTAGTTTACATTATAGTAATTATAGGGCAGTTAGCTATTCTGCTTCAGGGTACGACCCAAATGCAGAGAGACAAATATAGATTCTCCTTTGTTCTCATGAAAAAAAACAGCAAATTTAGAAACTGGCCTAAAGATTGTCGGCAGAATCAGTTTATACAACAGGGACATTCTGATATTTAGAGATTTTTTTTCAAAAATTCACACTCAATACAACAGTGAAGAATATCACATAGCATCAAAATAAGCATGAAAAAGCAAAGCCACCAATTCTAATGCCTGGAAAGCCTTAAGCCAGAGAGTGAGAGACTATCAACACCATTCTGTGCCTTTATCAAGCATGCAACTGCTGGAATTTGTCATCTATTGAAATGGAAGTGAAAGATTCCCGCTGGACTGGAAGGTGGTCTGCATTCAGAAATCAAGATCTCATTCATGCAAGCAGAGAATCACTGTTTATGCCAGCTGTTGGGACACATCTGGGTTAATTAAGGCGTCTGACAATAAGATCAGGCGACGTGAATTAAAACGAAGAGAAGAAAAACAGAAGAAAGGACCTGATTGGTCATTTTCTGTTGATACATTTGACCCCCCAACCCCCTCCAGCTCCACACTGCTGCAACTCAAATGCAACCCCCCCCCCTCCCCAAAAGTAGGGGGTGGGGGGGTTATTGAAAACCATCTGAACCTCTTTTAGTTGAGTGCTCAGAGAAGAGTGAAGACAATTATTCAAGACGCATTCCTCTAAAATGGACCCCCCCGCCCCCGCCCAAAGTATGGAACGCCAGCTGTGACGAACGCATTTGTTGCAAGACCGCTTTGTTCCCGCTGCCACGGCCATCAGTTAAAAATGGCGATTGAGAAATCAGGGGTATGAATATGCACACCTTCTAACCTGCTGTTTAATAATTACCCCTGCGCTGGAGATGCATGCTCAGGCATACGGACGGCCAACCATTATGCTTCGTGCTAAGTTACCTCCCGGTGGGGGGGGGGGGGTACTGTAAACACGGATATGTTGTCCCTCCCCCTCTCAAAAAACTTTTGCCCACATTACCCCCAGTCTCCTTCTCTAACTTCTACTTTCATCCATAGACGTGTGACTCAATAGAGAAAGAACTGAAACAAATGTATTAATTTCAAAGGAAACACAATGCACACATTTAGACATTAATGGACAGTAACAATAAATAGTAGCAGTTCAAGGAATGTCAGGGAAAGTATTGTGCAGAATTCCATGGTAATGGCTCAGAAGTAAGTAATATTTTGCACAGTGGATTGATATAAAAGTGCTTTCTATAACATTTAGGATAAAACAACAGTTAGGAGAAATTGGTAACTGATCCCCATAACTAACAGCCCCCACATGAAGGTCTTTGGGAAAAAGTTTCTTTTCTTTCTTTATTATTCTTTCCAATAATAATACGTCTCTATTACTGGGATGACATCATCACTAAATGAATTTACTGGTTTTACCAACCTCAAGAAAAATAATGGTTTACACTGAAAAAATGTATAATTTGATTTATTTATTTATTCGTAAATTTTATATGAAATACATTTCTATATCAAATGTGTTTAATATATGTATAATACATAATAATGTGTAAAAGTCAAAGAAAATGTTTAAAGCTATTTATCTGGGAAGTAAGTGAATATTTGCTCAGAAAAAACACACAGTTTAACATTAGAATATATACAAATGAAGTTTAACATAGTAAATGTAACACAAAAAAACATTCATTTCTTCTGATCTCCAAAAAGGTCCTGATATCTTCTAGGATGGCTAGATGAACATCACGTCAGCTCCCAAACCTCTCCTCAGGGGCACCTCATCTATTCCACGTATTTATTCAATTTCACCACCAACTCATTTAATTAATTAACTTAATCAGTGAAATGATTTGATGAGCCAGGTATGTTACACTAGTGGTCGAGTTATGTGTGAGCTTCCTGTAATACCGTGGTAACTCAATAAGAGATTTTGAAATAGCTAAGCTGACACATTTTGAAAAAATGTAAAATTATAGTTTTACACCAACATGAACATAATTTAAACATCATTTTCTTTGAATGCCTTAGATTCTAGTATAGTACTGTATATTTTTATACATTTATAATCTATTTAAATTTATTTTTATGGATGGATATTGTTATTTCAAATATTTTATATATAATTATGTATGTATGTATATATATATATATATATATATATTTGAAAATTTTATTTTGCTTTTTTACAAACATAATATCAACAAACAAAAGACCGAACACAAAATGGAAATAATAATAATAAAAAACATTGAGAGAGATACTATATAAATATCACAAGTGTAACATATTTAACAGATAAAATGTCAGTTTAACAGTCAGCACTTATCAAATCAAATCCTGTGGTACTGTTTTTATATAATTCAAAAAGGGGTCCCAGATTTTATAAAATAATTCACTCCTGCCCCTCATAGAATGTGTAATCTTTTCTAATGGTACACAACTACACACCTCCGACAACCACAATCCAATCGGCACTTCAATGTCTGCTTTCCATTTCAGAGCAATACATTTCTTAGCTATTATTAACAAAATTTCAGTCAGCTTAATCATGTGACTATGTCGGAGGTTAGAATTAGTAAAATTACCTAGTAAACACACCTCTGGGTCCACTGGAAAATTACTTCCATGAATTTGTGATATAATGTTACGTACCCAAAACACCATCACTTTCGGACACAACCAGGTAGAATGTAAAAATGTTCCTTCCTCTGTACCACATCTGAAGCAAAGTGGTGAAATACTGTTATTAAATTTATGCAATCTGAAGTATAATAAAGTTGGTGTAGAAAATTAAATTGAATTAATCTATATCTAGAATTCAAAGTTGAAGTGACCCCATCTTTACATAACTGACCCCATAGATCCCCATCTATTCCTATCTCCAAAACCTGCTCCCATCTACTTTTGGATTTGTCCGCGTCATCTAAAGGTTGATTTGAGATCAGAGATTCATAAATTCTAGAGATTGTTTTATACAGTGGTTTATCAGAATAACAAATTTGCTCAAATCCTGTCAAATCAGGTATCTTAGGAAAACTTTATAATTTGACCCTTAAACAATCTCATAATTGCAGATAACTAAAGAATTCTTTATTATTTAAATTATATTTTTCCTTTATCTGTTCAAATGACATTAAAATGCCATCATCAGAGCAATGCTCCAAATGTGTAATACCCTTCTTGAACCAAATCCTAAAATTTTTGTTTTGATAACACATTGGGAGCGTCCTGTTTCCCCATAAAGGTGTTCTAGGAGAAGGAAAATGAGCCTTTCCCAGTAGCGACCGCAGTTTGAGCTTTGAGTTTTGAGTTTGAACTGACTGAATAATCATGGGATTACTGGTTTTTCTTTTTATCAGCACATCATCCCATGTATACACTATATTGATAGGACAATCTTCTTTTATCTCAAATTTCTCCATATTAAGCCAAGAGGGAAACGGGGTCCCGGCCAATAATACGTTTTAAAATTGGGAAGCCTGAGTCCTCCTTGATTGTAATCTAAAGCCAATTTATCAAGGCTGAGTATTACGATGCCAAATAAATGATCTAATCAATCCATTAAGAGTAGTGAAAAAGAGTTTAGGGATGGAAATTGGTAGAGATTGAAACATGTATAAAAATTTGGGCAAAATGTTCATTTTAACTGTGTTTATTCTACCAAGTAATGTGAGAGGTAGATCCATCCAATCAGTTAAATCTCTACCCACTTTTTCTAAGGGACTGGCCAAATTAGGTTTATAAAGATTCTTTAAATTACCATCTACTTGTATACCTAAATATTTAATACCACTGGTTGAGCACTTAAAAGAGAAACCATCCAGTGCAGTACAGTCAAACCTTGACAATGGTAAAATTTCACTTTTATCCATATTAACTTTATACCCAGAGAAAGTGCTATACAATTGTAACATATTCCGTAAACTAAACAAAGACTCTTTGGGATTACTAAACAAAGACTCTTTGAGATTATGTGTATATATATTAATCATTTTTACAATAATTATAATTATTGTAATTATAAGTGAATTATAAACTAATTGTAATTAATTTGTCTCTTCATCTGACAGGAAGCTGAACGTAAGGTCACCGTAAACAGGCAGGAAGCCGACAAGCCCAGCGTTTAACATGTGTTACCTCTTTGCCCATGGGCGGCCATTATTCCTGCTCAGGTGTGGCCCAGTGGCCCAGTGTCCCAGGTCAGTTGTCATTGGCGAGATATTAATTGCCTGTGAGTTGGTGAGAGATCCGATTGCTCGCGCGTTCAATGGAGCATACCTTTTCCAAGACGGGGCTCCATGATTCCCGTGATATTTGGCCCTTTTTTGCCTCTTTGTGACTCGAGCTGTGTAACATTTAGAAAAGCCCTTTGGTGATTGGTTGGCTTTGATTCGTGAAGTGCCTGCATCCCTGTATGCCATAGGGGCACCTTGTTTTGCCCCGAGGGCACGCTTACAGTTATTTAAGAATGTCTTTTTACAGCATCTGGACCAGAACAAAACACGTCCCACCATTTCAGCTACAAAGGAAAAACGATGCACTCGGAATGAGCCTGCAGAATATTACGCCTTTGTTTGAGCTGCCATTACCATTACAGTCTGTCTCCCATTGTCCTCAAATTTGTTCAACACACTTTCAAGAGATTCAGTTTTAAATCTCTGCTTGTGGAGTGGTGAATTACGCTCTTGTGGTTTCTCACATGACAGTGTTAAGGATCTCAGTTTATCTATGTTGACACTTAGTGCTAGACTGTCCACATGGAAGTAAGTAAATGAAGCGCCATAACAGTAGTATTCTTCAATCTTCTATAAACATCTAGCATTAAACTGTCTCATGAAAGGGAAGACATTGCAGATTTGTAATTTCTTTTTTTTTATCTTTGAATGGTCAGACTTCCGCATTCCACCTATAACCTTTTATTAACCTCTTCCTAGTCAAGATGCTGAGTTTGCATGTGCTTTATTTGGATGAAAATGAATGGACAATGAATTTGAAAATGCTCTATGAGCAACACATTCCATGGGTAACACATGACCACTCCACCCTGTTATGGCGTCCATTTCTATAATGACGGACTAGGAACAGGTCAAGGTTAATTATGGGTTTGTCATTGGGTCATTAATGTACTGTGTGTTGATAAGACTGTGGTCTGAAGCCATACACCTTCCACATAAGCGGCTCTCTGTGCCTTTACAAGGTGAACTCAGCTATCCAAACATGACCGCAGTGGGTTTGTGTGGTCCCTGACAGGCTGAGACCCAAACAGGACTCATTCATGGACTGCGTTTGTTTAAAAAAAAAAAAGAAAGAAAACTCGCACACAATTATTTTCAAAGTGAACCAGCTAAGAAGAGGGACTAGAGCTTAACATAGGAAAAGATAAGTTCCTTCGTAAATTTTCCTGGTTCTTCCAAACACTAGAGGCTAGCTATGTATGGAATGCGTCCATATTCCCCAGTTGATGAATGACTTGGGATAGTTGAGTAACTTTAATGTCTACCTTAAAAATTGGCAATACTCGTAGAGGGGACAACACCATGAAATTTATTTTTGTCTTGATGTTGCTAAATTGTGTGGTTCTTCAAACTAGTTTTGTTTTTTGGCTTGTCTAGAGTTTATATGTTTATATGTTACCAAATTAATCTGAGGAATGATTAACAATGCACAGCGTTTGTATTCTTCCCATACTGAGAGATGACAGAACCGATTCTTTAGCTATTACGTTCTCAAGCAAATTTTTGGAATCTTTTTCCTATTAATTTTTACTTACGTAGTTGATGCCTCAGGACTTTGATTAACCTTCACTTGTGTAGTGTTGCATGACACGTTTCAAGATCGTGGCACAATCATTTGTTTGTCGGAATAAACAACGAACCAATGTTGACCACAGGCATCTCCTTAAAGAATAAGAAATCAACGAAGTGAGTGTACAAAAGATTTCATTCATTGATCAGCCTAGCCTGAGATTGTCAACACAGATTCCTCCCTGTGACTGTAATTGAATACTTGTTGCAAAGAAGAATGCACATTAATTTGTCTGGGAGATCTCGCCTGACAACTTTGGTAAAGTCCACTATAACAACCTTTAAGGGCCCCCTGACCCAGGGAGGGGGTGACCTCTGACCTTATTTGGGCCTCTTTTATGAGGATTTTTTGGGTCCCTGCCAGATGGCTAAACTATCAAAGGGTTTTTTATGAGAAAAATCTGCCAACAGAATGGAGTAGTATATTTCTCTTATTGTGAAGGTGAAGCCGCAGTAGTATACTGAATAAGAAATGTAATTCAAACGAAATGTGAATGCAGCTATTTGAGGCTCTATTCCGATTTAGATGATGCTATAGGGCTGTGAGATCATGTGACCAACGTGTTTATAATGGCTCTGGAAGTCAGCATGCACATTTTAAGGCTCACTGAAAAACTGACGCTAACATTTTTGCCTTTTTGCAGTTAACCCCCCGTTTTGTACAGATAGGACACATGACAGTCATGTGACAGATGGTTCTCGTTCTGTTTCTGATTGGCGGATGATGATAACCCACATTCTTCTCAGAATTCAATCAGCCCCTCACAAACCAAACCTCAGATTTCCAAACACGCACTTCATGTGGGTTTTGGGTCGTTTTCCAGCAAATGCCACATTTTCTCTGCATTATTTCTAATTCGAAAATGATGTCGCTCTACTTTGCATAATAAATGATGCGTTTTCCCTTATTCTCATTACCGTGAAAGCAGACAGCAGTGAATGCTAATCTAGTTAAAAAGCTCTGGTATCTCTGTGCTGATCTAACGCAGGGTTGTCTAGTTTTGATGCATATGAAACAAGACAATCGTTGGTTATTTTCTGTCACAAATTTTAATTACTAGTTGACAATTCTTACAGCTGCATTTAACTTATATATTAACAAAATATATCCCAGTTCATCTCAGTCGTTGTGGAAATTATCAGAATGTATTATAAGTGGACTTACACTAGTGACCAAAATTGGGGGAAAATCTAGCATTTTTGTATTAAAAATGTTTACAAACATCATGCACAGCACGTTTAAATAAGCAACTGGAGCAACATTTGAATAAAGTTCTGTAATCTCTAAAACTTGGAAGCGTTTCCACAATTTTGGCCACTAGCATATTTTAAATTAAATTCTGTGAAACTTGCATAATCCTTCAAGGACTATGAATGACTGAATAAAAACAGAAAGAGACAGTAATAGTGACTGACTGATTTGATAGATATTTGAAGCATATTGATAGTTTCACTAGGTATATCTCTGCTTTTGAAAATGACACGTTATTTATTCTGCACAACACATTCAAGAGATCAATGAAGCCAAAATTGTTGTTTAGGAGTATTTAACCTGGATTGAATAATGGGAGCCTCAGCGACCGATATGTTGCAACAATCCTGATCCAAGCTGTTTTTAAGGCTATAATGTTTGAATTAGAGTGAAATTCTCCATGTAGGCTGCAGTATATGTAACCCGATGTAACATGTAAGTGTATATAGCATTTCCCAGTGAGATTTTCAGGCTGTTTATAGATGTCTCTAAACATTTTATAAATGCCACCCAGTAACAGATGGAGCACAGGGCTCAAAATAGAGAATGGATATTCATGTAGAGCAAATTCTGCATGTCCCCTGGTCGCGATAACTTTCCATTTCCATATCATTCTGGCTCCGGGATTTATGAGAATAGGACCACACATCCTGTCCACATTTTCAGAATAAAAACTTAGACCCTTTTGTCGCTTCCATTCGCTTTTGCTGTTGTTTGTTCAACCGTCAAACGAAAATGAGGCAAAACAGAAATGAAAACAAACAAACGTGGGGCAGTGTTCCCAAAACGGATTTGTCCTTAGTATACATACTGTGTACAATAACATCCCTCATTGGCTCTCGTTGAAAAACTGGGCATCCCACTTTGCAGGAAGGAACTCTTTCTGTTAATGACAGCTGCTGTAAACATCATCCACCCACGCCCTCACCACCCCAGGCCACCAAATATTTCCACCTGAAGGTCTGAGAACAAAGTACTTTTAGCTTAATGTTCTTCAGGGAGCCCTGTGTTATGCTGCAGTCTTATTATTCCTTTTATATTAATTTTTAGCAATGCTGTTCCTCTATACGCAACACTTCAGTGCAGTGGTCACAGGCTGGAGTGTTCCTACCACTGGCTCATATGTGAGCTGTCTCAGAACATGGAATTGAAAAAAAAACCTGCACAATTTGCAACGTCTTGTGTGTTCCCCAGTCTTCATAAACCCAAAAGGTTTGAGGCCTGTTGTTTTAATGTGCCAATTCCTGTTCCTGATTGTATTCAAAGGTTGTGCAGGATCTGAAGTCACTGGAAGCAGTTAATGCAGGTTATGGGGAGGGGGGGGGGGGGGTGTTATATGCATGGAGAACCCCGGCTCAACCAAGCAGAGACGAGGGTAACTCGGGCAAATGCTGAGAGCTTCAGGAACCAATTAAGCTAAGGATCACTGTTTACACAAAAAGGGGTACCCTCGGTCTTTGTTACTAATCAATGCATAGCTCTCAAACTTTCTTTGAATGCAGTCCTCCTAATACATTATGCACACTGTACATATGCGGCCTTTTTAGTGTTAAACATTTTTATGATAACATATTAAATATGATTATTAAATGGCAATATTCATATAAATACAGACTAGGAATAAGAGTCTAAATTATGAAACTTTTCATTTTTAATTGCATGCTAAACTTGTTTTCTTTTGCTGCAGCCTTTATGCCATTTTACTAAGGATGAATTTTTCTACTTGCTAAGCAACAGGACGACCAAAACGGTAAGATTACAGCCCCTGGGCTTCCGGATACCGCTGCCCATTCTACTTATCTGGCTCAATGTTAAGGTATGATCCTTCCGATCATGTGAGCAAATATCACCTGGGTAAATAGTGATTACTTAATTAATCGGCTAATACAGCATTACATAAACAACAAGTACAACAACAACAACAACAACCATAATAATAATAATAATAATCTTCCAATAGAATTACAAGGGCCTTATCCCACAGAGCTGGGGGGGGTATACCTTAATTGAGATACCGGTCCATTTCTGCATTACCAGGCACATGCTTTCACACATGCTAAGGCAAATGCCAATTAGCCTGCTTGTTTCAGTGGGTGACACCTCTATGGCTGGGGGTCTGAATTCTACTTCTGCTGTCTGTGGGCGTGGTTTGTGTGTTCTCATAGCCTATATGTGCCCTGCAATGGACTGGCATCTCATCCAGGGTGACCCTCTGCCCTGTTAGAAGCCGGATCAGTAATAATGGAATTCTGGGTTCTAGTCATCCACGGGCTGATCTTCCCAGAATGCTCCAAAATGCCGCCCCTAGCAGTCAGCTAGCAGAGAGGTGAGAGCCATCAGAGGGCCTGAAGCTCCGTGGTTGGTGCCTCGGCGAGGTGGGGAGGTCCCGGGGGGCGGGGGGGTGGCTGT
>JAODKF010000116.1:20737878-20751234 GCA_026779585.1 Mormyrus proboscirostris | reverse complement strand
AATGCCACTTAATTTTGTTATGCGGCCCCCCCCCCCCCCCCCGAAAGTCACAGAAGCCACTGCACAATGCGTACTTGCGACTGTGAAGCAGCCTTGTGTGCATCCACATTGTTATAAAACTTGCTGCTTCTTGGTTTTTATTGCTGGAACGGCCCCTCCCACGTTTAAAACACAAAACAATCGTATCCCTCTTGAGGTTTCGCCAGTGCTAAAACTGATTTTTGTCTGTCTGTGTACTTTGTATTTTGGGTTGAGCGCTACTGTCGCGGTATAATCCTCTTAAATTCGACAGCTGTTATTTCGTCATTACCTCCTCCTAAAGATCCATTCATTATCGATTTGCAAATAGTAAATGTTTCGTAAATGGACGTCAGCTCCACCTAGTGGGCGCGCTACACTTCTTCTGTAGTTCTCATTAAGCTTAGTTCAGGTTTGGTGTCCAGTCTCTTAAATGATAGTTGTGTATCACTTTACCTTGTGTTTTAGTTTTGGGATGTGGTTATATGAATGTTGTGGACTGTGAGCTTTATTTGTGTGTTGATTTTTGCCACAATGACTTGATTTTGGGAGCTTGTGGTATTCCAGTCTGCAAGATGCATGTACATGCATTCAGTGGAATGTGTTTTGGTTTTCCTCTAAATGCTTTTAACAAGACATCTGTTTTTGTGTTCGTTTCAGGATCTCTTCAGGAGAGTGCAATGGAGGAGGATGGGGTCGAGGTGAAAAGAAGCAAGATGGAGGAGACAAAGATATGTGACGGATGTTGCGGCGAGTTCTTTGACTTATCAGAATTCCTCGAGCATCAGAGAACTTGCACTAAAAGTCAGGAGGTCGTTATCATGAAAGACTTCTCTCAGGACTCTCCACAGAGTTTCCCTAGCGACCACAGCGCGAGCCAGTCTGGCAGCGAGTCACAGTCCAAGGGGAACGATGTCTCCTCTGATAGGATGGAGGAAGAGGTCAAATCAAGTGACGAGCCAACAAAGACGATTCACTCGGAGGTGCCTGCTGGAAACACTAATGTTACACTGGAATCCATGCCTGGCACCAAAGTGGCCGTCACCCAGCATTTGTCCGGCTGTAAATCTCCAACCTCCCAGACCAATCTTCATGCCATCCCCATGATTCTGGAGCAGCTGGTGAACTTACAGCAGCAGCAGCTGCAGCAGATCCAGCTGACGGAACAGATCCGCATCCAGGTGGCCATGATGGCCCCACAGAGCCTGCAGTCCAGCATCGGCGCTGCCGTCGATCCTTTGAAGGCCCTCGGGGCGCACTTGTCGCAGCAGCTCTCTGCGGCCGCTGCCTTGATTGGGAAAAGGACCGGAAGTCAGAGCCTGTCCCTGGAGACTCTCAAACAGGGAAAACTACCTCACTCCAATGGTGTCCCGATGTCGCTAGCAGCGAGTGTGGGAGTGTCAAAATTGGACATGTCAAAGGGGATTCCTGCACTCTTTCCTCAGTCTCCAGGTGCAATGGCTTTCCAGAACCCCTTCACTGCCATCTCGGCCGGCATAGATTCTGCTAAGAAAGTCAAGGGGAAGCTGCCCGCTATGGCTGAGCAGAAGGCCGGGTCTGGGGAGCAACTCTTTAAGCACAAGTGCACGTTTTGTGGGAAGACATTTGGCAATGACAGCGCCCTCCAGATCCACTTGCGCTCCCACACTGGGGAGAGGCCTTACAAGTGCAACATCTGTGGGAACCGGTTTACCACGAAGGGCAACCTCAAGGTTCACTTCCAGAGGCACAAGGAGAAGTATCCACACATCAGGATGAACCCCCATCCAGTGCCTGAGCATCTTGACAACATTCCGACCAGTAGCGGCATCCCTTATGGGATGTCCATGCCAATTGAAGAGTCTAACTTTGTAGATGGCAAGCCTGCAATGGGCATGCCTGCTGCAGGATTCCATCCTTCTGTGCTGCAGGGCCTTAAGGCGTCATTTGAAACTTCTCTGGGGGGCGAGATGTATTCTCAGAGGCCCTCTTCATCTGGCAGTGATGGAACCTCGATCTCATCGGGCATGTTCAACCAAGAAATGGGACTGGACCAGAACCAAGGGTCTCCAGAAGGTGCTGGAAGTTTGCCCCAGATGAATGGCAATGGTCTGGTTGCAGATGCAAGCTCCGGGACGGCCAAGCTTCAGCAAATGGTAGACTGTTTGGAGAAGAGGACCAGTGACCCCAATGAGTGCATGATCTGTCACCGGGTGCTGAGTTGCCAGAGTTCCTTGAAGATGCACTATCGCACCCACACAGGGGAGAGGCCATACAAATGCAAGATCTGTGGCCGGGCATTCTCAACAAAGGGCAACCTCAAAGCCCATTACGGTGTCCACAGGGCCAACACACCATTGAAGATGCAACATTCCTGCCCCATTTGCCAGAAGAAGTTCACCAATGCTGTAGTGCTGCAGCAACATATCCGCATGCACATGGGTGGTCAGATTCCCAACACTCCTCTGCCAGAAGGCACATTCGAGGCTACAGAGATGGAAAACTGTCCAACTAATGAGAAGGCCCTTGACGTGAATAGTTTTAATGACGAGAGTCTTGATGAGCCGGATGTGGAGCTGGACTCGCAGGAAAAGCCCTCAGAGTTCTCTGAGCCCCTGAATGAGGCTTCAGGTATGAAAGAAGACCATGCATCTCACCCTCAGCCCATGTTCTCTGGCATTGCTGCTCTGGAAAGCCACATGAAGAGTTTAACCTCAGCCCTCAACCTGCAGCAGCAAGCCAGTGCATCTGAGACTGACGTCACACCTAAAGATGTCCCACCTGTGTCGGGGGAGATGACCGGAGATTATCAGAATGGCCGGAGTCCTGCAGCCTCAGACTCTATGTCTTTCCAGTCTTCATCTCCTGTCGATAGCCAGCAGGGCAGCAACCGGTCGAAGTCTCCTGATTTTGCCATCACTGAAGAAGGTGGTAGAGCTGCTTCTAAGCCAGAGGTAGAATTTGGGTCTCAGGATCCTGAATCTGGAGGCGCTCTTGACCTGACTTCTGGCAGTTTTGTTCCAAAGCCAGTCAAAGAGGAACCGGGCCTTTCGATGACCATGGGAGAATACGGTAAGCCCCCTGGTGACCCGTGATGGGGAAGCTCCTGACAATAGTAATCCATTGCAGACAGAGGTGGAAGATCCAGGGTCAGAAGGTACAAATACAGACCAATGTTAAGACGGTTAAGTACTTTCACACTCTACCCAACTGATTGAAGCAAAACCTTAGTCTGGATTTGTCTGCAATGGATTTTACTCTCAGTAACTTCCCAAATACTGCGTATTGCTCTGTTCTTATTAGCAATGTCCAGTTTATTGTGACCATGTTCAAGATTTGCTCTTAATTGACGCATATTCAGTAACCCGCTATAAGTATGTTGCTCTTAACAGATTTTGTATTGTCTTTGAAATAGGCTCTAGCCATGTCCCTTACATGCGGGTTCCCCCAAGTCTGGTCAAGCTGGAGATGCAGATCCCTCCGGAGACCCCAATGGGACCACACAACCTTTTTGGTACTCAGATGCCCTTGGGTGTGGGCTCACAGTCTGGCAGTGCTAGTGCACCACGTCGCTCCGGCAAGCAGCACCTGTGCAATGCTTGCGGAAAGAACTTCTCCTCTGCAAGTGCTCTACAGATCCATGAGCGTACACATACTGGGGAGAAGCCCTTCGCTTGTACAATCTGTGGCCGAGCCTTTACCACAAAGGGCAACCTGAAGGTAAGCATTTACATTGTGGGTCTAGGTTGTCACTGGCAGTCATTTTGCCTAACTGCAGATGTCCACTGATTTGTGACACTAACATTGTGGATTCCGCCTTCCTTCTAGGTGCATGTTGGAACTCACATGTGGAATAACTCTGCAAGGCGGGGACAGAGGATGTCTCTGGATAACCCCATGGCCTTGATGGCCATGGGAACAGAGCCGAAGATGGTTCCTGAGATGATGCCACCCCCAAAGGACCTGCCACCGCCTCCCATGAACTTTGACCCCTCCATGTGGAACCAGTATGCTGCGGCATTTTCAAATGGTCTGACCATGAAGACCAATGAGATTTCGGTCATCCAGAATGGAGGCATTCCCCTCCCAGGTAGTCTTGCCAGTGGCCCACTAGCAGGCTCCACTGGGGGTCTGATGAAGATTGATAGCGCCCAGGCTGGTCTCCCTGGTACCATAGCTGAGATGGAGAAAAATGGTGCGGAAGGTGTCCCAAAGTCACAGTTTTCACACTTCATGGAAGAGAGCAAAATCGCTGTGAATTGATTTTTGTAATTTTTCCCATCCACCTCTTGTCATAGAACTTGGAAAAATGCAAATCTAATCATCCTACTGAAAAGGATCATGGCTTTTTATAGTTGTCGCTATTTTTACTTGCTTGGGAACAAAGTACAATCGCCTTTAGAGCTTTGTGACCCTTGATGCAATGCTCCCTTGCTGAGGTTGTATGGGTTTCTCAAAGCATTAATTGATCCCTTTCCTCAGTAACTTGAAGGGTGTACCTTCATGCCCTTGGAGCCATTTTGAAGTTTACCTCTTAAATGCTAGTGTCTCTTATAGTAAAACTTGAACTGCTGTAGAGATCTTGGTTATATTTACAGTTTGTACGTGTGGAAACGAAGCGGGTAATTTTTTTTTTTTTTTTTAAAGTCTTTCCTCTGGAAGTTGAATGTATTTCTTACTTGAAACAGCTGTAATCCAAACTTTTTCCTGCCAGGAATGTACGCTAAAGGATAATGCCTAGTTGCAAGTGTTTGTTTGAACATGTATAGTTGATATTGGGGGAAATTCTGTGTGTTTGGTTTTTTTTTTTTTTTGTAGCTACTTAATCTGTTTGAATTGTCTGGCACCTCTACTGCTTCTTTCACCCAGCCCATAGAAAATCTGTCATTCTCATGCAAGAGGATATTTTTCAGGGCTCTGGTGCATTTTGCTGCTTTGTGTATCAACAGTCTGGTTTAGAAAGCACCAGTAGTTTGTTTTTTTTTTTTTTTTTTTCTTCTCTCCTGTAAACGGTTGTTCCATGTTGCTTTTGTGGTGAAATGTATATAGTTTACACTCTAAGTGCCTAGCATTGAACTACGTATGCCAGCAGCATCTACTCAAACCACCGCAGATGACGTCGTCATGAAGATGAAATTTCTTTCCCTCTGGCCAAAAATGATCAACACTTCTTGCATTTTTGTGTGTCAGTGTAACGTTCAGTTTCCCAAAGTCAGATTTCTGTCAGCATTTCTGGGTGTGTCCATTTTATCCAAACTGGCAGGGCCTGTACCGATTTTTGTTTTGTTTTGTTTTGTTTTCAAAGGCTATCCTAACACTGAATGCTCTCATCCATGTCTGCACTTTATTTCCTATGTATAGAGCCACCGTCCTGGTTTCCTGACTGTGTGTGCGCCCCCCCCCCCCGTGTTATGTTTAGGGACAGCATGGGTTGAGCCTTAGGACTGAACGCCTAGATGAATGTTGTGTGGGTTTTTTTTTGTTTTTTTTTTTTTTCTTCTCTCTCTGTGTTTGTTAATCAAAACATTCCTCACAACTTCTGTGTACCATCAGCATTGTAAATAAGAACTTAACTATGGTTGGCAGGATATGTTTGGATGCCCTGTGGAAATGTCCATCGGCTATGTATTCTACACTCTCTTTGTGGGGGGGGGTGTCCCCCACCTTCTTGTAGACTTTCTGAAAGTATCTCTGACCTAATGCTAGCAGTGAAGGTTCCCTTTTTAATTTACAGACACTTTACACATTTTCTTTTCCTTCTGAAATATGCATTTGCCAAGTTGTGCCTTTGAGCTGGATTTGTGGTGACTTTCTGTAGTTCATGAAATGAGAATTCTTGATTCTTGTCAGACCAGTTTATTTGCCATGTTTACAGTGTAGACCTTGTAAAAAAAAAAAAAAAAAAAAGTAATTCCTTGACTTTTCCCCTCCTTATTCAGACTTTTTTTTTATCTTTTTTTTTTTTTTTTCCTCCTTGGAAAATAAAATCAGGGTGACTTTTCCAAGTTTTGTCCATCATTAATAAAGCAATATTAGAATTTGCTGTGGCTTCTCCGTGCTTTGCAGTGTGTCCCAGTTGTGAGATGCTCCTCCCATAAACCTGTTATTTTGCTACCACTGAAATGTTATGTGGCTTCATTTGCTGTGTCGTCAAATGGAAGCCTGGTTATCCACATACAAAGTGTGCTTATTTAGCTGCGATCACGTCCGGCTGCCCCTCCGGAATTTGCATTCCCCTTTCCATACCCTTAGCATCCACTGTACCTCTGTTTTCTTCCTCCAGATCCATAACATAGGTTGTGAAATTTAAAACCTAGTAAAGGCACAGATTATTGGTAAACGCACACAGTGTTATATTGTGGTTTTACAAAAGCAGAATGTCACCTGATCTTTTCCTGAAATCCCGCACTGCTTGGTGTACGAATCTCTTACGGTTGCAGTTTTAGCCTTGGGTTATAATTGAGTTACTGCAATTGGACGGTCACGTGATGAAGAACCGAATCAGCTGTCTCTTCACTAAGCATCGGGCAGGTGGTATATAAAAAAATAACCGGTGTTTATCAATATTCTGGTTTCGAATTGTTTAAAGCTGTACATTGATCCCACACACGCAGCTCGGGTCTGGTAGAGAAAGTGAGAGCATGCACAAGTATTTGTATCCGCACCAGTTAACATTTAACAATTTGCTCAATATGTGGACTTGTGCTTGTTTTCTTTTAACCACTGGAAATGACAATTTGGAGTCCAAGGGAGATGAAAAATATATATTATACATACGTGTAGGTTCAACGACTGGCTGTTGATTACGTGGTTGTGTCGACACGCTTTGATTTCTGGCTTGTATGTGTGTGTGTGTATATATATATATATATATATATATATATATATACATATATATATACATATACACATATATATACATATATATGTACACATATATATATATATACATATATATACATATATATATATACATATATATATATATATGCGCACTGTATTAGTCACTGACCACTAAACTATAATATGTAAACACAAGTGGTATAATGGCGTAAAACAATAGATGCATGATTATTGTTATTTTGATTTTTATTCTACGATTCGTATAAATAAAATGAGTGGACAGATAACCAGTAATACAGTTAATACGTTCGAAAATATTTTAAAGGGGTTTTGCCCTTAATGTCTGCAAACTATTTGAAATGTTATAATAAACAGCGTTGTGACTGCAGGTTAAAAATGAAAAAGTATAAAACAGTAACAGGAGTCATTCGCAAACCAGAGACGTAAAATATAATAGCGGGACTATATTTAATCCTCGCTCTGACATTTCGGTGGATCCGAGCAGAGACCGGCGAGCAGGCGAGTCACGGTGTGAAAGGAGCCAGCCTCCGCCCAGCGCGCAGAAAAGGCGTTTCACTGACATAAACCGAAAACTGCAGGAATGACGGACAATATCCCACTGCAGCCGGTGAGACACAAAAAAAGACACGACAATAAGCACAAAAGCGGGTAAGGAAATCGCAATCGGAGTTTTGGTTATGCCTTAACCAGATATCCACGGTACTGGATCTGCAGCTCTTGTTTAAATGTCAAAATATAAATTACTGGGAACGCTAAAGCCTGTCGCCTCCTGTGTTCTGCTGGTATAGATAACTCACACGCAATGCATGTGTGTGTTTTTAATTATTAATGTATCTCAATACCACCTTTATGCGTTGTTATGTAGCGATCGAGAATAAATTTATTTAAATCAGCCTGCTACATCTACCTGCAAAGTCGCGCCCTGTCTGGATATCCTTGTTCCGGTTACTGGATACATGTAAATGGGCGTCCACAGCAATATGCTATGCCTGCTTGATGTGCGCTTGATGTACGATACAGCGTGAGCCATTTTAATGCAGATAAGGCTAAGCGTTGCCTGCTAAGTCTGCAGCTTTGTTGAAGGGCACCGTCTATCCCGGACAGGCCTTGGGCTTTGCTCCCATAGCAAACAGCATTGTGCATTTGTATAACAAATAAGACGATCGCCCATGTTATCCCAAACTGCCGATTAATCGTTTTAGGCGCCGACTACTACAAGCGCGTCGGGAAATGACCGATGCTGGCCGCTTTTCCACCTGTGCAAATGAGTCGGGCACCGAAACCCAGCATTTTTAACCCAATAGTTTTATTTTGTTGCTGGTGGTGCATATTCAGGTTTTTGTTGCCGCCCGATAAAAACAAAGCAATGTCAGGTTCGATAGGAGGAGGCGATATCAGCCTGCAATGGCGTTTGCAATGTATGATGGCGATAACAGGAAACGTTAATAAAGTTAATCTACATAATTTGAATTAAAAACGTTATTTATAATGCGTACAAACCGAATTCGGAACCTTTGGTTTGAGAATACAGTAAAAGAAGGGGATGTATGTCATGATGTAATACAAAGCAGTACTACTGAAAATCAGTGTATTCCAGTGTGATTTTAAACTATAAAACATTAGAAGACTCTTAAAAGCAAATTCGATTAATATAAACAATGAACATTTGTATTTAATCTCATAGCCTACATATTACAATTCCATTTGAAGCTGACTAATGTAAACTATTAAATTTCACATTTAAGTTGTCTTCTGTATAATGAACGGAGATTTGCCGAATAATGATATGCAGATCAATGAAAAGACCTGGAGCGAGTTTAAGGCCATTAACATACCAGTGATACACTGGAAAATAAAATCGAAATGCCATCCTCTCTCTGAAGTCAAAATCCCAGTTACATAACATTAAAGTAACATTTGACTAAATTTAGGCCTGTGCAGACACACATATATGCATACATAGCCTATATTTAGTACTAATTATGTCATTTATACTGGGTAACATTATTATAAACAAATTTCATTAAGTGATTAATCATTAACTAATCACATTCTAGAAGTAATTTCCATTTGCCAATTTTTAAGGGTATAAACTGACATTTAAATGTTGCTTTCATCACCCAGAAAGCAGTTTCTGGAAGTCAGTGCCTTTACATTGATATTTTCCATCCTCCCACCTATATCTTTGGTCTCTTTTTCTGAATTTAGACCCCATCCTTCACTTCGGCCTGTTTATTACCTCAGGGGAGAACCCCTATGCCTTCTTTAAAAGCAAACAAGCTAAATAAATATTAATAATAAACCTTTCTTTCCTGTAAAGTGTAGCCTATCAGAATGGCATTGCTGCACAGCGAAATAACATGCTGCGGCGATGGCCGAGCCCGTAGGAGACACTGCTGTAGGCTTTTTGCTTTTGTGCCATGATGAATAAGGACAATGCTGCTGTTGAGATCTGCAATCTGCATCTGGTGCTGCAGGGATTGAATTTGACAAACAAAAGCAACATTTTAGCATAATGAGTCACAGCAGGATGGGAGAGAAATAAGCAAGAACATGAATCCAGTTCTCCATCTTTATATATAAATGTATAATTATTTTAGGACGTAGTAGCGTTTAGGATAGAGTTGAAAATTTATTTCAGTCATAGTGAATAGATTGTTGACTGTGGATACTTTTAATAGCCTTGTATGTTAGGGTGGTTTTGTCTGTAAATGTTTTATAGGTCATTCTTCGAGATGATTTGTTTGTTGATAATTATGCGCTGCTTCGTCGCTGAGCCATATTAAGATTTAGCACAAAGGGGTGTGACTGGGTTTGAACCCGGCCTCATACCAGAAGTCATCATCACCAGAGACCGCCTTCAGCCATCCCGTGATTGGTCAGACACTGTCGCCACACCTTAGAGTAGGGGATCGGGCATGGTGATTGGTGGAATTGCACAACAGGCCATCACTTGTTGCAGGAAAGCACAGTGTGCCAATACAGTAGCTTGCATGCGACTTGTGTACTTGAACAGCACTTAAGATGATAACCCACTTCCCTGCACTGTTGTGCATTTGTGGACTTGAATGTGTGGTAAATATTGATTAATTTGGTGGAGAATAGCTTGATTATAAAGCATGAGCACTTTCTGTATTAACTCTGCATCCACACCGGTGCAGGTTATGGTTGTGGAACTTTGTACAGTAACCAGAGGATCGATGGTGTTGTTTCCTACCGGCTAATTCAAACTAAATAATTAAGTGAAACATTCAGCTGTATTAATAAAAACTATACGCCACTGTGGGTGAAATTGTCAGCTAATCAGCTAACATTTTAAATTGTTGTTGGTTGTTGCCAAACTGAATTTATGGACGAATCAGCTATTCTGTGTTCAGCGTACACCTTACCATTGTACTGCTGACACGAGTCTGCAGAAGAATCTCAATCTGTCTCTTGACTTAAACCTTCAGGACTTAATATATGCTTCTCGTATGTGCCTCTGCAGTAGGTGCCTCTTCAGTAGGTGCCTCTGCAGTAGGTGCCTCTACATGCCACTCACAGTGCGTATCAGACAAGGTTTGTTCCACACCACGGTAAAACAGAAAAATATCACTTTGAACATCTTTGGTAGCCCTTACTCAAATTTGGTTTTGATAGGTTCTTTGTCTGGTCGCTGTGCAAAGCAGATGTGTATATAAATCTGCTAGAAAGAAAACATAAATCAGGCTTTTTGAAATGCAGATAATTTAAGACTTTTCTAGATATGGTGAAGTGACATATTGGGAAAACATTATATCTCTTGACTGAAGTGGTTCCTCTTGCCCAGCTGTTGACCTGATTACAACCATGTAAGTAGTGGTTCTCACAGAAGTTTGTAATATAAACCAGGTGCATCCAGGTATCTAGCTTTTGAGTGGGAGGATAAGGATCTGTTCATGGCTGTAAATATAAAGAAATGTTCAGTGCTGTCAGCTTCAGGCGGGTTGTCGTGTTTTAGGGCTGCTACAGCTATGGTGAAGAACTACTAACAAGAGACACTGTGCAGTTATTTTACAGTTATAAACAGCTTTTAAAGTCTTAAGGGGGCAGCTGAAAGCAGTACATCATTCGTTATACACATATAATTTGGTGCACATTTGAGAAATTTAAGGTTCCACTTTGCAGCATCCTTAAAGTTAAAAAAATTCAGCCACCATTCTGTTTCTTAATTATATCTGTATAGAGAGATAGAGAGAACCACTGGCCCACCCCCCATCCACTGACATTGCCCTCCCTGTGTTTACCTGGCTGCTGCGTACCATAATCAGCTAGGTTATGCTGGAGATGTTCAGCTTTCATCATTGTCTTTGAAAGCATCTGATTGCCTGTAGGAGGCGATAGCCCAGTGAAATTCTGCATCAAAGACCGGCGAAGTGCAGAGTCCAGATACTACACAAGCAATATGACACATTTAAACAATGAGTCCTCTTATAAAGAATGCATTGTTAAGGAAGCAGAGCAGGCTTCGCTGGCTTGAAATGGCCATCTTTCTGTTCTGTACCAGTACCAAAGATCCCTATGAGGAAGCAGATTGGAAGAGGGGAACCTGTTTTTGCTTCTATCACACAATGACAGTGTTTGAGACAGTTGTGTACCGCTCTGTTCTCAGCTGTGCATATTTATAAGCTCATCAGGTACTTTTTAGTTGGTGAATCTCAGTTACATTAACTGTTTCTGTTCTTAATTATAACCCGCATCCCTTTTCTCCGACCTTACAGACTATGTATTTATAGCCTTGTAGGTGTAAACGATAAGTAACATGGCCAAACCAGAGGTTCCCCATTTACCAAATCTCTAAGTCTTTACTGTTGCATGTTCATGTATCACATTACATTACTGCTGAAATATTAGACTGTGTAGAAAATTTAGCGTGCATGATCTCAGTGCCACTGACCTTAAGTTGTCAGTTATTGGTCTGGTCATGCTTCTTTTAGGGATGAACTATGGGTAAACAAATTGAATAATTGTGTCATGTTAAAACAGGCTTCCGGTCAATGTGATATCTTTCATAAACTTATATGAATCATTAGCACTTTGTATAATTTGTGATTTAGCATGCCTATAATGTACCTTGATCTTGTGTGTTCAGTTGGACTTGAGCCTGCTCCCAGATTTTTTCACCACAGTCAAGTCAAACAAACACAGTGTCTTCCTCTGACCTCACACTAGTATAGCCAGTGATGTGACACTTGTTGGTTTGCAAAGCTAATTTGTATGGGTGGTCCAGTGTGTTATTAAGGTGGAGGGGCCTCCACTTCAAGCATGTGTCCTTCAATCCCAACTCTCATGAGGGATTTGCCTCCATATGCTGCTGGCGTTTAGCAGGAGAGGATGCACACACTGTAAACTGGCCACTGAGCTATAACTTTGTCTAACCGTGATCTGTAGATTTAAAAGCATGTTACCAGAGGTTTGAGTGTCTCCCCAGCCCTTGGTGTGTGGAGTTTGCACGTTCTCCCTGTGATGTCATAGGTTTTCCTCCGGGTTCTCCGGCTTCCCCCAGCTGTCCAAAACCATGCTAAGGTGAATTGGAGCTGCCATAGGTGTGTATATGTGTGCGAATGGTGTGTGAAGCGTGTCCTGCGATGGATTGGTGCTCTTATCTGTGTTATTCGCTGCTTTGCGGCCGTGGCTTCTGGGATTGGCTCACAACTGCCATGACCCTGCATAGGGCAATTGGGTATGGAACATGGATGGATGGGCTGTGATGAATAAAGGCATGTTTATGAGATGTGAAATATCATCACATAGGTAAGGAGATGGTGGCCATGGTCTTTGAGATCTGAATTAAATTGAAACTTTATTTGCCATTTGCTCAGGTACAGTGCAAATACACTGGAATTCATCGAGATTGAATTCCATACTTCTGATTTATAAGAAGACAGGTGAGGTTAATTAAGATTAATTAAGAGAGGTTTGTACATTAATTAGAGACCAAGTCCAAATTGCCAAATGCTTTGCTGTTTCAATGCCAACAGAGGGGATCAAACTTTTTAACTGTTGTATATAATGTCCTTTGTTTGGACTGTTTTATGGCTACCTGTTCTTTATTTCACTTTTATGATTTCGTGTTTGTTTCTTGTACCTGATATTCACTGTAATTCTGTTGCTTACTTGTTCACATAAGATTGTTAGAGTTAATTATTAAAGATATCTAACTTTTTGTGGAATGACAAGGTTTCAAATTAGCATTGATTGACGGCGGCAGTATGGTGCTTAGAACACTGCTCCTGTGACCAGAAGGTTGTTGGTTTAAATCCCCAAGTTGATGTCACTGTTGGGCTCTTGAGTGAGGCCCTTATTTGCCCTTACTCTGTTAACTCCAAGGAACCAAAGCCGCACGGACTTATTTGACTAAGGCGGACAGTGGTGACGCTGTGAGATAAGAGGCTTGTACATCTAGATGGAGCACTCTCGTCTCCCAGCCTGCGTATGACTCACCCCACTTACACAGCGGCGCCCCGCGCTGAAAGT
>JAODKF010000116.1:20711331-20724412 GCA_026779585.1 Mormyrus proboscirostris | reverse complement strand
ATGCATTTTTATTTATTTTGTTGTTTTGATGTATGTTTTTGCTAGATATTTAGTTGTTACAAAGCATTATTTTTTACTTATTCTTTTGTATTTTGTTTTTACTTAATCTTAATGGCAAACTGCACCGGGAGAAAATAAATCACCTTGGGCTCAACCCCGCCTCGGACTTCCTCCTCCTCAACCTCAAACGCTGGGTCCCACCCTATTGGCAGCCGGCGAGCATGATGGGTACTCGTGTTCTTTTTGTAGCCCGCAGCTTGGAATTCAATGTCACAGAAAGGTCAAGTTGCCGCATTTAGATCACACGCCGGTAGAAAGCGACCGGCCTGACGTGAGGCTCGTCAGCGTGATTCACAAATGGTCTTCTGCCAAATCCTGTTAAATCTTCCCTCCTCCCCTTGTCTCTATGTGGCCGAGATGCGCTTTGAAGTGTGTAATTACTCACCTTTTATAGGCGTTTGGTATGGATTACCTCTAAAGGCCGGGAGCTGATTTATGACCTATTTAATACAGCATTTGTTACCTCCGGGATGAGGCGCGTAGTCGTCTGGGCTCTCGCGGGCTCCGAGCGTGTGCAGGACTCCCACGCGGGGTCTCACGGAATAGGGCGGAGGACAAGAGGACGGCCGCGCGGTTTACTGATCAGTTCTTCAGTTTACACCACGTACGAGTTCCATAGTTTAGAGCAGAATAAACTGAAGCTTCCATTAACATGTGACAGCATAGACGAGCTTCGGGAAATGCTCCACTATTAACATTTACCTTTATCTCTGTTCTGTTTTCCTTTGACTTTTATTGTAATTGTTCGCTCGAAGGTGGCAGCTTCTCAGCCCACAAGCACCACTGTCGTCCAAGCTTGGCGGTCACAGATCCTGCCTTGAGCTCAACATCTGAGTTGCAATTACATGCTCCCCTGCTCTTGGAGTATAGATCAGTGGGTTTGGGATCTGTACCAGTGCCCAGAAGGTCATAGGTTTGAATTCTGTGGACAGGAGACAAGTCCTGTCACTGTTGGGCACTTGAGCAAGGCCCTTAATCCAACTGCTTCTGGTTTTCCCTGTTCTTAGATTCCGCAAACCGCCACTCTTGACTGTGTATGCAGATGCGTCTCAGTCTATCTCTGCTCTATTCTGCTGCCCTTCTGCATCATGAGACAAAGAGATTTGAGAATTTGAGAATTTCCTGCTTTTAAATACATTTTAAATTCCCCCCCCCCCTTCAGTACATGATAAAAATTCATAGAAGCAAATGTTTGCCTACATAACTGTCAGCATCAACGAGGGCTTTACACAGCAGCAACAAACATCAGCTTCACCCTCCCGCAAAATTTTGGTGAAATGCCGTACGATTGCAATATGTGAGCAGCATTATCTCAAAAATCTGAGTCTTCTAGGAACACAATTATCATTTCCTGTTTGGTCAGTGCCTTTTATCAGAAGAATAACAGTCACGATGTGAAGAGCAGAGCTACCTGGCAGCCTCATTCAGGTGTTATCAGCGGTAAAAATATATAGCAGTATGCCTCTGGACAGTATACCTCACCAGCAACAGCAGCAGGAAGATGAGATCAGAGATTTCGCAGAAAACCTGAGCGTTTTCTTCTGCGTACCGATGATTGTGTGGCACTGTCCAGGTACACAGTGTGGTACTCGTTCATTGTGAGCAGAACAAATTCTGAAAACTGCTTGGAAGGAACTGCCTAAAATTTTTGCCAGAGAAGGGAATCAAATTGGAGAATCCGTAAACTATCATTCTTTTAATTTATATACATTTTGCCTTGAGTTTGTAGTCCTTTAGCTTTGCATTACGTGGAAATAACGTTTGTTCACATTCATTCTCTCAGAAATCACCTGTGCAGTTTTCTTCAGAATCAATGTAGTGTCTGTCTGTCTGTCTGCGTTACTGGGCCTATGGGAATCCTTTCTTACACGCCTTCATTCAAGCATTTACAGTCTTACTAGCATGACATTCTGCTTTAATCAATGTACCCCCATAACACACACAAGTTGCTTTTAAAGGGCCATAAGTTTAAATAGTTTACAAGCGATGGATCTCCTGCCGACTCAAACCTCCATCTGAGCTGAAATACTTAAAATCATATTTGTGTGTGTGTGTGTGTGTGTCCCCCCCCCCCAGCTGACATGTTCTGCTGTCACTACCCCTTGATTTAGGTGGTGATGGATAAACTACTGGGCTGCTCGGAAGATGTGGAAAACAGTCTTTGGCCGATGAGTCATAAGACGTGGAGTGCGTTTGCGTTCTCAGACTGCCGATGATCCGTGACAGAGGGTGCAATTTACAGCATCTCTCCTTCCGCCTTTGTCCAGAGGACGCAGGGTTACGGACAGGCGAGAGGGGTAGCGAGAGTGGGACACCGCCCACTGCCCCCCCGTCACAGCCAGTGGCTCTGTGCCACACTCGGGGACGAGCGCCCTTAATGGACTCTTAAATCAAAATAAGGGCTATTAAGGCTTTTATCCAGGGCAGATCTGTACTTTTCACACGCCAAAGCACCTTGAGAATTACACCCTGCCTCAAAGTTTATGACCCGCACTGCCTGCAAAATTATAGATTTCCCTCTTCCTGCTGTAGCTCTTGATTGGAATTAAAAGGTGTGCAGGTTAAATGTCACGTTCGTGTTCCGGTGGGGAATAAAAGCTGTTATTTTCGCGGAGCCCCACTGATGGCACCCTAATACAGCAGCCTGGGGGCCTTAAGCGGAGTGGCCCGTCTGGGGCTTGGCGGCAGCGCCGAGAACCTGCCACTGAATTCTGTTTCTGTGTCATTAAATCGCCATCAGCAGGGACTCCTCTGTGCCCTTTTTCCTCTGGGCCATGACAACATCCACGTACCGGGCCGCTAAAATCCACCAGCGAGGCTCTGATCCGTCACCAATGTGGGCTGATTCTTGAAACGGTTCCGAATTCACGTACGATTGTGTTTATTTCAGTCTCTGTCAGCTGTGATAAATTAACATCAAGTCACACGCATCAAATTAAGTCAAAGAGAATATTTCCAAAACTCACGGGATATGTTTTCGAGAATTCCTGTGGACTGAGAAATTTACCAAAAGTTCTTCGCTAGATTACGTGAGAATGGGTTAAGTTTTGGTTTGTATCATATGATGAGGAAGCCTGACTTTAGGTCATTGGCAGTCTGATCTCAAAAATGGAGGGAGTTTTGGAAATTTTCTGCAGTACATTGGACAGCTAGGCCTAAGGACGAAAAACACGGAATAAAAAATAATGGATTAAAATTACAATACCTAACAGAACACAACGATGAGTGCAAGTAGGTGCCAGACAGTAGCCAATGAGAAATAACATTATAGTGCAATTCTGTTGATGGAGACCTTTTCTATCAGTGTTAATGAGGTAGGCGAGCTTCTGATAGCCTGGGGAAGAAACTTCTGTTTGTTCAATCAAGGCTCCCAATTTTAATTAAGGCTCCTAATTGGGTAGCTCACCATTTTTCAATTAGTAGGGGTGTGAGAGCTAACGCCCGTCGTCTTTGGCAGGTACTCTGACCCAGAATGAGATGGTGTTTCGGCGCCTCCATCTGGGCACCGTGGCCTATGGCATGGACTCCATGGACGAGGTGCAGAGTCACGTCTTTAGCGCCTACACTCAGGTGAGGATGGGTCGGCTCGCCATCGCCACGGCAACCGGATGATGAGTGCGGCAATGTGGCCTTCAGCCAAATTCTCAGTATCTTCTTAAATCTGTCCTGCGAGCTGGTTGCTTGTTGCCTTCCTCTGTGGTTTGTGTCGATTTGTGCCGGTTGGCTGAGCAGCGGTACCTTAATGGTATGGTGTGTGATGCCAGTAGGAGGAACTCCTGTAGGCATTGTTGTAAAAACCAACTGCCACTTAATTATCCTTTTTGAGCAGATGCCCCCTGACCTCCTCTTGCTGCCCCTGTCCCTTTGACATCGGGGGTCAGGGCAGCAGGAAGCGCGATTGGCCGCTACCTCGGGTCCAGCTTTAGCTAATTTATTAGCTTCGTCATTAACCCCAAAAACACAGCCCTAAAAATAGCCCGAGCTGAATGTAAAACTTAATTGTTCATGTTTTCTCCACATCTGTTTATGTTTGCCCTGACTGATGTAAAATCATTGTCAGAGGGAGCGGCGACCACTTAATAGCTTTCAAAACAACCCAGGATTTAGTTTTTTTTTTTTGAGGGTTTGAGAAACGTTTGTTTCTTTCTTTTTTTTTTCTTTTTTTTGCTTAAAAACTTTACTGTGAAAGACTTGTCCTCAAATTGATTTTGGTGATATTCTGCCGTCTGGCATTACCACACAGACGCCGTTCCTCAGCCCCACCAAGATAGTTGGAGGGTTTTTATAAACCAATAAACCCGATTTAAAGGTTTGAAAGGGCCAAAAACATATATCTTTTGTTTTCTATTAAGTCAAAGTACTGTTTTCTTTGCCAAAGTCCCTTTTAATATGAGTCAGCTGGCGGAGGAGCTGGGTCTGTGTCACGCCTCTGCTAACAGGGCTGTCTCCCAGACTTTTCTGGTAATACTACATGAATCTGAGCTTCGCCCCCCCATGCGATGTGAGTATCTGCGTTAAGGTGTGATGCACTGGGTTAAACACCCCTGCCGTGCGTCTGGAATTCATTCGCAGGGGCTAATTATTTTCATGGCCCTTTGTTCCGGTGTGAGAAACGGATTCCTGTGCCGCGGCCTGGAGGTCATTTTTTTAAGCTTTTTTGTTTCATTTGACCGTGGAGGTGGCCCAATATGTTCCTCACAGTAGCACTCCTCGTGACCCCCCCTCCCCCCCACCTCCNNNNATTACCCCCCGCCACCCGGGCAGCCCCCTCACGACCTCCCAGCCACAAGGACCCCGGCCACCACCAAAGTGCGCAAGACCATCAGCAGCCGGGTGCACGAGGCAGTGAAGGCCATCGCGCTGGTGCACAACGTGACCCCCGTGTACGAGTCCAACGGCGTGACGGACCAGGCAGAGGCGGAGCAGCACTACGAGGATGCCTGCCGCGTCTACCAGGCCTCCAGCCCCGACGAGGTAAGCAGGAGCCCTCCGGGCCAGTTATCTAAAGTGTTCCATGGCTTGCATTTTATTTTCCACATTCACACAAAAAACTGTACAAAAGTGCAAAAAGAAATTTCACCAGCTAGTGAAATATGTAACTTGGGTAACCTCGCTAACCCTTGTAACTTGGGTAGATTTATGAGTAAAGAACATAATTTGGGTAGAGACTCTTGAGTAAAGTGTGTGACTCGGGTATGGAGATTCATAATTAAAGTGTGTAACTTGAGTCAAGAGACTCATGAGTAAAGTGTGTTAGGTGCATGTTTACGTGCGGGTGGATTTACAAAGGGGTTGAGTTTCCCTGCTGTGAAAAGGTGGTTATCACCTCAGCTCTGCTTGTGTGTGTGATTTCATAAACAGGAAGTGAAAAACGCATACCTGCTGCTGAGCTGACAGGACAGCATGGGCCATGCCATACTTTCCACAACGGCATCACCTGTGCCACACACACACACACACACACACACACACACACACATACATCTGTAGGAGACACCCACCAGTACATTCTTCTAGTAACATAAATTGTTAAATAAATGGGTCAAACTGCAAGAGGCTTTGGACAGATGCGTTCTCATATAGGTTACGTAGTGAGACTGGCTGCTGTTCTGCTTTATACTGTTTAGTTAGTGGAATGCAGGCCTTTTCGTCGCCTCACAGTGAATGCAGACCATATCCCTACTGCGTCCTATCTTACGGTTAACTCTGTGATTGAAACAGTGCCAGACCATCCGGTAATAGGTCTATAAATGCCGGTTTTAATACAGGAGGCTGTTTATTTGCCAAAAGGGCAGAAAATGAATCACATGGTTCCCGGCACAAGTGGGGTATGACTGGTTCTGGGATACGACTTGAATCTTGTATTCTGGACAAGGCCTCTCCAGAACTGTTGGATCTTCTCCCGACCTGAGGGTAACTACATCAGGAAGTCTGTTTACGGGGTTGACCTTTTCCTTGTGGGGTGTTGCTGTGTGGTGCTTGTTCATAGCTAAACATCTGTCTCAAGTGTCAGTGGTTCAAAATAATTGACGAGTTTCTAAATTTCTAAAACTCCCATGGGATACGTTTCTGAGAAATTCTGTGGATTTATTGAGTTTTGGGAATTTAAAGAAAGTTCTTAGTTGGATTTATAAGAGGAGTGACCGAATTTTAGTTCCCGACACTATAACATATGATGTGGAAGCCATACGCTGACTGTCTCAACTAATAAACATCAAAAAATAGACTGACATTTACTCTTAAATGAACAGAAGTATGAAGAAAGAATATAATCATCATGCAGAAGAAATGTAACTGGCAAATTGAAAAGAAAAAGAGCAGAGTGAGAGAGCACGTTTTCCGTGGTTGGGAGGCGGGCAGCTGTTGGCAGACGCAGATAAGAGCGGCCTGGCACATCTGCCGTCTGCTGGTGGTGGGTAAAGCCACCTTTCCCTGCCCCCGTTTGGTGAGACGTGAGGCCTGGTGTGGGATCGCAGGACGGGACTGTTTAGCCACAAGGCCTTTTGGAAGGGCACGGTCGCATCCTGTGTGGTCGCCAACGGACAGCTTGCCTCCGCTTCTGAGGCCCACCTGTTGGGGGCGCCACTTGACGGTGCCCGTCATTGGATGCTGCCCCCTCCTCAGTCTGAGCCCCAGCCAACGGCGGCCCATTCAGGAGCAGTTCTAGAATTTATTTTTTAAGGTGGACATAATTCATAGAGAAAGACCAACCCTATTTTTAGCCAATGATACGATTTGAATCTGTGAGTGACAGGGGAGGGGGCCAGTCGGCTTTCAGCTGGAGTCAGTGTTTCTAACCAGCAGGGGAACTTGGCCTGAGATCATGTCCGGCCTCTGGTCATTAACATTGTTCTGACAGCCTGGGAGTGACTATGGATCCAGTTGAATGGGGTCAGATCACCAAGGTTGGCAGATTGGCCGGGTATGTGGGACTGAAAAGATCCTCCCCCAGCTCTCTCAGTCTGGGGAGTCAGACAGCTGGCCTTAAATCCGCCAGAGAAATCAAAAAGAAATCGTCTCCGGCCTGCTAATCTGTAACTTACTGGCCAGTATCAAAATAATCGCCTGTCAATCTTTAATAGTCAGGGTCTCTCATATTTGGCTCACACTGAAAACAGTTCTGTAGCTCTCCCCAGACGTTGATTACAGCACGTAATACCCATAATGATCACTGAGGTTACCTCAGGGCACACTCACAAGTACTTGGTGTTCTCATCTACATGCGACATCTCACTCCGGCAAGGAGGCGATAACTCTGCATAGGGTGCACTCACACCGGGCCTGAGCACGATTGTTCGCCCTGCCCCAGCCACCGCCATTCTGGCCACACATTGCACTTAACAATCCTGGCCTGAACACGCTTTCGTCATCACCGCGCAACTTTTTTTTTCCCAAGAAAGAATAGGAAGAAAAAAGAAAAGCGCTATCACATGGCACAAGGGAGTTCGTGATTAATGTTCTTATCTTGTGCCTTATTTGGAGTCGTTTTGAGTATGATGACACATTTTTTGAGTATGTGACACAGTGATTTTCATTTAACCGTGTTGCACTTATTATAAGAAAGTCCTGTATTTTACCCAGTTATCTCAGAGTTTTTATCTATAGCATCCTGTTGTTCCTGGATACTCTCATCAGCCCAAAATACAGGCAAACACTGCATTCTCGCTAGTTGTACACCGTGCCCAAGTCCGACTGAACTGTGCCTGGGCCTACCTTTTCACCTGGGCTTGGGCACCGTGAGGAGCGATCACACTAGTCACTAGTCACTTTGGGGATCATGACACAGACCACTCAGTGTGAGTATATCTTTTTTAGCGAAAACAAATGATCAGAACTGGCATTTTTCCGGTTGGAATACCTGGGCTTGCCAGGGTGATGCTGCTGTTTGGGTCGCTGAGCAAAGGCCCTTAGCCCTCAACTCCAGGGACATCGGGCCGCTTCCAAGCTACGGAGAGCCAACATGGGGTAGCCAAAAAGACAATGTCCTCAAAGGTATCAATGAAGTATCACTGTCATGTATCCTGTTCTATTTCTGTGGCATTAGCTTAGCTTCCATAATATACCCAGTCTGCTCCACACACGCACTGGAAAGATCCAGCTGTAAACGTGAGTCATGTTTACTTAAGTGTGTTGGTATTCCCTGAGTACACAGGTCACGCCTATCTCTGACTTGCAAGCAAACTGCCAGACGGAGGTAGAAAAAAAAAAAACAGGCCGCTCCATCAGACGCATGAAGGAGACCTCGTTAAGGACTCGCGTGGGCGTGCTGACAAGTGACTCACGGGCCTGGGCCACTCATTGGAGCGTGTTTTGTTTCTTTTGGGGAGTTACACATTTTCATTGGTGTGCCTGTTAAATGAGCCATGTTTTGCTGTAGTCATTATTGCTCTTCCTAATAGCATAGATGAAGAATTGTATTTATGTCCCAGTGTGGGGTTACACGGGGGTTTAGTTGTTCTTAAACATCCAGGGTTTGGAGTTTGCTTGTTCTGCACTCACTGTAGGTGTTTGGGGTATACATGTTGTTTTCCAGGTAACTTCAATTGAATTGAGGCTGTATTTGCCATAAATACAAATACAATTCAAAAAACATTGGATTTAAGATAAAAAAAAAAAAAAAAAGACGTATAGAAAGCTGCATTCAGGTTTTAACTATAAAATAAGTAAAAAAAATAGGAAGATAAAGGAGGTGCTTGAGTGTTAGATAAATATGGTGATTTGAAAGTCTGAGTCCAGTTTGGCTGTGACATTAGGGTGGGAGTGTGGCAGTCCCGGGGGCAATCGGCTTTCAGCTTTCATGGTGAATGTCCTTAGCAACCGGCCCGATTGCTGCCAGAAAGATGGAGCTGTGAAAGCATGTCCTGTGAGTGATAACGCTCTCATGTCTGAGGCTATACCCAGACACCCTCCCTTACCATATGCAATTATGAGAATTGGTGTGATTTTATGTGTTAGTCTGTGAGCTGGAATCTCATGCCATCCCATTCAGAATGTCCCTGTATTTCCTGGGATAGGTTCAAGGCTCACTGTGATCCAGAAGCGCAGTGTTTTTCAACCTAGACTCTGGGGACCCCCTGATAATCCACATTTTTGCTCCCCCCCTCTGGGGGTTCTTGATTGTTCGGTTCAGGTATACTGCGAGCTGGGACCGACTGGGGGTCCCAGAGGCCTGGGTTGAGAAACACTGCTGTACTGAATAAACTGTTAAGAAGATGGAGGAATATCTAAGCCTGAACACTGATCAGTTTGTACTTGAGAAGGTAAATATTGGTTGTATTAAGATTACATTCAAGGTTCATAGGAACGCGTCTACCAGATAATTTTCTTCACTAATCTTTCTCCTCAAGCTAACCAGCATCTCTAACACATAAAGACTTCCTCACCAACAACAATCCTGTCTATCTTCTGCCTGTAGGTGTCACTGGTGCAGTGGACAGAGAGTGTGGGGCTGACTTTGGTCGGCAGGGACCCCTCCTCCATGCAGCTGAGGACTCCTAGTGGACAGATCCTGAACTTCACTATCCTGCAGATTTTCCCTTTCACGTATGAGAGCAAACGAATGGGCATCATAGTGAGGGTGAGTGATGTGGGCCCATAGCTGCTCTGCTATTATGTAGCTGGGCTTGTCCTGGAATGGAGCTGCTTATTTTTGGTAGCATTTAAGTGAGATAATAGTTATTTTGAACTTATCCCACTTATCCAAGTTTATATTGTAGCAGCAGATGGAAACCCAGCTTGAGGTCTTTGTTCATTTCCTTTGACCCAGTGAGTGTGAATCAGTCCCCTTTCTCTCTCCCAATCCATTTAAATTCTTGGCACGGAGAATGTGACGATATTGAAAGATTTACTCGCTGAACATCGTTGGAAGGAAATAGTAGAGAATCCTCTGGTGTGTACCTGTTCGATCGAACCCGAGTCGCAGTTATCTGGGAAAGGTGTAACCTAGCGGTGACCCCCACTGTGAGGAAATGACTAACAGCCTGTGCTCCAGCGACCCGCTGTTGTGGTTGGCTGTCGTATAGGAGGGCCGCTATCTCTCCGCCCGAGGAAGCTGGCGGTTTGAGCTTCAGCTTCCCTGAGGAAATCCCCTCGGGTGTTTTGCGAATCCCCTGTGTGCTCCCAAAGCATGCGGTCTGAAAAGCACGGGAGCAGTCGGGTTTATAAACCGGCCGCCTTTGGATATGCCTGAATAAAAAAAATAATAATAATAATCAGTGTTCTAAAAATATAATCTCCTTTTTTTGTATCTGTCAGAGCTCTGCAAGAAGGACTTTTGAAGATGTTCCCTTTGTTGATACCATATTTAGAACTATAAAATATTTTAACCCCTTTCCCCGAAAGACCCTGTGGTGTAGTATTCCCAAACAATGTCTTTCCGTTTCCCCCAGGATGAGTCCACAGGAGAGATCACCTTCTACATGAAGGGTGCGGACGTGGTGATGGCAGGAATCGTCCAGTACAATGACTGGCTGGAGGAAGAGGTATTGGCTCATTTTAAAGGCAGTCAGACCTTCCCGTGCTTTAGGCCACTGGGAGATGCCGTGTGTGAGGAGGCGTGGTTTACATTTATGAAACAAACTGGGTTAGGTTTTAAAATTTTGCTTAAAAGGCACTAGGGGCCCATGAAATCGCTAGATATGTTCAAATATAATATCTGCTCACTTGTGTTTATGGACATTCACCTTCTAGAAGTACAGGTTGTACTTTATTTAATTATAGCTCATTGTTTATAGTAGTCTTAAGGTTTGTGGGCAATGTGGAGCTTGACAGATTAGTGATTTGTGCCTGTGCTCAGAAGGTTGTGGATTTAAATCCCATTGCAGAATAATTATCACTGTTGGGCCAATGTGCAGGGCCCTGGACTCCAACTGCTTCAGGGCATACTCAAGATGGGATATGAGAAGTGCCAGTAAAGGACCGCTTTGTTATGACATTGAATAAGACTGTATGTAAAACAAGACCTTTGAAAGCTGTGTGCTGTGTGCTTCTGTCCCGTTTCAGTGTGGGAATATGGCCCGAGAAGGCTTGAGGGTCCTGGTAGTGGCCAAGAAGTCTTTAACAGAGGAGCAGTACCAGGACTTTGAGGTGAGCCTGAGGGGCATCAGTATGAATCACACGGGACAAAAAACAAGTCCTCTCCAGACCTGAATGGTTTGATGATTTTTACTTGCATTCTGGACACAGGAAGTCTGACAGGCTGATATTTTCTGTTGCTGAATAACTGAACTAAAAAAATTAAATTAAATTAAAAAAAGGTTTTGGGAGCATTTATAAAAAGTCAGTTTGACCTTTCAACACTTCATGTTTGCAAAATATTTGTAACATCTGTAAAAATCATTAGAAGTGAAGCGTGTGATTTTGCTGGAAGTCTGCAGTGCTGGGGATGATGAGCAGGGGGCAGTATAGGTGCAGTCTGCAGTGCTGGGGATGATGAGCAGGGGGCAGTATAGGTGCAGTCTGCAGTGTTGGGGATGATGAGCAGGGGGCAGTATAGGTGCAGTCTGCAGTGCTGGGGATGATGAGCAGGGGGCTGTATAGGTGCAGTCTGCAGTGCTGGGGATGATGAGCAGGGGGCAGTATAGCTGCAGTCTGCAGTGCTGGGGATGATGAGCAGGGGCAGTATAGCTGCAGTCTGCAGTGCTGGGGATGATGAGCAGGGGGCAGTATAGGTGCAGTTTATGTTGACCCATCGTCGGAGATGTTCTGGCGGCTGGGGAGGGGGGAGTTCCTGGGCAATATTGTTTGATCATGATTTTAGCGGACTCACTTTCAGTGTGTGAAGACCAGCTTGGCAACAAAACTACATGACCACCGTGGCTTCTGAGCAGTGGCGCCCCCCGCAGGAGGCTTGTGACCTTGCTCAACATCCGCGAGTCCTCTGGAACTGAATAATTGCCCTCTAGGGACAAGGAATGTGGTCTCCTGGCGATTTTGGTACCTTCTGCCCATGTTGTCCCCAGTTGCTCTGTAAATAATCGGGTGGCAGTGGCCCCCAGCCTGCCCCCTGACTGACCCCGGCCCCTTTAGCGGCCATCCGTATGTGTGCCTCTGTGTCCCGCGCCTGTGATCGTACGGGGGCGGTGGGCGGCGGTGAGTCACGCGGTGAGTCACAGCAGAGTGTTCCTACGTGACTCACCCAGATTGTTTTGGCCTGATCTCAGCTTCGATTTTTTTGGCCTCGTTTCCCATCGTCGGGGTCGGTCGTCCCGAGGATTTCAACCAACCATCCTTGGCACTTCGGATACACGTGTCACCCTTGGTCGATGTTATCCGCCCCCTTCCCTGATCCAGAGACCCCTCGGTGCCCCCGTAATACCTCGTCGATCCGGCCGTGTCCGCTTGATTTCGATTCCAGCTTTTCTAATAAGACTTTCAAAGAGTGAATTTGATGTTAGTTACCGGAAAGCTGCAGTTATAAAGTCAGTAGCCTCAACAGTGGGCGGTTCCCCCTGCTGGCAGCTAGGGGCGCTGTTGGCCTCATGCACTGGACAGCTCCCCACAAAGGCGCTGCTTGACTAATGCCCTGAACGCTGCCCGGACGGATTTGAGACTCCTTGAGCAGGAGCACTTGTCGTGGAAAGCCTGACGGTTTGCCTTTGCTCTATTTCATTTTGTGCTCTTTTTTTTTTTCACAGGCCCGCTACCTCCAGGCCAAGCTGAGTGTTCACGACCGCTCCCTGAAGGTTGCCACGGTGATCGAGAGCCTCGAGATGGAGATGGAGCTTTTATGCCTGACGGGTGTGGAGGACCAGCTCCAGGCGGACGTTCGCCCCACGTTGGAGACCTTGCGCAATGCTGGCATCAAGGCGGGCATCATCACTAGGGAGCACTACATTTAAGTTTGCGGTCGGCTCGATGGGACACTGTTGCCGTGACGCCACTGCCTCTTTCCCTTCAAGGTCTGGATGCTGACCGGGGACAAGCTGGAGACAGCCACCTGCACGGCCAAGAATGCGCATTTGGTGACGCGTAACCAGGACATCCATGTCTTCAGACCTGTGAGTGGGGGGGGGGGGGGGGG
>JAODKF010000116.1:20695090-20710266 GCA_026779585.1 Mormyrus proboscirostris | reverse complement strand
TCACTTGCAGGTCTGTCTGAAGTTCTACGAGTACGAGTTCATGGAGCTGGCGTGCCAGTGCCCGGCAGTGGTGTGCTGCCGCTGCGCTCCCACCCAAAAGGCGCAGATCGTCCGGCTGCTGCAGGAGCGCACGGGCAAGCTGACCTGCGCCGTTGGTAAGTGAGCGGTTGGCAGCGGTCAGCCCGGGGCTCTCACGGACGGGCGTGCTACAAACCGCGGCCCGCAGACAGAACGGCGGGAAAAACGGAACCGGCTGAGGCTGTGCAGAAGAGCAATACCAACGAGACAAGACAATGGAGAATGAAATAATATACACGGTAGCAGTCAAAAGTTTGGACGCGCCCTTTGACTCCCAAACCACAGAGCTACCACCCACCAAGAAACACGTTTTTAAAGTTTCTAGCTTGATAATTCAGTATATGTTGTTTTGTGGTGTTGATGTCTTTATGATTATTTTAAAATGTAGAAAACAGTGCATATAAAGTTTTCTGTGGGTAGGTGTGTCCAAACCTTTCACTGTTACTGTTGTGTGTGTGTGTGTGTGTGTGTCTGTGTGTGTGTGTGTGTGTGTGTGTGTGTGTGTGTGTGTGTGTGCGTCCACATAGCTGTTGGGTGAATTAGTGTGCTTATCCTGCGGTGGCCTGAACTATATACATGTGTTTGATTGAATTGAAACTTTTTTTTAAAGAAGACAAATAAGAGAAGACTGACAGATAGATGATAGATGGGGGTGGGGGCTTGATTGCTATGGGGATGACAGTTTTTCTGGTGACGTACGGTGCTGCTCTTGCTTGGTCCCTGTCTTCGGGGGGGGGGGCTCAGCCATGATATCCTGGCCTGGTAAATGGGGAAACTCTCCATGCACATTGAAGGGAAAACGGAACTTAGGTCATTTGGCTGCTATAAGTCTCGGGGTCTTGAGTAGTACTGGGTTTGTACTGTGAGGCTGTCAGCGATCTGCTGAGCTCCTCGTCGGATTTTACCGCAGCTCGTGGTTTTTAGGCTGTCATGGTTATGTGTGACTCAGCTTTAGCGTCCCCATTTGTTCAGGGCAGCACTGAGCAGTGTTTCATTTCGTTAGACGTAATTCATTATTCAAGGGGCCGCTTGTTTCCAAGGCTGTGCATGGATTAGACCCAATTCAGTGACCCGTGATCAAATAATTATTGTTGCGAGGGGTGGGTAATATCCGAGGGAGCAAATCATAGGGAGAATTTGGTCATCAGCTTAACCGTTAAATGATGAATTCAAGTCCAGGCATAATAAAATCAGCAAGCACTGGGGGGCCATGCACCTGGATAGGTTACTCCTAGGATTTCTTATTGTTTAATATTTTATGGTTTCTAGAAAACAATCAAACTTGTACAGGACACTTTTATTTACTTATTTAGTAGATGCTTTTGTCCGAAACGACATACAAGTGAGGATCAAAGAGCAGGATCAGACAGTTTTCTTAGAGCAAATGGGGTTAGGGGCCTTACTCAAGGGCCCAGTAGTGACATTACTCTGACAGCCACTGGGAATTGAACCAATGACCAATCACAGAGACAAAGTCCTAAATGGCAGGGCCACACACTGGAAACACTCCCTACGATATTTGCGTTTTGAGATGCGGGCAGGACCTTGGGTCCGGTTGTGTCACGGTGAAGTAACTAACCAACTGCTGTGCTGCTCCAATAGGCGATGGAGGAAATGATGTCAGCATGATCCAGGTGGCGGACTGCGGTGTGGGCGTGGAGGGAAAGGTACGTGCCGGGCCTGTGGGCCTGTCCTGAGCCTGCCGCCCCTCACAGTGATGTCCCCCAGTGGAGGGACGGCACAGCCAGTGACGACGCTGATTGACAGTGATTGGTTAGAGAGGGGAAGACCTGTTACCTAAGTCTTCCAGGGCTGGGGGTTTGAATCCCAAGTCCCGTGTGTGTGTGTGTTTGTAATTTGCATCTTCTCCCTGCATCATATGGCAAAATGGCATCTCTGAATCACCCATAGTGTGAGCGTTTGTGCCCCCTTGTGATGGGCTCCCCATCCAGGGTGTTCCCCACCTCACACTCCCCGTTTCCTGGGATACACTCCCTGATCTCATGCCGCTTAAGAGGTTAGACAAAATGAGCAGATGGTAGGAGTGAGTGTACACATGGCACATGCTGTGGATCCACCACTACGGCGAGCGATGAATTCCTAACGGTTTAAAACGCTGAGAGAGAGACTTTCAGCCGTTCTGTGGAAAATCTTCTGCTGTGCTGAGATCAGAATTAACTTCATTCAGAAAGTGGTTTGCAAGAATTACGAAGAGTGTACGATAAGGATACGTAATGACTATCGTTTTATTCAATGTTTAGACAGACTAGTTTGGATATCAGCCATGCTGTGGTTATTTACGAAGGATGTTTGTTTGAAGCCCTGTTTCAGGGAACACCATTGGCGTCCGGCTGCTCTTCTGCATTCAGATTCCATTTAATTATCTCAGCGCTGAGCGCTCTTGTCCTGTCAGTAGCTACAATGAAACGTTTCGATCATCTTGACGTGGCGATGGTGTTCATGTGTAAGCTCTTCTTGCGTCTTTAGGCTGAAAGGTGGAATTCAATGGATTCTGAGACTTGACTTGAGGATCTTGCTTCCCCGGACTGATTTTTCCCGTCTGTAAAGGAGGTGGTTGAGTGGTTGTGGCCTGTTTAACGTGTGATGCCCAGATCACGGCATTGTCTGAAAGCATGAGGCATTGCAGGCAGATGTTGCATGACAAATGTAATTAGGGCGAGAACATCGAGTCCTGAGGATGAAGATGTGAAGCTTATGCGAGTGGGAAAAATCCACTAACTAATCCCCGATAGCGACGGGGCCACGAGAGAGACGGGAATCGATTTTCTCTGAGAGCCAACGAGACGTCTGAAGGCTTCCAGCTCTTGCTGGCTTTCGCCCACAGAACGTCGTGCTGTCTTTTTATAGACAAGCCATTTTAGTCTGAGTTGTTAGTCTATTCTCGCAACAGAAATAGGACGTCGGCTTGTCTGAGATGTCTGTTTTGGGTTTTTGTTGTTTTTTTTGTTGGTCACAGGAGGGGAAGCAAGCGTCGCTGGCCGCCGACTTCTCCGTGACTCAGTTCAAGCATTTGGGCCGTCTGCTCATGGTCCACGGCAGGAACAGCTACAAGCGTTCGGCCGCACTCAGTCAGTTCGTCATCCACAGGAGCCTGTGCATCAGCACCATGCAGGTACGGGGGGGGGGGAGGCCGGGTGACTCAGCACAGCCGGCCCCGCCGGCTCCCCCCGCCATGTCGGTTGGCCGGCGATTACTGGTTCCGCTCCCTTCCGCCCGCTGGCTCGCGATGCAGCTCCTGTCTGGAAGTGCTCTTGCGTCCTGGCGGGAGCTCGGGTGCCCGCTTTTTGCTTCATGCGGAATCGATTAGGACCCTGGGGCACGGAGCATCGTCTGTCCTTTATGCCAGCGTGGCTGCAGTTGCCCTTATCTGTTAGATACCTCTGTGTAACAGCATCCTATTTTTAGGATTTTAGGATTTTTAAAGATTTTAGAATTTTTAATGTAGGGGAGCATAAAAAGTGCTGTGATTCTTTAAAGAGGCAATCTAACCATATTTTTAGCGATTGATATGTTTTGAATTGGTGACTGACAGAAAGGGTGCTTTCAGCGGGCCAGTCAGCTTTCAGCTGGGGCTATTGCCCCTGTAGCCCTGCACCTGTATACAACCCTGGACAGTAGATTTCAAGATGGTGACTCTTCTTATGTTTACATCTCCTGTTCTGTTGCTTAGCAGATGGCTTAATTATTTCTAACCAGTATTCATAGCTGCTCACACCCATAGACATCACTCAAGGCAGAGTCAGCTTCCTTAACCACTACGCCCCCTGCTGGAGCCTGAATCACAGCCACACCCACTGACCATCACCTTCTCTCTTCCCCAGGCTGTGTTCTCCTCCGTCTTCTACTTTGCCTCAGTGCCCCTCTACCAGGGATTCCTCATCATTGGGTGAGCAGCAGCAGCAGCGCCGGTGCTGACTAATGCCATGAGCATGTGCGCCACGCTTGTGCGACCCGTGGCTTCCTGTTGCATTCTTTTTGAATGACGACTGTTGGCCCCCGGGGACCATACACAGAAATTGCACTGAAACGGCCCATTTCACTGAAAGATCCCGAAACGCTTAAAAAGCAGCACACTGCAGTGTCTTTTGAAAGACCAAAAGTCAAAGTTGCATGAAATCATTAGTTATATATATCCATCCATCTATCAAACTATCCATCCGTAATGGCTTTTCCAGTACAGGATCACAGTGAGCCTGGAGCCTGTCGCAGGAAGTACAGGGGTGGGGGACACATTGGATGGGATGCCAGTAAATCATAGGGGACAGATTCAGCTCGGGATTTCGGTCCTTCATAGGGGATATACTCAGCCCAGGATGCCCCCCCCACCCCCCCATCATATCTGACAGACTCGGCTCCAGATGCCAGTCCATCATAGGGGACACACTCAGCTCTGGATTTCAGTCCATCAAAGGGGACAGACTCAGCTCAGGGTGCCGGTCCGTCATACGGGACAGACTCAACTTGCGATGCCAATCCCTCGCCGGAGATAGACTCAGCTCAGGATGTCGGTCCATCATAGGGGACAGATATGGTTTTGGATGCTAGTCCATAATAGGGGATAGACTCAGCTCAGGATACTGGTCCATTGTAGAGGACAGACTCACCTTGGTATTCCGGTCCATCATAGGGGACACGTGAAATGTCTGGATATATTTGGTCCATCCATCCTCCGTCCATCCATCATGCTACAGGGTCACAATGATATCCTCTTTTAATTTCAAGCACATGGAAATATCTCAATAATTTTACTCACCAGAATCTGTTCCTGTGTCTCTACACAGCTAATACAGCCAACATGGTCGATGGGCAGACAAGTGTATGTTCTGAGGGTGAAATGGCCACTTCTTGCTGGTGTTGAATATGTCCTATAATTACATCCACAGTAGGACATTTGGTCTTTTTTAGATCTCAATGACAGTTTTTTTGTAATGTTATAACTTCAACGTCTGTGATGACAGTGTACTGTGGAAGATGTCTGATTTCAGTTCCTGCTTTTCCACATAAATGAGTAGTTGGCTTTCTGCTTGCACTTTTAAAAAATCCCAATTTAAACCTTGAAGATGATTCCAGATCATTGCTCGATTGAACAATCTGCTCAGTCAGGAAATCTGTTAACATGCAATTTAAAAGGAGATTGCAGAACTTATAATAAAAGCAATGACAGGCTTCAGCAAATGCACTTTTTAAGGCACGATATGTTGGGTTTTCTTGCTTTGTTTTAAGGTGTAGGGGAGACAATGAAGAGTTACCCAAAAGAGTTACCCTCCACGTGGAGATACAGTGAATGATCAGGTCACATCTGTTTAGAAACATCTGCTGGACAGTTGTTCATCGCATGTGGACTAACGTGAAACATGTGGCCGTTAAGTTGCTGCATTATGGGGCTGGTCTGGACTTTAATGAGGTTCTGTGTGTTACAGCTACTCCACCCTCTACACCATGTTCCCCGTCTTCTCGCTGGTCTTGGACAAAGATGTGAAGTCAGAAGTGGCCATGCTCTACCCTGAGCTCTATAAGGACCTTTTGAAGGTGACGCGTGTGTGTGTGTGTGTGTGTGTGTGTGTACGCGCACAAGTGAGAGCGAGAGAGGATGAGAAAGAAAGAGTGTACACTTACCAAACTTAAGATTTAACTGGTTAAATCTGACTTTTTAGCAGTGGAGACGTTTTTCAGGTCCCCACAATATAAACCTCAAAAATCTGTGACTGCAATCAAAAAACTAAAAATGCATGAAGTCTTAAATTTTCTTTGGTTTCTTATGGTTAAGGTTAGGGATGGGTAGGGGTTAAGGTTGTCACAAAGATATGAGCACAAACGTATGTGTGTGTGTGTGTGTGCGTGCGTGTACTCCAGTGTGTGTCCATGCATGTTCATGTGGGTCCATATTTCTGTGTCAGGTTGTGTTCGTGTATTTTTTAAAAACAAAATGGTACTCTATTTTGCAGTTTGCACAAGTATGAGTTCAGGTACACTGGAACTCTCAGTTTTCACATTCCGCATCTTGCTCTCTTTTGAGACCCAGACACACATATATACTGGATATATGCAGTTGAGAGAGAAATTCAAGATGATGGAAATGATGCATGAAAAGGCCTTCAGCATTGAAGTACCTATATCTCAATTACAAATGCAGCTACAAAGGTGAATTATATCGATCTGAATGCCAATTATCAGTATGTGTCCACTATAAAGAGACCTGACAACAGGCTCTTTGATATGTGAGCTTCTAAAGCGACAAGAGGGTTTCAAAGAGGCCAAACAGTCCGTGCCCAAATCGCAGGTGCATTAGTCACAAAATTACTTAATTTATTTAAAGGGAACAGCCTGAAAAGTCATGACGCCAAGTGGCAAACGCAAACTGCATCCACAGAGAGGAACGCTGGCACCAGCAACCGACAGACACTGAAAAGGGTAGCAGCCGCAAACTCGCTAAAATGACCTCAAAGACGACCGCAGAACCTAATCAATAGCGCCGTGACCTGATCTTGACCAAAATAACGTTGTGAGCTCCAGCAAGCTGGATCTGGCAGGACCGCAGCTTGGAAAGCGCAGGAATCCAAGACCAACATGCAGAGACGCTTAACCTGGACCCCGGAGCAGCGGGGGGAAAAAGTAATATGCTCTGAGTCATTCTTCACCCTTTTTCCACGCCATTCATCCATGAAAGAACGGGAGGTTTTTCTCCTTGAAGGACTGTCCAGCTCCGAGGAGGACTGAAGCTGTTGTAAAGCTGCTGCTCTTTGTAAATGAATATATTGCTTCAGATATTTTTTTTTTCCAAATCACACATGTGTGTCTGTGTGCGGGTGTGTAGTTTACAAGTATGTATACATGAAATTCTACCCACATTCTACGTACATTCAGAAGCAGCGTGTGATGGGATATAGGATGAATTAAGCATATAACAAACAAGTGGTGAATAGGGGTGATGTTAGGAAGAGTTACAAGATCCCAGTTGGTTAAATGCAAAGTGACTGTTGATAGGGGGCTAATCCGTTAGATTCAACGGGTGTAATGTATTCCACTGAGGAATTAGACATTTGTCTTACATAAAGAGAAGCAGCAGGATATTCAGCAGTGATGTCAGGTAACAAATGTGTCTAAGGGTGTAGATGTTGGCATTTATTGTCCACATCAATTAAAACGCTGTTTTGTTTATTCAGGGTCGTCCACTTTCCTTCAAGACGTTCCTTATATGGGTGTTGATAAGTATTTATCAAGGTAAGTGTGATTTTTAATGAAAATCCACATTTTAACAAAAACTCTCATGTGACCTGTTGTGCAGTCATATTGTCCCTTGTTGAGGTGCATTTTAATGTAGCCAAAATTTAATGTAGCCATAGTAAGTAACGCACCAGCTCTGGGTTGAACAAGGGCTGGGAAGTCTGTGGGTTCGAGAGAGGGCGGGGCCTATGGGAGATGATAGCCCCACCCCCATCAGTAACTGCAGGACTGGGTTCAACTTTACCAGCACGTTTTTCACGGGTTGGCATCTGCCTTGAAAAATGTCTCTGAACCACTTCCCTTCAGGAGCCAAGACCCTGCTGCCCCCCCCCCCCCCCCGCCTCACATTCCCTTAATCAGCACCATAGCTGCTGGGGTTTTTCCATGTTTCTGTGGCCGAAAACATGGAATATCCTGAGGTGGTGTTTTTGCTGTTCTTGGTATAATGTCAGGATGTAACCAGAAGAATCGGAGCATTTTTTGTTTGGCGCCAGCCCCCCAAAACCCCCATCACCACAGTCCCATTGATGAATCCGGTTCTGGAGCCAAGAGGGGTCAGACCTGGTCCTCACGCATGCATGTAACCAAGCCTGGCGGAATTTGATTTTATTTTTCATTTTGCCCATCAAGTCTTAAATTTAGCCGCACAGTCAGCCCTGTGGGACAGACAGCCGTACACCTGCAAGATATCCGCATTTCGGCAACTAAACAGCCGGAAGCATATTTTACATCCCATGTCTGGGGTCATAAAAACACTGGCGGGGGGAGGTTATGGAAAAACACAGAATTATGTGCCGGGGGGCTGCTTCTGAGTTTTCCATTGGCAGGGACTAGAAAGAGTGTCGACCAGCCCCTAATGTCACATGACTAATGTCAGACATGTGACTGGAGCCCGTAAGGTGGTCATATACTTCAAATGACATTCGAATAATCTGTCGCATACTTACGATGCCGTTCTTTGTCACACCACAGCCCTGGAGGGCATAGATGTTATCGATACAGCAAACCCACATAGGGAGCGCAAATACACGCTTTGTGGCGAGTGCGTGAGTCATTTTAATAAATCGGATGATGATGTTTAAAATGGAGATTGCTCTCGTCAATAACATCCAGTTTGATTTAATAGTAGCAGCAGCACAGATGGGAAAACAAGCAAATGACATGACAGTCACAGTTACATGCTAACGGAACACTGCAAATATTACACGCCTATGACATTCACACCTGACATAAAAATACGAATATACATGTTAATTTAAACTATTCAAAGGGGAGTGTGGTGCAAAGCATGCCAGTAACTTGTATAATTAGCCCTGCTGACCAATCCTGTGGTGTCACATTTATGTCAGCCAATCGTGGACAGTGGGTGGGATCAAAATAAACGAATAAGTTTGCTTCAGGGACCATACAGAGGTGATGCGTCAAAACTATGTCAATTCTTTTGATTTGCCTTAATACGACCGACCCCAGTGCGGATTTGACTTTGGCCTGTGTGCTGTGGGATTGTGCTGGGGGTCTTGGGGAGGGTGGGGTTGACTATGGGGTCAGAAGCTCTGACATTGCTGCACCATCCCCCACCAGGAAGCATCATCATGTACGGGGCCCTGCTCCTCTTCGAGTCGGAGTTTGTGCACATCGTGGCTATCTCCTTCACGTCGCTCATCCTCACCGAGCTCCTGATGGTGGCGCTCACGGTGCAGACGTGGCACTGGCTCATGATCGTGGCCGAGCTGCTCAGCCTGGCCTGCTACGTCGCCTCGCTCGTCTTCCTGCACGAGTTCATCGGTGAGTCCTGTGACCCCCCCCCCCCACTCCATCCCCTCCACTCCATCCCCTCCTGACTTCCTGGCTGGCTGATCCCCTGGTNNNCGGAACATCCCGCATGGGATCTGATGTCCGCCGGTGTCCGCTTTAATGACACCAAGCATGTTCTCCGGAATGCGCGGCTGTTCGGAAGACCCCACGCCACCGCGGCGCTCCCAGCCCGCTCTGACGGAGAGGAAATTCCACAGGCTGCCACCGACTTTCCCCCCTAATGGTCTTCACGGACGGCCAAGGTCTCCGTGTTTGTTACAGGAGAGCGTAACACTCCGTCTACCACGTGCTCTGGCCGTCCATGAGGCCTTCAAACTGAACAGACCTCTTGTTGACCGTTCCCGTGCCCTAGAATGCCTTCCTCGGCAGCCCCTCCCGCCGTCAAGATTAAACACGGTGGGGGTTTACCCCCTCCAACCCAAAACATAAGCGAGATATTTTACCGAATCCGTCGCCATGGCTGTGAGCGGATCCTTCTGACGGCTCGGCACGGAAGATCCGCCCGTGCCCCAGCTCCCAACCCGCCCAGTGAGTCAGCCGGTGCCGATGGCCTTCTCAAAAGATGAAGTTATTTCTCCACGCTGGCGCCTCCCCCGAACCCGGCTCTGGAGAAAGCCCCCATTGTGGAGCAGTGCAGTCAGCATGAACAGTCTGCTCCCAGAGACGGCTGTGTGGCATTTTTTGATGTAAATTCAGGCCAGAGGGGCAAATTCTGGAGGCAGGATGCTTGTGGTGTTTGTCTTCCACAGAAACCGTCCGTGAGGACATACTGTCCCATGCTGTGTAGCTAGGAGAGAGATTTATGGATGGATGGATGGATTGATTGATTGGTTTTTTTGTTGCTGATCCCAAAGGGAATTGCAGGTATACAGTGCCGCCATATACATATTTAGACACTATAAAGATATGTGCACATCAATAGACAGTAATAGTACAATTAACAGTGATAGTGTACAGACTTTTAATTAAAGTATCGCACATAATCTGTAATGCACCGCTCAGATGGGGACTTCTGGCCTTTTTAAATTATACTGCACAAAGTTCAAGACGGTCAAAGCGCCCAGAAAGCCGATTGCTATGTAGGTGTAAATATTCACAGTAGATTCAGAAGTAACTTTACAACCCACTGCGGCTGCGTTTATCAAAGAGCGTTTATCTTTGTCAATAACACAAACGGCATCTATTTTGCCACCCCATTTACCATAAAACAGGCAACCTTCATTTAAACTTATATCTTGAACTTGTTATAAATATAACAATGGTATAATCTGACAGAAGTGTCAAATTTTCCTTTTGTTAAATTGCATCATTAGTAAGAGTTGACCCTGTTTTATTTTTGCAGCTGGGATGTTTTCATGTGTGTAGTTTTCTTTGCTGCCCTTTAGTTCCTTATTTTTCCTGTCTCACATTTACATTTAAAGCCGCTTCCCCCTTTGGTGGGAATGGTTTGGTTCCGAAGGCCGGTCAGACGGATCGTGCATCAGTGGGTCAGGAGTGTCCCTTAAAATGTGGCCACATGTAAGCAAAGGGCACTCGGTGATTATGGCTTTGTGGGGAGGTCTGACACACAGGCCGACTCCATGGATTTCCAGATGCAGTTTTCCTGTGTGTTATTTTGGGCCTGAATGTTATTTCTGGATATCCCCCCCCCCCTGTGAGGACTGGTGCACTCCTGATAATCTGCTCCCTCATGTTCGTGTGCCTGGTGTCTGTGCGCGCCGGGTCCACACTGTGGTACTGCCGCGCTTATTTTCCATCTCATTGCTCCCACCTGAACTGTGACGTCCCCTGATCAAGCCAACCATCTGAAAGGATCTCAGGATTTTTTTTATCCCGCCACTCGCACTGTGCTGAGACACAGCAGTCACGGTCGCCCTGAGCTGAAGCATCCGCTGGGCCTTGTTTCCACGCCGATCGCTCTTCTGGGACACAGAAGTGAGGTGTAAACTAGCTATGCTGTACCTTACATTTCTGTAGCAGAGACCTGCCAATGCACCTGTCGAAATGTGATCATTTACAAAATGTGTCATTTCTTCTTAAAGCGAAAAAAGGAAAAATATTCAATATGCTTTACAAACAAGCTTTAATCATGTTTATCACAGATAGCTTAGTTTTAAGGTGATGCCTCAGATCCTTTCATTGCTTTGTTCTCCCACACTGGTCATCCTGACCACTCTGCCTTCCAACTCTCATATACAAGAGGAGTCCAAGATGGCTCACCCGAACCGCTCGATTAGCCCACACAGTCTCACCCGCCGTCTGCGTCTGTGTCCCCATTCCAGACATCTACTTCATCACGACGCTGTCGTTCGTCTGGAAGGTCACCGCCATCACCTTGGTGAGCTGCCTGCCCCTCTACATCCTGAAGTACCTACGTCGGAGGTTCTCCCCTCCCAGCTACTCCAAGCTGACCTCGTAGGCTGGCGCCGGCCCCCCGCCCCACCCGAAACGTGACCACCGCCGTCCCCTCCATCCAGAGGCTCACCCTGTTATTGAGGCTGATTGCAGTGTCGGCACTGGTTTTGGTGAGGCTATTGTGCTCATATGTGTTCGTTTTCTTCGGAGGTGGAAAGTTCAGGTACAGAACATGAAAATCCAAACCAAGGTTTTGTTTCAGCCAACCAGTTGAGCATAAAGAGTCAGTCACAGCATATTCAACTGGTTGGTTGAAACAAAATCTTGGTCTAGATTTTTACTTTCTGGACCTAAACTCCCCATCTCTTCTTTGTTTTTATTGTTGTGGCGGAGGTAGCAGGGATTATAGGGACTTTGAAGTCATGGAACGGTCATCAGTTGCGATCCCCAAATTGTTTTGTGCCATTTTTTGAAGCCAGATGAATGGAGACTGGGTTTGATCGGCGAACTGCTTTTGACCAGGTAGCCCAGACTAGCTGTATACGCCAAAAGAAGAACCACCAAACTTATCAAACACAGTATCATTAGGAGACCATGGCTGAACGCGTGACGAGGTTTACGTGCCGCCTTGGTCACATCCTAAGTATGCTGTTTATCCAGAGATCATTTGGCAAATGTTACGTTTTTATTTTTTGCACTTTTTAGTCCTCTCTGCACTGTGGAGGAGCCGCTGTTTACGCTGCTGCCTTGCAGACTGGGCTGTCCAGGGTGAGAGAGATTTAGGAGACCCTAGGGACGTTTAACAAACATCCAGGGAATGTTTCTGCAACTTTATTTACCGGTGCACAGGTCTCTAGGCGCCACGTAATTTATGCACACTGAACATCGTGTGCTTTAAAAAGGAAAAAAAAAGGAAATATACAAGTTTGCCAACATTAGGCGTAATATAGCCACTGGTGAAAACTGGAATTAACAGATTGCTATGAGATGTTTTTAACATTTTTATGAAAATGCAGATTTTTTTTTCCTTCAAACATAGGAGGTTAAGTCCTTAGGTATCATCATATGTGGAATTATTTTGCCAGAGGAACTAATGCCGAATTATTATGTGCCGTCGGGCTACAGAAGGCTTCAGATGAGCCGGGCAGTGGAGCTGTTAACTAGGTACGCCGTGTTTTCTCGTGCATGACGCAGCTTTTTGATACGGAAGTGTGTATCTCAGCAGCTGGCCGGAGTATGACTCACGCTGCCAGACCGACTACATCGGTCAGCAGGCCGCTCAGGGAGGCCTTTCGAGCATCTGGAAGGGCTTGTCTACCCAGAACCGCAAACAAGTTACTATTCGCGTGTGCCACTGCCACGCCAGCTAACTCCCCCCCCCCCGACGTATGCTACGCAGCCACTGAGTGGCGTGTGCTGTGTCTGTGTCTCGCGGTCACCTGTGACGCCAGCGTGACTAAGCCGTATGGTCGTCGGCTGCAATTACCCCGCCACACACCTCCGCGACCGTGACTGTGGCGTAAAACCCCTGCAGTCCACCCCCAGGAATTCTGCAGGGCGCGTTGTTTTAGAATAGCACCTCTTATAGTGAACACCTGTAGAATGTAACCCTTGCGTGCATGGAAAACAGACAGCGAGGAGCCAAGTGCATGGCAGAAAGCAAATGGGGTGGGGCTAATGTCAGATTTTTCATTCAGCGCTGTCAGATAAACAAGTTTGAGTGGATGGACAACACTCGAATCCTCAGTTTGCTAGACCCTTTCATCTACAGGTTGAATAATATGGTTCAAAGATACTATGTAATGTATGTGTCCTTCAAAGGTCTTGTAAAGTATGCCATTTAAGATCATGTCACAGACAGGTGAAGCATAGTGATACTGAGTGCCAAAAGTGTTCTCCTGTCTGGGGGAACTCGTCAATATCAGTCAGATAAATGCTGCAAACGTCTGTCTGTCAGATGATCCAGCAGTTCAGGAGACACTCTGAGAGTCAGATCTGCTTTTGCTATGTGCTCTTACGTTCCCAGTAGAGCAGGTGGTGTAAATCCGCGGTCTCCCGGTGTCGTAAAACGTGAGCTTTGGGATGCGGTGTAGTTCGTCGAAGTGTTCGTGAATGGGAAGAGTACGGGGCATTTCCCCACCGTCACGTTGTATTATTATTTTTATTTTTTTTTTTGCCAGTTTTGTATTTCAGTGTGTCGTGATCAAATGTAAATAACAAATGGCCTTTTTATTTATTACTCTTATGTCCGTAATTGCACATCAAGTTGTAAGAACAAAAAGGGATGATTGTGCTTATTAATGTCGGTGGAAATAAAACATTTTCTGTTATTTCTTACTTGTTGTGATTGTCATTTTTTGTGAAAATGTATCAATGCAATATGGAACTGACTTTTTATTTTCCAAAATATGAGAAATAGGGACAGTACTATATGACGATCGAGACGGTAGTGTTTAATGTATTTTTGTTGCAGGTAACGTAAATAAATTGCATTAACAGAGGGACTACGGGCAAGCTGAAGTGTCTAGACCGAGTGGGGTGTAGTGCTCGCCGTGTTCAGCTTTGACAACCCCTGGATTAGCTCCCAAACACACAAAACACGGCATTAACGAAGAGCCAGTTTTTTTTTCTTCTTCCATTTGGAGGCGTGGTGACAGCCGACGGCGGGGGGACGTAAAAACCGGCCGTTTACCTGCCCCGGAGAGCAAACAAACAGCAGCTTTTTAAGGTGTGCATGACAACGGAGGTGGGGGCTTCTCAAGAGTCTGAAAGGTCCCTTTCAAAATACAGCTAGTCAAAAAAAAAAAAAGTCACAGAAAGCCCCGGTATTAAAACGTAGCCTCTACAAGTACGACACTGACGTACGTTCAGTAAATGAATTAGCAAATTGTAGTGTTGAGATCCCATTTGATGGTCTGTCAGGCATAAAAAGTAAAGTTATTCACGAGGACTTCTGGATGCGTTTTGGCGCAGGATCTGCGGCATTCCTTCGCTGATTTCAGTGCCCTATTTTGACCATTAGAGGGCGCCAGTCAACTAACAGCATGCATCTCCCTACAAGGCAAAGAGAGAAGGGGAATCCCCACTGATCAAGGGCAGCTCACTGTATACCGTGCTCTTCACGAAAATCTCATTGATGTAAATTCACATTGGGAGATATGACAGTAATGGCATACTTTCCTTTTAATGAAATGTCTTCCTCCAAAAAATGTCATAGTGAAAACCTGCCCTCTCAATAAAAACCTTAATAAATGTGTCAACACAATACCAGACTTACAATTCCAGTCTTCCTGGCATTTTCCTATTACTCCATAGTGTAATAATTCCCATTAGCGAAGCGTTGTCTTTACACTTGGCCAGCAATTCAGTGAAGCAGGTAATTCCATCCCAAAGAATCCGTCTAAATGCGCATGCAATTATAATTCCGCCCCTCCGGTTTCAGCACGGCTCGTCCCTCGGCATGACCACGTGTTAGAAGAAAAGAGAAGCGTCGTAATCTTCTTCATGGACCGCTTGACCGGAACATCACCCGTGAGCGTACCGTTCAAACAGATCGTTATGAGACACCTCGTCGTCTTTGTTTTACGTCCAAAGTCATCAAGTAATAATGAGGCACATAAATGTATAATGTAAAAGAAGATGGAGCTGCTTCACAAAATGTGTGTGTGTATGTATGTATGCAT
>JAODKF010000116.1:20672366-20692558 GCA_026779585.1 Mormyrus proboscirostris | reverse complement strand
TAGCACATTTGATGACCCCCCCCCCCCCCTCCCACATGGAGCTTTGGTTTAACCCATTTAGTTGTAGAGAAGACACTCACCTTCTGGGACCAGCGTCACTGCAAACGCAAGTGACCGAGCCCAAAACTTCCAACATTTCTGAGGTCCTCGGAAACCCTTGCAGGCAGATGTCATGCCACGGCCCATTCCTCTGGTCCTCTCTGGAGACCCCTGGAAGTCAAAAAGCCACGATATTGCTGTCAGACCGGTCAGCTGCGTCATGAAGGCTGTGGGACAAAGATGCCAGCATGTGCAGAGCCAGCCCCGTTAGCGTCAGAAGCTGTGACGTCCAATCGGCTTTGAAATCTGAAACCACCCTTTTGGTGACTGGAAGAGACAGCTGACTACAAGAAGTGAGCATCACCCTCTGTACATTTTAAAAAAAATCTTCTTAATACTATTACAAACTTGCCAGTGACATTTAATTTGGACTATAAAACATAACATATTTGCACTGAGTGCTTTATTAATGAATTACTATAAATTAACTATCAGCCTTTTGTATATTTGAAATATTTCTTTAGAGCAATGATGCTGAGATTTAAGAATCTTTAAGTAAAACCTCGTTCTCACACCGCATCTTGGGTGCTTTGACGTGGGTGTAGGTAGAAGGGCCACCAGTGACACGTTTATTTTTGTCCAGTCATAGCTGGCTGATGGTGGGATGTGAGCAGGCCTTTTGTGGAAGCCCAGAGTTACACGTCTAAGCCGCAGATACTGCGTGATGTGCTGCTGATGTGTTAATCATGACCACACGTGCTGTACACTATCCAAACTGGTGAATAACGGTCATTCACTCAAACAGAAATACCTTAAAATCAGAAAAACTCCTGAAAATGTAGATATTCCTAATGGTGGTATATACAGAAAAAACATTCTGCATTCTTACTGTGATACTAAAAATATCCATTTATCTTCCAACTACTTATCCAGTAAAGAGTCACTGGCACAGGGCAGAGGAACAACCTGGATGGGATGCCAGTCCATTACAGGACACACACACACACATTACACACCCATTACACACCCAATATACACTATGTGTAATTTAGAGACACCATGTCCCCTATAGGAAATCCATACAACAATAGGAAGAACATGCAAACTAAAACTGGTGTGAGGCTCAGTGGGTTGGGATGCTGTACCTGTGACCAGAAGGTTGCGGGTTCAAGTCCCATGGCCCGCAAAATACTTTCACCATTGGACTCCTGAGGAGCAAAGCCCTTAATTCCTGATTTCTCAATTGTGTGTCACTTTGGACTTGCTATGTTTGTAATATAAGATGTAGATAGAGCAGGGACTGGATTCAAGCACGTAAAACACCAGTGCTCAGTACTAAAAACACGGTATAATTTCAGCTCCCTATGGGTGGAAGTGTGTCTCCCTCCGGCATGTCGAAAATCAGCAGAGCTGGACGCGCCGCATCTCGTCCGGGAAATAAAGCACGTCCTGTGTACCTTACAGCTTCCATAGCTGGAAGCGAGACACAGGAACGGAGAGAGGTGACCCACTGACACAGTTTGACATGACCACTGCTGTGCTGTGCCCCAAAACCTCCCTGCCCTGCCCCGGGGGCAGTGGGCAAACAGGGCCTGGGGGGCATGCCCTGCTGGGGGGGCGCATCAAACTGCAGTCCCCAGAACACAAAGGCCAAGACTTGTGTCATTTTGTTAATTTGCTAAACCTTTAACTAAATTTCCATTTTCCCATTCCTTTCCTAAACAAGCTGAATAGACCATTTCCATATCAAAATTCCGCTGCTTTTATTCAGAGACTGAAATAGACATGTTGGATTTGGAAAAAAAGGATAGCGGCAGGGTTATGCTATAACCCAGACATCGTCGGCTAAATGAACTTTCTTACAGTGATGGAAAACACGGCACAGGGCTGGGAAAAGCATCTCCTGCTGAAAATGTAAGAGCAAGCAGAAAGCTCTCAAGGTGCCCGCAGCTGCCCTCCGAAAAACAGCCCCTTCGCTTCTGAAGAAATTAACGTCTCGCAGTCAGAGAAGGAGACTCGCCGTTGTTCGTGAATGACAGACACAAACACGAGTGCCTGTCACTCATTCAAAGAATTTTAAGCTACTGGTTACCAGTGAATGGATATTTTTTTGTATGACACACTTACCAAGTATAATTTTCTTGAAAAAACAATTATTTTATTCGTTAATAATATCCGCATTTAAATATTGACATTTTAATACATATAGTTTAATATCTGAGTCTGAGAATCCCACACAAGTCCACATTTTTTGTCCTTTATAACACATGTTATTTGACATACACTAGTCAATCCATATGTGCTATAATTACAATGTTTGGTCAATATATTGCATTCCATGAGAACATATACTGTATTTTTTCCAGCACAGCGCATTCCCAGAATCATGGTCCCCACAGAGTTCTCCTCAGGTGTAAGGCTGCCCCCTGATGCTCCATTAGACTGAACACAGTACAGTTTCTGAGGCCTGCGTGAGTTTACTTTGGCTTTTATAACTATCTGGATTTCACAGTTTCCTGCAAAGGACAGCAGGCCCGAATACTGAGCGAAAGTGTAAATGTGTAATTACGTTTTCTTGAAACATTTACGATCTACGTTCACATAGACATGTTTATTTAAAAAGACACGGCCGATTCCGAGATTTCATATTTCATCGTGACCACACATGTAATTATAGTGCAATATGTGACTGTTAATAGAAATAATATGCAAGGGTTATGACAGGTAAAAGTAATTTCCAGATCTTGATGACAGCACAAATGCTGTCTAAGACGAGCCATGTGACTGAATGCGCTCTTTAGTGGTGCTGAATGAGACCTGTATTATGGGAAGACTGGGCTAAAGCTCAAACTGTAAAAAACGAAGGAAAAATCTGCAATCTTAATGCACACAAGTTATAAAAGTGAACTCATGCCCAACACAGCAGTCTATATTCGTAATATCGTAAGCTAATTTACTAGTACAATTCATGGAGTTGAAAGTCCAAGAAGGGCAGCCTTAACCATTCCGCATTCGGCGAAGATATAAAATCTCCAATTCCTTAAAAGTCTGTGTATTTAACGCCAGTAAAAATATCAAGGGATAAATTCAGACGCGCATGTTAATGTATACTCCCTCCACGTACTCCTCCGGTGAAGGAATTTTTCTATCAGATAGCAAAACAACATAACGACTACCTAGCTCAAAGACTTTAGTTAGATATGACTGATGCCTGAACACCAAGTTTGATCCGTCACATTAATAATGACGTTTTGAAAGGATCGACACAGACGTCGTAGGAGATGATTACACTAGTTATAACGCCATTATAAAAAGTATAATATTAGTGGAAATAAAAATCCTCGAATGAAAAAGACACGTATAACGTTGCCTAATTAATCAATGCATTTCCCATTCTCACTCAAACCGTACGATTATTAAAGATGATCATATATTATTCGGATTAAGATAAGGGTAATTCAGTACCCGTAAACATTCAAACGCAGCAGCAGGCCACTTTTATGTATATATTTAAACACCAGTGTTGTTTTCATTTTTTTTCTCCCCCCCCTTTCAGTAATTTTTTATGCCCACAATGAAGTTCTTGTGCGCCACTGTCTGAGAGGAGCCGCAGAAATGCATTTGGCCCGTAGGCCGGACACGTCATGGATTCCTGAGTGTGGGCTTTGCAGGAAAGCCCTGACTCTCCAGTATGGACGCGCTCCAGGTTGTCATGGGCACGCGCATAAACAGGAGGAAACACTGAGGGAATCCCGTTATTTTATAGCATTCGACCATTATAAACACCCAGAGCAGGGAAGGAAACTGCTCCTGATACTCTAGGAATCCTCGGCGCAAGGAATAACACTTCATACCATCACCATAGCTAGCGGTGCGCTTTCACTTCATGTTTTTTTATACTACAATTAAAGGAGAATTTACTGCCTCTACCTGAACTTGTTTTTTTCCCTCTCCATTGAAGACCACTTTTAGTATGACTTTGGGGAGAGATATTTTTAGAGATTAATTGTTTTAGCAATTTATTTCACTTCCCAAATGTTTAGAGACTCTTGGAGACTGGCACAGTATCACGCAATGAGGTCGATGGATCAAGGTATGGACGTGATGAGGTATTGTGATCTGATAAACTGGTAATCAACCCATTTGATTTTATCTTTTTTTTAAGTTTTATTTTCATTTATACATGTTTCGGGTTGTATAGTCAGCTAGCTATTCATGCTTACTTATCTCGTTTGTTAACCGCTTCGTTTAAGAAAGAGATGTAGCCTAGCCAGATGTAAAATGTGTGTTTGTGAAAACCGTAGACGTTCCCTGTATTTTCCATGTTCCGACGTGGTAAGCTAAACGTTTTGACAAGTTTTCTATTGCTTTTAAGGTAACCCAGCAACTCGAGAATTAACACCAGCATCTGTTGTAAGGTAGTACTTTATGTCATTGAGACCAAATGTCTGTTGTGACACTTTGAAAACTCCTTTGTCTTCGATGAACAACGCTTTGTAATGCAAATACTTGGAAATGTTATAACATCTTCTTGGATAACACGTTTTGAATGAACTCGTTTCGATGGCAAAAAAATACACGTCGGATATAATTTGTTCGCGGGACGTTGTATGTCTGGTCATACGAGAGCATTTTATTAGTTTACGGTAATGAAAACTGTATGACAAAGATAAGTTTGGTGATAAGATATACGGTCAGTGGGCTAACTTACTAACTGAACACTCGATTATTTTGGACGATCACGCGTTTTCATCACTGACTTCACCGTAATAACCCCCGATCTCGTTACACGACAGCGGAACAGGCGATCCCTTCGGCGCGAAGTGCGCGTGCCGTTCACAGGTCCACGCCTACTCCGCCTGTCAGGCTTTCTTGGCTAACGACGCTAGTAACGCAGTCTTAACGTGGATGAAGATTTTCCTTTACGTGTGCATTTTTAAATGTTCGCTGCGACCTACCATCAGTCTTCCCATAATTTACGTGCAACTTCCTCTGCAAGGAAGATTCAAACCCAAGTGTGGTTAATTACATGGACACGTGTGATTAATTTTATAAGCAGCAATATAACTGTATAATTTAGCACCTATTCACCTACTTATTTTATTTCTGCTTTACTGACCACGTCTAAATCGCTGTAATCTTACTACAAGAATTAATTATTTCGGCGTGTGGATTTCAGTTTTGAACGATTGCACAGCTGCGTATTTTTCCTGTAGCAGTTTGCTGTTGCAGTCCCAGTCAAACATAAAACGGAAGGCTTGGGGAGGGGAGGGGGTGCTCCACGAAGCAGGATTTCTCGTTTAGCTGGGTTACTTTAAGGTAGCAGTCATGTTTGTCCAATAGGTATGCTCCTTACCTAAACTCTTATTGCACAATCATGACTTCTATACCTGAGAAATCCTGCTTTGTGGAATAGCCCTCAGGTGTGAATTAAGGCGCCAGGCTTACCAGATATCATTATGTATAGCCCGACGTGAATTTCACGTCGTTGATTTGAGTAAATGTAGGACGCACGAGTTTGGTCAAAAACATATGCAACAGGGGTCTTCAGTTTCGGGTTTCTGTCCAAATGGCTTCTGATGAGCCACGCCTGTCCCTGGTATTTACCTGAGAACAGGTGCAGCTCAGAAGCCATTGAGGATAGAAAACCTACCGGACAGTAGCGATCCAGGAGTTATTATACGTTATTCTATTTTACTGTACTCCAGCCGATAGATTGTCCCGAAAGAACCATGTTATATTGTAGGGTTATATATCAAGTCTATTTTAAGTATACGCAGTCTCACTGTAAATGGTTTATGGTTAAAAAATGAAGAAAACCTTTTTTAAAATAAAACTATATTAAAGATAAATGTGTTTATGTAGTTTCACTATTGGAACTGGGTAATTTAAAAGTCATCTTGTACAATAGGTGGTGCCATTTCTCCCGGTATTTTACCCAAATATCCGCTGTGTCTGCGTACTGGACTTCATAAACCTTACCCGTGCTACCGCTCCCCATCGCTCTCGCGATTCTGCGGTTCTGTTCGCGGTTCCGTTCCTCAGGATGGGAATCGCAGCAGAGCAGTAGCAGTTTGTCCCATTTTTCTCGGTGAAATGTGTTTACAAACTGGGAATTATTCTGGTCTCCTGTAGCGAGCTTTGTGGTGATCAATTACAAAGATTCTATTGTGCGGACTAAATGCTACGAAATAACTTGCACCCATTATGACTGTCAAAAGTGGAATGGTAAGGAACCTAGCATGTATCTTATTATAGGCCTATATGATACTATACAATGGAAATGTGAAAGTAGTATGACCATATAGTCATATTTACATTGGTAATAAGGGGCGTCGTTAGGTCCCCTAAAATGTTTTTAGCCTCCCAAAATAAATGTGTATTTGTTGGCTTAAGTCATGAATACTTTGCCATTAGCCCCCCCCCCCCCCGTAAAGACAACCCCCTTATTCATTCCTCTCCCACTGCGCCCCTGTTGATAACTATTGGCTAATTTATATTAATAAGTGTCAATCACTTATTTATACGAATGAAGGAAACGAAGGTAAACAAAAAAAAAACCCTGTTGAAATACAAAGCGTGGAAATTAAATCACACTTGATAAACGTGGACAAAATTAAGTGACGCCACTGTCAGACACCCGGGGGCGGTAGCACATAACGTTTAACTTTTATCCATCCCGCCAAATAAAACTTGCATATGGATATGTAAACTTAATGCATGCATTTATTTACAGTAAGGGTAGCTACATTTAAGCACTCCCCCCTCAGCACTTTTTTCTTTAATTATTTAGCGTCGTGTTTAATCCGGCCACCTTGCAGTATTTATTTACGTTAGGTGAGAATGAGGCACGCCTTATTTACATGTGGAAAGTTGAAACAGGAAGCTTGCCTTTGTGCTGCCTGCCTTTCGGTCGCGGCTCTGCTTCAGACCTGGCTGACAGTCCTCGTACCCCCCTCCCCCCCTAAAACCCACTCGATCGAGGGATCTCCTCACTATCTCACAGCCCCTTTTGACTCCGCATGTGAATCTCCGCAGACTCTCTCGGAATAATATTTTAAAATAGAACTTTCTTGCATTTAAATCGCGTCTAAACCTGGGAAATAAGACCGATGACCTCAGTTTACGAAGACAAGGACCCTAACGCTTTAGGGTTAGCGGAGGAGCTCAGCCAAGTCAGCTGCCAAGATGAGCTGGACTTTGCTTACCTGTTTGAGTACGATCCGCCCTGCGTCGATTTTACCGGAGATCAAGGTTTGTATAAAAAAGCACTTGGGGTGTTTCCATGTGTTCTTGCTTTTATCTGACTCTGTTGCTTTCATGCTATCCAAGATGCATTTTGCTTTGTAAAACATATGTTTTAAGTCACACCATAAACCCAAAGCCAAATTATTACCGTTAGTTCCGATTACGCGCGCCGATTCCAAAATACGAGGTTTACTTCCAAGTGACTACAGTAGTTCTTATGTATTGTTTAAACAATAATCCATTCTATAACAAGAAACGGAACTGCTTATTAATTACAACAATATACAATTAATATATCTGAATAATTTGTTTCAACGTGAATTCTCACCAGGGTGTTGTTAAACCGGGTCTGGTGTACTGCGCCTCATTTCCTCCTAATTTTCCAGCGGCTGAATACAGGGTGTGATTAGAACGCGTTTCCTATATGCTATTCTAATTTTCGGTGTGCTGGCCACGTTAAATCTAAACGAGTGTGCTAATATGGCTTTTAAAATCTTAGTTTTTTTTTTAATTATTGTATATTTCTGTATATTTTCATAAACTTAATATCCACGATACCGGCATCGCCGTATTTGCACGTGAATACTAGCGGTGAAGTGCACATGTTCTTTCACAAATGTGAATCAGGAAATATACGATTTGGTGAAGATGTATGTACAGAAAAGTTCCAATTACTGAGTTATGTTTACATTTATTAAAGTAAACAGAGGCAAATGTAAACTAATCTCACCTTTTTTTTTTTGCACATTTCACTGTTTTTTAAAAAATTTATTAGCATGATATTGAAATTTCGTCTCGCTGGCTTCTCCAGAGGTCATCCAGAATCATTTTCCTCATGGTCCATTCCCTCCCTCCCTTAAATGTTTCTCTGTAGATGAGCCGTCTCTGCCCCCCCAAGCCCTCAGCTCCCCGTCTAGCGTGGCCTACCCCCTGGAGGAGGTTGCCTATGACATCAAGTCCTGCAGCCCCTCCCCCTACGGTGACCCCACCTCCGACGGCCTCGTGGGCTGCGAGCACCACGAGAACCGGGCCTACCTGGGCCTAACCAGGCCTGGGGGCCTCGCGCTGAGCCCAAGGATAGAGATCACCCCCTCCCGCGAGCACTACAACCATGGCAGGGACTCCCTCCAGGCCCACCCAGTCAACATCAGCCCCCGGCCCACTCTGACCGTCCCCGGTCACGAGTGCCTGGCCTACAGGGAACCCCAGTGCCTGAGTCCGGCCAGCAGCAACTCCTCCACCAGCTGGCACTCGGAGAGCTTCTCACCCTGGGCATCCCCCTGCGTCTCTCCCAGTGGTGGCCACACGGCTGGAGACCTGTGCCCACGCCTGCAGAACATCCACACGGGCTCCCCCCGCACCTCCCCTGGCACGTCCCCACGCACCAGCATCACGGAGGACAGCTGCCAGGGGCCGCGCTCCCCCTCCCCGCGGCCAGGATCGCGCTCCACCTCCCCTCAGGGCAAGCGCACCTACGACATGTACAAGAACCCCAGCCTCTTCCCTGGGCCGCGCTCGCGCAGTCCGTCCCCCCACGGTGGCCACGAGGACCCCAACGGTGTGCTGTACAGCCACTCGGGCGCCCTGGTGGATGGCCTGAACGGTTTCAACCCGGCACTCACCGGATCCAATCCCGCTAAGATCATCAAGACCTCCAATGCCACCTTTTACCGGGAGAACCAGCCGGAGCCGTACCTGGTGCCCCCGGATCTGGATGTGAAGACCCAGTCTGGAGCTGAGCCTTTCTTTGTCATCCCTCCCATGTGGCCCAATCACGTGATGCCCGGTATCTGCAGGTAATGGCGGGGTGCGGGGGGGGGCGGGTCTAACAAGCACGGCCTAGCTCGCTCTGGAACCCTCATGTAAACATCGCAAAACGTGGTGTTAGTCATCTGACTCACACTCACTGTTAAACTACACTGGGTTAACCATCGCGAAGATGTAGACTTGCCACAACAGCCAGGGGAATTCCTGTGCCGTGCGACTGCCTTCATACATTTAGCGCCAAGGTTACGGTTTGTCCTGTTAAAATAAACACGATTTTGGTGGATATCTCCTTAAGTCTCCCAAACCCAACAAAATGACAGAGTTACGTCTCTGATGGTCATTTCTAACAATTTTCACATCGAGTGAATCTTCTTTATTGTAAGAATCGCAACGTAAAGACATCTGGGTTATAAAAGACTCACAGTGTCTTGATACTTATGATGGAAGGCATCCGGACTTTGTGTAGCTGGGAGGTGACCCCCCCCCTCCGACTTCCTGCTCCCCCAGGATCCCAGTGGCCTCCCTGCCACCTCTGGAGTGGCCACTGCCCACCTGCGTAGACCAGTATGAGCTGCGCATCGAGGTGCAGCCCAAGCAGCACCACCGCGCCCACTACGAGACCGAGGGCAGCCGGGGGGCGGTGAAGGCCCCGACCGGGGGCCATCCTGTAGTTCAGGTAGGTCACGGCGTGTCACGCCCCTGTCCGCCGGTGCTGCGGTGTGTGACTGCGAGCCCCCGGGGCCCTTGTCGCTCGCCCTCCAGGGCTGTCTTTATGAAAACTACGATCTTCAGTCTCATGGGAGTTCCCACCCACAGGACAAAAATCATGAAGCGTTTACTTATATCACTCGTGGGGGGGATTAGGTAATATATTTCACTGATCTTGTGACGTGGTGCCTGAATTCCTCTCAGCTGGAAGACGGTGAACATTCACTTCTTGATGGCTGTTTCCCTTAAAGCTGAGGTCTCGTTTTTCACTCAGGCGAAAGTCGCCTTGATACCCGGCATGCATGTTTAATACCTGTGCTTCAGGTTCATCTCTACCCTCCTCATGAGGTCAGGTGGGGAGATTGACAAAGAATAGACACGTTTGGCTTTGACTCCCCAGAGGAGATTTCTGTGTCCTTGAAGAAAGTAAAAATTTCAGCCATAAAAATGTGAGGTGATAAATTCTAAATCCTGAAAATCATGAAACTCTCACACTGCAGGTATTTAATTAGTTTTGGCATCAAATAATTAACAAGTTTATCTATCTATCTATCTATCTATCTATCTATCTATCTATCTATCTGTCTGTCTGTCTGTCTGTCTGTCTGTCTGTTTGTCTGTCTGTCCAACTAGTTATTAGCACAGAGTTATGGGTTAGACAGTTTTGTTTTTTGTTGTTGTTTTTTGTCAAGTTTCTGAATGATAGTATATTACTGTGGGGGCTGGAGGTCATTTGTCAGGCATCCCCCACCCCCTTCATGTGACACAGAATGAACTTGCCAGTTGCTTGATGCTCCCGGCAGGCAGCAGCGATGGCTGATGTCACAGGTGCCTGCAGGCCGTACAGCATGACTGATTAACCCCACCCCCCCACCACCCCCATAGCTTCCGGCCACAGTCAGCTTAAAGCCACATCTGGCCTGTGGGCCCGTCTCTGTGTTCACCATTGCCACTTTCTCTGCCTGTAACGTGCAGGAGGGGGCCTTTCCATTCGGCACGTGTTTGTCCAGGCGATTCCTGCTGCCGTCCTCTCGGCCTGGGGGAGCCGGCATGCTTGGATAACCCATAACGCACGTAAAACAAAATGGGACAACGGTGCTTGTTCATTTATTTATAACGTGCCGTTTATTGCAGCGTGTCGATTTCTTTCTCCCTTTTTTTTTTCCACGGTGTCGTCACACCAGCTGCGAGGTTTAGCTGTTAGTTAATTATTGTTCCCCTGTATCACCTTCATGTATGACAACAGACCCCCCCCATGGCAGATTATGGTTGTGCTAGGGTCCAATCTACATTTCCTGTCAAGTAAACGGGCCTGCTTTCCTCCTCCGGGACCGAAGCGGACTCTCCACAGCTCCCATAGCAACCAGGTTTACAGACATGGCCCCCATGGAAACGCCGCTGTTTGCAGTTGTGTGGTTTATATCTCCCTGGTCTTACAGCCAAGCTGCCACCGTGCTAAACGCAACCGCGTCCACATATAGTCCCAAAGGGGTGGATCTCTCGCACATCCTGTTGGGTGCGGATGAGCTAGCGGAGTCTTTGCTCGATCGTCGCCCTGCCGCCTCTTGCCGTTCCCCTGAAGCCCAGCCAGACCATCAGCCTCGAGACCAGTAGCTCCTCTGCCGTCCGCCAGCTGGACCTTCTGGTTGGAGGAGTGCAAACTTGCCAGATGGCCGCAGAAAGATGATCCCTCAGTATGTCGTCTGACATGGTTATAGTGGCTCGAGGGAAACCAAAAATCCAAGCCCTTGTTTCATCAATACACATCGCATGGCTTGTCGACCGATTAAAAATTCTCCAGAAACCAGTCTATGCTGACTGAGACGGTTGACACATGCCGTCTTCGGGCGGCTGGTGTGAAAAGTGTGGATTTCAGAAAGCGGGTCAGGAGGTCGAGCCTGCTGTGGGTCTCGCTGGAAAAGACCGGCGTCGCCATGTCATGCGGCAAACGCACTTCGATCAGGAAAATGCGAACCTGCAGCAGGTTGCAGCCGGATTTCCCCAAGCAGTTGAAACCCAAGCAGACGCCGTCAGGACACTGAAAAGGGGCCTCAGAGTCTAAGAAAGATGCCGACACCTTGTGAACTTTTGCATTTGCTTTGCAAAACATACCACTTCCTGACCGGCTCGACAGAAAAGTGTAGTGATAGCAACTGGCTGTAGCAGCATAATCTAAGAGGATTTTAAGGCTGGAATTTCTCAAATCTAAGTATAACTCTATCCAGTGTTAGAGAAGTTACTGTTGAAAGTAACACTTTACAGGCAGAGGTGTGAAGTTCAGGTCCAGAAAGTACAAATCCAGACCAAGGTTTTTTTTAACCAACTGGTAGAGTACTCTGCGAATGTGACTGTATTCAGCTGGTTGTTATGGCTTTTCCTTCATTTTATAACAGGAGTTATATTACCTGTACTGTAACATTTATCCTTAATATAAGTATTGTTAAATTTAGCTACACGCTTTCATGATAAGTTTTTATTCATGGGAATTTGTGCCCTTTTATCATTTATGTAAGGTGTAATAACTGGTGCCTCTAACTCGTGTTGTTGCACACTAACACTTAAAAATGCATTGTAGGTAACATATGTTGCTTTAACATTGTGTAAAATCTATAAGACAATGCTTGCTTTTTAAATGAAAAAAACAGAGGACTTTACAGTACGCCATTAAAAGGTTTGTGGCAGAAAGAAGTATCAGGTTGGAAAAGCCTATCTGGGACAGAGGCGCGTAGACAGATGAGGTCGGCACACTGAACTGCTAGTCAACTGTGATGAAAAAGTCTGGTCTTGGTACCAGCGTGGCTGCGTGACAGCGAAGGAAAGAATGCCCTCAGAAAGCCCTCCTTTTTCACATCTGATTTGGTGAATTCTGGCGGGTGCTTTTTTTCTTTAAGGCTGGGTGGTTGACGTTGCAGCAGTGCAAAGCTGCAAGTTCATGCACTGCGGTTAGTGCATGCATCCTTCGCCCAGGGTCCGCTGCAGCCTGTTACAAGCTATCGCAGGTGCGCCGGACAAGAAATTGCGCTCGTCAGCAACAAGGACCAGTGTCAGGCAGCGTGGCCCAGTTTAGTGGTCAACACCTTGATCTCAGGATAAAATGGTGCCCCTTGCCTCTCTCCTTTTTGTTTGTCTCTTCTGTGCTTCTTGTTTCCACCTCAGACCCTCGAGGCTGTTTGCCGCCCTCCTCGCGCTGTTTTTAAAAATAGCGACTTATAAATAATTTTTTTTCTTAAACACAATTCACGTCCTGTTAGAGAAGTCCCACTTTCATTTTTGTGATAGAAGACCTGTGGTGGCCGATTTGCCTATGCAAACGTCGCCTGTTTGCCAGTAGAAGTGAGGGAACGCGCGTAGTATTCACAACGCGTGGATTGTCTGTTGTTGGTGCATGTTGGGACCAGGCATGGGCTGGGCCTTTGCCCTTTGTTAAAGTTGCCATTTCTGTCATTGACGTTATGAAAATGCTTTTTCTTTTATAAGTGAACTGAATACCGGCGAGTTGTGGTTACCTTGATTTTTACAATACAATTTTTACAATGGAGGACAGGAACCAAAAGCTACCAAGTTGGGAGAAAAAAAAACCTCCGGGGGTCCAAGGTCACCTGGCTGGCCCGCCCCCCCCCCCGGCCAAATTAACATTACTGTTATTTAACTTAAAATTAAATAATTAAAATTAATTAATTAAAAATAAAATTACTGAGCTTTTTTTTTACTGAATGGAATATTGGCAATAGAATGTGCTTGTGTGTGAGTTTTGTCTATGTATGTCTCCCTTGATGGACTGGTGTCCCATCCAGGGTGTCCCCTGTCTTCTGCCCTGCAATGGCCTGACATGCCATTCAGGTTACCCCAGCCCAAGCTGCTTGAATCAGGCACCTCACACTCCCGTATCAGTTAAGCAGGCTGGATGGATAGATGTTTTTGAACAGAGATGCATGAGGCAATTAAAGCACATGTATGGATTTCCTTCACGCTTTTAAGATAAATTAATCTGGTGACGGCGTGTGAGAAAGGCTGTCACGAAGAATATCCAATGCCTGTGGCCTTGATGTGCAAGCAGCCCCCCACCCTGACTGGTCTTCCAGGCTGCACGTTGATGCTAATTTGTTCAGCAGGTGCATCTGAGGTTTGGGGGAGGGGGGTAGCTTTGGTTTACATGGGATCGTTTTGGCAGCAGACCGGTACAGACTCTACCGTAGTATCAGCATGTAAATTATCCAGTGCGTGTGCGTAAATGTTATCACGGTCCGTTGTGCATGTAAATAAGTGATGGATTGTGGGAAATAGTCTCTCTTTATAAAAACGAATGGCTTTAGTAAGATTAGACAAGAATCCTTTCTACTTGATAGTATTATTAATAATCGTCTTTTAGGAAGAAAAAAAAACAGAGCAAAGCTATGGATTCAAGAGCAATTAGTCCTGGGAGAGGAAGATCTTAATGTAAGAGCATAAGAAGTGAATAGAGTGATGCTCCAGTGGTTTTCAGGCCTCTTGTCAGGCAGGGCTGTGTCTGTCCATGGAGTGGTTTCCATGGCTACCTCAGGCAACCGACGCCCATTTCTGCTGCTGTCTTCCAGCTCCATGGATACAAGGGCAAGGAGCCTCTGGGCCTGCAGATCTTCATCGGCACGGCGGATGAGCGCATCCTGAAGCCACACGCCTTCTACCAGGTCCACCGCATCACCGGCAAGACCGTCACCACCACCAGCTACGAGAAGGTCATCAGCAGCACCAAGGTGTTAGAGATCCCCCTGGAGCCCAAGAACAACATGAGAGCCATGTGAGTCCCCCTCCCGCTCTCAGTAGTGGTTCCTGCACTGCGGACGGCACTCAGAGCTGCTGCTACCATTGAAAGCTTTGTGTCATGTGACCGATGTGTAGCCAGTCAGGATGTCCTTATGATTAAAAAAACGGAGTAACACAACAGGTGAACTTAATTGACATAATTCAAAGTCTCCAAAACTAACATTATTATTATTATTATTATTATTATATTTGTATCACTGTACACTATTGTATCCCTGTTTGTTTTTTTTCACCCACAAACTGCCATTTAATCAGTATTAATCTAACTAAATCCCCCGCCCCCCACATCATGCAGGATCGACTGCGCGGGCATCCTGAAGCTGCGCAACGCCGACATCGAGCTGCGGAAGGGGGAGACGGACATCGGGAGGAAGAACACACGTGTGCGGCTGGTGTTCCGCGTGCACATCCCGCAGCCGGGGGGGCAGCACGTCTCCCTGCAGGCGGCGTCCCACGCCATCGAGTGCTGTGAGTTACCACCACTCTTACTCCTCGTACCCCATTGTTCGTTTAACTGGGCTATCCTGCAATCTCCCACTGATTTCCGACTTCAGCCTTATTCGGTGTGAACATTTTTTGTGCCTATATTTCCTTTTTTTTTTTCTTTTTTTTTTTTGAGGAAGCGCTTTTGAAATGGAGAAACTAATACTACTACCCTGAAAAAGAAGTAGCTGCTGCTGCATGTGACATAACCATGTGACATAACCATGTGACATAACGTGGCCTGTCAGCTGGTCAGGAAGAGAGTTCCGCTCAGACCTTTTATCAGATTTCGCTTCGTCCGATTGGTGTGAAGCTGGGTGGGAACACGCGGTCAAAGGAGGGTCAGCGCAGGTCAGCGCCCCCGTGCGTCTCCACCGCACGTAGGACCTCTTATCCGTCTCTAAGTGGCCGTTTGCCTTCCAACAGGGCGCTCTGTCCTTCTGACATCACGCGGAGTGAGCTCTTCTGCTGTTTGTTCACTGTTTTTTCTTCTCCTCCGGAGCACGTGCTCTCTTTCGTCGTTAAGCCCGCGGTTTTTCTAGACGCGGGTCAGTGAGCTGCTGAGATTTAGTATTAGAACGAGAGCGTCCCCTTGACTGCCTTGCGTAGGCCAGGCCACAGCTTCAAACAGAAACGGGGACTGAAGTCGGCCTCGTGGCTTTGGCGTCGCTATGTAGGCCAGAGGAGAACGACTGGCCCACCCCCCCACTGCCACCACCGACGGTCAGATAACGGTCGTGGGGAGTGGCCTTTGTTTCTGGGTTCTTTGTTCCATGGCTAATGAATGTAATCACTCCACATCATCGCCCATGCAGCGAGATAAGCGGTCGTGAGGTGGGGAGCGTTGGCGTGATATTTCATGGTGCCCCAACCCCCCCACGAAGCACCTCCCAGCCGTGGGAGGGCACGTTTGAGGCATGGGCGACGCGCCGACCCGCAGCGGCGGAAACGGAACCCTGCCTGTCACATGGGACTGCTCACCTGTGCCGTTTATCTCATGCGATGATGGCTTTGCTATAAGCTGCCAAGGCTGTCGAAGTACGGTGGTTCCTCACAGCTTTAAGGCGCCATTTCTCCTCATGAACATTTGCATTTCAATTGCGCGGTGGGACGATCGAGTAGTCACATACTTGTTGCACGTTCGATTTTTCGACAAGAAAAATATTCCAGATGCATCAAATTTGAAACTCTAAACTGAGTTACTCCTTTGCACGTGATGTTGGTATTACGCTGGTTTTTGGAGTGTAACATACTTCATTTTTAGTAATTTTGACGTATAACTAAACGCTGCCTCTCTGAAAATAAGCTCGATTTGCCTGGCAGCGCTGGTAGGGGTGCAGTGTTCGGTGCAGGTCACTGAGTGCCCGGGTCCTAATGCCCCCTGATCGCCGCAGCGCCATGCACAGAGGAAGTCCTTCTGCACTTCCTCGTTGCCTTGGCGATCGGCACATTGGCAGGAAAAGACCTGCTGGCTTCTCCAGCAAATGCCCAACATTCTTGTGTGGTGGCATATCGCATTTGATCCATCCCCCGAAATTCTCTCTTTTTTTGCATCATAAGTAATTGTAACAAACTCTTTTTGCATTTTTGCATGTGGTTCAGTCCTGTCCTGTAGAGGGTTATTGTCATGTTTTATGATCGATGCATATAGAATAAAGCTGTATATATATTTTTTTAATAGATGTGTTTGATTTTTATTTAAATATTAAGGCAAAGTATGTTTTATTGTGTTGACAAAAAGACGATATGCTGTATTTTTTAAATCTGCTTTAAGCTAATCCACTCTGGCCAAGGTATATTAGCTGAATTTGCATAAAAAGCTGGATACTGGCTAAGCACTGCGCGATCGAGACGGCCTATTATCGCTGTGACATTTCCACTTCTGGGAAATACGCGATTAGGCCTGGCGATTAGGCCAGGCTCCTGTGTTTGTGCGTTTCTCAGGTTTCAGTTGTGTTAATGAGTCTGTAAACGTGTTTGTGATGAGTAAGGTGACTCTCTGGGAGGCATGCAAAATAAAATTCTGTGTTGTCATAATATTACATTTCACTGTTTTTAGACACTGCATAAATATAAAATAGTGTAGCTATTTAAAGTGCAGTGGAAAATGGAGCAGAGAGGTTTTAAAAAAAAATCTATAAGTTCATAATGTGTTGTATAGCTCAGCACGTCTGCTAATATTAATACTTTTAAAAATACACAGAATTTTGGAGGGTAACAGTCTTAAGGTAGAAGTCCACTGAATGCAAATGGCCAAATAAATAATGATCATGGGGAAAAATATCAATGCATGATTATTCTCTAAGGTCTAACTAATTTGAGGCAGGTTAAGGTCATGAGTCTACAGTGGTATCATCATAAATCTGGCGGTTTCAAGCTAAATGCCTCAGCATCATCTGACTGAATCTTTACGTCGATATGTTCAATAAGGAACACTAATATATAATAAGGTATGGAATTGGTTTGCCTGGCTGTAGAGCGCTCTGATGGGTAGAATTTTATGATTAAGACAAAAGGGCTTCTTAAATGCTGCATTAGAGTTTTAATTTAGCTGTGCTGTTGGGCCTGGAAGTACAGGTGGCATCATAGCTTGTCATTACTGAAAGCACTTCACTGGGAGGGAGGGCGCATGCCTGGTATGTAAGTCTCCATCAGGGAAACCGGGCACCTGCTTGGTCATTTACTCTGGCCTGCCAGCTTCAGAAGCAGACAAACCCTCAGCTGGAAGAGCAATTAAACGCTACCATGATGGACTGTTGGATGTGCGCCGGTTAATGTTTAGCAGTATGTTTGAATATTATCTCAAAAGTCAGTGCAAAAATGAGATTTTAAAATATTGCTGTTTGTAAACATGGTGGCTTACACCTCCAGCGTTGGGGTTCGAGCCGCTCCTCCACTCTGTATGTGGAGCGTGCGTGTCGTGCAGGTTCTCTCCAGCTAGTCAGGTTCCCTTTCCCAATCCGCAGATTGGTTTGGTTGGTTGCCATCTCTAAACTTAGCATATGATCGTGTGCCTTCCCTGCGATGACCTGGCATCCTGTCCAGGGTGTTCCCCAGCCCCCAGCCTTCTGCCCTGTGCCACATGGAATAGGCTCCAGCCCCCCTCCCCTCCCCCAGTGTAATACCTAGAAATTCTGGGCCCCCTAAGAAAATGTCACCTTGAGCCCCACCTCTCAGTTTCACAATGATATGTATTCAAGGGCTAATTACCAAACCCCCTGGATTATCTTTTCCTATTAATTGGCCAAGGTATCCATGTCTTCTGCCCCCCCCCCCCTCTGCCCCATGATCCTGACAGTCTAAGCAGATGACAGACAGATTAATGGATGTGATCAGTGATTGGCTGAGGCTGGTGGGCACATTCGCCTGACAAAGTTTCGTGCAGTCGGTATTCTTTATGCACCATAAACTGCACCCCCACCCACAAATAAAAAAGTTCTACAAGCAAATACCCCCTTGATCCCCACAGCTCAGCGCTCGGCCCATGAGCTGCCCATGGTGGAGACTCAGGACATGGACAGCTGTTCAGTGCTGGGTGGACAACAGATGATCCTCTCCGGGCAGAATTTCACCGCCGACTCCAAGGTGGTCTTCATCGAGAAGACGCACGGTAAGTAACCACCCCCCCCCCCCTACTAAATTATTCATTGAACGAGACCCACTTTGAAACTTCTAGCTTCCAGGGCAGCGTCAATATTGCAGTTTATTCTGAGTTTGTCAAATGTTCTTGCCCCCCCATGCGAGGAGAATAATACTGCATGACAGGAAGTTTTGTAATCGGCTGCTTATACACGTTCTGGGCGCAGAATGTTTTCTCACTCTTCACCATTTTAAATGTCGTATTAAAATCGTAGTGGATGGGTTAAGCCTGTTGTCTTCCTTTTAAAAGTGTAGCCACCATGACACCTCATTCTGAAATGTCTGTGACCTGTCAGATATCAGATTGATCCAGTCACTTCTGCGATGTGCTGAATAGTTTAGTAATTGTTTTGTATCCCCCCTCCCCACCCCCCCACCTGTCTCTTGGCTCCTTCTATAACTGCTTCCTTTCCTGTCACATATTAATTATGAATTAAAATGAAGATGATACTAGTCACTCATTCTTCCTGGTGCTTATAAATCGGCAGCGGTGTTTATCAGGATATGGGGGCGCTTGGCTGATTTAACAGGCCTCAAACGTATCTGGGCTTTCCTGATGTAACTCCGAGGTGACCCATGTTATGTACCCTTGGGTTCAGTTAATAGGAAAGGACAATTCATTTGAATCGTGACCTTTTCTAATCTGCCGCATTAATGCATGGTTTGCATGAAGTGTAGATGCCTGATATATGACTTTTCCATTCCCCCTTTATTTTGACCTCCGGTTTTTAAAATTATGATTCAGTACAGTTTTCCGTTTTTTTTTTTCCCGGCACTTTCCAGTCGGGTTGTCCTCAGAGGTCACGGCATGTCACCTTCTGGGACCTGTCAGTCTCTCTGCGTGCCCTAATGCTGGAAGTAGAGTAGGGGACAGAATGAGCACGTAGTAAATTATGAGTAATGGCTTAATAGGCAGTCACACTGCAGGACGTGCACGGGAGACCACCGTCTGCTCCGCCGTACCCACAGCACAGGAAATGTGGCTTCTGCCTGGGCCCCCCCCCCCCCAAAATGTGGACCCCATGGGTTCCGGCCAGGGGGGGTTAAAAAAACAAGCATGACATCAGTCATTACCCCAATAGAGAAACAAGAGCCTACCACAAGTCTTGGCCCCGCGATATGGGCCAGGGCCTCTCACACCCCCGACGGCTCTCGGTATCTCTTTTGGGAAGCACCTTTCTGGCACTTTCCGGGCCGCCTCATTCTGTCTTCCCTGGCTCTGGGGCTTTGCATAATTTACGCCGCGATCAGGCCGAGAATGAGTCACGCTGCCGGGCAGCTTTGCACACTGCTGCGTCGTTGGACCACGTTAAGGTGCGCGGGGGGAGGGGTCAATCTTCACCCTGTCTACCTTAATTGCCGGACATGCGTTTCTGAAATGTCTGTGAAAACGGTTCATAGGGTGGAAGTGCTGAGCTGTCTGAGGTGAACCCACATGCTGAGTAGAGATGTGATGTTAGATAGAGGTGGTTGTCGCTAGTGAATGGGGGGGGGGGGGGGGGAGC
>JAODKF010000116.1:20661879-20672266 GCA_026779585.1 Mormyrus proboscirostris | reverse complement strand
GGAGCTCTAGTCGAACACGGAACTGCCAGAAACATAAATTATTTAGTGAAAGCGCAGACGTGCTCTGAGCCTTTTACAGTGTTTGCAAGGCAGACTGGATAGGACTGCATTTTGTGTGCAAGAGTGCCGCCAGACTGCTGTGAGATTTGTTTTCCAGCTATTGGCCACAATCTGTAATCTTCTCATTGGACAGTAATACGGTAACGTGCTGCTCGTCAAGTCCAAGCGAGGGAAGGTGAATGTGCTCATGCTGATAGAGTGGGAGACATTTCTGATGATCCCACCACCACAAACCCGCAGCCACACCACTTTTCTGCTAATTGATTGCATCACAGTATGGTTTATGGCTAAGTTACTGCTCCCTGATAGCAGAGGCACAGGCCAGATTCCCTGTGCCTCAGCGCAGAGTGTTATCTGTAAAAATGTCCATTCATCCGTCTAGCCATCCATCTGTCCATTCATGGCTGCTTATCTAGGACAGTGTTGCTGTGAGTCTGCTGCGTATCTGGGTCACAAGGCAACAGGACACCATCGCAGGTTATCAAAACACTTCCTACATTTTTTTTAAATAGATGGTATGTAAGTAGGGCTGAACGATTTGGGGAAGACATCTATTCACGATTTTTCTAATAGACGTTGCAATTACGATTTGGTTTGTGGTATAATTTTGTACGTTAAGCTTCAGTTCAATATTCAGCGTGTAGTAAATTTAAAACGACGTAGCATGACATGAGATCAAAATATTAACTGGTCTATATTCTAATGCAAGGATGAGAATTTTAAAGATGTGGTGTGTCAAGTCAAATAAAGTAATAATGAAAACAATTGCAGCAAAAAGAAAAACACTAGCGATCTTGCAGGTAACGCTTATCACCCTAATAATACTAGAACCGCCTTTTCCCACATCAGTGAACAAGCGAGAACTACTTCAGTGTATGCAGCCCTTTTTTTTGCGCTATTGTGTTATTAGTGTTAATAAAAGCAGCAAATCTAACACCATCAACTAAAAAGCCATAATGTTCATAACAGAGCGGCTGTTCTGTGCTGAAACCGTAAAGCTGGAATTTTTTAAAGGTAGTATGTGTTTTATAAAACGTCGAATAAATAGAAGTAGTTTATTGCTGATTTCTTGTTGGTCGAAGTTTCCGCTTTTTAACAACTGTATACGGTTATTTTCTATACAAATCAATTCATGTGAAACAAAAAAAATGACGTGTTCAGGGTTGCAAACTCACTCCCACGCAATCTTACGGCAAATCTATATTATTCCATTCTGAATTTAAAATTAGCTGCATCAAAAACGTTAATGCAGTTTGCAAACCCTACAGACTATTTACAAGGTAATAAAAGTTTTACATACATATATATGTGTGTGCAGAACAGAGAACAGAATCTCACTCCATGCAGCAGACCAAAGTTGGGAACCCTGCAATTTATTTGAAATGAGAAGTAAAATGCAGTTTTCGACTGAAGCAGCTTATCATTCTATCGCTTTGTTACTCGGACAAATACAAAACGAATGATTTAATCATTGTATGTGACTCTTTTTGTATCTTTTCTAAATAAGACCACGTGCCCTTACCCAACTGTAATAGCAATTAAAGTGATCTATTCTTTTAGTATTTATGTTAAAGCAAGGTTTTTATTAAGATTAATTAAGATTAATTTCACAAGATTAATCTTTGGAAATACATGTGACATAAACACAACTGTATTGTGGGTTTTACAGCTTTTTTGGGGGTCACCGACTCCACTGCCATGAGGATTACTGACTGCGTCGTTGTTGTTTTAATGGGTTAGCGGTATGCTAATGCTATTGCCTATTAACAAAACAAAATGTACGATACACTGAATATGCTTTCTGATACAATCTCGGACCATGAAAAAAGAAGGCGATTCATTTAGAGCGAATCAGTATTTTTTCCGCACCGTGAATGCAACATTTTCCTTGGGTTTCACGTGTTTGCTGTTTGTGGGCCTATACGCCTTCTTGGGCCACTTCTGATTGGTGAGCATGACTGGCACGCAAGAAGCACGGCGCTCGTGATTGGTGAGAATGACTGTCACACAGGGAGCACGGCATGAATTTGTAAAACTATTCTCACAACAGTTTTAAACCCTGGGTCCGACGTGCTGTATAATGTATATATCCTAAATTGCAACCTTTGCGATTTGCTAATTGCGTTGTTTCAAATCGCGATTTCGATTTGAAATCGATATATCGTCCAGCCCTAGTAAGTGGCCAATGGAGTTAAAGGGCTTGTGTAATAAGTGTATATGTATAGGAAAGTCTACCTGTAAATATGCTGAGCTTGGCTGATCACCTGTAATCAAACCCCTGGCATTTTGGTGAAGCATTTCTGACGTTTGCCTGCAGGCACCGCATGGGGGAATAAGTGTGATCTTCTGTATAGCTTAAAGCATATTCGGGGGCCCTTTGGATCCCTGATTTCTTGCCATGTTGTGGCCCCCACATATAGGCAGTTAGGTGCCCTTATGGATGTTTTGTGTTCCCTCACATCCCATCATTGTTTACTGCCCCCTGAGCTCCAATGCCAACATCACAGGACGCACACGCCTGTTATTACGATCGTGCTGCAAGTGGACAGCTCTGACTCATATTTCCCCCGGCGGGGGGAGCCCTGTGAGCCTCGGATCCTTAGAGCACATCTGAGACGCCACGTATCAGCCGGGTCTCCCTCCCATCACGCCCCCGCTGACCAAATAGAAGCAGGAGCGGCAGTATTTTGGAAGGTTTCCCTTCGTGACACAGAGCCTAGGAACAGCTGGAGGCTGTGGTCCCCCTGAACGCGAGACAGCTGGCTCCCAGCTCCGCTCCGACCCCGTCACCGGAAGGCGGGGGCCGCAGATGGAGCCTCTGGGCCTTATAGAGTAGAAGAAGAATTAATAAATTAAAAGGAGGTTTCTCAGCATTCGTTTTGGAACAAAACATAAACAATGGCAAACGCCAAGGGGAAAGAGGCCCTGGCCTGCCTCTGGTGAAATTAATCATAAAACACAGCGGCGCTGGGCTGGAATCCCCCTCCTCACTCTGACTCATTCTGACCATGTGCACCTCGTTTCAGGCCCAGAGAGGGGTTTCCCACATTCTGCCGAGAGTGAGTAACGCATCTGGACACGGTGCGCTCTCTCGGCCAGGACGCGTGGAGGTGGTGGGGGGGGGGCGTGTCTTCTATTTATTCTCGTGAGGAACTGCTTCTGGAGGAGGGACATTTGGGTGACCACAGCACTGAGCTTGTATACATATGAACTGTAAAGCATCTCTAAAGATTTAGGAGATAATAGCTGATAATAATGGAAATTCACAGCTATTAATTAATTTGCCTGGCACTCCTTTCATAGAACATTCAAGAAGCCAGCTTGGCTACAAGATTTAATTGTTTAGCATAGCTGTTTCCTTCTCTAAACATCAGATCCGCCGCCCCAGGTTCTTTTTTCTTCGTACTTTTCGACAAGCAGCAAAACAGTATAAATTACCCACACATCCATTGTCACGCCGCATCTGCCAGCTGAGCCGCGCCGGGTAAATATTGACGAGCGGGCGCTCTGGCTCGGTCCGGCCCAGCCGGGCACGCCGCCCCCTCTTTGGGGGTAAAGAGAGACACCTCGCTGCCACCTGCCAGGTAACCCGTGGCAACAGCGGGCCGGGAGCCACCGGCAAGGCCTGGAAAAGCACCACGGTTTTTACTTTTGGTCCTACGAGGCAAGCAGAGTGTTGGCCCCAAACACCCACAACTCCTTCCTGTTTATCTCTAACTGCGAAGGAACAGCTTTTGGGGGGGGGGGGGGGAGCACACATATGTGCCTGTGCATGTATACGTGCGGAGAGAAGCCAGGGTGTCTGTGTTCGAAGGGATTTCGGGTGGAGAAGAAGTTGTTATCACACCGGGGGGGCTGTTACCTGGTCGATACACGCCCATTTTTTACCATCTAGCACTTACCGCCACTTTCGGTCCGCCGCCTCCGAGGCCGCTGATGTGAGCGATGCTGCACGAGAGCCTCCCCGCTCCAGCACCCTGCCGTTACACGGGGGCGATAACCTGTCTGCCCTCGGCTGCCCTTTTCTCTATGGGGTTTTAATTAAAAAATTCTATTCCAAGTAAAGCACGAGTTCTGTTATAAATACAAATAAATAACTGTAATGTTCTCTAAACACGAATATCGGAACAGTTTGGGCTGCTAGCCCCAGGGTTTTTCGAGGTCTGGCCCGGAGAAGAACGAGACCCTTCAAAGATGCTGTTCTCCCCCCTTGTTGAAACTGGATCACAACCAAGGGGCGACTTAGAACAAGACCGCATTGGGCCCGGTGGACGCGAGACACAGTGATCCGATTCAGGCAGGGCTAAGGGCCACGGCGCAGTAAACACCGCATGCCGGTTAATTATGGCACCTCGAAGATGAGTGCGAGGCCTTTTCTTGAAAGGTGTGAATGTTCTTCTGGGCTGGACTGGGTTTTTCTCTAACAGCCTCATCGATGGCGTTTCTCCTGTTGCGGTGGTTTTTTTACGACTCTGGGTTATTCACACTTGTGATGACTGTCAGTGGCTTCGTGAGTCGCAGGACATGGAACGTTGCAGTTTTTCAAGAACGAATAGACTTTATAGCATAAAGGAAGAGTTAACGTGTTAACAAACGGCAAAACTCACATGATGCTTCAGAGGATTGGTTGAGGTTCACTTTAGAGAAACTCAGAAAAGTAATAAAAAGACCCGCGACAGGGGTTAATGTGGTTTTATTTAGCCTGTTTATTTTCTTGTATTAACCTCAAGTCGAAAATCATGGCTGAACCTATTACTGTGAGTGGGAAGTGAAAGCAGTGGTGATGTGAGGATGTTTGTTTGGTAAATTCGCCCAGGTGTTATTTGACAGTAAAACTATCTGTCAGAGTCAGCTCCCGGACTGGGCCACATGCAGCATGGCGTGGCCTTCGCCTCGATCTGGTATGTACGAAGTCAGAGGTCTACTCGAAGTAAGAGGATGTGGTCGGACTGTATGGGCGTGATCTCTGATAGCAGACGGCTCCGTCCCGATCGCTGGCAGACTGTGTCATGCAAGGTTACGCACGTTTCATCTTGAAGCCTGCAGGGGAACCAGGCGAGGTGTTTCGGGAGCGCTGGGCCCCAGCCCCAGCCCCGGCCCCGGCCCCGGCCCTGGCCCCGGTGACCGGGTTTTCTTTGGGGAGGGTGTTGGGGGCCTGAGGCGTGGTTACCACTCGCCGCTTGTTTTTGTCCCGATGCCGGCTTCTCACAATCGCAGGAAATTCATAAATCCTAGGCAGTGTCTGCCCACACCATTTCCACTGATATCACTGCAGATGGTTTTGAAATGTAGGATGGGTGGAGCTTCAGCGGTGGGTGGAGCTTCAGCGGTGGGTGGAGCCCTGACTGCTGGCCTAACTCTGTTAGGAGATTTCAGTAAAATAGTGACTAAAATGCTTTTGCAAGGCCAGGGAGATATCATGCTAATAAAATACAGTTAAAGTAATACTAAAGTGACATTTTCACCAGTTCTGATTGAGCATATTTGGAACCTCTGTTCCCATCGGGGGACTTTCCTCCTTTGGCCCTGGAGATCTGTTTATCTCGTTCGACTGAATAGGATGTTGAGGCCGAACAAGAGGTGGATCATGCAAATTCAGGCAGGCCGGGATAGTTAGACAAACACAGCCTGAGAGCGCGATGAGAGCAGGCCACTTCCCTGCTACCCAAGATGGTAGTCCGCTCCTGGGCTGCGGTCCGCAAAACACCATATGATATTCTTCAATCTTGAGATAAAGTATGCTAATCCATTTTGAAACCAGAATCTTGTTATGCAAATAGTCTGATAGCCCGTCATCCACTATCTTAATATTGAAACAGCTGATCTTACCTGCACAGTTCTCAGTGTTCTGATTGACTATAAATTCATTTGGGAACCGCCCCCCCCATACATTCGTAAAGTCAGCAGTCAGCTTTGATCTTCATGCTGAGTGCCTACTTCTGTTTGCCAAGAGTAAGCCTTGCATCTAGATACTCTGCAAGTAAACGTTCTGAAATGCTAAATACTGCTTTCAGTAAATGAAGAGATTCATCCGTTAAATTCTTTCATTCTCACAAAAGCGATTGACAGAAACTAGAAACCGATTCCCATGTATGGTCAGAATCCTAAAAGCAAAATTATTGCGCCGGGCGCCCCGTACCAGTAACACTAATGTCGGCCGCATTCATTGTCCTTGAGGGGATGGACGACTTCACAGAAAATCAAGAAATGCTACCAATTTCCCCGTCTGCAGCTGTCACTTGATCGATGAGATGCATGTCAGAACGAAACAGAGGCTGCTGTTGCTTCCTGTTTGTCTCAGTCTCTCATTCATCCTGCCTCCCGTCTCGTTTCCACATGCATGATTGCGCCTATCTGACCTCGCCGGGTGGGGCATGGCGACCCCGTGGAGTGATGAGGGCGAGATGAGGAATCCCAGTTCTGATGAACTCTCCTGCCTGAAACCTGCACGCTGTGTGTCTGTTTTGCAGATGGGCAGCAGATCTGGGAGGTGGAGGCGACAGTCGACAAAGACAAGAGCCAAGCTGTAGGTATCCCCGCCCGCGTCACGTCTTTGTCTCGCTGTCCCGGGGCAGAGGCGTTTTCATGTGCTATCCCACCACGGTCGCTAATCCGAAATTGCACCGTCCCCCCAGAGTATGCTGTTTGTGGAGATCCCACCGTATCGAGACCGGTCCATCTCCCACGCGGCCAAAGTGAACTTCTGCGTGATCAACGGGAAGAGGAAACGGAGCCAACCGCAACATTTCACTTACACACCCCTGGCAGGTGAGGCCCTGCCCTCCCTCTTGCCCCACCCCCTTATCCTAGATAACGGTACACGTGTTGCTAGGTGGGCGTTTTACCCGTCTTTCACGCTAGCCTTTGTCTCTTGCGTTCCCACAGTGCCGTCCATCAAAACAGAGCCCGTAGACGAGTATGAGTCGGGCTCTTTGGGGTTCGTCATGCCTCAAGCCCTCGGCATGGCGCCCCAGTCCTTCTACTCTAGCCCCCGCGGCCTGATCCACACTGACAACTGCCTGGTGTCCTGCCAGCAGGGGCGCTCCAGCCTGCCGGGCCCTGACTCACGCTTCCAGCAGCAGAGCCCGGCCATCGTGTATCCACGTGGGGCCAAAGGGCTAAGCGGGAGCCCGGCGCTCTACCAGCAGCCGCCAGGAGGGGGCGTGCCGGATCCCCACAGATCCGTGCTGGTGCACACCGGCTCCCCAGCCCAGCCGCCCCCCATGGGGGCCCCGCCTCACGGCTCCCCATCTTCTCAGCCCTCCTCCATCATCCAGTTCTCCCCCACAAACCACCTGCTGCGGGGGGGCGCCCCGCCCCCAACGGAGCCGCAGTCAATCATGTACTGCGAGGGCTACCCCCAGGGTGTCACTGCCGCCGCCCGCTCACCTGCCCCGGCGCAGTATCCCACTGTCATCCAACAGCAGCCCTACGTGCAGAAGATGTCCAAGAACCGGGCCTCGCCAGGCCAGATGGAGCCCCAGCGCTGCTCGTCGTCTGAGGAGCAGAGGCCCAGTATTCCAGGGCGGGTCACCGTCAAGCAAGAGAACCTGGACCAGGCGTACCTGGATGATGGTGAGGAGGCTCTCGGCCACTCATGAGCTGCGCTGCTGTCCAAATCTGCCCGAACATCTAACAGGGGAACATCTCCTTAACGTACATATATGACTCCTGACTTACACACATCACACCTTACATCTGGGGACCCAGCTTTGGTCCATGAGGACCTGAATTCAACAAAGTCTGCAGATTTCCCTGTTCAAACCTACTAACCAGGTTTAGTAGGTGTGTTTGAATGAGGAAATCTGCAAACTGTGTTGGAATCTGGCCCCCCAGGAGTGGAAATGGGGAGCCCTGTCTTACTGATATTAACACAAGTCAAGGAGGGGGAAATAAGGTCATTTTCATAAATAGCATAATCCAGAGTTTCCCCAGTCCAGTCAGTCCAGTCCTAGGGCACTGGACGGATCCACATTGTTGTTTTATCCCAGTTCCCAGCACACCTGTAAGGCATTTGGAGCTCCCGATTGCTTGGGTCAGGTGTTCTGGGAACTGGGATAAAACAAAATGGTGGATTTGTCCAGTGTGCCCCGAGGACTGGTTACACTGGCATAATCCATGAATATTGCCGAATATCAGATAAGGGCCACTGGTGCCGTAATCAGATGAATTATTAGATAAATTACTATTATACAGCAGCAAATGGTTCAATTAACCATTTGAACCTCCCCTTAATGGCAATATAAAGTCGAGGCATGAAAAAGGTTTGGAACAAGATGGACAAGTTTAGGTTGTACTTTGTTCTTTAATCCACAAAGCCACCCCTTTTTTCAGCAACCTCGTAACCTGTCATGCTACAGGTGACATGAATGTTAAATATGCGACCTGCCAAACAGTTTTTGGCGGCCAGCCATGGTTAGACTTCTAGTGGTTCGCTCTTGTAGACCTGATCTTCCTGATGGCCCTGCTTCCTGGCGTTCACCAGCGATTCAGTCCGTTCCGTCCATCTTCCAGGCGCTCGTCCGGTATGGGGTCAGGGAGGGTGGTCCTGGAACAAGGGCACGTGCATCGTAGGCAGCACACACACGCTCACAATCGCGCAGTGAAATATTGTCGACTCGGAGCAGCTGGTCAATCCTCACAACATCGTCATGAATATTAGAAGCTAATTTCAGAGAAATAAAAGCACTGAATGTGAGATTAGCTGATAGATGTGGCCAGTTAGGGAGGGAGTAATCGGAGTTAGTGATTTCGGCTCAGGGCTCCACTCGGCCTGGGGGTCTGGGCCATGAATTCATAAACTCAGAAATGCATTAAAGTGCAGACAGCCAGAGCTGGTAAGCCGCAATACAAACCGGGGCACAATGTTTCAATTCTGACTGGGCAATACCGCTCTCATAATAATAGAAATATATATTTTTTTGTGCCGAACCACAGCTATGAAACATTTTCTCTTTAAAATAATATAGCATGGCTCTACGGTGGGGGAGGGGGGGGGAGACCAGAAAGGAAACCAGAAAAAGGGAGAGTATCTGTCTAGACATGGAATTACTTCTGACTGCCTATGCAGGATTTATTTATTTATTTTTTTTTGTACAATTTTTTACATTTAACAGTTCATGCAAAAATAGCTATTCAGTATTTTGGCATTAAGGAAACTGCATGAGCCTCCAGTGAGGGAAAGTCACCGCTCCGGCTGGACCGGTCAGTGGCCCAGGCATCGTTGCAGAAGCCTAAAACAGAACCTATGTTCCCTCTCATCTCAGGACAAGGTGCATCAGCGAATGAAAATCTGCCCCTCACTCTGCACCTGATGTCACCCAGCAGCATCTTATGAGGGACCTGAAACCGAGAGCAGTTTGATTTTCTTTTTTCTTCCTTTTTTCCAGACGCCCTCATGCTTGCAGGATGCCTCTCTGCTTCCCTCGGTTCGAACCTGACTGGTGACTTTTCAGTGCGCAGACTTGCGTTTTCAGTAAAGGACACATCAGGCTTGCATGCACCAAATTACCTGTAACGGCCCGTGTCTCTGATGGTGCATTTCTGCAGAAAAGGCGTCATGATTTTCGCAGGCATTGAGGGGGCGGCGAAGGTCGCGAAGGTGACATGGTTCGTTTGATTCCCCCTCCCCAGAAAGCATTGATCTGTCTTGGCTCCACCTAGCTTAATGTCAGGCAGCGGCCCGGTTGCTATGAATGCAAACGAACATATTAGTTGGTTTTGTTCACAAGAGAAGCCCCAACAGTAACTCTGATTACGGAATAACGATTGACATTCCCATAACAAAACGCTGATTTATCCCATGACGGACTCGCTCCCTTGGCTGAGAGGACAGCCCAGTTCAGGACAGGTTTCCCACTGCCCAGGGACAATAGCAGGAAACTCAGCCCCCTCCTCCCATTCTCTGTGACGACTGAACAAACACGCTAAACAGGCCGCATCATGCCAGGACGGTACACACGGCTGGCCTTCGGCCTCCACGGTGTAAACATCACGGAAAGTCTGCCACCTCTGAAATATTCATACATTCCAGTTCGGTTTTCCAACTCAAATGTCACAGCAGGCTTTATTCCTTTATCCATGCCAGGTGATCTCAGTCAACTTCCTTGTCTCCCCCTCCTACCCTAGCATGCCAAGAAAGCACCACTTGTCACCGAGTGATGGCCTTTAGTGATGTCAGGGCACTGGCCGAAATCCCTGAGCTCTCGCTTCGGTGATACTGCTTATTCCCAGGGGGGTCATCATGGGTCAGGTGCAGCCACACGATCCCAGCGTTAGTATCCATCTTGGGATGGAGTGGGGGGGCCGGGGGGGGGGGGGGGGGGGG
>JAODKF010000116.1:20569960-20602295 GCA_026779585.1 Mormyrus proboscirostris | reverse complement strand
AAAAACTGTAATGTATTTAAATGAAAGCAACCACAAAAAACATTTTATACATAGTGAGACCTTCCCTGCCCTAAAAGGAAGAAATTTTATTTATATCTTTGCTTTTTGCAATAACATGCAAGAAAGTTACTTTTATGGATAAGTCCACTGTATGTACATGGACTTGAAAGACAGTAGACATTACTAGGCCTATATTTCTGCTATACCTTAATAGCACTTTTTATTTTTTTTCCTTTTTGGATTAACCATAATTGAAAAGTCGCCTAGCTGCAATGATTTGCAGACCTTGTTTTGACCTGATTAAGGTGGCAATCAAGCTACAGCGCACAAAAAAAAACAAAAACACAACAATCATAATTAATAGGTGCCAGTTATTAGCAAGAAGCCAACAATTGTTAATGAGGTTGATACCAAAGAAATATGCACAGCCTTCAAAATAAATCACGCTTTTTTCTAAGGGCATTGGTATTTGACCAGACAGTTAAGCATGAAAACAAGTAATACAAACATTCTTCTGGATCAACATTTTTGTTGTCCTATTCATTACAGTCACAATGTTTTCATTTTATAATTTATAATCAAACATTAATTAACCATCCTTTCCTCGTTTATTGATTATTCCTCACCTCATCAATCATAAATCCAATGTGTGCAGTTACAGGTATTGAATCTAGTTATTACTTTATCATAAGTGTATGACAGGGAAATTATTCAGTTCAACAAACTTGTAAAGTGCCGTTAATAACTTATAAAGAGACTTTCAAATAACAAAAGCAAGACTGATCCATGCATACAATATTATTATGCATTATTAAGAATGAACATACAATGTACATGTTTATAAATTCTTTTGTTATCATCATATACAGAATTACGTAACACCAGCTATTTGTATACATGTATCAAAGAGATATTTCAGCAGTGGACAATTTTTGTTTGCTATTTTTCATTTATTCTATATCGTAAGAATGGACAGCTGGGTCAAGTTCTGAGGGCAGAATGAAAAAGAGAAGGTGTGGCCAAGCACCTAGAGGAGGTGGGTCCACCTCTTCTACAATCTGATTGGTTATGTCTCTGAACCATTTTCATTCTGCCCTCAGAACGTTTTTGTTTAAGTAAATCTCCCAGGACTGTAATGTTACTGAAAGATAAATGAAAGATTGGAAGATTAATTATAACAGATTTAATCATTACAGTCCTGGTCATACAACAGTTACTGGTCAGAAACTGTTACAGATTAACTGCTGCGTCATTTTGAAGAAAATGTTACTTGTCGAATTTATTGTTACACTCTTATTGATCCATCGTTATTACATGGTGTCTCTATGTAGTAAATTAGTATTTCCGTATCATATCATGCTAATTCATACTGACAGCTCAGGGGAATCGGATGCTAATAATACCAGACTGCAATTGTGAGTGTTGCAGTTTCATTATCCTATGTCACCTGTAGCAGAGAAGGGAAGCAACACAAAGAAGAGCAACAGAACTCAGACTTTGTTTGTTCTTTATTTAATGACAAAAAAAACACAGCCAGTTAAGAACAATTAGCCTCATGACTCCGTCCTACTTGAAACAAAATCAACAGCTGTTGCCTTCGGCTAAACAGATGAAAAACAACAAAATGTGTGAACATGTTTATGCTTTTAACCACCATTCAGGGAATGGCTTCTCTTTGTGGTCCACACCAGAAGAAGTCTTCCCCTGAGTTCTCAGTCCTGTTTCTTGAAGCTAGCCTTCTTGATTAGCAGGAGAACATGTCAGATTTCAGGTACCCCAGTTTAAATTAACTGTACCTTTGTTGGCTTACATTTAGCCCATACTAGTTTAAGTTCTACAAATTATCTGGCTAAGCAAGGAATCCTGCTTTGTGAATCAGCCCCCTGGCTAGCTCTGTTTACTAAGCAGGAAGTCCGGAGATCATGTGACTGGTCACCTTCCACTTCTTTACATTGACTCCCTAGCTCATAACTCACTGTCAGTTAAAGTCATCATGAATATATGACAACCAGTGTCTGGTCAGGGCAACTCTCAGATCCAACCAAGCCTTAGGAAGCTTCTTAAAGCTGTCCAATGCCACTGAAGCGGAATGACCGGGATCTCTTCAGTCTGGAATCTTACCGAATTCAGGAATGATTTGCATCAAGAATAATCCCGTCTTTGCTATAGTAAATGTCTAGTGCTATCTGTTTCCACTTATAAATGTGCATATACCTTCAGTTAATTTATTTTTTTTATTTATACTTTCTTTTCTTGGGTAGCATGGTGCTGCTGTGGTTAGCGTGGTTACTGCATGCCCCTGAAGACCAGCGATCAAATCACCCTGGCTTTGTGTGGGGGTTGCATGTTCTCTCTGTGTCATCATGGGATTTTCTTTGCTTTCCCTGCACGGCTGAAAAACACACTAGGCTAAAATGTGTGTGTGTGTGTGTGTCTGTATGTGTGTGTGTCTGTGTCTGAATGTGTGTGTGTCTGAATGTTTGTGTGTGTGTGTCTGTATGTGTGTGTCTGTGTGTCTGAATGTGTGTGTGTGTGTCTGTCTGTGTCTGTATGTGTGTGTGTGTCTGTGTGTCTGAATGTGTGTGTGTCTGTCTGTGTCTGAATGTGTGTGTGTCTGTGTGTCTGTATGTGTGTGTGTGTGTGTGTCTGTGTATGTGTGTGTGTCTGTGTGTGTGTGTGTATGTGTGTCTGAATGTGTGTGTGTCTGTCTGTGTCTGTGTCTGAATGTGTGTGTGTCTGTGTGTCTGAATGTGTGTGTGTGTGTGCGTGTGTCTGTATGTGTGTGTGTCTGTCTATGTCTGTGTTTGAATGTGTGTGTGTGTCTGTGTGTGTCTGTGTGTGTGTGTCTGTGTGTGTGTCTGTCTGTGTCTTTGTGTGTGAGTGTGTGTCTGTGTGTGTGTCTGTCTGTGTGTGTCTGTCTGTGTGTGTCTGTGTGTGTGTGTATGTGTGTGTGTGTGTGTCTGTGTGTGTGTGTGTGTGTGTGTGTGTCTGTGTGTGTGTATGTGTGTCTGTGTGTGTGTGTCTGTGTGTGTGTCTGTGTGTGTCTGTGCGTGTGTGTGCGTGTGTGTGTGTGTGTGTACCCCGCAATGGTTTGGCCCCTTGTCCTGGATTATTGCAGGAAGCTCCATGACACTGTATAAAGCAACTGGATATGGAGAATTACTTTATTTCCTTCTCTTTTTCTCAGGATGTTCTGTTTATGTACTGTGTACCTTTAAAATCTGATTACACCATGTTTGCTTGTCTGCGCTATGTGTACTGACTTGTCTTATTTTGCACTATATGTTTGTTTTGTCCGCACTTTACATACCCCGCTTCTGTATGCACCAGAATTTCCTCCAGGGATCAATAACATTCATCTTATCTTAATCCCTTCCTGTGGCTGCACCTTACTAATGCAGGGAACAGTATGTATGACAGTTGGCTTTTCACCTTCGTTCCTATTTGAAATCCGTGGCAGTAATGTTCCTGTAAAACCTGGGCAGACAATGAGCTGATCCAGGGTGATACTTCCTAGGCACAAATAATTGGCCCTTGGCAGGATTCAGGTGTTAAGTGAGATTACATCTGAACTCATCCAGCTTATATAAAATATTGATCGATGTACCATAAACGCTTATCTAGTGCTGGGTCACTGTGAGCTTGAAGCCGGAAGTATGGGGTGTAAGGTGCAGGACATGCAGCACATATAAATTCGCAGTTGGTGCAATAAGGACTTTGTGGAGCGGGTTGGATTGGCCATCTGGTGTAGCAGGCCAATGGGTATGGAGGCCATAAAAATTTATTGTGAGGTTCCCCCATTGAATTGTTAGGCAAAAGTTATCATGGAGGGCCTTAATCCTCCCCCCCCACTCCCCCCACCCGAGGCACATCTGCTCTGCAAAATTTACCATGGACTTGCGAGGGAACCCAAGGCCCCAGGACAGATACTGATTCCAGTCCAGCCCCGATGTAGTGACACTATTACATCTAACCAGGACTTTGGGGGCATCCAGATTAGTTGGAGGAAAGCAATGCAATCAAAGCAGACCCTGCCTACTGCAGAGAGGGAGAGGACCAGGAGCGGGAGTCAAAGCCCCTACCAGGGTGTGTAAGGTGAACAGGCTACCGAACAAGGGCACAGCTAGAGATTTTGGGCCCCATAAATGCATATCATATCCGGCCCCCAACCCAGAACAATCTAATTATGTCCCCCCGATCACCCTCCGCGACGCCATAAAATATTACATTTGTGGAAATGGTAAGGAGAAACTGTATGGTTTGCCCCATAAAAAGGAACTCTGCTCTCTTATTTGGAAAGGGAAATGGCTGTGCTCTTTCTATCTCTGCATCTGATTTTCTTTTGTTTTGCCTTTCTGTTGACCTGCTGCCTTCTGAGTGGTCATTATTGTATTGCATTACTGAGTCACATGAGGAATAATTTTGGTCTGAGATGTATGTTTAATGGAGGCCATGGAAATAAGCTGTCAAGATCGCACAGTAATCTAATGTGAAGGTGTTCCAGATCCAGATGATACTTCCGTGAAATTCACAAAGAGAAAGATGTGACAGATTGAAGCTTTGTCGCGTCTTATTTTTCACGCTGAAGGAATGAGGACAAAAGCGTGCAAAGAGTTTAGCAAATTATATTTTAAATATAAATTGTTTAGTTAAAAAAAAAGCAGTCTGACAACAGTCAAATACGTCGATAAGGGGACTATTTTGCCCAATTAACACTCGTTTATTAAAAGTGTAGGCTACTTAATAATTTAAAACTTAACACATTTTATTGAAGCGTTTGAAAAGATACGGAGTCTAAGCAATTTCAAGTCAGAGACAGAAGTTTGTGCTTTTAGACCGATACTTCACTATACCATTTTTTTTTATAAATGACAAGATATTTCTTTTTATGTTTCACTGTGCTATCTCACAGTGCCGCCAGAGAGTTACGGCATTTGATGTATGTTTCATCATAACGTTTTTTGTCATGGACTGCAGTAAGGGCATCCCCGTATGGAAAACTGCGGGTGAATCACTTCGTCAAATAAACGATGTGACTGCACTTTAATCAGCCTTTCAACAGAGTAAACACCGTGCTGTTTCCACCGGCATAACCATGCAGGGACTAGGCCATTATATTTAATGTCCGTTTCTCTTCATTCTCCTCATCATACCTTGATGTTCATTCTAGACATCTTCAGTAAACTGGATGCAATGCTGGATTGGTGTTACTTCCAAATGATTTCCAAATATGTCGGGAGTTTTTTTTTTATCTTCATTTTTTGGAAAGCCCGTTCTGCACATGCTGCAATAGCGCACACATGCCATAAATTCAGCAGGCTGTCGCGCCAGATATCTATAGTTCATTAGCGGCGCGATTAAGCTGTAAGATATTAGCCGAAGCGGCTTTGTATAGGAACTCATTCACAGACTATACTGCCGTGAATAAAAGAGCAGCTGCAGCTTTCCCTTTCCCACCATTAACCACTGAAGGTGCAGCGGCCGGTGATTCATAAAAAAGAAAACATACTGGTAAATACAATTCTGGAATATGCCAATTTCCTGTTCAAAAATAGCTTCAAATGAGCTTTCAAAAATATTGACACATAACATTTCTAATCTCTCTGAGGTTTAGCTCTTTAAGCGATCAATAACGGCAGATAAAGTCCCTGCATATTAATTAGAGACACTACACTTTTGCCCCTTAGATGAGCCTGGTTGTTCTACATAGAAGCATTTATCTGTTTGTACATTTCATGTTTTTATTGCAGATGAGGAACATATTTCCGTTTTACATCATAGCCATGGATGCAAGTGTATATTCTTTTGGTGTTATTTTATAGACAACTGCGTTTACAGTGGATTCCACAATATGCGGCGTGTTTCTCTGAAATCTGCTTCGGAATTCATGGAAAGGAAGGAAAGATGACAGTGTTACATACGACTCTCACAGAAGCAACAGCCAGACCTACTGCCAGCCCCTTTATCATCTCGGGAGTGAAAAGCAGCGACCTGCCTGGTTGTAACGACTTGCCATCGCGATTCCAGACACGGCCGGTGTTCAACCGCGGCGTCGTTATTGTCAAATCGCCCGAAGGGTGTCGTAGGAGCTCTGCTCATCAACAGCGCTTTTAATTAAAAAAAAAGACATTTGTCTGCGAGAAGCAGCTTCTGGTGGTTTGTGGAATTGATAATATTTATCTTGGAAGTCCTGAGTCCCTTTTATTGTCCACTGAGTTAACGACTACGCCGTCTCCCCTTAGAACAAGTTGAAAAATGTTGTCATCTGTACATTGCCATATATATTTTCTTTTTATGGACAGTGTACCACGTGCGGTATGTGTCACACAGTAAGATCTATTTCTTTTCTAGCAATCTCCAACTCACTTTCTTGAAATGAACATGAAAGGACTTTTCTTTTACTGTTTTGTGAATATTGGATAGACAGTGTGATGTAAAAATGTTGTTTAATATTGTAATTATATATGTTTGCTTGTTTACCAGATCAATTTGGTTTGCAGCTATCTGGCATTAGTCTATATTTTTCTGCTGCTTGCTTCAGTGTCATTTCTTTACTGGACATCAGTAGTCCTTCTAATTACACCTAACGGTGCTGGTCCCTTTGATCTATAAGGAGTTGCAGTTTACATATTAATGAGAAATCGCCATACATCATGTTGTACTGCTGCTGCAGTAAATTTCAACAGCGCATGTGCAATCCCACAACTGCGGATTCTGACTCTCTAACTACTGCGCCCCCTAATGTAAGAAACGACCACCATAAATCCGTATTTCTTCTGGCAAACAAGCCAAGAATATCAGCCACCGTCTAGTGGGAAGTGTGTGCGTGTCCGTGCGTGTCTGTGAATGTGAGAAACGTTTAACGTGGACACTTTATTACAGCAAAATAAAAAAAATACTATTATTATAGGCCTAATGAAGGGAGCCGAAAAAAAGCAAACGGGAAAATAAAGTCATAAAAACAACAGTAATCGTTAAAGCATAAGTGTTCATCAGAGCAGCAGCGATGAGTATTTTTAGCTACTGCTTGGACCTTTAACCTTCTCGGTGTTGCTGAAGGGTCTGAGTTGCCAGTGCTGTGCCTGTGCGATTCAGTCAGAGCGCATTCACACGTATTCTCTGAAAAGTGGAGAGGAGTCGCGTTATTCCCCGAGGACCGTCGCTTTGCTTAAAATTAAGGCTACTTTTCGTGGCTTGATGTACACGACTAAACATACGTTGTTCGCGTTTAACGCGCCAGAAGAGGAAACTGAATCTTATCGCAATTTCTCACCAATAAACATATTAGGAGGCTCACAGCTTTCGCTCACGTTTCGCAGTGATAAATAAATGCTGGGCTGTTTTCAGGTTTGGGTGAAAAAAATAGATTGAAAATAGATCAGAAATACGGATTGCTTTGAAATACTGGAAGTCATATTTTATATTTTTCTAAAAATAAATATGGAATTTCTTAGTTGTGACAGTCACTCCTAATTTATTATGTGTGTATTTTCCTCTCTTTTACTCCCACGGACGCAGATGAGTAGAAATGTTAGCACTCCACGGAAACACGTGTAAAACGTACAGTAAGGACTGCAGTGTGGAGATGAACTTCACTGCCTTGCTCTGCATTAATATAATCCAAAGCATATATTATTGTGTAAATGTGTGTTCCAGGCAGCACATGGAGGGAAATGGATTAGTGTGTAGAGAAATCAACATTTTGCATCACAAGTTATAACCCGTAATTCCCAAACTGTAACAGACGGCACAGTCGCAAACAGACTGAGAGGACGCGAGGTTTTATTGGACACCATCCGTAAAACAATCAGAAAGTAACAGGCAAAATCAGAGTCCGTAATCCAAAGGGATCCAAAGCTGGGGAGAGCAGTCCGAAGACGAACACCGTGGAGAGGATGGGCTGCAGGAGGGCAGGGCAGGCAAGGCGGATCACAGGTAGACGGGAGACACAGGAAAGAACACTCAGCGCGCCTCATGAAAGCACCCAGTAATACCTCGCACCGAAAGCAGGATCTGGGAGAGCTTAAATCCTGTGCTGTCATCCAGCGGAGGTGTGACACAAACCAGGAGTTCATGCAGTTTTTAGTCTATAAACTCAAAAATACTGGCTCCATCCATTTGCCCATCCTTCCATCTTCTAACCGCTTTCCCTTGTGAGCCTATCTCAGGCAGCACAGGGCCCAAGGCTGGGACACTATAAGACTCTTGCATCACTTACTTAACCCTTCAATACGTACAAATACTATAGATTTCAGGAGAGCTTGGGTATGTGCTAGGTGGGTGTGGTGATCCTGAATTCAGCCTGCTGTTGCTTTCCTCTGGCACCTTTAGACTTTGTGGCAGGAACAGATTTACAGCCTGTACTGTATAATATGTTGAGAGAGTTTGAACACACCCACCTGCCTAGATATCAACTGCACATCAGTGCCCACAAGAGGAATTTTAATTAGAAACTGGGACATTTAACACAAACATTTTTGTTTTTAATGATGTGGCCAATAATGGTGACTAAATATGGTGACTAAATTGCTGAGATTAGTTTAATTTACTCACACAGGTGACTCATATGTGGATGTCTGCCCTTTTCCATTTAAACTGAAATAATGAGACTGTGTTGTTAAAGCAGCTGTTGGTTCCCGGTCTTTGGAAGGGGCAGTCTTTAGCTCGGCTGGTTAGCGATATGCACCCATGTCTGGAAGGTCGTGGGTTTGAATCCTGCACCAAGGCCCTTAACCCCAGCTAGTCCCAGGTTGATGGCTAATCCTGTTCTCTGACCCCAAGCTTTCCTTGAACTAGGCTAAAGGAAATAAAATGTAATGGTTGACAAAGTATAGCACCGTTAAAAGATAGAGCTGTCGTTCACCTGGGCATCACTCTTAAAAGCGTCCTAAACATTACTGACAGATTTGTCTAAGAATGATCCATCATCCCTTGATTTCTACCACAGAGCATAAAGATTACTGTAAACAGCATGTTTCGCTGGTCAGAAGGGAAGGGCCACTCCAGATCCAAGAGGGAATCCTGCCTAGCTGCCGGTTGCTATGGATTTCTGTGAAAGGCCCTCGGAATAATGGCACGTCCCACCGCTGATGTCAGAGCCGGGAGCTGCTGAACGGGGCTGCAGCCTGTTGCTGGTGAGCATCAAACAGCCCGCTGCTCCTCCAGATGCCTGGATCCGGCTGGGGATCGCGGAGGCGGAGGCGCCCATAACGCCAGCTCGCCTTCTCTTCCCTTCCCTTCCAGGGCAGCAGTGGAGGATTTTATTCAGAACGCAGTAAGTATGACACTTTTATTGGTGGGTTTGGTCCTTCATTCGTTGTTGTCTGAGGCACGCAGTGAGTTCAGTAAATAGATGGACTGTTTGTGTAATTCGCTTTGTTTAAATTACACTTATCAGTTTTCACGGAGCTGTGTAAAAGATCGCGGTTAGCAGTTCAACTTGAGTTATAGAGATACACAGACTCTTACTGGTTTTTCTGTCACTTTGAAATGAAAGTGAGATAGGAAGATTTACAGAGCAAGGAATTTGGAAAATGAAAGGATGTTGATCTTCCTTCAAAAAGAATAAGATAAAATAAAAACGTTTTTAGTTAGTTTTCTCCTTCGGTTTCCTGCACCAATTATTTGAGAGATGTCTGGTGCGATCAAGACACCTTCACAAGTTCATTTGTATGCTCGCTCATACAGACCGAAGTGTCTTGCCGTAATATTTAACATAATGGAATTTTTCTTTTTCAGTCCCATCGGAATCGCATTTAAGCAAATCAATCGATTGTTCCATTTCATGCTTTCTGTCAGCGTTTTATAAAATGCACTTTAAAACATTTTAAAAAATGCAGTTTTTTGCTATCTGCAATATGACTCAGTGTTTGAGGTGAACGCTGTAGTTCTGCTGTGCAGCCCCAAGAGTGATAGCTATCAGAAGGCACGTTGAGAAAGATCTGAACCACAATTCATTTTTATGACTTCTGAATGACCGAGCTCTAAGAAGTGTCCCGTAATTCTGGAGTGCTCCGTTTCATATCGTTTGACCGGTTGAAGCCATTATCTTGGGAAATGTTTTTCGGCTGTATATAGTCATTTATCTTCCAGGCAATTTTAAGTTATACACTCTCACTGGAATACAGTAACTACCGTCATGATGTTGTGCTGTAACTTTATGACAATGAATTATCGCGAACACACAGTACCATGCTTCAGCAATGTCCTTGAAGTGCAGCTCTGTAGTGTTGGGCTGAAAAAAATGCTTTTATGAATATTCTGTAATATATAAGTCAATTGGGAATTTATGTTGGAAAAAAAAATATATAGCCTATAGTTTGACCTAGACCTTAGTCATTATTATTACAACTAAATCATATATAAATCTATTAAATTAAGCTAAATGAATATTTACACTACTTAAGCTTGATAAAGTATGCTTCTGCCTACATAACTTACGTAAGTCACAAACACCAGCAATGAGTATACTTGCTATTTAACCAAAATATTTGACCCGACATGTATTAAAATAGCAATTTAACTAATAATAGTGGATAACGTGCAAATTACGGAAACTAATTTAAATCCAGCATCACTATAGTTAGATTTTCCATATTCGGATTTATTTCTCTATATAATATTGCTTCAGAGCTCGCTAATAATGGGGGATTTTTATTATGAAAACAAATCGTGCCAGATTGCACAGTTATCATATTGTCTTTTTCTTCGTTCATCAGACCTTGTCTCATCATACGTCTATGTTATGTACAGGGGGGGAAATGCTGAAATCAATGATCGATAAATGATAAATTAGCAAAAAGTCACCTAGTTACGATATAGTGCCGTGAATGCACTGAATGAAGTTTGAGACAAAGGTCTTGCTAAGCACAACACGTTCCAGGCGCACATGCAGACGCCCGCTTTAATACTGCCTGCGGCTTTGGCTACGGGGAAATGTCCAGTCTGTCGGTCAGAATTCCTCAGCAGTGTGTAACAGAGGCCCTTCGAGTTGTGGTCTCATTTCAGACCTGGCTGCCATGTACAAAACAGAAGAATACCCCCAATTATGTAGTTAATTATGTAGTTAATGAACTTAGTCCATCCCCATTAACGGCCCATTCTCTTGCGCTAGCCACTCGAATCCGGTGTCTTTAGGCTAGCCGACTTTCGGTCTTGGGTGTGTCTGGAAAGTTCAAACTGCGGGAATCTTCCATGAGAAACTACATCACAAGCTGCCATTTTTAACAGCTATATTTTCCATATCGCTTGTGTTTAACTGCAGTTTATGTTTGACGCTGGTATGCTGTGTTTTACTTGGCCTTATGGAGCAGTGAATCGCACAGCATTCTGTAAAATAGCCGCCACAACCATGTTGCATTCCTAGATTATACATTATTTTCCCAGATTGACCATGAGCTGCAGACCACACTCTCACAACATTTCTCTTATTGATCCCTCCTAATATGTGATGCGAGGATCCATTTATTTGAAGGAAATGACTGTAAAAGCTCTAGCCAGCGTTAAGAAGGTGACATCACGACCCGTGCCATCTTACAGAGAGATTAGCAGACGTCTCTCCACCAGCCAAAGGACAGCCCTCCCCTTCCTGAAGTCGCCAGACAGACGGCTGAAATGCATCAGCTTATGGTCAGAGACGACAGAGGGAAGAGAACTTTGCTGGGGCTTGATTACGGCTTGAATACTCCAAAAATCTCCTGTCAGCCAGCAGCAAATCAGCAGCAGGGTAACATGCGTAGTGTCAACCAGCAGCCAATCAGCAGCAGGGTAACATGCGTATTGTCAGCCAGCAGCAAATCAGCAGCAGGATAACATGCATATTCTAACGGGGCAGAACTCCTGCCCTCATTATCTTGGACTTGGCAACAGTAAGAAGATATAAGTCATGTGTCCCTATTGGCCGCTTAATATATAGGAGAAAAATTCAATTTTATAAAATTTATGATTGTAATCAAAAAAATAAAATTGCCAAAAGATGTATTTTGTGTGATTACTTATGGTCAAGGTTAGGGCTGGTTACGGGTTAAGGTCGTCATTGTTGGGATTAGGGTTTTTCCCATAGAAATGAATGGACAGTCCCCACAAAGATATGAGTACGGGTCTGTGTGTAAGTGTGTGTGTGTGTTTGGTGTGTGTTTTATTGGTTTGAAGTTCCTCCACAGAGATTATCAGCCTGAACAAACGCTTCCTAAGAAGTCTCTGTACTGTTTTTTAATGTAGAATTGCAAGCGTAACAATTTGCATATTGCTTCTGAAAATTCTAAAAATGTAAAAATCCATACAGATGGCCCTTTGTCTGATATCTGTGAAGTTTCTGGTTTGAGAAAATGTGCTTTCTGTGAATATTTATCAGTCGAACCATGAACAAACAAGCTTAAAGAACAAGGCTAAGCAGGAAATTTTAAGGAAATTAGCAAGATCACTTTATACTGGTAAAAAAAAAGTCAGGTATCACAGAAAGTCACATATCCATTATACACAAAGCAGCCGGAGTGATCCAGGTAGTTCCTCACTGAAACGTCCTGTATCGCCTCTTTCCGCGTACCAAACGCCTTTTTCACGTGATCAAGTAATTTTATTTGAATGAGAAATTGCAATTATAATAGCAGCAATGAATTTTCAAATTAGTCTAATTCGGGCTGGCTTCCTCGTTTGAGAGAATACAGAAAAAGGAAAGCCTCACAGCTCTGTCAAGCGGATAAATGCTGATGTGCTGGAAGGTGTCCCTAAAATGATAGCTGTCATTATGGCATTGACGGGGAACAGTGAATTGCAGCCCAAGCAGGCTGGATGCTCACGCACGCTTCTGGAATTCTCCAGAACCCGATTCTAAATCCATGACTGTTGTGTCATCTCACATTCCATCGCTAAATCCGGCATTTTTTTACCTCTATGTCCCCCTAATAGAGCTAAGGAAGGTCTTTGGCAGTTATTGAAGACCTGTGGCTCTCCTACCTTCATCTCACGTGTGCGGCTTCTTATAAGGTCTACACCTTTAATCCAACCCAGAGTAGTTTTTCTTCTTTTTTCGTGTTCTCTCAGGCTGCAATCTATTAATGGTGACTGTGTTTCTCACAATGAATCGCTCTACCACCTCCTCGACGCCGCTTTGATGTTCCTGCCCTCTGAGGCTCCGAATCTCGGCCACTCTGCCCTTTATTTGCGTCTGATGTCGGGGGGGGGTCTGCCTGAATGCTCTTCACCCTGTTTGTCGCACTGACTCCCCCCTACCTGCCTGGAAACGGTGTCCAAGCTGGAGTGCTTTAATCCCCCTTCTGGGGAGTTTAGGTTCTGGAGGAAATAACTGAAATACATAGATGGAACATAAAGGGATCATACTGTCGTGGTCTCTTTTAGACTGAAGGGGAGGGGGCGTGGTCTCTTTTAGGCTGAAGGGGAGGGGGCGTGGTCTCTTTTAGGCTGACGGGGAGGGGGCGTGGTCTTCCTCAAGTGGGGTGAAGTCAGGCGACGGCCTTTCGTTCACCAGTTGCCAGCCATTTAGGATACAAAGCAGTCTGGTCTTTCCTCCAGCATCTCCGACAGCTAGACTTTGGCAGACTTTCCGAAATGAAGAATCTGTTTTGTAACTGTGTCCTTTCCCCCTGATAAAGCCAAATCAGTTACCATCTGTTTGTTTCACCCCCTTCCAAGGGTGATTCTAGGATTTTTTTAATGATGGGGGACACAAGAGAGGCCGTAGTTCAAAAAATGCCCGACCGTATTATTAACCAATGATTTGTTTAGAATCGGTGAATGACAGGGGAGGGAGCACCCTGGGGGCCAATCAGCTTTTAGCTGGGGCCAGCGCACCTGTGACCCCACCCCTGTATACAGCCCTGCCCCCTTCAATTTAAAGTCTTTCAATTTCAAGTCCCAATCAAGTCCTGGTTACACGTCACATGTTTGCCTTCAAATTTCACAGCACCCCCCCACGCACACACACACGCACGAAGACACACTGTGTCTCTTTTGTCAAACTGCGCCTAATTGCTGTCTGTTTGTTTGGCTTTGTTCATGAAATATGTTGTGAAAGGTGATTTACTGCTTTAATGTCTCGCCGTCGTAATTCAGTTTGTGCCGCCATCGCAGACGAAATCCAATAAAGGCGTGAGGTGTGCGGGATACGTTGATACGAGATGTTTCTACCCGCAGACTAGATCGCAAATGGAGCGATGGCTGGCCAGTTTGTGATTTGATCAAGTCCCATCCGCTTGGGCATTCCTCTGTCTTCCAGATTTTTCTCTTGCCAGATGGTTCTTTCTGGTCTGGGTCCCAATAAGTAAGAAGGATGAGCAAAGTAGATTAGTGCCCAACCTATGAACATTGACAATCTGAGCACATTCTCTGTGAACATGGAGAACCTGAACACAATTTCTGTATCTTAATGTCTTAAGGGGAGGTGTGATTCTAGGATTTTTTTAGGTAGGGGGGCCATAACAGGGGCCATAATACAAACAGGGGGCCCAAAATTATCATTAGCCAATGACACGTTTTGACTCAGTGAGTGACAGGGGAAGGGGCATTGTGGGGTCCAATCAGCTTTCAGCTAAGGCCAACGGCCCTGTGGCCTGTACACGCCACTGCTTAAGAATGGGATTGATGAGACTGTATTTGGTGTAATGTGAGATAAACACACGTCTTCTTTTTAGAAAGCAACACCTTGGCTTCCCAACTTTATAGACGTACAGACGGTAGAAAACTCAGATTTACGTTAAATTCCCAACACTAGCATTATGTGGGAAGGAGTAGTTGTCCGAGTCTTTTTAGTACACTAGCATAGTATATTAATATTTTTTTTTTAGTTGTCTTAGATGTCCATCCATCCTTCTGCTATGTGATCTTTGATGTTCGTGAATGAATTTATGAAGATGATGGTTTTTGCTTTGGAGGTGATGTGACAGTGACAGTATCAAGGTGGGCAGTTAAAAGAAGGCCATGCAGAAGGGCAGTGGGATAATGGTCTATTCGAGAGAAGCCACAGTGCCAAAAGACTGCAAAGCCCACCGGTGGCAACAGAGCCGTGCTGCCAACGGCAGAGGCTGCCAACCTGGAGGGTGGTGGAAGAGCTAGCTATTTTAGCACGGTATTATGAATGCAAATGGGATCGCTGGAAATATGAATGCACTACACACTTTGTGCTAGGATTTTTTTAAGGCCGAGGGCCATAAGGTGGCCGTAATTCACACAGAGGGGCCAACTTTATCAATAGCCAATGATTTGTTTTGAATCAATGAGTGACAGGGAAGGGGGCACTCTGGGGACCATTCAGCTTTCAGCTAGGGCTAGTGACCCTGTGGCTCCACCTCTCTGTTCACCCCCTGGTTTACCAGTTTTTTAAACTGCCACGCCTGGCAAAATTCCAAAGAAAAGAACGAGACCCTTGGGGTGGTAAATGCAGGGAATGGGGCTACAGGCTGGGGGCAACAGACACTGGAAATGGGGAGGCGGAGAGGGGCATCTAAAGCAGAATAAGACATCATTAAGCCCGGAGAGAGATATGAAGGCAATTACAAGCCCAGAGATGTTTCTGGCTTCAATGTATTCAGAGATTTATTAATTCCACCCACTTACGGCTAAAAAAACACTCCCTTTTTTTCTCGTCTCCAACTCTTGCCGGAGTTTGGGAAAGTAGAGGCCCCGCAGTTTGAGTATCGCTCCAGGCACGTTGCCCCCGACTACATTTCCACATGTGAAAGCTCATTTTTTTAATGCTGTAAACACAGGCAACCAGTGCAAATGTACGGAGGAGAGAGGGGCGGCAGACACACGATCCCAGTCCCACGAGCTCCGAGAGCCGCAGTGCGAACCCCCACCAGCCAGCCGAAAAATGCAGTCTTCTAGTAAATAAAGAACAAATAAGGCTCGATATTCAGCAGAAGCGCCTACCGGGCTATAGTGTTTGGGTATAAACGTTCTGCCCCAACAGCAGACTCACGGGTGACTAGCGTTGCGAACGAGAGATTGTCAGGTTCCCTGGAAGCAGCAGATTAAATTCCATTCAGTCTATTTTTATATAGCGCATTTCACAATATGGTCATCCCAAGGCACTTGACCAGAATGTGTGGCAATCCATTATTACATCATCTGTAAAAAATTGGCCATGAGACAGGAAAAGGGGCATGAAAGAAAGCCAGGTGAGAACAGAGGAGAGAAACCAAAAGCTCATGGTTAAGGAGAAGAAAAAATCCTCTGGGGATCCATGGTCAACTGACAGCCCCCCCCCCCCAAGGGGATAAAACAAGGGTGTCGTAGTTCGTAAGCCACCTCCATGATGTCACACTTACATGGGACTGAAACATGTGGCAGTTGTCCTGGAATTAGTGTAATATCTGTGTCAAAGGTCCAAGACAATGAGCTGGTCAAGGTTTGAGGTAGATGAGGGTACTTTGGTCAGTGGGGGGGTGGGGTGGGTCTTAAATGGCTGGCATTGTCTGGGTGGATCTTCTTAAAACCTCGAAAGTGCTCTTTTGCTTGAGGTTGTAATTTCTAAGCCGCACTCTTAAGTCTCATTATCGTTTCCGGATCCTTGTCCTTGGCTCGTCGGAAACGTGCTCGTCCCGCGGCCAGTGCGAGCTGAGCGCGCTCATGCTCTAATCCTCCGTCTCGAAGGGCTGCGGCTCGGCGTCGCCGTATCTCTGGTGTCGCAGGGTTACGCCCGTTTATCTGGGTTTTGTCAAAAATACATCCAGCATCCCTGCCTGCTGTCTCCTCACCAACCTCCCCGCCCTAATCTCTCGACGAGCTTTTCAGCCAGTTTCCTTTGCGTGACAGAACTCAAGCATTATTCCATTGTTGTCGGAAAATGCAAATGTCTGTTTAGGAATTAGACTGCATGAATCATTGCCAGGAGAAGCCACAGAAACACACTGCTCTTTAGGATATTAACCGGACAGTCTTTGGTTTCCTGAATCTGCAGTACATAAACCAAGTCTATGTTATCTTTTTATACATTTTTGTTAGCACTGACATCAACTGGCCCGATCAACTAATAAAATAATATTTTAGGGGGCTTTGCTTTATTTATTTCACATATAGATTCTTGGATATTTCTGATATTGTTTTTGCCATCTGGGAAGTTCTCGTATTCTTATCATGGCACTGTTCCATGCCAAATGAAAAAAACATCTGAATGTTTCTCTGGAACTAAACTGAGATGCGTCTCTCCCAGACATACGTATCATCTGTGTACCATCTCTGTTTTCAACAAAAAAATAATATTCAATAAATAATTACAATAATGCAATTCAATTCCTTGTTCTATTTCCCATGTCACAATGGAAATAAGAATCTTTAAGTAGTGAATAATAATGTAACTTTGACAGTAAATCTAGTTTATGCCCCAGACTGAGTAACAGATGTATCTTTATTTGATGATGGTATTATAGACTGTACCATTTACCTGAGTATCAACCTTCTGGTCATTATTTTGATACATATATCTGCACTGTGTGTGTAAATATGTAGTTATATAAGAAATATTCAGCACTATGCACAAGTCTATGGTTTTCATAGTGATCGATGTAGATCAGGTTTGATATCTATCAAAGTGTGCTAGTTTAGCCATTTCAAAATCTGTCCTAAAGTCATCCATCTAAAATACCCATATATTAGTAACTATCTAATATACCCATGTGTTTATTGACTCAACCACTCAAGCACAACATGTTTGGCTAATCAATACCTCATCTAATTACATGACTATTTAAGTAAATTTGTTAAGTGAGCTGGCTGTGAAATTTAATGAATACATGAAACATTTTCTCCGCCTGACTTTTGCACGATACTGTATATGTGTGCAGGGGTGTTAATGCACGTTTTAGGCTGTATATATGTGCAGGGGTGTTAATGCACGTTTTAGGTCCCATGAAAGCACATCATACTGGGCCCCTGACTCCAATTATGTTCCACATTTTTTTACGACCCCTGTCACTCCCCTGGAATTGTACTAACTTCCCCCCTTATGGCGCCCCTGTATGTGTGTATGTTTATATAAACATGCTGCTTACTTAATTCCAAACTGCTTTTTATGTAAAGAAATGCTTTCCCAGTCCTGGATTAAACTGGCCTGCGATTTCTGGTCAGAGTTTATTCCTTGTTTACTCTTCATTACTCCCTGTATACTCTTCATTATTCCTTGTTTACTCTTCATTACTCCTTGTATACTCTTCATTATTCCTTGTATACTCTTCATTATTCCTTGTTTACTCTTCATTACTCCTTGTTTAATCTTCATTACTCCTCATTTAATCTTCATTACTCCTCGTTTAATCTTCATTACTCCTTGTTTACTCTTCATTACTTCATTCCCCTTCATTCTTTGCTAAAGCAAATCAAGCTCAAGCCTCAAATTTTACTATTTTTTTCCACCTACTTGCTGGATTGTGCTGGAAAGAAAATACCTAATACAAAGAAAAACAAAATAGGAAAAAACATAACAATAAAATAGATTAAAATGATAGTAAAAATCGTAAAAACTGTAGAAACAGTGAGCAAGGATATAGGTAGTTGTGAACAGACTGCTGCCTCTGAACTGTCCGTTTTGACCTTTGGTGAGCGGTGGTCGTTCCTGGCACACTTTGCTGAACGTGCTGCGATGCAGGACCTTGTAAAATCACTTTTGAGGCTGGGCGATCACCCCCCCACCCCCACACATGTGTCTAATTGCATGGTGGCTCACTGCCGCCAGGGGTGGTGGTGGTGGTGGGGGGGGGGGGGTTGGTTATACATCATCTTCCGGACATCTCCTAAGCAAACAAAGCATCACAGTCTTATTGTACAGCTTGATATTTATATTAAAACTGTCTGCCCAACTGTAACAAAAACAATTACCATCGCCGCCATAAATCCTGATGTTCTTTCCTTTTCTGGATAGTGCACATTTTTAATGGATTATTTTATCACACCTCCAGCTAGACCTCCTGTCCATTCTCAAAAATTTCCACACAGTACCACACAGTAACACAAAACCTTTTAAACCCCTTTAAACTGTAACTTTTTTGATTATGGAAAATTATTTTAATTTTGGGTTATGCTAGTGAGCATACTTATGTATTGCAAAACAGCAGTCGCCTTTGCTGCAGAATATGTGCAATTTCCTTTATCTTGCTGACACTGAGGGAAACACAGCCATAAAACAGATGAGGGCGTTTAGCTGGTGTTGCACTTACACACAGACTCAAATGAGGTTCTTTTGTACCTGTTTTCAATTCGTCGCTCTTAATCTGCAAAAACGGCACAACCTCGTAATACCCGTGAAACATTATTTCTGCATGCGCATCTTCTGCCGAAGGCAATGTAGCAAACTGAGGGCCTGTTTTTGCTTCCAGATTTCTCCGACTCATTTCTGGGGTGTTTAGTCCCTGTTTTTCATTACCGTTCGAGCGGAATGTCAAACAAAGAAGCACCTTTCCCTTCAGCCTTATCAGTTCGTATTTTCAATGTGGCCTGTAGGCTAGATAGATAATGAATGTCAGTCCGTTCCTTATCTCTGTCAGCGGAGGGGAAAACACAGAGGTGGAGATGTCCTGAAATGTTGGGAGTTTTCGTGGTTGGTTCATCTCATACTTGCATATGACTGGAGCAGCTATTTAGCAACTGTGAAACTGGGCATTTGGAATTCCGTAATTAGGGAAGTGGGAATGTGTGACGCATGAGCTTTCCACTCATATTTAAGTGCAGCGCGGCTTTTTGTTTACTCTGTGACTATCATGTAGGATGTATGGTTTGGGACATACGCAGGTGCGGGGCTACAGGGACGATAGCCCCAGCTGAAAGCTGATTTGCCTTCAGAGTACCCCCTCCCCTGTCAATCATCAATTCAAAACAAATCATTGGCTAATGATGATGTTGGGTATCTGTTTGAATTATGTGCCTCTTATGGACGCCCACCTTAAAAACTTATAGAATTGTCCCTGTGTATGGTATCCATCCATCTTCCTTGACAGCATATCAATAATAATGAATGAACGTTTTATTGACCCCTGGGGGGAAATTCCTTTTATGTCTCCCATAGCAGTACCCAGACAGCTGGGGGTTAAGGGCCTCGCTCAAGGACCCGTAGATGTGCCAAAGCCAAGCTCAAGCCACCAACCTTGGGATGGCAGGCACAGAGGCCTAGCCCACTGAGGCGCGCGCTGCCCCAGTGCAGGGTTGGGGTGAGCTTTCAGCCGACACCAGGAAGCACAAGGCAGGCGATACCACACACTCAGACACACACTAAGGGCAATTTAGTGACAGCAGATCTGCTAATTCCATTGTTTAATCCAGAATTGATGCTCCACAACAATGATGCTTTATTTGCCACTTGCACACATACAGGTACACTGGAATCCTTCTTTTTCACGTGTCCCACCATACATTTACACATTTAGCAGATACTTTTGTCCAATATGACAAAAGACGTACATGGTGCCAAAGAGTCAACTTGGAATGAGTGCAGCTAGGCTGAGCGTCCAAAGAATTCTGACTAAGAAAAACCCCCATAAGAACATCTTGCTCTCCTTTGACATACATATACACATAAATACAGTTGATATTGAATCTTGGTGTCTGAGTACAGGGTCAGTCATATATCTGGTGCCCCTGGAGCATTTCAGGAGGCAAATGACCCAAGGACCTTGCTCAAGGATTGCGATTATTCTGCCACAGACCAGATTTGAACTGGCAACCTTCTAAACATTGGCCTAACCCACTGGGCCACATACCGGGAGGCACTTAGCTGGCCCTGTATCGTCTCTTCAGCCCAGCAAAGCATAAAACTTAATAAGAAAATGGAGTCTCTAAGTACCATTGGTGGGTTTGCATGCATGCGTGACTCACAGGCAATCTGGCGGCAAAAAAAAATCCCCATGATGGCGTCCCGAGTGCAAACAGCTCGATGGGGGGAGCAGACCATCGGGCGGTCTGTTGGTAGGACTTCGGCGGGCTTTTCCGTTGCCTCGATACGCCGGGGCCGCCTGGAGCGGCGGGATAAGCGTGCCAGCGCGCTCTCGCAAGCATCCCACAAGAGTGCGTGTTCCCGCCATGCATGTGCAAAGGCCATCTGCTCACTGAGCTGGGAGACGGAGGCGAGGAGCCCAACACGTCTCTGCAAGAGAGAGGACGCACCTTCTGCTGCCGGGGACACGCATGCGTCAGTCGTCTGTTTTGCGCTATTTAGCATCCTCGGCAAGACCCGGCTCAACGGCAGTCAACATTGCTAGGACCAGAAGGACAGACAGGGACCGATTATTATTATTAAGGCGCTCCTTTTGGGCATCGCACCAAGGACAAGACCGATTCTGCAGCAAGGGTGACTCATGGGCGGCGGGAGAACGTGAGCCGCTAATTACCCGACACACGGAGCGGCGGTAGCAAGCCGGGCTCAGTGCAGGGGCCTTGCGGCCTGAAAGTCTGCGTGAATCTAAAGTCGTTTTGCGGTTCCACTCAGGGGTGGAACTTGAGGATTTCTGCTACTAGCCCGCCAGGCTAGTTCTGTGAAAAATGTAACTGACAAAAATTTTCACTAAACCACAATGTAATTTTCAAACATAAAGAGCAAAATAAAAAAAAAAAAAAAACAATGAGGGGAAAAAAAGTGGTGTTTGAGAAAAAAAAAAGTGATTCATTAAATCTACCTTGGTAACATCTTCACTAACTCTGTCCCCGGATGCCAAATGGTCAGGCTGTTCAATTGATAGCCTAACTGGGACGAGTCTGATGAGACTGGCTCTGAAGACCCTGCACATGTTGTCACCCAGGCGGTGGTTTGCGTACCTGTGCTGCGAGATGAACACACAATATAATGTGGTTTTTCGCATAGTCCAACAAGCAGATTATTACTAGCCAGCAGGCTAATGTTCCGTTTTTTGTGTGCTCACCCTTTTTTTTAAATTGCTCGCCTCAGGTGAGTGAGCGAACTTCACACCCAGCCCTGGTTGCACTTTCCTAAATGCCAAGCTGAATTTTCAGAGCGGGCTTCCACAGATTAGCACTTAAATGTCCAAGTAGTTGATTGTGATATCTTGTTCCGGAAAGAGAGCAACGAGGCAACAGGCCAGCGGTTAAGCGCCCCCTATCTGTGCTGTAGTGTCACGACATATGGTGGAATACTTCAAGATCTGTGCTTGACTCTCCTCGTCCTCTGGGTCACTCTGCTCACAGAAGGGCCATAGAATTAAACAGCACTGCTCCTGCAACCTCAGGCTTGGGAAAAACCGTGGGTTGTGAGTGCAGGAAGTGGTGTGTGGTTCAGTGGGTTAAGATGCTGCGTCCGTGATTTGAAGGTCGCTAGTTCAAATCCCAGCATCAGTAGAGTGCTTGCATCTTGAGCAAGGCCTCCAGAACCTTAATTGCTCCAGGGATCGTGGTTTCTCTGGATAAAGGTGTCCTCTAAATAAGTTAAATGAAATGTGTTCACGTGTGGAGGCTCCGCAGACTCTTGGTACCCCTTTCCATTTGTGAACATTCACACGTACCTCTGCCTTGCCTGAATGTAGGAGACACAAGCCTAAGACAGTTTGTCATCTCCAACCATCTATTTTCAGGATTAATAATCAGCAGACGATGGCCTTTAAGAGCGCCGATCGTTTTCTTCAGCCTTGACGGCTCTAGGAACATTGGAAGGCTTTGAAGCTCATTTTCCAGCAGCTCATGTGAGTGAACTTAAGCAGTGAACGTATTTAACTGATTTGAGCCCAGACTTAGAAGTAAAACTGAAGTAGAGGTGCAAATATTTAATTACAACTGGTGGACAGGAACGTGAAAATGGTTTAGTTCTGTGTGACTGGGTGCAGCTATGGCTTGTAGTTGCCATGGTGTTTTGGAGCGAATTCATTCAAGCCTCCCTGCAGTACCAGTCTGGATATATAAAAACATAACATTATAAGATTATTTGCCAACCAAACATTGTTTCCATGTGTTCATTTAACCCATTCACTAAAAATGGCTTCCTTTCCTGGGGGTTAGAGGAAGTTTAAAAATTTATAATAATCATGGTATGAAGGTATAAAATCAGCCCTGAATGCCTTTGGAAAATCACCTTTATTTTAAGCATGAATATGAAGTGGAGATTATTTCGCCTTATGGAAAATAAACTTTAGTGCATTGTAATAGTGACAAGAAATGTCTGAATCCGAGTATCACTAACTATATGAAAAATGTCAGAATCTGTTGTGATTTGTGGCTTTAGACTGAGCCATTGTGACTCATGGCAGGTTAAACACCAGGAGAACTGTAGACGTCTCATGCGTGTGCGTGTGTCTGCAATCCCCAAGCCATGGAGAATTTACATATCAAGTGAGAGAATCAAAGGGTGTGAAAGATGGAGTGTGGAGGTCTGGGGGAGACGGGCGAGAGAGAGCGCGTGTCCGAAACAGAAACGCTTCAGAGAGTCCCAATTCCCTCCACAAAGTGTCCTTCATCTCCCGCTAACACCCTCGTTGAACCCGTCACCAGCTCCAGTTCTAAACGTGGAACCGCATCGTTCTGAAACGCTGAGATCCCCCGGTGTTAGGAGTAGGGCTGGTCCCTACGGTTCCACTTCTGTGCTTCACGTTTTAGGTTAAGTAGAAGAACATTGCTGATAGATTCCTGGAGGCCATTGGTTGTTAATATTATTGTATTCAACAATAATAGAATATTAGTAGTAGTATTTATATAATCACTATAATGGCAGTTAAAATAATGTAAACTATTAAAAATGTTTTGCCCTTTTTAGTGGGGGGACTAATTAGGACGATTCCAAAAATTTGGAAAATAACTGGATTGATCTGGACTGGGGCTCAATACAATATCCTTTCACACGATATCCAAAATCTTTCGCAATGTCCCAGCTTCTTAGAATTATGCATGTGGGACACTGTGTGAGACCTTGTTGTGATATCGGTATAGTCCACACTGTTTTTTGTGAATAAAAACAGTTTTTAAGTAAAAATAACTAAGTGTCATGAGAAGGTGTGAGTGTGTAATGAATTCTCCTGTTTCCTCCAGCAGGTGGCAGTGTGACAGCGAGCGGGTGGCTCAGGCATGTGACAGCGGTTTGACTCAAACATGACTCTGCTTACGGGAGATGGCTCAGACTACGACTACAGTGCTCTGAGCTGTGCCTCCGAGTCGTCACTCAACGGCCCTACCCTCTTCCAGGAGAGACAGGTCCTCAAGGGCACCTTCTACCAACGGGCCCAGCTCCTTCCGCTTGCCAAGGGTGGAGGCGAGCCCCCCCTGCCCAGTGCCCGTAAACTCCACGCCATCATTAATGTAGGCGGCCTCCGTTACCAGCTGCCCTGGACCACGCTTGAGGACTTCCCCCTCACGCGGCTGGGCCAGCTGCGGGCCTGCAGCAACTTCGACGAGATCATGTGCGTGTGCGACGACTACGACGTCACCCGCAACGAGTTCTTCTTCGACCGCAACCCATGCGCCTTCCGCAATATCCTGACCTTCCTGCGCGCCGGCAAGCTGCGGGCGCAGCGAGAGACCTGCGCCCTCTCCTTCCGCGAGGAGCTCCTCTACTGGGGCATCCCCGAGGAATGCCTGGAGTGGTGCTGCCGCCGGCGCCTCCTGCAGCGCATCGAGGAGTGCGAGGAGCTGGACCGCGCCGAGGAAGAGGAGCTCCTGGAGGCGGAGGGCGGCCTGCACGAGCCGCTGGCCCAGGAGTCATGGCATGGCGTGTGCATGGGACGCCTCAGGGACATGGTGGAGAGACCCCACTCAGGTCTGCCCGGAAAGATCTTCGCCTGCCTGTCCGTGCTCTTCGTCACCATCACCGCCATCAACCTGTCCATTAGCACCATGCCAGCCATGAGGGAGGAAGAGGAGGAGGTGAGTGCTCCACACGAGGCTGGCTCCCTCCCCGTGGATCTCCCTGAGGGACCATTCCTATCTTCAAGGACAACTTTGTTTTATTAAATATTCATTAGCGGCTCATTTACACTTAAAACCTGGGGTAGGATGAGTTTTCATTCTGTCAGTGACTTCAATCACACCACTGATGATGAGAGTAAATGAGAACCAGCACAGACTTGGAAACAGAGCTTTACTTTCAGTTTTCCTCTATAAATCCCTCATGCTGCATGTTCTGTATTTTGGGAAAGTAACGTCCTGTGAGTACTAATTTGGACTAAGAAATACCCCTTTATCATAGCGATGGCAAGGTGGAACGTAGGTTTAATTAAAGCTCTGCTTTATGAGATGACAAAAGAGCGGCGTGGTGCTGATTCGTGGAATAATGAGAATACTTCGAGGCACGCGAAGACCAGAAAGGCTTCAAACACACTACACTGAATGGCCGACTGATGCATTGAGAAAGAAAATTACAAATTGAATTAAGGTGCTCATTATCGAGGCTGACATCAGTTTGTGGTGTAATTAGATTGTAAACGCTCCCTGTAAAAATTACATTCAGATTGAGGAAGATCAGATGCGTATGGTCTGAAATGGTGTTGGGCACGTGGATTTTAGGCAATCCATGATGATCGTATTTAATCTTAAGAAAATCCGCAGCGCTTATGCCCTATCCAATTAAGTGCTTGGCTACACCAGAGTATGCTGGGCACCGTCCTTCGCTTGATCCGGGGGTAATACGATCACGTCGCCGCGATACACTGTCGAGATCCTCTGGATTTCCCGAGTGCAGTTTACTGGAAAATTTGATTACCGACTGGGACAGGAATCGCCATATACCGGAGCCCCCGCATGACATGACCCTCCGTTACAGGTTATCTGTCGGGTTGTCCTACCTTATCGAAATTTCATACCAACCTAACTTACGTGGCTGTAGCTATTGGTATTTGCTGCCAACATAGAACTATAGGAGGCCTATCTGATTGCACATGCGGCCAGTTCTCACACATATCTGGCAAAGTGCCTTATCAGGAAATTCTACCGACAGTGTTTCACAGCACATTCTATCAACAGGAACACATTTCTCCTAAAAATAAACAATCTGCACATCTGATCTGATGATTGGCTTTATTATATTAGCTCATCAATTACGTTATTAGAAATATTAATTCACGAATAGGACACAAATACCTAGAGACAAAATACGCCAGTATTGGTAATAGAAGCGTCCTCAAGATGACTTCGTATAATATAATTAAAGACATAATCAGCATCATGAATTAAACAATAGCTACCACACGGAAATCCGTAATAAGATGTGACTGCGCGTCTTGTGTGCTTGGGGGAACTCAAAATATGGGTGATAAGCTTCATTTTCAAAGAATATTTGGACAGACTTTAATAGCAAAGCCACGGCTGAAAACAGTTAAGCAAAATGTTCCGGAATTATATTTTAATTCTTATCAAGTGGTTAAGAATAAAAGCAGAGTGACAAGGCAAAAAGAACATTCAATTGGACACTCATAGTCCAAGAATACATATGACGTATGAGGGAGCCGAAATCCACGTCTCCATACACTGAGCGAGGAGAGAAGCCGCCACAGCGCGAAGCGCTCAGGTTGCGTTTCTGCTCATTCGTGTAGCTGCAGTTCCCTCTAGTGGCAGAGAGCCAGTTCAGCCAGAGCCGTAGTGCGTGACATTCCCACTGTGCCCGCTGTACGTAATTTAACTGAGACGAGATTAAATTCAGTTAGATAGATTAACGAGAATGAAGGATAAAGCAGGAAATACAATGATAGTGTATCAGGTGGGTAAGCTGACTTTGTCACATGTACGCCCAGACAACATACCAGGGTCAGGCCCACCCTCTTCAGGGCTTGAAGCAAAATTCGATTATCCTGGCTGTCATCTGTCGTCTTCCATTCTGACAGGCTGATCACATGGGGGGGGGGGATGGTACTGAGGTCTAAGCCGCATCTTAGTTTGTTATGCCAGAGGTATTCAAACTACGCCCCCACCCTTGGGGTGTGAAGGAATTACGGAGGTGGGCACAGGCCAAGGGGGAAAAAAAAAAACAGAACTTTTTTTAGGGGGGTGGTTCAGCTGGGGGCAGATCTATTTCAAAATTGCAACCTTAATGTGAACACATTATTTGCCTGAGCACATTACATGGTGCTAATAAATTAAAATAATTAAAATGTGTCACATAGACAGGCACCGCGTATTTCATACACCGCACTGTTACGACTAGTAGCGTAACGGTGATAAATCTTACATACCATGGTGACATACTAGCAGAAGAGAAAATGAGATGGTAAAGAAACTCCTAAAATGAGCAGAAACATAAAATATGATGGTGCGTATCTGGAATAACCATTCTGTGTGTCTGTGTGTGTTGGGGGGGTCAGGACAAAAAAGGAAAAAAAAGTTTAATGCTACAGGTTAGTAGCCTGGCCCTGCATACATGCTCATTCTAAGAAATATGCACGACTGGCTTGTAACGACGGCTGTCTGCTTCCCGTCAGGGGAAATGCTCACAGATGTGCTACAACATCTTCATCGTGGAGACCGTCTGCGTGGCCTGGTTCTCGCTGGAGTTCACACTGCGCTTCATCCAGGACCGCAGCAAGCTGGCTTTCCTGAGGCGGCCCCTGAACCTCATCGACGTGGTGGCCATCCTGCCCTACTACATCACCCTGGCGGTGGACGGCACCTCCGAGGGTGAGAAGCGGCTTGGCTCGGGCAGCAGCTACCTGGATAAGGTGGGGCTGGTGCTGCGGGTCCTGCGTGCCCTGCGCATCCTCTACGTGATGCGGCTGGCCCGGCACTCGCTGGGCCTGCAGACGCTGGGGCTGACGGCCCGCCGCTGCACTCGCGAGTTCGGCCTGCTGCTGCTCTTCCTGTGCGTGGCCATCGCGCTCTTCTCGCCGCTGCTCTACCTGACCGAGAGCGAGGCGGCGGTGGGCGCGCGCGAGTTCAGCAGCATCCCCGCCACCTACTGGTGGGCCGTCATCACCATGACGACAGTGGGCTATGGGGACATGGTGCCGCGCAGCGTGCCTGGCCAGGTGGTGGCGCTCAGCAGCATACTGAGCGGCATCTTGCTTATGGCCTTCCCCGTCACCTCCATCTTCCATACCTTCTCGCGCTCCTACGTGGAGCTAAAGCAGGAGCAGCAGCGGCTGCTACAGAGACGGACGCACTTCCTGCTGCGCAACCGCATCACGGACCTCAGCAACCTGTCCCTGGAGAGCGACGCACTCTTCCCCAGCGGCTCTTGCTCCTCAGAGCCCCGGGAGAGTGACGACTGAGCTGGTATCTTCCTTCCGTTTAACTGTGGTCTCTCAGTCGACTCGTCCCATTGTCCCATAACTGATCACGTTCCGTTGTGGGGAATAGGGGGATTTTTTTGGGAGGGGGCAATAAAATTTGCCAAACTGGGGGGGGAGGCATTTTGGTTAAAGTTGTCAAGTGATTAAAGTTGCCAAGCCTGAAATCAGGAGTCCATTAGGAAAAACCGGGAATCGGGAGAAGCTCTTACAAATCACCAGTGTTAGCAGAACATTTCCTGTCTTTCTCAAAACCTAGAAAATGCTCCATGGTGTAGATTTGGGCATGGATGGTAGGAACGTGACCTTACCAATGCTGTGGGTGCACCATGGGTAATTAGTATTGCGGGGGAGGGGTTTGAGGCTGATTTGGTCCCTCCCGATGCCCTTGAGAATGCTACCTGGTGGAGTGGGGGGGAGAGGGGGGGTTCTCCCGCCTCAAGAACATCATGAAGATGGATTGCCTTGTTCTTGTTCCGTTGTCATCCGTATCTCCCACATGGAACACAATAAAAATATATAGACACACATATACAGGAAATCACCACCAGAGGCAGCATTTCATGTCCAATGCAATTATGACTTTGGCACATAATATGGAATGGCTCTATATGGAATTAATTTATAAATTAAATGACACTATATTAGATGTAACTAATGCAAATGTGCTCCTTTATTGCTGCGATGACTGTGCTGCATTTAGATGTGGAGTTATTTTTTACTCTTTGTTCTGTAGTATCTCAATAAATGTCCTCCTGGTCAGCTTGGATTTGTCGTCCCCTGGTGTTTGCATCAAAGAAACAACATTTGTGTTATGAGTGTATGTTTTTTTGGCAGGTGCTTTCGTTCAAAGTCATGAATAAGAGTCGGGTTAGCTAGTGTCAGCTAGTGTCCCTGCGCCAGTTGGGGTGAAGGGCTCAGTAGTGATGGGATTATTCTGACACCCACGGGAGCTGAACCAAACCCACTGAGCTACATGCCACCACACAAAGGTCAATTACCAAGGGATCTGTTGCCAACAGCACAACAACACATTTATGTCCATGGCTGAAAAGATTTAGCTCTATTTAAATTTGTAAGTAAAATTTTTGTAAGTTATTTTCAATGAGCATGATCATTGCGAATCTAGGATTAAAAGGGGGGAAAATTGCTTTCTTAGCACCATTTATCAAAGTATCATTATTTAATGCAAATTATCCAGAGAACAATTGCTTCATTATGAGTGTAGTCGTAATGCACTCCTATACGTTAACGACCTCACCGCAAAATTAGTGTTATTACCGACTCGGCATGAAATGGGTGAGTCATAGATCTGAAGGCACTAAAGCACATAGAAGCCGATGGGGGGTTTTGCATTTTACGCATTTTTAAGATTGCTCTACATGTCGCTTTTTAAGCACATAAACACTACATGTAACCATTTAATTAGTAATTGTAAATCTGCATTTTCTGAAATTCATTCACTCATGCAAATACACTGATGATGATTTTACTCGGAATCACATTTTCACTTCTTTTTTTAACTTGGTAAACTAGTGGCCAAAATAGTGGAATTTACTCTATGTGCATAACAAACTCTGAAAGACGTATCGCTTCAACGTAACTGCATGGAGGTTTCCGTCTACAGATATCTAGAGCAAGTAGGTGTGATGATGGCTTTCCTCTCGAGAAACAGTCACTTGAGTGGTGCAAATAAAGTGACAATACAAAATGCAAAAAAGTCAAACATCTGCCAGAGTGACAGTGATGGCTAATGATCATGATAAACCTGATTAAATTGTATGCAGTGCTTATTTTCCAATGTGTCGTGTTCTAATTCGATTTCGTTGTGTTTAGCTTAACATAAAATGTAATTAACATAAAATGTTTCTAAATCATTTAGTGATTTTGTTCATCAGGAAAATGGCCTGTCAAATGTATCACGCCTGTTACAGTAAACACTCGTCTTAAATTAATGCATATTGTCAGGGATGCTTAGAGGAGGCCTACTTAACGATAGGTGATTTATATACAACACGTGCAACTAATCAGTTACATCAGCAATAAAAGGTCAAAAAAGAACATCAGAATACTAGCATCCAGGGTCAGAAAAGGGCAAATCGGAATTCAAAGTCAGTTACTAAGCAAAAGTAAACACACAGAAGGGCAAATTTACAGAACAGTACATCATGGTTCACTCACCAAGCACAAACACGCACAAGGAATTTTACTTGGTACAAAAGGTGCAGACAGAAGGACAGTCAGACATGACTTTATAGACAAAATACAATAAATACAATATGCAGCTAAACTGCAGTCTTAAAATGATATGAATAGTATACACACAGAGAGACACACAGAAGAACAGAATGTAAAATGTCAGTATATGAACTGACTGGAGTGTAAGACGGTACTGACAGTACTGAGTGAGGATAATGTGATGTCAAGGTGCCGGAGAGAGAAAGTGATGAGCAAAAGGAGCAAAGAGTGCAGCACATGAAGAAGGAGTATGATCAAGCGAGTGCCAAGGCTCAGCTCTCTACAGGAGATGGGTGAGATGCCTCGAGAGACGGGAAGAGTATGGCGAGGGTTCCGGACTGGAGGGTTTATGAAATATAGAACCGCCCGAACAGGGAGAGATGCAGAACACCAAAAGTACAAAGATGCAAGAATGTCTGTGCAGGATGTGTGAACTCCGATTCTATTTAGTTCATTCATAAGTAGCGTCTTTCGCAACACAATTGCCACAAGTTACTTAGCAGTGTGGAGTGTTAAGGATGCTAAATTTTCAAGGATGCTAAATTTGTACAGCCACAGCAGTTATTTATATGCAGAATAAAAAGGAGACCTACATTCTGCAGTCTAATGACCAGGATCGGACTGTTCATTTACGCAGGCAGGTGCTTCACCTCTGAGTGCCTTGTATGCAAGTAGTGGGAAAAAAACAGACGCTCCTGCTTTCTGCTCCTAGTAACAAATCGATGTGTTGCTTTTTGAATACACTGCATGGCATTTAATTATAATAGCCTAACCTACTGTATACAAAAGCATGGATTCGTCTCTCAAGTCTCTCGAATAGTGAGGAAACCCCATAGCTTGTAAATGTTTCACAGTTGTAGGATACATGACTATGGCACTGCATCAGCACGCTAAGAATGAGAGGCTAGCATCTAACATGAGGCCAAAATTACGTGACGAGCTATTTCAGTAGAAGTTTAGGTCATCAAAGCTGAGCATTGAAAGTATAGCGGTCCAATCTGTGCTCTTTCTTTCAAGCAGAAACTCCAAGCGGTTTTGTCCACTGTGTAAGTGACAGAATTGTTTCATTCATCCAAACCTTCACTTCATTAAAGCAGTTAGCTAACGTGACATACAGTAGCTCAGGGCTGCCCAATCCTGCTCCTGGACAGGTACCACCCTGCAGAGCTTAGGTACAGCCCTAATTTAACACACCTGATACAGATCAGGCCCTTCAGTTATATCTCAGCATGAGAACCAGCTTAACTTTAACATAGTTGACTCTAATACTGAGCATTGGGCAGCCCTGAACTAGTTGTTATTAGGTGTAGAGAAAATAACAGTCCAAGCACTGATCCCTGTGGTACTCCAAATTTGACTAGTGACACTGGTGAAGGACTACCATTATTAGATACTTGAGTATGGTGATATTGGTTAGTTAAATATAAGGTAAACCACATAACTACAATTGCGCACAGACTAACTTCAAGTTGAAGTCTATGTAACAGAATAGAATGGTCAACAGTGTCTAAAGCAGTACAAAAATTGAGGAGCGCTAGTACAGTTGCATTGCCAGTATCAGTTGTTATTATCTCATTTATGACTAATTAAAAGCAGTTTCTGTGCTATGTCCTTGATGGAAGCCAGACTGGAAAGTATATTTTTCGCATACAAATACAAGTGATTGCCTATCTCTGGGGCAGAGGTCGCTGAGGTGGTTAAAAAGATCCTCAGTGGCCGGACCCCAGGGGTGGATGAGATCCGCCCGGAGTTCCTCAAGGCTCTGGATGTTACGGGGCTGTCTTGGTTGACACGCATCTGCAGCATCGCATGGACATCGGGGGCGGTGCCTCTGGATTGGCAGACCAGAGTGGTGGTCCCCCTCTTCAAGATGGGGGACCGGAGGGTGTGTTCCAACTATAGGGGGATCACACTCCTCAGCCTCCCTGGTAAGGTCTATTCAGGGGTGC
>JAODKF010000116.1:20557259-20569860 GCA_026779585.1 Mormyrus proboscirostris | reverse complement strand
AGAGACTCAGAGTAGAGCTGCTGCTCCTCCGCATTGAGAGGAGCCAGATGAGGTGGCTCGGGCATCTGCTTAGGATGCCTCCCGGACACCTCCCTGGTGAGATGTTCCGGACATGTCCTACTGGGAGGAGGCCCCGGGGAAGACCCAGGACACGCTGGAGGGACTATGTCTCTCAGCTGGCCTGGGAACGCCTCGGGATTCGCCCAGAGGAGCTGGAGGAAGTGGCCGGGGACAGGAAAGTCTGGGTTTTTCTGCTGAGACTGCTGCCCCCGCAACCCGACCTCGGATAAGCGGAAGTCAATGGATGGATGGATGGAAATACAAGTGAAGCTGGGCCACATATATTTTCTAGAATTTTAAGCAAAAATCGAACATTTAAGATGGGCCTGTACTCAAGTACCTGTGGATCCAAGTTTGGCTTCTTCAGCAGAGGTCTAATAACTCCTAATTTGTATTGTACAAGTGCAGCGACGGAAGACATGGAAGTGGTCGTATCTCCTACCAGAACATAAATATTAAACTAAAGAAATGATCCTGAACTTCAGATGGAGAGAGGGGAACTTCTCACCAGTCTGCAGAGATGGGGCCCAATGGAGAGGGTGGGCAGTTTCTAACTGCTCAGCCTGCACATCTGAGAAATCAAACTGGTCGCAAAACACTGCCGCCGCCGTCAGAAATGCCCAAGAAGGCCTCCACTTCCCGAGGCATTTAAGGAAGTGTGGAATGCAGAGACTGACGCCGGTGTACTTCTACAGCAGCACTGTGGTGTGTACTGTTGGGAAGGATCACAGTCTGGTACAACTACACCACAGTAGAGGAGTAGAGATTAATGCAGAGAGCAGTGGAACATGCACAACACATCACTGGCTCTGTCTGTTCCTCGACAGAGTCCTTATACATCAACCGCGGCAGAAATGGGACCCACACGATCCTGCGTGGCTTAAATCACCTTGGTCATAGACTGAGTGCCACCCACTTCTCTAAGAACAATTTACAAATCTGCAATTTATAAATCCAGTAAAGAGCAATAATACTATAACTTTGTACTGTTGGATGGGGTCAGTTTTTCAAAGGGATACAGTAAAATCTTCCTGCATAACTTAGAGTCCCTCGATTACCAGTGATGTTTAGCAAACTAGTACAACTTTGAAAGGTGAAAGAAAATCCTGTCGTATAATTTTTTCCCTACATTTTATACAAATGAAAGAAAAAAATATAAATTGCCATCAGTCTTCCCTACATTTTGCTGGACAAGGAGATACTGCATATTGCACTTTATTAAGGCATTTTTCAATTAATGTTTCACAACTTCTTACACATATTTGATGCTTTGTTAACGCCTTTGGTTTGTGTGGCTTAACGCTGTCTTGTGTTACTCATAGGTGGCACAAGTAATATTTGCAATGCTCTGATGTACAAAAGGCAAGTAATGAATATCATGTACCTGAGTGCATATTTATTTATTTATTTATTTAGTGGTGGGGGGTGAAAACACTCTCGCTGGGACTCAGGATGGACAGCTCATGACAAATATCCAATTCAGGAACAACCTGTAGGGAAAATAAGCAAAAAATAAGACAGCTGAGGACTGACACGCTGCTAAAATTAGCATCCCTCCTGGGTCATGGGGGGTTTGGAGACTATCCCAGAAACTATGGGCATGAGGCGGGGAACAACCCAGGATGGGGGGCCAGCCCATCGCAGGGCATACTCACACACCATTCACTCACACCTTTGGGCAATTTTAGTAACTACAATTAGCTTCAGCATGCCTTTGGGCTGTGTGTGTGTGTGGGGGGGGGGGGACCAGAGTACCCGAAGGAAACCCCACAATGACATGGGAAGAAACTCCACACACATGTAATCCAGGTGGAGACTCAAACCCTGGTCCCAGAACTGTCAGGCAACAGTGCTAAGCACCACCATGCCACCCCTCTAACATAAGCATGAAATAGCAAAATAATTTTGAGCGGCTCAGTTTAATTTCAGTATAACTTTCACACTCTGTTATTAGGTTTATTTAAATATAACCAGCATTACATGTTAAACACGTGCTTTAAATATTTTTATAGCCTACGTGCATCGTCCATGCAAAATCGTCAGTTCATGTTGCAGATAAATGAGCCCACGGCAGGGGGCGGTATTGTGACAAGCATCAGTATTTTTAATCTAAGGGGAGGGACAAAATACCGGAAGCCCGTGATCCGATATCCGTGTGATTTCATATCCGAAAGTCTAGGCTCTGTGCTTGAGATAAGATTGGTATGCATGCGTGGTATTAGAGAAATGCCTGATGGTCGTTATGTGCTGCAAATAGCAAATCTCTTCATGTAGTATATTTGTGGTTTTTAACTGCATGCAGAGTAGGCTGTCTTAGCCGTAAGCCGTTTATCAATAATGCGGTAATTAGTAACATGCCTAATTACATTCTTAATTACGGTATTGCCTCATCTGATTATATATTCCGACGTTTATAGATATAGTTTTCCTTTGTTCAGAGTACAGCTGGGTTGCTTGGGGTTAATACAGTTAACGTTACAGGAAATACGTTCATGACTGTTTCTAAATAAAATGCTTCATTTTAGCGGTTAAGCGGTGAATCTTTATTTAAAACTAGATAGTTGCAAACATGTATATTATCAGGCAGTCGTCCTGGAGAGTTTTCTGCATTGCGATCTTTTTAAGCGCAAGGTTCACCTGCATACTTTGTCTTAATAGCATTTTCTGCTAACAGATAAGCTCAGTCTGCTGATACTCAGCCCCAGCGCCAGAATAAAGCTACGATTCTAGTAAAACTTAGGGTACATAAATCATAAAATACATTTATGGACATGTGACGGTTTACATAGCAGATTTTGGTAACGCGGAATGGTTGCACCACACTCCATTGTTTCAAACCCTGGGACGGGATTACTGCGAATTTGGTGGTGTTGGTAGGTTTATTAGCCTGTCCATACATTTGTGAGAAAATGTGTCTAAGTTGCTATTTTAGCAGCATTGTTTTGACACTAATGTTAGACTTGGAACATGACTTGCAAGGAGCTGAAGGACACCCAATGGTGCACTGTGCCATAATACTCCCACAAAAAATTAAGAAGAAGTGATATACCAGTAGGTTACAGATCATAAAGGCTTCAGAGACCCTTGAGGGCCTGGGAATACCTTGCAGAAGCAGTGTACCCTGCAGTGTGGTTCATGTTTAGGGATGTCAATGCTGTGTGGAAGCCTTCCAGGGGTAGAGAGATCCTTACAGATCTAGGATGACACCTCTGTGTCTCAGAGTTTCCTGGAGGGAAAGAGTTCTCCTTGGATAACAGGAGTAAGACTATCCTCCCTAGAAGCAGTGTGGAACTCGGAGAATGTGCTGAAACTGCTTTTCAGCAGAAATAAATCTCCTCCAACGAACCGAACAGCTTATCACTCTTGTATGTTCGGGCATCCTGTTTTATTGCATTCTGCTTTTTCATGCATATTGACGCAATGCATGAAATGGACAAACGTGAAACTGATAATAAATGTTACATGAAATACACTTTGTACCCCAAGCCTTCTGGCCGTAGCCTCCAGGACAGGCTGCGGACCCCCGCAACCCTGAACAGCATAAGCAGTTACAGAAAATGGATGGATGGATTTTACACCAAGACTCACTCCTTCACCTTATTTTTTTCTTGTGTTACGTCGTAGCATTCCACAAAGTTAGAATAACTTTACCAGATAGCCATGGAGCTCAGTTTCATCTGGATTTTTCTGGGGCGTTTAGTCTCTGTTTTTCATTACTGTTCGAGCGGAATGTCAAAGAAGCACCTTTCCCTTCAGCCTTATCAGTTCGTATTTTCAATGAGGCCTGTAGGCTAGATAGATAATGAATGTCAGTCCGTTCCTTATCTCTGTCAGTGGAGGGGAAAACACAGAGCTGGAGATGTCCTGAAATGCTTGGTTGGTCCTTTTCTTACCAGCGTGTGACAGGAGTCACCATTTGGCAACTGCTGGTTCGGAACGGTGGATGGGAAGCTCCGCCTAGCCACACTTCCATCTAATTAGGATGACTGTATGGCAGCTGTGTGCTTGGTGATGTATTTATCTAACTAGCTGTAAGCTGCGTTGGACATTGGCATCTGGAAATTAATGTAGTTTAGTGATATGGAGATGTGTAATGCACAAGCATGAACCTGTTTGTTAGCCACTCATAAACGTACAGTCTGCTTCTCCAGCTGGCTTTCTGTTTACGCTGCAGAACTTGTATGGTATCTACCCATACATCTTCTGCGTACCTTATAGTCCTCAGAGACCCCATACCATCTGTATTGTCGCTCCCTCCCAGCACACCTATACCAGGTATCCAGTGTGGAAACTGGGAGGAAGCAAAAATGTGGACTGTTTGGGGATCCCCGAGCACCGGGTTTAGAAACACTGCTGTACTGGATGAGAGTGAACCTTCAGCTGATTCCTGGAGGCAAGTAAACACGCCGGTCAGGGTGTCCGTCTGTCATAAGGCATGCCTACAATCACACAAGTGTATTTCCTCCAAGAGCGTATGTTTAGTTTGAACATTGGTAAGATCCAAATCAGCCCCGATCCCTCCATCCCACTAAACACACCTGTACTCCCACATTATTGGTAGGGTCGCGACTCTACCATCCATACCCAAATCTACATGCTTGATTTTCTCCTACCATAGTATTTGTTACATTTTTTCACAGATTAAAACTGCGTAACTGAAGACTTCAGAGCTATCCTGGATCAACATGGAATACACTCTTCATTGCGTTTAAATGGCCCTCACGTATTGGCGGTATATTCCGATTGCGTTTGTAATTCACCAAACTCGATATGATAACACCATCACCAAGATAAGGAAATTGTTTTTTGTATAGTTCTTCTTTCCACATTCAGTTATGTACATCAGTGAAATATAATAATCAGTATGAGAAGAAAACATCGGTGTGCCCAATAATGGATTAAGGGACTAAGAGACGAATTTGATATGACTATTTAAGTAATTAAGCAAACAAATAAACAAAGATTAAGTTGTAATTTTCGGCTTTTCTATATTTAACTTCATTCTTGGGATTTGGGGTTTTCTGTTTTCTATTACTTGTAATTATTCCCTTGACTGCTCGATATCTATAGAAATACGCAATAAAGTGCATTTGTGTCCTGGACGGGCTTGTTCTATATCACCGGGCTCCTGTTTCAGGCGCAGACTGTGCGGCCTTAAAGGGCCAGACTCGCCACTATCCACCAGCGTCCCACCTTAAATGAAAGACCAATGAAAATACGAGTCCATAGGCGGCTCTCAATCCCTCATCTTCGGTTCGGGACGGCATTTTTCCCCCATATGCCCGTTCAATGGCTTTGCGCAGACGGCGGTATGCAAAGGAGTGCTCTGGTTTTCTGTGTATTTTCGTCGATGTCAACAATGCCGCGGCGCTTCCCTTGGCTCTATTAAGGCGACACGTTTCGCTCCGCAGTTCGGCTGCCTTCTGCACGCCGTTGGTTACATTGTAACGCCGCCGGCATTCGCTCTCTATTCATTTTTTGAAACGAAAACAGTGATTTTGACAAGTTGACCACCGCGATAGGCGTGTTGCCTCCTGCGATCAGAGGCGATCCCCTGCGAAATTGGCAATCATTTAGACCTTAATCAATGGCGGCCTGAGTTAAAGATCTGCTTGGATTCAGACACGCCGGAGTCAAACAAGACATTTGTTTGACGCCAAAGGAGGAAGGTGGGTAACTTGTAATTTTTTTGTCTTATCTGAACGGTATCGACCCGGTCGCGATGAATAATCTGGGTTGTTGTTGTTGTTGTTGTGCTGGGGTAAAAAAAAACAATGCAATTCAAGCAATATATTACAAAAGAGATTGCCATTTGACAATCAAAGGGACTCTGTGCGTTCTGAATAAAAACTAGGGAGTTAAGCCTATTTTTCGTTCATTTCATTTATTCTCCTCATACATTTCAGTCCCAGTCTAGGCAGAATCACGACCCTCCAGATAATCTGCACCACGCTTGAGGTTTATGCCAAGTAGTCGATGTCTTACATTAAAAATGGAGCGGTCCCGTACAATACACGATGTCGTTTTTGTTATTATGTTAATATTTTCCCCGTATCACTGCTTATCTCTTATCGTATTTGATCTAAGGTTAAAATATGTCTTACGGGAGAAGTTGAAATTAACTGTTTTTTGTGCGGACTCGTTTTTCTTACCACAACCATTGTTGTGCGTCCAGTTTGCGACACCTTATTGTTACTGTGCCCTAAAAGCTGTTTTCATTTCATTTTTTTGGGGGGGGAGGGTAGGGGGCGTATGGGGTGCTGACTTGGCTTACAGTTACTTATGTCTGCGCTCACCACGTATTAATGAGTAGGAGGCGAGACGTGCGTAGTGAATTAACACGTCTATTTGCCCGTGGGTGAACTCTCTAATATGGATTATTGCAACTTTGTGGTACCCATTTTTTTCCGAAAAACTCCGAAAGCCACAGTTTCTTTCGAATATTATAAATGCAGTTTTGGGCTTTTTACGCTCTTTTTCCATTACTGGGACTGTCCCTTTCCTGTGTACTTTAAAAATAGTACAGAGGTTCTGAAACCGAAATTGTTTCTTGCGGTATGAATTAATTCTGAGAACTGCCTCCAAGCTATTAATCCCTAAATGAAACGACGGACCACGTAGTGCTGTCGCTGACATCAAGCTGACAGCGTTTCGTGTTGCCGTTGATCATATGGGCGCACATTACACGAATGTGATTTGACCATTGGGATATTTTGGCTTTATTCTACAAATGTTATTGCACTGGACGTATTATTTTGTCGTATTCGTTTGGTATGAAATTTTATTTTCAGTACATTGTTCATTCTGAGTAGTTTTGGGGTTGGTCGTAGTTCTGCCTAACACTACATGTGGGTTAAGCAGCCCGATAGATTTGAAGCATCAGTGTTCATTTAGTTAAACCGATAGAAATCCCTGTGTGAATTTTATTTTATTACATACTCCAAGCTGTTATTACATTTAATGTTGATGTTGACCTTAACACGATGCTGATTTGATTAGATAGGACTTTTTCCTCTAAGCCAAATGGATCACTACTGCCTTTAAACAGATGGATTTATAAGTGATAAAGATATTGATTATCGCCTATCAGTGTGCTGGATGGCCTACAACTGAAAGCATTACTTGTTTATATGGCTGGATGTGCATCAGAAGAAATCTGGGCTGAGTGTTTTTCCTAAGTGTATGACAGAGCGTCTGTCCATCTAGGGCCTGAAGTCGTCAGACATTTCCTCTGTGACTTATTAGCTACCATCTTTGATTTGTACTCGAGCATGTTTACGACTTGAACAGCTTTTCATTGGATGTAAACAACACAGGAACTGATCCAGTACCTGGGCAGCTCCCTCCTTAGTGTCCGATGCCCCCCCCCCGAACCTTGCCCTCTGATTCAGCGGCGTACGTCTATCATATGCTGCAGAGGCCCCCACTCAATGTGACTCAGAAAGCTAAAAGTCTGAGTCTCGCACGGCCGTGTGTGGTTGAGGCTCCTCTCTCTTTCTCTCTCTCTCTCTCTCTCTCTCTCTCTCTTTTTTTTTTTTTTTTTTTTTTTTTCCCCCTACTTCCATGCCTGCGAGAAGATGTCGGTCTGCCCTTGATTAGTCACACACCGGAGAGGTCGTGTGTTTTGGTTACTCATTTACCGTTTGCCATCAGCGTTTAGGTATCCGGCGAGCTGCCCGCCGTCCCCTCGCAGACATTCTCAGCCAGCATGATGGCGTCCCTCTCAGCCCAGATGGCCTTTACAGTTATGGGTGCTGTACCCAACAAAAATATGTGGCCATCCGCTGTTGCCTTGGCTACTTGCCAGAGCCTGCCGAATCTGACGAGGTTGCGTTCCGGCTCACGGCAAGGCCCGTGTTCCACAAAAACACCTGATTGGCCGATTTCCCAAAGGTGTCATCTCGAGATTGTGTTATTAACCATCCTTGGGTACTCTGGGTTTCTGAACAAGCTGTGTAGGTTTTTAAATGGGACAGAGACTGCCGTGTGCAGTTGTGATGAGCGAGACCTGCTCTACTGTGCACAGTTTTTTTTTTATTTTTTTTTTTTTGGAACTGTGGTTTCCTAATGGCATGTATTTTTGTCATGGGCTACAGAAGCAGGAAAGGTTGTATCTCAGAGGAGTGGGTTTATGTATGTGGGAAAATGCAGAATCGCACAGACACATGCACACACAGACCTGTTCTTGTGTGTCTGTCCATCCGTGCTGTCAGCCCTCTCTTGTAGTACCTTTTGATGTCCCAGGCCAGCTTGTCTATTGGAAATTCTCTGGCAGATGGGTCACCTTTTGTTGACAGTTTTTATGTCGTCTTGCTGCCTTCCATGGTCCTGTCAAACTCGTTTTTCCTTTTAACATTTCACGATGGACTGGTCTTGGCTGAGAGATGTGTTCTTATTTATAGGACCCAGTCGATGTTATTTCTTTATCTGCAATGTTATTTCTGCCTAATGAGCTTTTTATCGTTTGGGAAGAGAAGAGTCTAGGCACATTAGACAGATAATTGGTGTAAAATACTGTTATTGTTTCTTAAAGCGTCTGTGTACTATTAATTCATTCACTGAGTTCACCCAGTTCAAACAGTTATGAAAAGCTGGTGTGTCTTGGGTCAGAAGTTGATCGTTTACCTTAACTGCAACCATCAAGCATCGGGCGCCATGTTTTGATTGGCAGAGATGTATCAAGTTGTCTGAAAGCAACAGGGACATGACAGGTATCGAGGGGCAAAGCGTTAGTGTCAGGCACCATTCTAGGATTTTACTAAGGGGGGGACATGGGAGAGGCCATAATTCCTGGTTTGCCCTACCTTATCTGCCAGTAATAGGTTATGAATTGGTGAGTGACAGGTGAGTGACGGGTGACAGGGGACTCCTTTCTGGAGCCAGTGCCCCTGTGGGCCCACTATACACTATAAGTGCCGGTATGATAGTCCCACTTCTTACTTCTCACACCCCTGTCCCTTCTGAGCTCTTCACTGCGATACCCAAGCGATTTGGAACACCGTGTCCAAGCCCACGTCCTACTGGGTGTGTAATACAGCCACATTTCAGGCATTGACGGCATGGCAACAACAAGGGGACCACAGGTGCTCTGGGATCCCCTGTTCTTTTCAAACACCCGTAAAGAAGTGCCGGTCGCCCCCTCCGGGTCAAGTATATGGTTTCAAACGTTGGCCTAAGATGCGCTTAACAAAGTTGACCGCTGTCGATCGTGCTTAGCCAGTCTCTGCTGTAGAAACCGACATAGAGGTTTGTTTGCATTTTAGTTCATATTGGGCTGGAACCATCTGGAGGTTTTGTCCAGGTAATCAGGATTCTTTTTTCAGTTCAGAGACATGCAGTTTGGTTGACTGGTTGAGTATCATTGTGTGGCTTCCCTGCGATGACCTGGCATCCTGTCCAGGGTGTTCCCCAGCCTTCTGCCCTGTACTGCATGGAATGGGTCCAAGGCTCACTGATCTATAAGGACTGAAATCTGAGAAAGGCCCCTTTCCTACGAAACGAACAGAATCGTCATTGTTCATCCGCGTGTATAAATCCTGGCAGACTGTTTAATGAAAAGTCACTCTGTTTTATGGACCTATTGCAGTTGGATAAAGTAATTAGATACTGATTGACCAAGTTAAGTGCGCGGTTGACGTCAGCTTTATCTGCATACTTCCAGAACTCGTACAGTTTCTGAAAGTGTATTTTATTGTGGTTTTATGGTTGCAGGTTGGATTTCTGAGTTTGCATATTCTCCAGTGTCATGATGCCTGGGTTTGGCTCCAAGGCCGACCCCGTGACTCTAACCTGCAAAAGCAATTGGATGGATGGATGGATGGATGGATGGATGGATGGATGGATGCATCCTGCCGTGTTTTCAATATATTTGGCACCTCTCAGTATATTAACTGTAACGTCTTCATTATTATTGCAATCACATTGTACAGACCAGCTGTTCCTCAGCATGTCAGAACAAGGGCCCATTGAGGAGCCCTCTCAGCCTGGCATAGTGTCCCTCATTGTGTCTGTCGCTGAGCATTTTCCCGGAAACATCTGCCTCAGAAATATCTAGCATCCCCCTATGCGTGCGGCCTGGCGGACAACCCTCTGTGAAGGGCCGGCTTCATGCAGAAGCTCTGGCTGATTTTGTGTGTGTGTGCGTGTGGGGGGGGGGGGAGGGGGATGTTCTGATGAGATCACTCGGAAAGCGCTAACTGGCCCCCAGCATCGGCGTCACTCGCTGCCCTTTGTTCCCCCCACACAGGCTGCTGTGTCCCCACCCCGCCCCCCCACCCAGTGCTCCTCCGCACGCCAGACCCTGGCCTCAAAGGCGTGCTTGTTTCCCGCGATCTTTTACTCTTTGGGAATTTTAGTCTTTGGGAATTTCAGCGTGAGAGACCCTTTGCACGAACGCCATGCAGGAGGCTGACGCTGTCGCCCCACAGCCTCCACAAACTGCAGATTCCTGCCAATTAGCTCCATGAACAAGTGAATCGATTCGACTTGGCTCAGCTCCCTGGCCCCCCTCAGGTCCAGGTTTGGTCCGGCCTCCCTGGGCCTCATCTCTCCCCCAACCCCGATCCTGTGGCACCTTCTCCCTCTTCTCTGTCATACTGGCCCAGTTTGCTTCTTAATTAGTTCCCAGTGACTTTCAAGGGCACCATCTTCAGAAAATTGCGTCGCCACCTTAAAAAAAAATAAAGAAATAAAAAGCATCTTTTCCTCACCAACAGGGGGGCTGTATGTATCTCACTTGGAGCTCGGGAGGTGACGGGCACCACGTGGCATCTATATCCTGGGGTGCCCGGCTTGGGTGTCGGGAGGTCTTGGGGAACAGCGGGGTAACTGTGCCCCCTGGGGTCACCCCGGGTTCCTGCCAGAACAGTGCCCCCTTCTCAGTCCTGTCAGTTTCTTCCCTCTCCCCTGCCACCTTCCCCCTCCCGAATCGGAGGCACAGGGTTATCTCCTGAAAGGCTTCTTTCTTCCTGAGAGGCTTTTTCAGACGATTCGGCTTTGCGTCTGCTGCTTCGCTCTCTCCATGGGTGAAACAAAGAGCCCTTTTGGCTTTGGCTGCCTGCGATGTCTTCCTCGTGCGGTTAGGATGGGCGCCTGCACCACAGTGCCCGACCACTTGATTGCATCCCTATAGAATATTCCTGCTTGATTTGCATGGTACTGTACGTAACAACCGCGTTTTAATTGTGTTCAAAGTGTTCCTTTTGTTTGCCGATGACTCCTTGGGTAAGGGGAGATAAGAGTTGTGTAATGATCAGTGCCTGTGGTGTGCAACTCCTTAAGCCAGTGTTTCCCAACCCAGTCCTCGGGGAACCCCAGACATGTCCATGTTTTTGCTTCCTTCCAGCTTCTAGCCAATCAGGAACAATGAATACATGGTACAGGTGCACTGAGAGCTGAGAGGAAGCAAAAATGTGGACTGTCCGGGGTTCCCCGAGGACTGGGTTGGGAAACACTGCCTTAAGCTACCAGAATATGTGGGGTGGAGTTAAAGTCAGAAGGCAAGGCTGCTTATTCATGCCCGGAATCCCTCATTCATTCAGTTCCTCATCCAGTTGTGTGCGTCGCATAACTGCACACATAGCGAATCTGCACACACATCCTCTTCAGTCCTTTCCTCCACACTCTGCGCGTCTTGCTTCCCCATGTCCGGTCTGTAGGCTGCTGTACGTTTCCCTCGTCGTTTTCCATATATTAACTTTCTTCACTCTTCCCTGGTTTGTAGCAATGCAGGATATATCCGGTACCAAATTGGTATCAAAAACAAGACCTTGGTCTGGATTTGTACTTTGTTGGACCTGAACTTTCCACTTCTCTCTTTAATGGGTTACGTTTGTCAGTAAAATCCCCAACATCGCCGGTAGGCGGTCAGCAGGGTCATTTTTGGAAACAAAGGGATTCTACATTTTTGTAAGGTGGTTTTTGGTCGGCCGCAGGACTGACTTTGTTCCCCTCTTACGCGCTGTCGTAGACGTGATGGGCTCCGAGTCGGCGTGGGCCAGACTGGTTGGTTCCTGAAAGTTTCAAGTACCGAAACGGTGCTGCAGGAGCCCAGAGGAGCTTGGGGCGGGTGTTCGGATGGCCAGACCAGCGTGGAGGCGTGGGAAACATGGCCCTGGCATAACCAAAATCGCAATCGATTTTCTTATGCACTGATAGAAGATTGTGTTGGCACAACTTGCTGTTGTTGGAGACACCATGACCATAGACAACTAACAATAAGGGCATAATGCAAACAGAATAAATAAAGACAAGATATACAACAAAGAGGAGTAAACGCAAGGTATGTAATACAGAATGAAGCTGGGATCCTTTCATCTGTCAGTTTGATCTTAACTCAGCCCTGTGGTAGGCCAGGTGTATTAGAATGAGGTTAATCCTGTAATCCCATTCTTTAACTCTGGGTGTTTCACTGGTTACATCTTGCAATGGCGTGTGTCCGTGTGTGTCCGTGTGTCCGTGGGTGGGTGGGTTTGCATAGATCACATTTGAGGACCAAATTGTCCCCAAAGTGTAGTAAAACCTGAAATTTCCCTACTTTTGG
>JAODKF010000116.1:20526661-20536974 GCA_026779585.1 Mormyrus proboscirostris | reverse complement strand
AGCATCACCCGCCGGGACTCAGAGAGGCTACTGCTGAGCTTAGAGAACAGGAGAGGCACCTTCCTCGTGAGGGAGAGCGAGACCACGAAGGGTGAGTGTGGCTTTAAGTAAGAGTAGATAGCTTAAGCCAAAAAAGTCACAAAGTCACATGAGTTCAGGGTTTGAGGGCCTTAACGATGACCTAAATACGTGTCAGAAACAACCCAGTAGGCTTAAGTGTTCCAAAATACACAAGAAATCCACTGAATATAGACATCATATACTTTTCTACATTATATTGTTAATAGAAATTGTTTTCAGGCCTTCGGAACATTTTTGGTGCAGGTCTGAGACTGATGTTTGTATCAGATGTTACAGCCATAAATGTGATGGAAAAATTCCTTTAAAAGTGCAAATTCTTCTAGCATCCCTTATCAGTGTAGGTCAGTAGGCCAGAGGAATGAGAAGCAGGGCTGTGGACGCAGCTAATAAGGGTGTAAGGGACAAAGCAGTGGGATTCTTGCAGGGTCGGGCCAGAGGTGAGTCCTTGATGACACGTTGGCTATGGATTTTAAGCATGCAACAAAGGTTTGAAGGGGCAGGCAACTGAGGCAAATGACTGAAGGAGAAGGACATAAGTAGGTCACTGTGCAGCCAGGCTACTTAACTACTGGGCACTATCCCCCGAAGCGAAATTGAAAAGCAGGGTGACTACAGAAGCAAGTCCTGTGTCTGCTCAGTTTGTATGGCGCCCCCAAGTGATCAGTAGAGCAATGACAAGTATTGGTGCCTGCATATACTGTATATTTATATTTAACAGCTTTTGTCCAGGAATTAAGGCAGATATTATGTGGAGGACTACACTGTGCATTTCAGAGTTTTTGTGACGGACAAATGTAGAGCCTAAATTTAAGACTTTCAACACTGATATTCTTTTTAATATGCTTTAATTTTTTCTACAAATGACTAGTGTATAAATGTATTTACTAAAACATTACAATTTCTTCATCAGATTGTTAATCAGACAGATTGTGAAACGCTTTGCAGATATAAACATTTTTGATTCATTTTCCCATTATCAACATCAGGAAAGTAGTTCTCAACAGGCACAGGTGTACGTGTATGGCGTTTTGAAAAGGCTATTCATTCATTAGAATTTATTCACTTCAACACTCCTTGACCCCATGAAGTCATTAAAGCAGGTCTCCTGCCTGTCCAGTCATTGAGTTTGCATTGCAGGGAGTTGCCAACTGACAGACAGTGTTGAAATCAGACACGCAGAACTTTAGTTATCCAGTCATTATAAGATACACTGTTCCTAAGATTTAAGCTCCTTGTATTAGGCCAGACTAGTATGCTGTTCAGGCTGTAACTCACCCTTGTACCCTGTATTGCCTACAATAGGCTCCTCGTGAGCCTGACCAGGATAAGCTTTTAGAACTTGGACTGATGAATGGATGAATATTCAGAGGCATTTTGTTAAAAAAAAAAGACTTTAGAAAAGGTACTCAGCCAGGTTAGCTAAATTTCCTTGTTGTGCTAGATTCTGACAATTGATCACTAAGGATGTTTGGAAACCTTGTTCTCCCCTACCTCTCACAGGTGCCTACTGTCTGTCCGTCCTGGACTACGACAACGTGAAAGGTCTCAACGTGAAGCATTATAAGATCCGCAAACTGGACAGTGGAGGATTCTACATCACATCAAGAATGCAGTTCAGCAACTTGCAACAGCTGGTCATGCACTACCGCAGTGAGTCTGCAGACATGGAAAGGGAGACCGTGCGAATTATGAGTGATTGCTAGCTCAGTTCTTTTGATTCACAAATAACAAATCCAGACCCTAACCATCTCTTAAAATAAAATCCTTACATTCACTCTGAACCTTGTCTTAATGCAGAATTAATAGCTGAACATTAAAGAAATTGATTTCCATATTGTACCTATAGATTGTAGGAAAACTCCATTTCTTGTTGTCTTATACCAGATATAGAAAACAGGCTAAAAATGATTGTGTGTCTCTCCTGTAGAGTATGCAGATGGGCTGTGTCACTGCCTGACAGAGGTGTGTCCCGTACTGAAGCCCCAGACCCAAGGCCTGGCTCGGGACGCATGGGAGATCCCCCGGGAATCCCTGCGGCTGGATGTTAAGCTGGGTCAGGGTTGCTTTGGGGAGGTCTGGATGGGTAAGGCTCTTTCTCCATCACTTTATTTCCACATAAAAAAACCCTCTCAGTGTCATTGATACCCGTATGAGGTTTATCTGCTGATACATTTTGCATATGTTTACAGTCATTATTACTTTGTAGATGAATCCAGCTGCAATGGAAATAATCATTTTCTGACATGTAAATATTATTGAGGAAAGTGTAGGTTAAGAGATGTGGTGGGTCCACTCCCTTTATCAGTCTTAACGTGCCTGTACCTTTATCACTGAAGGTACTTGGAATGGTACGACACGTGTGGCCATCAAGACCTTGAAACCGGGAACCATGTCCCCAGAGGCTTTCCTCCAGGAAGCCCAGGTCATGAAGAAGCTCCGGCATGAGAAACTCGTGCAGCTATACGCTGTGGTGTCTGAGGAGCCCATCTATATCGTCACAGAGTACATGGGCCAAGGTCAGCACAGCAGGCACTTGGGACACAGGCCTATAACACATGCCCAATCGCCCAACTGGCAGAGCCATGGTATCTGCAAACCAGTAACCAACCAATTTCTGTCCTCATCCCCTCAGGAAGCCTGCTGGACTTTCTCAAAGGAGAAATGGGCAAGGTACTGCGACTGCCCCAACTAGTGGACATGGCCTCACAGGTTGGTGTCCGAAACTTTTCACTCTTGTTAAAGCCGTGATTGTAAATATATGAATTGCCTCAGAAAAGCACAGGGTAACACTCTGGCTGCACAATCAGATCGCCTCTGGAATGGCCTACGTGGAGAGGATGAACTATGTGCACAGAGACCTCAGGGCAGCCAACATCCTCGTGGGAGACAACCTGGTCTGCAAAGTGGCCGACTTTGGCCTTGCACGGCTTATCGAGGACAACGAGTACACAGCCAGACAAGGTTAGACACCTAGACGTATCTTATAAGACCCCTAAATCAATATCTCAGCACTAGTCGAGTTTAAGATATTATAACTTTTACGAGTTATGGTAATGTTTGCTGCTTATCAACATTTGTTTTTCCTTAGCTGAGGTAGTAAGGCAGGGAGGATGGATGTTTAGTGTTAATATACTACCATGGTTGAGGGAATAAATATACGTATAACATAAATTAAAATCTCTTCTGGGCCTTTGCGTTTACATTTATTTCACTTAACCTGCTATACATACTATATGATACTCAGAAGTCTTACATGTAATGGAAGTGTCATGAGCTGTAATGGCCATAATTCAAAGGTATTTCACTGTACTCAAACCGGGCACACAAAAGTTTCTATAAAGAACTCTTTGGCACCTTTTTCACGTCTCCCCGCTAGGAGCCAAGTTCCCCATCAAATGGACCGCTCCGGAAGCTGCATTGTATGGTCGCTTCACCATCAAATCTGATGTCTGGTCCTTTGGCGTCCTACTGACTGAGCTGGCCACCAAAGGAAGGGTACCATACCCAGGTAGGATGATGCGGATTATTGTAGTTTATTTCCTTTGTGAGTGTAGTGAAGCGGGCAAATGTATCCTGACAGATCATCTTTCTGCTCAGTAGAAGCCACTTAAATATTCTGGATCTCATTAAACCTGCCGAGGTTTACTGAGGCAGTCCGGCACTGGACAGAATTCCAGCTCTGGATTCAAAGCTTTTCTACTGTAATAACAACAGTCAAGGAAAGTTTCTTGTCAAACAGACCATACACTCAACTATAATGGGCCTTGATGGTCGAGTAGAACTTCTTGCTGATGGGTTTCTCCCCGACTCTTAGGGATGGTGAACAGAGAGGTCCTGGAGCAGGTCGAACGTGGCTATCGGATGCCTTGCCCTGCTGAATGCCCGGAGTCTCTGCATGACCTGATGCTCAGCTGTTGGCGCAAAGAGGCAGAGGAGCGGCCCACCTTCGAGTATCTGCAGGGTTTCCTAGAGGACTACTTCACTTCCACTGAGCCCCAGTATCAGCCAGGGGAGAACCTTTAGGGAGGCAGGTCCCATGTAAACTCAATGGCAGATAAGAGTGGGTGTTTAGGTGTGCCCTGCCCCCACGAGACCCCTGGCAAGCCACTGCCAATCCCATTCGGCTCTCTTATCTTACACCACCTACATCCCGAAACTGCCTGTCGTGATGTCTGCCGTTGGAAGCCACCACCCCATGCTGGGGGAGGAGTTAACTGCTGTATAATGAAGCCTCAGAATTGGCTGTTTTTTTATAATAATTATTATTATTATTATTTGTGTGTTTTGGGGTCAGGCGATAGAAACTCCAAACGATTTGACTTTAATATCAACTTCTGTCCTAAGTGACAGATCCTCATTGACCTGTGACCCCGTCCATCCTCAAACCCAGCTCTGCCCCTCTGCCCTCAGTTTCCATCAGGTCTGTTGGCCTTGTCAAGCTTACGATAAGCCCTATGTTTTTTTAGACCTGGTGTTATCTCTGGTGACCACTAACTCCATCCCTGGTATCACTCTGTCACTTTCAGATGTACAATATTTTTCTTTGGGGAGGGTGAATCCATCAAAGATCTGAGATTTGTCTTGGTTTTTTTTTTTTTTTTTTTTTTTGGTTGAGGGAGGGGTTGCGAAGTGCAAAACAACCCACCAGTCTCTCCCAGCTCGACAAGGCATTACTGATCTCTGCCATATGAAACACAGGGTCAATATTTAGTCTTTTCTTTTCCCCCACTACTGGATGGACTGGAATTCCGCATTTATTCAGACTAGTGACCAGTGGCCACGGTAGCTGTCCGTGGCAGGACTGAAGGTGAAGATAGCAGCAGCTAGTTACTAGGGGGCTAAACAACAAGAATGAGGCAGATGGAGATGGAGTGGCCGGGGGGGTACTACTATTTTGTTAGAGCTTCCTCAAAGAAGAACCCACAAGGTTACTGAAACGTACTGAAACAGTCAACATGAGCTGCTTTGATCAGCTTGTAGGACTTCTGGGAAAACAACCCTGTAAAACTACTGATCAGCCCAGTCCTTTATTAATACTGGGATCCTGCTGCAGTTTTTTTTTTTTTTTTGTGCCAATGGAACTTTTTTTTTTGTACTGTCTGCTGTGAAAAAAAGTGTATTTTTTATCTCATGGTTTCCTACAAAATCATGTCCGTCCATTGGTGAGCCCCAAGCAGCAGTTCCATATTTGTCTGTGAATCCCACGCCCCCACTGATTTCACAGGCACCCGTTCCGCTTTGTGCCGCCCCTGTGGTTGGGATTCAGGGTGGTATACTTGCACTTGGGCCGCCTTAGAGGTACAGTGACTGTCCACAAAGTGACCTGCTAATCCCCCTCGCATCTTAGGTTTATGCAAGTAAAATGCTGTCCCGTTCCCCCCACAAACACCTTTTTGATGGAAATTCTTTCGCTTGTCACTGTTGAATGAATGTTCTACATAAAAATGTATCCTAAACATGTGCCATTTACAGGCATCATTTTTCTATATTTGACAGAATTCTAGGTCCTGTTACACCGTCCATTAAGTTTTCAGCTGCACTGAATACTTTTGGTTTTTTTTCTCCCTTGAAAAAAACATTTCCAATATTCCTTCAGTCAACCATCCACTTCTGCATTTCTCACTGGATCAGCCAAGTCTCTTGATTCAGCCATGACCATTAATAGATATACAAAATGGCACAAGGGGGCTATTTTGTGTAGATTTGCCTTCGTTTGATTGTAAATGCTTGCAATCCTATATGATCCTGACATCACTACACTGCTGATAGACACTGAAAATGGTGCATTAATATTAGCATTCCCCATTCAGGAAGTTAGTGGGTGCAATGTTTTCATGTGTGGCTCTCAAAAAATATTTTCTACTTTATAATTTAATAATCTGGATGGATGTACTGGATGTAATCTGACCAATGTTAGGGTCAGAAGGTTTCATACAATATGATAGAATAGCGTTTCCCAACCTGGTTCTCGGGGACACAGAGATTCACATTTTTTGCTCCCGCCGAGTTACCTGCCAGACAGTCGACACTCTTGCTCCCTCCCAGCTTGGGCAATAAAGTGGAGTCTGCAGGTCCCCAAGAACCAGACTGGAAAACATTGGACTAAAATGTTATCCTTGGCATGAATTATTCAGCCCGATCCCTGGTGTAGTCATTTAACCACAGAGAAGGACTTCAGTATGACCAATGGACATGGTCCTGCAAAATCGTATCAGTGACCGAGCTACAACTGTGGACAATCGCAGGACTTTCTGAAGATTTATTTGGATTTGTTGCATTTTATATCTGTTCCAGTGTGTCATGATTTAATTTAGATTTTGCTTGACTATGCCTAAAACATCTGCCTTAATTTGCCTTGGGAGGTGATTCAATAAATGCATAAATGATTTTTGTTGTAGCCTAGCAGGGTAAACATCAAATATTAGCTTTCAGTTATGTAATATGATTGGGATTTTTCTGCCATTGATCAGCATGAAGATATCTGCATTTATGTAAATAGTTTCAGAAGAAGAGGTACCCCATTTCTGACTGCACATTGATTCACTGACATCTAAAAGGGTTTCCTGAAATCCTAAGACCTTTGCAGATCATTGAACCTGTTTTTGCAGCAATTTAATGCAGAAAGTAAATTTCTGTATTTTTGTGCAATCATTATGAAGAGGGTCCAGATTATTGGGAACAACCGCAGTATCATGTAGCGTAATAAATCAGGTTAATTGGTAGGGTCTTCTCCCCAATATTCAAATGAGAAATGTTTTTGGAATGTTGTTGATGATTGGCTAAATGCAAGAGCTTCTCTACATGCAAGATTGCGTTAGCTGGCATGAAGACATGGTGCACAGTTTTTCCTTACTGTAAAATTGGAATGAGTTTGGTTTATTATAAACCACTAGCTATGAAGTCATTGGTTTATGGTTGTGTATAAATACCTCCATGACTAATGAATCTTGCATTTTTTTAAAAATAAAAAAATTCCTTCAGCAGTATCTAACAGAAAGTCCTTTTTATTTGTGTGTGTGTGTGTTTTGCCCTATTTTAGTGATTTAAAAATAACATCTGCAGGGCACCTTAAGTGGTGTAAAGGTACGAAATGGGTAATGATGGAGATCTGAACTTTTTCTGACTTGACGCCAACCATTTTGTGGTGGTCTCTTGGTTTAGGAGACTTGACAGTTTTGGGACCAGATGGGAGTAAAATCTCAAAATACTTTGTCTGAAGATATAAAACCTCCCTGTACCACCACAGAAATGAGGGGTTTGTCGTCATGGTTAAATTTTGTTTGCTAGTCTACAGAAGGTAACTTTGAACTCTAGAAAGTCATCCAAGGTTTTTAAAGGCACCTGTCATACTTGTGAAGTTTTACCATAAAGGTCTATCATAACCGATTCAGTCCATTCATGTATTTTCTGTTAAACTTGTCTTTTTGAAAGGTCTGTATAATTCAGTTGTGCTTCTATTGTTATTACAAAAAACAAATGTAAATGGATGTAGCCTACATCCCCCCCATGACCCTGATCAGGATAAGGTTAGAAAATGAATGGATTTATTTCGGAATTTATGTATATGTGTACTCATGCTGTCGTCATTATTTAAATAATTTGCCCTGAACAGATCATGCAATCAATAGCTGTTAGGGAGACACAATTAGCTCAGTATCATTTTGGTACCATGGAATCTTCTTTTAGTTCTGAACTGTTGATTGACATTTCCAGTATTTATTATTGGTGTTAACCGATTTATTTGGACAGCTGTTTTGTGGGGGGGGCGGCTAATGACAAGGACAGTCTTTCTCAGTTTGCTACACAGCATAGGGGTTTTTCATTTTTCTCGCTATAACCTGTGCAGTCTGGTTTGTCCCATTCCTCTGTGACCATTTTTTCATTTTTTTTTTTTACTATTACAAATGGACATTAAAGGCAATTATGATCTCAGAACAATAACAATTTTGTAGCAGTCGAATCAGTTTGAAAAACAAATAGAAAACCTAATAAATTGGAATTGTACCTAACAGGCTGCAATGTACCATTTCATGTTGTAATCCTTAAATGTGCAATAAATTTCTTTTTTTTGTATTTGAATTGAGTAAATACAGTCAGAGGTGTTTTAGTTAAATGCTTCTGTATACCTTACATACTTTACTAATTACCTTTACTATTAACTTTACTAATTACCTTGTGACTTCAGCTTACCTTTAAATAAGAGCCAGAGATCCCAGTTTAAATAGCACACCTGGGTGACAAAAGCTTATTTTTCCCCTTGGTTTTATTTTGTCCTTTAGCCTGTGGATTCTATGTGAGCTGCTTCTAATGTATTGAGAGAATGACTTGATGAAGAGCAAAGAGCTGGGAATGGAGAGCACCTCCTAGACATGTGTGGCACATCCTGGAACTTTGAAAGCAGTGTCAATAAATACCTTCCCCATCAAGGAAATCAGTCACAACACCTTTCTTCGTTGTTGGGAAACCATGACCCGATCTGAAAAATAAGCTGAAAGCCAGTACTGCCAAAAAGTAGATGGTATTGCTATGGAAACCAAAAGCCCAGTGCACGGTTTCCTGCCAAGAGTAAGAAGGCACTTACTGGCTGCATTAAACTGGTATAAATTACCTATCATACCAACATGTCATTGGATATTGAAATGGGGCTATTTATGTCAAATGCATGAAGACATAGATATGTACGCATGCAAACCACATAGGATCACCTTTAAGTTCTCGTAACCCGGATTCAGTAACCCCACCACTATAGAAAGGGCACCACCTGCTGGTCAACACCATTCATAAGAATTTTCAATCTATATCAGTGTTTCCTAACCCAGTCCTCGGGGAACCCCGGACAGTCCACTTTTTTGCTCCCTCCCAGCCAATCAGGAACACCGAATACCTGGTACAGGTGCACTGGGAGCTAAGAAGCAGCAAAATCGTGGACTGTCTGGGGTACCCCGAGGACTGGGTTGGGAAACACTGATCTATGTAATCAGATAAGATTTTAAATTGGTTACAATACTGTAAATCTGTGGTATTACAGAAACACCAAGTGTAACAGGCATTAGGCCCACAGCAGAAATTGTGAAAATACAATAGTGCATACAGCCCATACAATTTCCGTTTGTTCTAATATTTAAGTTGTTTGTTATTTGGAACAAAAACTAATTTCAGATCATGCAAGATTAACCACAGCTACCAAAATGTCAGCTACTAAAAGCTCTTTTTAAACTGTGCTTTTCAAACCTTATGACAGGTTGACAGGAACATGGTGATCAGCAAGATTTTCTCCCCTGGAGGAGGGATTCTGCACCGTAGGATGCAGACAGTAGAGCCCTTCTGCATTAATCCAAACGTCCCTCTAATTGACAGGACTCTGACAGCCCACTTGTTGCGCAGGGTTAAAGTATCTGACAATCTGAATCTCCAGCACTAGTGGCAAAATGACAATTGCTTGCTGGTTGTCCGGTTTGAACAATAAAACACGTCTTATTCCGACCACTATACACAAAATAGACACTTGTCAACTTCTGTTACAGGCATGCGTGTATGGTTCTGAAATAAAAATACATATATCCTGCATCATATACAGTGCCCTCCACAATTATTGGCACCCGTTGTGAAGATTTGTAAAAAGGGTTAGAAAAAAAAATCCACCTTTTGGTGAAGCAGCTTCAAGTCACACTGGAAAATAGAGGAAAAAAGCCAACCTTTCATTAACAAATGTATTCCAAGGGAAAAAAAAGTCCTTTGTAAAGAAATCGTTATTTTTAACAAAAACACGTGCCAGGATTATTGGCACCCCTGGAAATTATGGAGAACACAATGTAACTAAAGCATGTTTCCCCTGTAAACTGTACATCTTTGAGTTGAGTGAATAGGAACCTTCAAGCTATAATCCACGACTTCCTGGTTAACAGGGATACAAACATGAGGTTACACAGAGCCCAAATTCCCTTAGTCATCCATCATACAAACCAAAAGAGGGAGAAGTGTGTTGACCTTCAAAAATCAGGGAATGGATATTAAAAATAGCTACTCTCCTTAAAATGTCCATTTCTACTGTTAGGCAGTAATAAAAAAAATAATAGGGCAATGGTAGTTTGATGGTTAGAGAAGCGCATTTGTAATTGAAAGATTGTAGAATCAAATCCCTGACCAGCAAGGCATCACTGAGGTACCCTGAGCAAGGTACCGTCCCCAAGCACTGCTCCCCAGGCACTGAATTAGCTGCCCCCTGCTATGTC
>JAODKF010000116.1:20495847-20510673 GCA_026779585.1 Mormyrus proboscirostris | reverse complement strand
CCCGCCCCCCCCCCCCCCTCAAAGGCATGCAGGTGCAACTATTTCGATTACGCCACCCCAGAAACCCCCACCCAGGGAAATATGCACCATTAACCTAACCCAACAGGTCACACAGACTTGTTTGCCAAGCTAGGCAGAGTCATGCCTCTGGGTACCAAATATAATTTATTAATACAGAGTGACACAATAAAGGAAGAGAATAATTATATGAAAAAAGAAACAGCCCTGCTAGGGAACAGCCAGGGAAAGAGGGACACCAAGCTGGATCTGACAGGTAGGGAGATGTGCTCACCAAGAGACCACGCACATGCACCACACACACAACTTAAAAAAAGACAATTCAATGGCATCTAACCTGCTCCCCTCAGACAGAGCTTCAGCGACTAAGGTTTAACTACTTAGGGCAAGTAAGTTAAAAGATAAATCTGATTCAAATAGAATTTTAAAAATCCAAGACACGGTTCAATCGGCACAATACCGATTCCGTTAAGCAATAACAAAACTAAACCACAAAGTAATAAAACAACAAATTTGGAGGTAAAAAAGTGCAGAAGCAAAAATAGCAGCAAACGGGGAAATAGAAGCATGCAGAAGCAAAACAGCAGCGGCCTGTCTTGACTTCTAAATCCCACGACAACATCTGACAATGCAGCAAGTGCGGGGCACCAGTACCAAGGTGGAATACGTGACCATCCATCCAAGAGTAGCCAGGAGTGGATGGCACAGAGGACAATCCTGCAAACATCGACAGCCCAACGACTACTCTGGGTCCCAAGCGGCAAAAAAGAAACAGCCCGCCAGACAAGCAGCCAATGGGGAAGATGGTGGCGCAGGAGGTAGTGCTAGTGTTTGGCAACCGGAGGGTTGCAGGTTCAAGCCCTGATTCCTCCTGACCCCATCGAAGTGTCCTTGAGCAAGGCACTGAACCCCTAATTGCTCCTGGTGAGCAGGTTGGTGTCTTGCATGGCAGCCTCTGCCACTGATGGGTGAATGTGAGGTGTGTGTTATAAAGCGCTTTGAGAAAAAGCACTATATAAATGCAGTCCATTTACCAACAGAAGCAGTCACCCCACCACTGAGGACATCTTTATACAGAACACATTAAAGGCACACTGAATGGAAGGAGCAAACACATATCAGATGTAGCAGGTAATTCCCTCTGCTACCTATGCAGATTATGGTGGAAAAGTCAAAGTATTTTGCTCGAAAATTTGGAAATGCAAACAAGAGATCAGTTACTCAGACAGACCTCTCGAATGGCTGTCGTTTTACACATGATTATTGTTCGCTTCTGCCGTGGCAGATCTGCAAATGTGTATGGAACTTTGTCTGTATGGGTGAGGTTTGAGGGCTTAGTGCTGTCCCACTCCCAAGCTTTTGTGGGTTTAGTGCTGTCCCACTCCCAAGCTTTTCAGGGTTTTTGCGTTGTCCCAATTCTAAGCTTTTGAGGGTTTAGGTACGGAAACGCCTTCAGTGCATAAGCCATGAGACAGAATACATCTCAACATAGATTTTTTTCCCCTCTAAAAGTCTCTATGCTGTATTTTTACCCTCTAGACATGGTTACTAGGCGTCATAGAAATACAAATTTAAAAATCCCGGGTAGAGATGCATTTTGATACGGCATCAACGCAGTCTCTAAAAAGGTCTCTCAGAACTAAGATATACTTACTTATTTTTCTGTGTTCAAGAGCAAATGGTTCATTCTGTAATGGATTATGCTGTTTGCCATATGATAATATTTCGGCTTTTAATCATAAACATTGAAAGTCAACATTTGTGAAAACGAGGAGAAAGAGGCTGCCCGTGTGGTGTTGTTATAGAGCTCCCCGTGGTCTTGCAAGAGTAAGAGGGTTTTCTGGGAGAGCACTCGTTAAGTGAAAATGCTGTTGTTTCTGCTCTGAATGAAGCACACAGAAAACCGCCTCTAACTGGGAATCAGTCATTACATGGTGACCACGACGCTCCGTTTAGCTGATTAAGAAATTGTTGGAAGTAAATAAGCTGTTTTTAGCTGTGGTGCACGTGTTTCGCTGAGGAGGCACAAGTGACGCCTCACCCACGGGTCTGGGTGCAATTCTAGAATGACAGCCAGACGGTGCGTGGAAGCTAGTTTATTGTGCCAATAGGAAGGTCACCCCCACTGAGTCTCAATATTCTCAATTATAGCAAGAAGCTCTCGGAGTGTTCTGGGCATGTAGGTAGTTCAGCCTGTATTTCATTGGATGTGACTTCCAAATCCAGACTGACCGCAAAGCACTTCAAATCCACTTCAAATCCTTCATCAACAAGGATGGAGAGATGGCTGTTATATCTAAAACAGTTCACATATCAGGTCATCCACATTCTTGGTTAAATCAGCAAGGTAGATCCTTCGAACCAGCAGCCAATTGATATTTCTGACAAAGCCAAGGGAAAGGAAATTGAAGACTATATCTAAAGCATCAACGACTCTATACCTCATGCACTGAGTACTCAAGAACTTGGACAAGCTTCAGAAGATGATCCTACAATTTCCAAACTGCACCAAGTCATACGCACAATTGCAGTTTCACAGTTTCAGAACATCGCATTTCAAGCAGTCAAGGAAGAACTCTGGAGAGGTGGACAGATAGTTATGAGGAACACTAGGATTATATTGCTGGAAGCACTTCAGACACATGTAGTTGAGCTTGCGCTTGAGGGACATTAAGGAATCGTAAGGACCAAAAACTCCCTACAGTTCAAGGTGTAGTGGCCTGAGATGGACAAGATGGCATGCAAGGTAGTAGGCAAGAATGCTCCACCAAAAGAGATAGAGAGTAAATTAATGCATGACCAACCCTGGTCTTATCTTGCTGTCGACCTACTAAGCATCTCCAAAGAAAACTGTCTACTTGTTCTTGTTGACTACTATTCCTGATGGCCCGAAGTTGCTTAAATGACAGTATACATGATAGACGTTGAACACAAAGACATGCTGATGCAGGGGCTTTCGACTCTGATAGCGTTCCACAAAAAATGCTGTGTTGAAACATATTTGTCTCACAGTTTATACCCAAATGGTGTTCCATAACCGTGCACATCTTGATAATTCATACTTTATTGATCGATTGATTGTTTCTACAGCCCCCCAACTTGCACTTTTGTAGAGTAAGCTAGCCATGAAGGAAAGTCACCTGTTGTGGCACCCAGAGAGCTGGGGGCTAAGGGCATTACTCAAGGACCCACAGGTGCGCCAAGACTGGGCTCAAATTGGCGACCTTCTGATTACAGGCCCACAGGCTTAGCCCACTGGACCACATTCTGCCCCAATTAACACGTTATTAAGTGGTACCATCTAGAAAATGTGTGGATTAACATCAATTTGCGTTAAAGTGAAAAAAATGAGTACCTTTTGATCCTTTTAGCCTTCCATATGCATGCAGCACCCCTACACGGCATCCAAGGCCGGTCCATATGAGGAAAATCACGTTACAATTGCCACGGGCTATTGCCCTGCTGCGTCCATGTGAAATAAAATCCAGCCCCCTAAAAGCCCTCCAAATCTTACCAGTTGGACAATGCTAAGCCCTAAGCCCTGAAAACCTCGTTGATACTGACAAATCTCCACACACATTTGCAGATCTGCCACAGCAGAAAGTGTAGCTAAAATCATGTGTAAAACAGCAGCTAACTGGGAGATCTGTCCGAGTGGCAAATGATGACTTGTTTATATTTCTATGTCTTGGAGCAAAATACTTTGACTTTTCAGCCAAAAATAGCTATCTACCCATTTACAGATTTCTCTACATATTTACAGATCTATGCAAGCATTTACAGATTTGTCTACACATTCACAGATATGTGTACACATTTACAAATTTGTCTAGACATGTTCAAATATCGATATACTTACAAATCTCATTACACATTTAGAGATTTTTTTTACACATTTACAAATATGATTAGGCACACACAGATTCTGAATAGACAGTTTCAGATTCTTCTTCAAATTTGCAAATCTCAGTATGCATTTACAAATTCATTTACACATTTACAGATCTGATTACACCCATACGGGGTCAGATAAAGTTACACAAATCTAAAAGCCCTATAGGATCCTCTCTCCATCATGACGAATGCAAACACCAGTGGTGCTGGACCCCTATTGTTCTTCAGATTGTTTTTCCATCAGTCTGCTGGCTCCGTACGTTAAATCCAAATGTGCTTTGCTGAAAAACGCAATGAAGCTACAGTTGTATTGAGCTTGTATGGTCTATCACAACTGTGTTCCTCATTGATTCTTAATGTGTGAGTGCAGAAAACTAGTGGAATTATACAGAGAGGGTACCGGGTGCCACGCCCTACTGAGCTCGTGTTGAGTTGCTGGTGCAAGAAGGCTGACGAGTGGCCCACCTTTGAGTACCTGCAGGGCTTCCTAGAGGACCAGAACTACTTCACTTCCACTAAGCCCCAGTACCAGCCAGTGGAGGTCCTTCAAAGAGGTTGGTCCCTTGGGCTTTTTACCAGCCAATCAGGGAAAAGTATACACATCCCCTGGAAAACCACTGCCAAGTGCTATGTTCAGGTATGTTCAGCTAAAGTTTGCTCTCTGGTTGTTTGCGCTTTCCTGAATGAGAAATCCTCTTTGACCTTGAACTCTCCCCCCCCCCAAAAAAAACACATGCATTCTTTGTTCTGCATTTCACATTAGCAGTTCACATATTAGTAGTCATCCTTCACAGATCAGTCCTCAACTCCTGTCTTCTCAAAGTGAGCTTCAAATTTCTTCAAGTGTTATGAGCATAAAGAAAACCTGTATCATTTCAGTGTGCATCACATACATTCACCCATTCTATTTGTCTTAGAACTGTTCAGACTCTAGGTGGCGCAGTTGAATCAAATCAAATGCTTATAAAAGCGTGCCCAAAAACAAAGCATCCTTTTCTACAAAATGTTCTGTTTTTGTTGATGGGAATGGCTAATTGGCACAGCTGTGTGATCTTCTTTGCTTGATGAAGACTGGTAGACATCCCAGAAGATGAATTGCTGTGGATGCAACTTGCTGCTGCCCGAGAGATCATTTTTCCACATAAAAATCTGTCCCTAATGATTTCAACTAGCAGACGCTTTATTTCAGGGCTGGCCAATCTTATCCAGAAAGGGTCACTGAGTATGGGGATTTTCACTGCAACTTAGCTTTATAGCTAGCGGACTGATTGACGGACTGATGCCCTTCACATCTGGGTTTGATCAGACGTGAAGGTTATCCCAAAAACCTGCATACACACCAGCCCTTTGCAGATAAGATTGACCACCCCTGCGCTATTTTGTTCCCCTTCATTAAAATCCACATCTGATCAGCAGGGTTCCTCTCAACTTCATCAAACACCTTCTTCTTTCCTCCCTTGTTATAGTCCACTAATAGGTGACACGATAGTATTTTGAATGTGGCCATGAAGAACCTAGTCCTCATGGTGTTATATTGAAATTGCTCTTCTGACGTTAAGCCCGGGCAGTGTCCAGTATTTGTATTAGAATGTGAGCTGTAATACTGGTGTAATACTAGCGGCTACTCAGTCCGAATTTGGTATCGTGCTTTTTTGAGGCTAACAATGTGTAATGACGTTTGGCTCTTAATATGTTTGCTTGGATGAGTGAAGTATATTCAATGTAAATTTTGTAAAAGCATTACAGCGGTGTCATGCCTTTAGAATGTTTGTTTCTGCCGTTACAAATCAGTACAGCCAAATCGGAACTGAACAGATTAATCTAATTAGGTTTGGATTTTATTTCTTAGTGGGGGCTTTTGTAAGGCAAGTTAATTCAAATTGCTTTACAAAGGCACAAGGATATATTAAAAGGAACGACATTAAAATCACATTTATAAGTCTAACAGCCACACAAACAAATAAATAGTTAACTAAAACTTCCTCAATCGATTATATTAATGCAGTACACCACCGTAACATACTCCAAGTAAACTTGGGCTGTGGTGAATCTACATACTTTTGTTCTAAAATGTAAACTGTGTGTCAACATAATTTCCGAACGGAAAGACTACTACTTTTTGAAGAAACAAAGAAATATTCCACGTTAGTACATATTCATATCATACTTCTCTACAGGTCGTGATTCCCATGAACTACAAATACCATCTACACCAAGAGGTTAACGCATCTTAAGTTGATTGGCGAAGATTCGCGCCCCGCCCTATCCCATCGGTATCAGCCACTGAAAGGCGATCTTGCTGGATGACTGTCACTCTGCACGTTACGATAGGCTATCAATCCACGAAAGGGCGGATTTCATTTTAGCCCCACAGTGGCAGTCGTGTTACGGGAGGAGCAAGCGGCGTGTTTCCGGTAAGAGAAGGGCAGAGAACAACAGTAGAATAAAATCTACACGCTGGGGATAATTATTGAGTATCTTTAATTTTTTTTCGCTGCTAACTTAGATATTGATCGTCTTTGACTTGTGTACCGTGAAGGAGCTGGGAGACGGAGCCGCATAAGCGAGGCAATGGAGGAAGAGTTTCGGGAAATCGATGGAGCCGGGACGTGGAACGCCATTTATCAGGTACATGAATAAGGTGATGTCCTGGAGATGAGTACCGGGAGCGGACTATACGTACCGGCGACGGCTGCTGACAGCCTTGCGGTTAGCGGACCACTGCCCCGGCTGGCTTGAACCTCGCTGGAGGTCGTGCGCCCGTAGCGCTCTCTGTACGCCACGGTGATGCGCCGCAGAGGTTCAGTTCTCCATTCAATCGCAGTTTGTTTTCTGGCCGGAATACACTGGTGATCCGATTATTTCCACTGGATAGTCGACTTGGTAAGACAGAGAGTCAAAATGTAATTTAAAGAGCTTTAGCGGGGAACTGGGCTACCTGGCTGTTTGGTAGTCGTGGTTATGAGCGACATTAATAAACTTACAAGTTACTTAAAATGTTAAAGGTTAGCTGTTGCCTAAATGTGATTGTAGGGATGTGAATCGGCGGCAATAAATATTCTACTTGCAAGTACCATTTGTTTCTTACTTTAGCCTGACACCTATGGCTCTGCGAACTCGTGACAGAACTGCGCTATATTTTTTATTTTCCATCTGTATATATATATATATATATATATATATATACACACCCGTATCATTTCTTTAATTTTCTCGTCTTGACTGTGGGCGGCTGCTTTATGCAGGCAGCCGGCGAATAATGGGCTTTGTGTGTGGTTTTTGGTGATGGCAGCATGCGCAGTGGCAGTCGGAAACCCCCCGATTGTGCTGCGATATTGGCCATGAAGAGCGAAGTAAGAAAACAGGAAGGCTGCCGGAGCGCAGATCGCTCGCTTCAGCTGCAGTTTGTGCGCGTGTGTGTGTGTGTGTGTGTGTGTGTGTTTTTCTAATAAACGCACACATGTTTTTAAAAGCGTATAATCCGACCCCTCTAAACAGCGTAAAGCGGCGATCTGTTTGCAAACCACATGACAGATATGCGCCTATTCTGTTTCTCGGAAAAAAAAAGTTGTGCGAAATGTGAGGCAGTAGTACTTTGCATAAACTCCTAAAGCAGTCAGCTTTTTCTCGTTATAGGAAGTAATTAATCACACTACGGGGTCAACACGAAACATTTGCCATACAGTAATGAACACGGATGAGGAGGCGAGCCCCTTTGACGGCTGTGGAAAAAAGTGTGATGCGTGGCTGATAACACGGGGAGGCCTAATTGGGGGCTTAGATTTCTGTGAACGAGTCACGTGGTAGTATACAGTGACTATGTCAAGGTGGAGAAGCGGCGTGTAATATCCTTTAATCGTTATAGCTACAACTGATCTTTTGATTTTTTTTTCTAATGTCTTTGTCTTTGTGGAACTTTATGATGTTAGGTGAAATTGGACGGTAACACAATAGTTGACCTCAGGAGTTTGGATAGTTTAAGTTGGATGCAGGGTACCTTGATCTGGGGTGGGGGGAGTGTGTCTCTGAGTAAGCACAGACAGTAGATACCTCTGGGAGCTAGTGTATGAGATGAGAAGGTGTCGCCCCATGATGCTGCCAACCGAAATGTAAACCATGAAACTTGTATTTTTTTATTATTATTAAAAAAGTAAGTGTTACAGTAGCAGTTGTGTTTTTTCCCTGTAAAAATGCAACTGCAAAATAATTTTGATCCTACATTTTAATTTGGACATTGTAGGCCTAACACAAAGGTGTTTTCTCTGCCTTTTGGGTTTAACCATATAGTGCAAAATTCTGCAATAGGAACCAGGCGAGGTGGAACTGGGTGTGTAACAAGGTTGACTGTATATAAGGATTGTGCCCAGCTGTTGGTGATGGGTTTATTTTTGTTAAATACATATATTTTTGTCTGTTGAAGGCCTTCAGTGTTTATTGGGGCTCATCAGGAACAGGGGCTTTTTCTGAAATGTGGAATAGCCTGCCCCTGCACGTTAGAGAGGCCCCTTCACTGCCAATTTTTAAAACGCGTCTTAAAACCCATTTTTATTCAGTGGCTTTCGGCCTCAGTGAGACTTAAATTTATTATAAATTTTATTTATTTATATTTTATTTATTATTTATCATTATTAGTATTATTATTAACTTCTCAATTTTCATGACCATTGTTTATTTCAGTATTACTGTACAGCACTTTGTGTCAGCTGTGGTTGTTTTAAAGTGCTTTATAAATAAAGTTGTTGTTGTTGTTGTTGTTCAGACCTCAGACTCTTTTTGAAATGCCAAATAAGTGTACTTTGCTGGTTTGTTTAATATGTTTGATTGAATGTTGTTAAAATCTTTTTTTCCCTTAAGTATTTAAATTTTATAATTTATCCTTACTTTTAAATTAGCTTTTTACAAATGTAGTAGGTTGAGTTGAGAATCAGCTCGATCTCAGAGGTAAAAGCAGCTCTGTATACTGGGGTAAGATGCAGGGAGGCGGGCCCAGCGAGTGTGTGATGCGTGTTTGACAGCCAGGTGCTGCTGAAGCTGCTGCGTGGCTGCGGATTCCAGCGTCACCTTTTGCACTGAACTAAATTATGCGCGACTAAGAACTAGACGATGTTTCGGGGAAAACTTCTCTGCGTGGCCTCTGGGGTTTTCGAATCGCTGTATGAGGGCTCTCTGCTCTGCTTATTTTCAGCCATCCCGCGGAACCCTTCACTACGTGAGCCTAAAAGGTGGCCCATTCTTACCGATTGCTTTTTAAGTGTAAACCAATACGTATAAGTAGAAGTAAACCTGGTGAAAATACAGAGGACAGGTAGCATAACTGTCAGGCTTACTGTTAAGACTAAGATTTGTCTTTTTTTTATATATATATATATATATATATTGCGTGGATGTATAAAACAGTGAAGTTGCCTATTTATTTTTTGTCCTTTTGCCTGATCACTTTTTCTTTACGGTCTGTGTGAGAAGCAGCTTGGCATATAGCAACGAAGTTTCCACTGAGCATAAAAATAAACATCCTCACCAGGGTCAGAGATTGCGGTGATCCTGTTCGGTTTGCCTGTAATACTGAGAAATGTTCAGGCTGCATCTTAGGGGCAGAAGTACTGAATACACGTGGGTCTAGTAGTAAATGTATAATTTCCCTGGTGTAGTTTGCAATTGAATTTGTGTTGTTAAAATGTGATTTTTTTTTTTTTGGTCTTTTTTTTCCCCAACCTGTACCTACTCAAAGGTAAGGCTGTATTTAACTTTAACCTGTTGGATGAGTCTTTTCTTTGGCAGTCATGATTGGCTTGTACACAGTGAAACCCTCAGTTTAACTCTTTAATCCTAAAATCATGTTGTTTTCTTTCTGCAGGAAATTCGTCTGCAATCAAGCGAGCTGCCATGCAAAGTTGCCAAACTTTCTGAAAACAAATCCAGGAATCGGTACAGGGATGTGAGCCCATGTAAGTATTGTGCCTGGGTGCGTTATGTGGGCTGCACGTATAAAGGCAAGTCAGGCCGCCAAGAGGCGTGATTGGAGTGGGCGGGGCTGGCTGGTGGGATTTGTATGGACTGGGTCAATCAACCTTCCTCGCCAAGGCAGACAGAAGTTTGCATGTAAATCCTCTAATTTAGCAGACTCTCATGCCCATGAAAAGTTACAGAACTTAAGTTTATTGAATGGGTACCACTGAGTAAACATCCTAAAATGCTGCTCATTCTTGTCTTTTAACACTGTTGATGTTACTGTGATTCTGTAAATGCTTCTGGGGCTACATTTGGGGAAATTCGAAAGGTGAGCAGTTCTGCTAATGCCGGAAGGTTCTAGTGTAGCGTGGCGTGCTGTTATCTCTTTGCAGGGCTGCAGCATGTCTCGATCGATTGATTCAGCCTATGCAAACGAAATGTATCGCATTGGCGAATTTACGTTCGGGTTCTTAAGCAGATGAAAGAGTGGGGAATATGGACAGAATGTGTTTCTTTTTTCATTTAGAAGGATTTTGAAGGATTTTAGTTAACAAGTATTTTAGTAGATAAACCCTTTTAACAATCTGCCCCCCCCCCGCCCCCATGGTAACTTGAAAGAACAGTGTGGTTGTGGTTTCCTCTTCAAGGGCTCAACGCTTCACTGCGTCCCTCTGGCGCTGAGTGGTCACGTGACCGCGATGGGTGTCACCACACAGACACGCTCCTCTGCGGCTTGGCCACCTTGCAGGCTGGCATAATCTCCAGGCCTGAAGTGACGGCAGCCGGGCCTGTGGGTCCCGGGCTACCTTTCGGGTCTTGGGGTTGAGCATTGGTTTCAGAGGTGTCGATCGAAAGGGCAGCCTTTTGGTGAGGTGCCTGCTTCACTGACGGGGCTGCTGGTGATGTTGGAGACGCATCTCGATGCAGACCCGTCACAGTTGTTTCGGATCTCTTGGGAGGAAAAGCTTCAATAAAGCTTTTTCTGCCCCCTCCACTCTGTATACCAACTCCAGCCCTCCGTCCTTCACCAACCTACCACCTTTCTGTCTTGCAGTCGACCACAGCAGGATCCATCTTCAGCTGGGTAACAATGACTACATCAATGCCAGTCTGATTACTGTGGAAGAAGCTCAAAGAAGCTACATTCTGACTCAGGTTGGTGTGGCTGAGGGTGGATCCGGGGCTCCGGGTGAAGCTGGGGTTGGGCGGGGCAGCTACTGCATTCTGGCTCCGCCCCCCGGCACTTATGACAGATGGAAAAATGAGTATTTCTAACCTCAGTGGGTTGGGGTTTCAGTTACTCAAAGTACGTGTCTGATTTTATGGGATGGGTCAGAAATTTATTCGGCTTGAATGATACGGAACAGTGTAAATGTACAACCTGTTGAGTGAACCAGTTTCTGCTGGCGAATGAGGCGTCCTGTGAAAGGAACGTTTCATCCGCAAGGTCGGTTGGCATCATGTGCATCTACGTTGTCCGTTGCGTACAGTTGTAGACTGTGATGCGCCGTGAGGTGCGTGTGACTACATGATGATAATGGCCAAGTTTACAGATGTGAATCTTTTCATGGTGCGTGTGTTAAGACTTTAGATGGAAGTTTGGAAGGGCATAGATCCCCCCCCCCATTCAAATCCGGCCCTCGATTCCAAATCCAGGCCTTGTTTTCAAGTCTCCCAGGTATTTAGCTTAATTTCTGGCTCTAATTGGCCAGAGGCTTCACAACTGGCTCTCAGGTAAAGGAAAGCTGGAAAAACAGCAATGCTCGGCCCTTGAGGACCGTGATTTGAATAGCCCTGCCATGGATTTTGGGACAGTTGTTAAAAGTGGTAAAGCAAAATGGTCAAGTATCAGGAAAAATGTAGCCTTTCTTGTGTGACTGGCTGCAGTGATCTGTGACTCCGCTCGCTTCAAGAAGGAGAAAAAAAAAAAAAAGCTCTGAGTCAGGGCACATTTTCCCTTGTGTCACCCAAGACTGTCCTAAAGCACTTGACCCATTTGCTGATCCTGCGAAGTTCACTGCTGGTTTTCAGAAGTAGTTCATCGTAATTTCACCTCTGCCCGTGGGGTATGTTTGTCATGCGTTATCAGCATACATGTTGGAAAAACGTGTCACACATCTTGCCCTTATTGTCCACTCCCTGCTTGGTTAAAATGTGGGTGCTGTGCCATATTTAAGTGGAAAAAAAACATGAAGGTTTACATCGCAACAGGATGTTGGGGGAAGGAGAGCGCACCGCGAGTTGGCGAGAATATGCCCCTTGCAGCACTTGATTTTTACGACGGGAACCGGGCTCTGGTTCTGTCCTCCACGCCACGAGACAAATTTGCCTGCAAAGAGTTTAGCACGCCACTGTAAACCCCTCCGTTTGACCCTCAGTAAACATGACCGGAAATGCTGTCGCCATATCTAGCTTAAGGCTGCAGGAGTGAATTTGGGCCAACCGACGAACATCGTCTCGTCACGTTCCGTATTGCTGCCTGGGCATGTCTGTGCGTGTCCCCTTTACATTTCTCTCTCACTTTGGGGAAGTGGCAAGTTCTCTCATTGGGTTAAATATCAACGTCGGCGTGTGACTTCTGCCGGCTGTGTACTGGATTACTCATGTCTGTATTTTATTTTGCACATTGGTAGCTACTCAAACTGTACTGTGGCATTTCAGAAAAGAAGAAGCAGGTGTATCTGTGTGTGAATATAAAACTGTGCAGTGTCACAGTGCCTTTCCAGTTTAACAGACTAATTGCATAGCAGAGGTCCGGTATTGGTGAAACCCTGTTAAATTCAGATTTCTGAAGGCATCTGTATGTGTGATTCCAATTTTTCAATCAATTGTAAAATTTTTGGAATCTTTGCTATTTTTTGCCCATAGGGTATTAAAAAAAAAAAAACAGCACAACACAAATTTAATTTTCAGTACTATCATCTTGGGATTAGATTGCCTTCACAGTATGACTGATAAAGTACATAGATCTGTAAAATAGTACAGTGAATCCTTGATTTATATTATCAGAAGAGCTTGAAATGTCCATTGTACTAAACAACAGTCTATCAGACTGTTAACCTGAATGTGACCCAGGCTGTGCTGGCCGTGTTTGGCGTCTTTGCCATGAAGTGTGCTTGACAGGTGACACTTCATAAAGAACCAGATAGATTCTCTGGTCCTGATTGTGGTGGGATACTGGCAGCCAGATAGTTGACTGTTTTCAGGTCCTTCTGGACCACTGAGACTGTTGGAATTGTGGGATTCGTGGTCTCTGAGTCGGCGTCCTTGTGACCTAGTGGTAGTCTTGATAGATTTGATGGTCTGGGATGGGGGGGAGGGCTCGGCCCTTTCGTGGTCTCTCTTTATCTGGCCAGTGTATCGCACTGCTGATGAGTATTTTGATATTGTGTTGCAAGTGGGATAGTAAACAAGCCATATATTGGTTCATGGATGCAGAAGGTTGATAGAACAAGCACTGAAGATTGTGTTTAATGTCATGTAACTCCTGAAATACAGCAGTAAATTGAGTCCTGGACCTTTAAATGATGTTAAGCCCAGAGTTAGCTGGAGTCTCCTGGAATCTGCTTTTTCAGAGGCATTTCCCTACTGTTGATGATATTTTGCTGTTTTTTTTTATAATTGTCCTTAATCACTCCATCTTTGTAGAAGTTTTTTGATTGTGGTTCTTTGGCTTAGGTTTTTGTTTTTTTGTTTTGTTTTTTTTTTTTTTTTTTTTTTTTTTTTTTGGTCGTTTTTAAATACATGCTTTTTAAAAAGCATGTAAAGTTTGGGGAAAATATAAATCTAGTTTCCTCTCTGTCGAGTAGTCTTTATTGTCATGGTTTTCCCCCAGTGCTATATATTATAAAGTAATGCTATACTGTATATTAATACAGTATAAAGCTGAACCAAATATAGGTTTCAATGTAACATAGTTTTTAAAGAGCTTTAGCAGCAGTCTTATGGTTAATTCTCAACACTAATAGTTATATAATCTTGCTAATTTGTGTTAATTGTAAACACTTGGATTTGTTTACAAGGGTTGAGTGAGGGCCGGGCTGCTGCCGCAGAGGCAGAGGCCAGCCACTTGCTAACCTTGCGCAGAGCCCCTCTTGTCGCAGTGCTCCACGTGCCGTGATCTGTGTTCTCACACCACCGTGTGTGTGTGTGTGTGTGTGTGTGTGTGTGTTTCTCCTCAGGGGCCTCTGCCAAACACCTGTGGTCACTTCTGGGAGATGGTGTGGGAGCAGGGCAGCACTGGTGTGGTGATGCTCAACCGCGTCATCGAGAAAGGCTCGGTAAGTCACACGGAAGGCCTCGACACCTAAAGTGGGCGGGACTGTCACGCGATGTCAGTTCCTGGCTTTGCCTCATTGGCACTGACAACAACAGCCAATCAGAAGTGGTTTAAACCAGTCGGTGATTGGCCGGGCCTGGTAAGCCCCATCCGCTTTGAGCACCAAAGCCTCGTTGACAATAGAACCTTAATTTACCTCCGGGGATAAAATGCCAGTGCTCGAGCAAGCTTTGCAGTGACTCACACATCCTGGGCCCGTCCCCTGTGGCTGATGTGAGGTTCATTCGATGGCCCTAGATGTGTTCTACCACGTACTCATGTTATCTGGGAAATCAAATCATATCAGCTGCAGCTTTTGCTGTAGGAGGCTTTACCGTAAGTGCTCTGCTCTCAGGAGAGTTGACAGCCTCCTTTGCACGCTTGCCTGCCGTGTGCAGTTCCAGCTTTAAGGAATGACGCTTTATTTGGCTTTTGCACGAGTACTAGTGCATTAGAATTGTAGTTTTGCATGTGCCGTCTTGGTTTCCTTTGAGACGCATACGAACGTATATACAAGTGAAAGTGAAGCTTGGATTCAGGAACAGCCGTTTATCCTGCAGAGGGTTGTGGGCCCTGCTGAAGATGGGATTTGAACCAGCAGCCCTCTGGTCACAGGCACCACTGAGAGCCACACACTGCCTCCCCCC
>JAODKF010000116.1:20459061-20495747 GCA_026779585.1 Mormyrus proboscirostris | reverse complement strand
CCCCCCCCCCCCCCCCCCCCCGTTCTCCTAGTTGAAGTATTTTACTCATTTATTTCACGATGAGAGGATAATCTATCACAGTACTGCTTCAGAGATGTGGAGTCTCTGGTTTCTACCACGGGTTGTGAGATGCCCTCTGGCCCGGGTGTGTATCTGGCATGCTGGGAACTTCCAGTGATCCCATCCCATGTGGTTCCAGGTGAAATGTGCCCAGTACTGGCCCTCACCGGAGGAGAAGGTGGCCCTGTTCCATGACACCAGCTTCAAGCTCACCTTCATCTCTGAGGACGTCAAGCACTATTACACTGTGAGGCAGCTAGAGCTAAGGAATCTGCTGGTGAGAGCCTTCGCACGGCAGGGTCTGTCTGACTGTCTGTCTGTTTCAGCTCAACCATTTATTAAAATGCCCAAAGTCCATCTCGGCCGGGGCCGTATACAAGGGTGGGTTCATAGGGGCTGAAAGCTGACTCCCCCATCCCCCCCGTCAGAATTTCAAACATATCATTATTCATTGATAATGTTGGTTCCCCTCTATGAATTACTGTCCCTAATGTGCCCCGCCACCTTACAAAATCCTGGAATCACTCCTGGATGTATCCCGCCTTGCCCTTTAGGCGTAGGTGCCCACCCCCTCCTGAGTATCTCTGCTCAGTCCTCCTCCTCCTCTTTCCAGACTCAGGAAACCAGAAACATCCTCCATTTTCACTACACCACCTGGCCGGACTTCGGAGTACCGGAATCCCCAGCCTCTTTCCTGAACTTCCTGCTGAAGGTTCGGGAATCTGGCTGCCTGGACCCAGAATGTGGGCCTGTGGTGGTCCACTGCAGTGCTGGTATCGGCCGCTCCGGAACCTTCTGCCTCGTGGACACCTGCCTCCTGCTGGTGAGTCTGCAGGCTTGATTCTGCACTTTCACTCGAAGAATCTAGTTTGATGCCCTGATCTGTATTATTTTTGTTTGTTTGGTTTAAAATGCTTGATTTTCAGCAGCTTGAAATTCTAGCCTCACATACGATTAATTTTAATCAAGGTTTTCCTCGAGTATAAACGTTTTGAAAAAATTAAATCCAGCCTTGTCCAGTCGGCACCTTAACTGTGATCCTTGTCGATCAGGACAAGCCTACTGCTGTTTCTGTTTCACAATGACAGATCTGAGACTGTGCTCATTCTGACAGCAGTGATGTCATAGTGTCCCCTCACATGCTCGAGATTCTTCATTCACACCATCCATTCAGTTACGAATAACATCCAACAGGATTAGAAAGCACAAAACCACAAAGGGACTCACAAGACAATCAAAATAGTCATGAGTAGGGGCCCGTTAGAGGGATGTGTTTCTGAAATAAATAAAAGATAAATCAAAGATATGGCTGCAAAGGGAATTTAGCAAGTGCGATGTGCATTCAATGGCGTCTCATTTTTATCACTTTCATCAGCTGAATGCTAAGCTAAGTTTTAACGGCAAGACCAGCCCAAGGCATAAGAGAATTAAGTGGCTGCCTGGGGCCCAGCGGCCACCAGGGGGCTCCCTGTATGATCAGCCTGTCAGGATGGGAAGGTTTAATCAAATTTCACCTAGAACCTTAAAAAGGTTGGGTCAGCCCTGGTTAACAGATGTGCTCAAGAGATGCCCTTGACCGTGATTCTGCTCGCCGCTCTGTCCGTCTTTCTGCACCGCCTCCGCCAAGCCTGATTGACTGCTCCACTGCAGATGTCCATGCGCGACAACCCGTCGTCTGTGCGCATCCGCGAGGTGCTGCTGGAGATGCGGCGGTATCGCATGGGCCTCATCCAAACGGCCGACCAGCTGCGTTTCTCCTACCTCGCCGTCATCGAGGGCTCCGGCTGGATAACGGGTGGCACCTCTGTGCAGGTACGTGCCGGAACCTTCCGGAGACGTATGGGCGGGGCCTCTGACGTCCCTAGCACGTGGTGCTCCGGTTGTCATTTGGTATTAAGGCCATCTTAAACTACATTTTCGGATGTGAATTCGACGGATAAAAAACATGCCAAATGCCATGTTCATATACACGGACAAATTGTTAAACAGATGACACACTGTGACGAGAGTTTTTCTTGTTTCTTGAGAAACATGTACATAAGTAGCAACTCAGTCTGCCGTTTGAGCATAAAGTTAAAAAGGGAAAGGGCAAACATACCGGATACTGTGAAGAGCTCGAACAGTAAAATGATGACAATTTCAGGTGGTACTTCAAGCACAATTATCAAAATTAATACTGAAGACATGGCAGCAAAATCTACTACACTGGTCAAAGATTTTCACTGAACAACTAATAGGTGTTTTGCTTTTTTTTTTTTTTTTTTTTAATGCTGATTTCAGTAATACACTGATATATAATCCCTTAAGAATACACAGCGGGCTCCCTAATGCTTGGAAAAAACACGTGTCTTTCCTTGATTTACCCCTCTCCTCCACAGTTTAAAATTTCAAATAAGACAATTCAGACGTGAGAAAGTCGTGTTTGGTACTTTGTTGCATATCCCTTGCCTGCAACGACTGCTTGAAATCTGCGACTCATCTCCAGATGCCTAGTATCTCCTCCAGTGATGCTCTGCCAAGCCTCTCGTACAGCTGCCTTCAGCTCCTCCTCATTTCGGAGACTCGTCCCTTTAAGTTTGGGTTTAAATCGGGTGACTGGCTTGGTCATTCAAGAACGTTCTATTTTTTTTTTTCGTTTTCGAAAAACTCCCGCATTGCCTTAGCAGGATGGGGATTATTACCTTGGAGGCATTTAGTGGAATCTGAGCAGATTTGATGTTTCTGCTACGGTCAGCAGTTACATCATCAGTGAAGGTAACTGTGCCAGTGCATGCCCAAAGCATAACACCCCCAGCACCGCATTTGACAGATGAGCTGCTGTGCTTTGGATCTCGGGCAGTTCCTTTTTGTCTCCGCATTTTCCTCTAGCCATCACTCAGATACAGGCTAATCTTGGTCTTGTCTGCCCATAAGACCTTTTTTCAGAATTCTGCAAGCTCTTAAGTACCTTCCTCTTTGTAGGGTCAACGAGTGGTTTGCATCTCGCAGTGTAGCCTCTGTATTTCTGTTCATGAAGTCTTCTGCAGATATTAATCTCCGACAAAGACACACCTGCCTGCTGAAGGATGTTTCTGATCTGTTGGACAGGCGTTTGGGGATTTTTTTCTTTATGATGGTGAGGATTCTTCTCTCATCAGCAATAGAGGTCTTCCTCAGTCCACCGGTCCCTTTGCGTTCACTGAGCTCACCACTGCATTCTTTCTTCTTAATGATATCCCAGACAGTTAATCTTGGTAATCCTAAGGTTTGACCGATGTCTATAATGGTTTCGTTCTTGTTTTTCCAGCCTCATAACAGCTTCTTGACTTTCATCGGCACAGCTTTTCTCATGTTTAACATCGGCAACTACAGAGTGCAAATGATATAAGCAAGCATAGAAATCGTATCCATGCACTAATGAAGCTGTGAAACACATCAGAGTAAATCACAAACATTCGTGAATCCAAATGCCCCAAACATTATGGTGCCCTGTTATGAGGGAGACTGTATATAAGAAGAATTTCTACATGGTGACACGTGCACAAATAGCTTAAAAATAAAGTCTGCAGTGTCCACTTTAATCACTTCTGAATTGCCCAATTTGGAATTTTAAGCTGTGGAGCAAAGGGGCAAATCAAGGAAAATGTCTTTGTCTTAAACACTGTATAAGTTTTAAATTAGGAAAAAATATTTTATGTTTGTGTCTATATATAAAAATAATTAGAATTAGGTGATTAGTGGTCATTGTCAACACAGCACAGCACACAGTGCGCAACAACGAAATGTGTCCTCTGCATTTTAACCCATATGTGATTTCGTGACATAGCAGGGGGCAGCTAATTCAGCGCCCGTGGAGCAGTGCTTGCTCAGGGTACCTCAGTGGTGACATGCTGGTGGGGGATTCAAACCTGCAATCTTTCAATTACATGTGCGCTTCCCTAACCATCAAGCCACCACTGCCCACAAAATAAAACGTATAGTTTGTGTTGCTTTGGTTAAAAGCGTTTGCTAAATATGTCAATTTGTTTTTTTTTTTGTTTTTGAAAAGCACTCAATCTAATGTAGTTTTATTATTAATCCTAATTAATTGTTATTGTTTTGTGAACATTTTGGAGGCTTTTCTGAAGGCTGCAGAGTACTATAGGTCTGTTTTGTCAGTTTACAGGCTGTAACGTTTTTGGACAGGTTTAGACAGGATCCTACTCTTTGTCTAAACCCCGCCTCCCTGCCGGTTTGGGATCAGTTCTCGTCTTCTGCTGGACCCTTAAGCAAGTTGTTCCTGAGGCCAAGTGTGGCAGGAAATTTACTTTTACCTTTTTAGATGAGTCGCTTCCACCTTGCCCATATGCTGTATTATTCATATACCATAAAGTTTGTGTGTCACTCAAAATCCTTGCGTGGTAGGGAAGTTCTAATTAGATATTTGAATTCAGTACCAAAAATACTATACAGTCAGCCCTTGTGCATTTCGCACTTGATGATTCACAAATTCACACGTCCACGAAAATTTCATTGGAACAGTTTATTTGCATCTGCGTTTTTTTTCGCACATCTGCGAAATCCTCGGAAACCCTACAGAAGTGTTTAATTTTTATAGTAATTGATAAGTTTTCATCCTTTTTAAGTATAAAATTGGTAAGAAAATTTTAGTTAATGAAGATTCTACTGTGTTTTTGGGGAAAGTTCAAGAGATACAATATAAATTAGTTTAAAAAATCCCTTAAACGTGTCTTTCTTATGGAAATGTTCCATTTTATGTACATACTGTACTGTGCCTTTACAAGATGCAAATCCCATTCGTGAAGTTTATTCCCTTTGGAACACTAATGGTTACATAAATATTAGAAAATAGTTACTGTTTTGTAATAGTAAATACACGTTAACGTAAATTCAATGCACAAAAATTATAAATTTCTTGAAAGGTGCTAATGTTTCTGTACATAGCAAATGCATCCCGTATTTTCCTCTCTAGACACATTTGCTATAAACACTGAAAGTACATGGTTCTTTAGCGTATTTTATTGAATTGTACCTTGGTTACGTATTTGACTTCTGTCAATAAGTTTACAGTCACTTTCGTTTACTCATTACCTTATTGTGAATGCAAGAGAAAACGGCAGCCAATGCCGTGTTCTGTGAATTAGTAGGGGTAACATTAGTATACTGTACTGTAAATGTGCTAGTGTGACAAATATCAGTTAGGTGATACTGTACTCTATTTTTACATCAAACATTTAATTTTTTAAAGGTAATATACTAAGCTATCTTTTAAATGAAATTAAAGTGTTTTGGGAGCATGACTGGGGTCATTTTTAGGGTTCAAGCTATAGAAATAAGCACATATTACCATTTTTAGTGACTTTACCGACATCCGCGAATCCTCCTCATTCGCGACGGGTTCTGGAACCTAACCTCGCCAATGTCCGAAGTCTGACTGTAATACCTATCTTATTTTGAGTTGTGACAAAAGGAAAGTTTAAGAAATTGTTGATCATTGATATCAGTCAGTTAACTACAGGAATAAAGAATGCAGAGTTTTTACATTTGAACTGAATTCATTATTGATTGATGGGTTGGTCTGTAAATCAAGCAGAATTAAAAGTATTAATAGCCACAGATTAATATAATCCTAGAGGCATGTTAATAAACTTACATTTCCTTAAAAATTAAGATAAACATCAGTAACCAGAATAGCTGCAAACAGCTTAAAATGCCTGTTCTCAAATATGACAGGCTAGTGCTGTAACCCAAATGAGACTTTTTCTTCCTATTAAAAAAAACTGATCATGTGTACAAAATGACATTCTATTGGTTGTTCATTTTTTGACTTACCCAAAAACTGCAGAAATGAAACTCTCTTCAAATAAAAAACAAAACAAAATGACTGATCAAGACAATGAAATTCTAGTATGCAGGCTTTCATAGAAATGTGTTTCTTTCATAATGATGATGTTTGGTTTTCCTCTGTGGTGGATAAAAAATACCCTTGTATGCCACCCGCTTTGAACAATTAGTCTCTGCTAGTAGTGGGCATGGGTGGGTTTGCTGTTCCCAGGGTTCCACTCAAAAGGTCACTTTGGGGCCTCTCAGCCACCCTGTGTTATGACTGTTGGCCAGCAGGGGGCCATGCAGATGTGTGGTTTGAGTGGCCCAGCAAAGAGGTCTACTTTTTCACACATCCTATCCCTTCGCTGACATGAACTGAGCTGTAAAGTCCAGTACTCTGGTTCGTGATCGGATTGATGGGGTCCAAACTTGGATGACATCTGCATTTTTTTTAACTAATGATGTATGATGAATGTGTTCTACTTTTCTGTATCACTCATCGCTGTGTCTATTTGTTTCAGCTCCCTTGTTGTCTCTTGCATTAGCAAATGTTAGCCTCTTTGGGTTTTTGTTTTATTATTCATATTGGTGGTGGTGTTGTTGTGCTGACATTTCCATCTTCTACCCAATTAAAATTTTAGAATTTCTATTCTCCCCCCCCCCCCCACGATAACTGAACCTCTGTCCTGGTTTCCATTTTCATATTCCTCTGTGTTCCTGCTTTACTTCTGCATTTCCTTTATGAAATTGTACTTGCCTGGTCTGCTGGCTGTGTCCCTAAACTAATGTCCCTGTCCGTTGCCTTAAAGGAGTCCCTGTCAAACGAGGACGATCCCCCAGCACATACACCCGTCCACCCCAGATCGCCCCTACATGCCCGGAACGGCACCAATCCCACCCTCTTCCCAGTGGAACTCATAGACAATGTGTGTGTGCAGCAGCAGAGGGACGACACCCGAATGCACAGGTGAGCTCACTCACCCGCAAGCTGTTAGCCAGTTAAAGATTGGCTTTGATTCAACCCACTTATATTCGCCATGCTCATTGGCGCCCCCTACTAGAGGTCATCGCATAAAACAACCAATGCTGTTTCCAATGCTGTCACATTATTCAGGTAGCATTCCAGCTGTGGGTGCCTTTGGAAATATTCAAATCATACTTGAATAAAGTTTAATACCGTACCCCAAAAGAGCATCTGGTTTGTGTGCTGTATAGTACATAACCAAAGCAGAGGCTGAGACCCTGCAGGTGATTGATATCTTTGGCCTCCAGATACAATTGGTCGCTCTCAAAACATTACGCCTACCTTGCTTTATTGCTCATTGTGATAGGTTGATGCTAACAGCTAGGCACAAATGCCTGCTGGTATGAAATGTAACTGTGACAATGTGATAAATGATTCCACATTCCTAAATCAAAACCTTTGTTTACAGATAGCCTAAACCTACTCATCCAGGTCCTTTCCCAGGCAACATAGGGTGCAAGGCACGGGTAGACCTTGGGTGGGATGCCAGTCTGTCTCAGGGCACACACACACACATGCCCTTAAACTGAGCAAAAAGTCTTGTTCATTTTATTTGTAATATTTTTAAATATTGATGATGCATTCACTTTTTCTCACTGTTAATTTTCTAGCTGTCCTCTTGAGGTCCAGCAATTCTTTTGTGTCCTCTGCAGAGGGCACTGTGTTTGCTCATAGCTCTCATACAGCACGTGCCACTCTGAGTCCCATTCTTCCTGAAGAGGGCAGTTAGGGTTTTAAGAGGACATCAATTGATGTTTTACCGTCCCAACATTTATGTCCAAAAAAAATTCTGATTTAAAGGACTCGTTTCTCTGGATCTATGGAGGATGACAATGCTGCTGTGCGTAACAAAGGAATGTGGCTGCTGTCATTCAGGCCTTTGTTTTGGATAATGATGTCTGGGCGTGTCTCGTCTCTCCTATAGCTCCCCCCCGGAGCCGGCTGTGCGGCGGAGGCGTGGATCTGATGACGGGGTCCCGCCCCCGGTGCCCCCCCGCCCCAACCTGCCCGACGAGCCGGCGCCCGATACCCTAAGGAACACGATGGCGCCAGAGAAGCCCGACCAGTCCCAGGGCTCCTGGACACCCCTTGTGGCTAGAGTGTGCCTGTGCACCGTGGTAGCCATGGGAGCCTATGTCTGCTATCGAGCCTGGCTGCACTGATTTTGATTGGTTAGCGTGTAGCTACAGTTTGCCCACCCCAGCATGTAGAACTCAGTAAGTTGCTGATGGCGGGGGGGGGGGCTCACTTTGTTTCTTCTTTTATTTTTTTGAAATGCAAAGTTTTTGGGAGGGGCGGGGGGGGGTTTTAAGGGGCACCCCCCTCCCCCCAGTAGACTGCCCCCATAGACTCTAATAAGCTCAGGGGCCTCTTGTCAGGTACTGCATCCCACCAAGGAACCAAAACATTTTTACAACGTTTCTCGGAAAAGGCAGCTGTGTGTCAATTTTCATATTATATATAAAATTCTGTGTAGAATTATTATATACATGATATGATGTATGTATGTAATATGATGCAGTAACCGTAACCACACAGTTTACCGAGACACATTCTTACATTCGTGCTTTGATTTCAGCCTTCTGTTTTTCTGGACTCTTCCTGCTTGGCCAGTTTCCTATGCAGTTTCCTTGCTGTGTAAATGGGGGCCGTGCAGCTCCTGCCCTTCTGCATCATAGAATAAAAGTTTGAGATTACAATAAACAACCAAAAAAAAAAAGTCTCTCACAAACATCAAATAGGCCAAAAGCTATCAGACTTGGCTTCCTCAGTCTCTTGTTGTATTGTACCTTGGATTAAAGCTGAGACCTGAGACTGTGGCAGTGGAGAGAGCGCCCCCTCTTGGCAGCTTGGGCAGGCTGGGCCTGCTGTAGAGTAGCCCAGATTTTTTAAAAATTATTTTTTTTTACTTTTCCTTCTCTTTCTTTTCATGCATACCATCTGGGTGATTAAAGTTCTCCGTTGATTGACGTTGCTTCCACAAGGCTCTCTCTCCATAGGTAGTTGCTGGACTAGCTCTTGGTTTCCTGCTTGGTCATTTAATTTAATTTTAGTAAAAAAAAAAAACAAATGTTGCGATACCCTGTCATGTCTGCTGTGCCAGGCAGGTTCTCTGACAGTATTCGTTCCCCTATACCTATGCCAAAGCCACTGCCTGCCCCAGCTTCTGATGTCGCACTTGCACTTGGACTATTTAAGTGGCGCCATCTAGTGGATGGGCAGGGGATAGCACTTCCTTTCTCAGGGCAGCCTATTTATTTTATACATCAATGCTGTGGGCGGCACAAGTCATGTCAAGGAGTCCTTCAGATATATGGCATCACTTTGCTTGTTGTTCTTTCTGCCCCCCCCCCCCTTGTGCTTTAGACAGCAATAAGAGCGTGTTGCATCTTTTTCACCATGCAAAGTAGATCCTGCAATCCGGATGTCCTGGGGAGACAAGGCCACTAAAACCAGTCACCAGCACAGTGGGGGACAAATAGGGGTGGGGCTCATTAACAATTAGTTGGCCAAGTAGTCTTTGCTGGCCACAGTGGTAGTCTGCCATTAAACATAGAAGTTTTATCCCATTGGGACTTGATTTGGTATCCTAGGATGGGCGCTGTTGGCTGACTGGCCACAGGAGAAGGATGGTAGGCATGTCCCTCTGTTTTCCTCCAATCAGGTTTTGCCATGCTGGGTTTTGGGGGAGGCGAATTCTGGCTTGGGACAGCCCCAGCGGTTCGTCACCTGTATCTCAAATTTCCAGTCCTCTGTATATATGCTCATTGACGTAAAATAATATTTTACCAGTATTATCAATTATCTTTTTAAAAAAATAATTAAAATGAAAAAGAATAGTGTTTTGTCACTTTTTTTGAGATTTTTAAGATTTTATTTTCAGACTGAACGCTAAATGTCAACCCTATTAATAAATGTTGTCACAGAACATGTTTGATGTGTGCCTCATTGGCCGGATCTCATCCCTTACATCTCTGTGAACCTTTATTGGCATCCTGCCCTTTAAGCTGCCTCTGTGGTTCTGAACTGTCGTAATAATTGCCTGTGTTTTTGAAACCACTGCGTTTTAAAATTTGCCCAAAGTTTTGATGTGCAGTACGTATTTTTACACATTTTGTTCAGTAAGATGAAAGTGCCCACACTCTCGGTTTATGGTTTCTTACAATCTTTCTCAACCTGGTCCTCAGCGACACTTGGCCAGTCAACATTTTTGCTCCCTCTCTGCTTCCAGCCAATTAAAAACACCGAATACCTGGTCCTGGTGTGTTGGGAGTGAGGAGGGAGCAAAAATGTTGACTGACTGGGGGTCCTCAAGGACTAGGTTGAGAAAAACTGGTTTATTGCATTAGCAGTATTAAATGTCTCTGTATAGAAAGAAACAAAAAATGTCATATTTCTGTCAGTGCTGTCAGATTGAAGTAGCCAAGCATCTCACCTCTCTAATAATGATTTAGTTTGCATATCCAGTGGTTATTGTCATGCTTTGTTTAGTCAGATCTATCTGTTTACATAAGTACAAATATTTCAGCTAAACTTGTCCCCATGTTTGCTTTGCTCTAAATCATGTTTTGCCACCAGGGGGAGCAGTGTTTCTAGTTATGGTAATTGTTTTTCTGTGCTCTGTGAGAAGACATATTGTTTTTTTTTTCTGTAATTCATTTTAACACTTATGGCACTGTTCACTTTTTATGATTAGTTGCATAATGATATATTTATCATTTAAATCCATGGTGGCAGAGTGAATTTATAATTGAGCCCTAAGTTCCTACGGGTACTGGCAGGCCCTGCTTTCTCATTTGTCCAAATCCCTCCATTTAATAAATAAAATGTGAAATGTAGATCACCATAAGTTAAAGCCTGATATCCTGAGAAGGAGGAGGATCCACTTCACACTGCCTGTACCAGGGCTTTGGACGTGTCATTTCCTGTTGCCAGAACAGTGACTGAGAGCTTTTGTCAGCTATTACGGATGGAGCTGAGGATCACCACACACATGTGGCATTGAACACGCTTCCTCTCGCTGTCAGCTGTGCCGACGCAGCTACTTTTTAACGTCGGTTCGTGTAGATTATCAGAAGAGTGTTCAGGCTGCAGGCATGTGATGTTGTTCCAGGCTGTAAGTGGGGTTGTTGACACAGGCTTCTGTCAGGTTTGTAGCTGATGACTGCGTGCCACAGCCCCAAACGCTTCTCCCGACAGGCTACTACAGGTCCACTGATCTGATGGGAAGTAACTTTTGACAGCTGAACTCAGAGTCTAGCAAAAATCACCCCATAACTCCCTTTTATTTCGATTTCAAGAATGACATTAAGTGTGTAAGGACTTTTAACATGTGAATTGTTTTGGACTTTTTGTAATTACTTGTATGAAGGCAGTTATGAGTGTTATGTTTTTTTTTCGGGTGATTTTCGTTGCGGAATCCTTCGTTTTTGAAGTCGGATGTCTCAGCTCTGACATGGGAACCTCAAGGGTCCGCATTAAGACCCCCGTTCACAGATATCTCTGCAGAGAGACCTCAGGACCTTTTACATGTTTGACCCTGATCTCAAACGCCTGACCAGTGACTAATCGTCAAATAAGGTCATATGGAAAGAATGACAAACACAAAAAAAGAGGAAAAAAAAAAACATCAAAGTGGTCCGCTGCAGTTGCATCCTGATCTCGGGTTTTCCCTTGTGCTGACCCTCGTGAGCACTTTTTGAGCCGCCCCAGTCATCACGGTGGAGGACCAGGCACTAGCTGATCACGAAGGGATGCTTTGGGACACGGTTGATGATCAATTCCACATGATCAGAATCAGAGTCACGCTTTGGTGAAGCTACAAGGAGGAAGACCCACAGTTTGACTCTGGGGGGGCTGTTTAGAGCCTCTCCCTCGGAGTTGGGCGCAAGGAGCTGGGGGAGGGAGCGTGGACGTGCATGGTGCACAGGAATGAGGGTGAGTCAGAGCACTCCCAGCCATGCTGCAGCTGACGTCAATACACAGGATGGAACAGGCTACACAGAGCAACACTAGGAAAAGTACAACTAAGGAGTGGCCAGGGGCAGGAAGTGGCCTTAAAGGGAAAGTGCTGACTGCCCCCCTGTCCCACCCCAGCAAGGTCAAACTGTGCTTCTGTGTCTGTGCAAATTCATAATTTTTGCTGAAGATTCTAGGGAAACTTATGGTGTTTTACAGCAAAATGCTTGATGTGTATTTATGTTTTAAGAACCAAATGATTGTTATTGAAACACCACTTGAATTTATTTATTGGACACATTTTTCCCCGTTATTGGAAAAAGACTGGGTTAGACAGTCCCTGTAATAACTGGGGGTTAAGGGCCTCGCTCGAAGGCCTGAAAGTGAAGTCACTCCACTTACACAAGAATTTGAACCAACAACCTCCTGATCACAGACACAACCCCCTAACCCACTGAACTACCCACCACCTTTTGTCCTTAGGCTGTCCTGGTGGCCTTTGACCTCATCAGACGCAGCCTCCTCTGCTATAGATTTAGTTTTTGAACTTTTCAAAGTAATTTCTAATAATGTAATGTATGGGAGCCAGGAGTGGAAAGTTCAGGTCCAGGAAATTTAAATCCAGACCCAGTTTTTCTTTCACCCAACCAGTTGAGTACTCTGTACTACATGCAAATGTAGTGGGTTTAAACAAAACCTGCTCTGGATTTGAACTTTTTGGTCCTGAACTTTACTTTCCACCTCTGATTGAAGCCTATGGCAGCATAGAATGTGATACAGAAATTAATTTTCTTCAAGTCCAGTAGTAATGTTTAATGTAACCTTAGCTGGGATTCCTGTTCTCTGTAGCCTAGAGAAAATACATTCACTTCAAATGTCTAATTTCTATGCTACACATAATGTTTACATTCATGTTTTCAGATGTTCATAATTCATGGAACTCAGTTAATATTGATAGTAAAGTGCCACGTATTTCAGGCACTTTGTCGTTTTCAGGACGAGTTGAAACCATCAGGAAAACCAGTATCACCCCCACTCATACTGAAAATATCACGCATCTGTCTATGAGTACTTGTGGCTGATTTATCTGCAGTACTATAAAAGGTGTGCATTTAATTATTGCGCGTTTAAATCTGATTCCTTTCTTCCAGATGTCTAAACGTGTCTTTCTTGCGAAGTCGTTGTACATACAGGATTCCAGTAAATTTAGCGTGTGGAATGTAATGTGAATGTGCCTGGATTTCATCGTCATCCTAATGTGCTTTTGCTTTAAGGAAAAAAAACAAGCGCAACCACATTCAGACATCCATCAATGAGACGATTCTGCTGTTATTCATTATTTTTTCTGCCTTTTCCCAATTCTTTAATGTTCATTCATGTTATTCTGTGTTCCTACAACCAAGGGCTTGAAGGGTGCAAATGGCCAGTAAACTCATCCGCTGGCCTTCGTTCTGAGAGCAATCTCATGAGGTTTTGTCCACAGTTCTCTGCTTCTATTTCCAGGGAATCAACTAAAAATGCCCTCTACAAATACAGGCATAGTTTTTGATTTTTACAATTTGCAAATTGTGCAATGAGCAACGGCACCGCCAGAGTTGTATGTGTCCCGACTTCTTCCGGGAAATCAAAACCAATCCAAAAAAAAAAAAAAAAAACTATACACACAGTTTCATTTAAAATGCCTGGCCGTTGTTGTATCTACACAGCCTCTGTGCTAATTTTCCAATTCAGTGAAAGACCTTGGCAATCGCTCTTTTCGGCCAGAGAGAGAACCTCGCTGTACAAAAACCCTTCAAAACATGTCCGAGGGTTACTCATTGACTTGGAACTTCCCAGCTGTTCGCCAAGGGGATAAAGGTGCTGTTATGGGAGGGGTTACGCCTCCACTCTGACTATTAGTCTTTCGTTTTTTTTTTTTTGCTTTAGTTCCTGGAGTCCTGTGTTTCTGGAAACTCCAGAAACTAAAACCATGTGGCGGGAAAAGCTTTCAAGGGCTGGCCTGGCTCACAGACAGCTGTGTGTGTCCTCCCCTCCCCTCCACCTATGTCAGCTGGGTAGCTGGATGGACGGTTAGCCTCTCGGTCAGACTAAGAAAGACCTACGACTGATACCAGTTATTTTTAATGCATTGTCCACTTGTCCAGAATATAAATAGATCCTCCTCGCTTCATTAGATTGGCAATAAATTTTTCAATTTAATTGTGTCACCTTTTGGTCAAAATAACAGTGTTCTCCATGAGCTTAAAACATGATGACAGGCCAATGTACTACATAATAATGCATAATTAATAAGGCATAATTAATTAACACATAAGGTACGACTATTGCCAATATTCTCCTGTACATGATTTCAGTAAATGGTGTGTTTGCACTTTAAGGTGGGTGTAGAAGAGAAATTTGAGGAGACCGGGCTTGTTTAAGGTGTGGGGAGGGGGGGGGGGGAAGCTGTGTTTTTTTTCGCAACTGATTTTCTCGGAAGTGTTTCCTCTTCATTTGAGACGTTGAGGGTTTTACACCCATTCACAATACCACGGCCCTGCAATTCCTTGAGATCCTTTAATCATCTTCCGGACTTCCAGGGACTGTGAGGTGATGCCAGCTGTTACTGTGAGGCTCCTGTCACATGGGGCCTTCGGGCTGCCGGAGGCTCAACAGGTTAAGAAGCTTTGTCAGTAATCAGAAGGTTGCTAGTTTAAATAACCTGGTTGCCTGAGTAATTTCTCAGATGGTCCCCTGATCGATGCCTTTAATCCCTAATCATTCTGACGCTGCTTTGGCAAAAAATGTTTGCCGTTTTGGCGAAAAGCATCTGCTAAAAATTGTAAGTGTCTGTTGTTATTAAACACCAGTGATGATATGAGCTGTTTTAAAACTCCACTTGAATATAATCGTGCTTGATTGTGAAAGCATCTCTTATTTAACTAGTAATGTCTAGTAATGTGATGGTGGACAGCTCTTCCAGTTAGAAGCTTACGCTGACAAGGTCGCCGGTTCAAAACTTATTCCTGAGAGAGTGGTATCACTCCTGGCTTCTCTTACGTCCATTCCTCCCGGGACTGTCTGTCTGTCTATATTCTCTGTTGTGAGTCGCTTTGGATAAAAGCATCTAATAAGTTAATATTAGTGTTGAAGGATCGCTAATTAACACACACAAAAGATATTCTGTAAAGCATATTTCTCAACCCTGTCCTTGGGGACTCCCAGACAGTCCACATTTTTGCTCCCTTCCAGCTCCCAGCACACCTGTACCAGGTATTCTGTGTTTTTAATTGTTGGGTTCATGCATGCTGGGGAAGGAACAAAATTGTGGACTTGAATTTGTGAGGTTATTTTCTTATTTCTTTTTGCAGGCCCGGTCGTGTGAATATAACTAGTATGAAACAGTTTTCAGCTGTAACCAGAGATCATCAATCAATTTAGGCACTGGCGTTGTTAGGAGAGACAAGCCTGTTTGTAATTATGTTCACTTCTCTTAAATAAAATTACAGCCTAAAATGCTATCCGAGTTGTAGTTTGCTGTTGAGCAGTGTTTCTTAACCTGTACCAATGAATCAAGAACACAGAATACCTCATAGAGATGTGCCAGGAACTATAAGGGAGCAAAAATGAGGATTGTCTAGGGGTCCCCCAGGACTGGGTTGAGAAACACTGTTCTAATACACATTTTACATTTATTTCCTTATGACCTCCTCCTGGTCAGTCTGCTTTAATTAAAGGGAGATTTTTGCTTCTAGTTAGGATGCTTCTTGCTGGCCAGACTGCACTTTGCTTGTCAGATATCTTCGTTGACCTCTTGGATCCTCACGCCATGGCTGTCCTGGGTGATTTCCCCTATAAGGGCTAGCACTTCCTTCCATATTTAGTCCATTCCGGTTGTTCAGTGTGCCAACTTTGTTGTGGGGTCCCTGTGAAAACATTACCCTCTTACCCATGTCCCATGAGGATGCTATCTGGTCTGTGGTCGAACCTAAAACCCTCCCTGCTGGTTGTTCTTCAGATCCTCTCAAAAGTTATTGCCCCTTAGTTGATTCTACATTATTTTTTGTTTTTTTTTTTGCTTGTTAACTCCTCCCACATTTCATTATGGTTATTTATTCATCCAACTCAGTGCCGATGCAGATATTTTTTTGAGATAGCAGGGTCAGACCATCCATAGAAGAATGGGGGGGGGGGGTTAAGTTCTTTGCTCAAGGGTCCAACCATAGTTGCCAACCCTAGGAGTCGAACTGGCAACATTGTAACGGCAAGTATGGCATCCCAGCCCGCTGAGCCACAGAAGTGGCGTGCAAACCTCAGTGACACCATGATCAGCCACTTTTCTCACGATCGTCACACCCGTCAAATGTCATTAATCAGAGTGTAGGTTCAATGTGTGTTTCTGATGCTTTGCTTTTTCGGTCCTCACGTTGGACCCGTGACTCACTGGCGAGGCGTCGCCCACAATGGAGCAGAAACAACAAGCCACCTCAGGGAAGCGGCTTGGGCTGAGCAGACACCGTTCCGGATTCCTTAGCCTGTCCCACGTCAGGTACATCACACCCACACAGGGCACCTCCTTGATTCCCCTGAATTCCTTTTATGGCTTTGACTTCCTTGAGCTGTCCAGGCTGGTGGAAGAAAGGTTCTCCATAGCATTGACCCTACCCAAGCACATCATGTCGATGCCTTGGTCAAAGGAATGATCTCCACTCTTGTGTCCTTGTCTTTGCAGCTACAAAAACAATATGGCAGCATTAAATTTCTAATTCCAAACATGCCGGATCCCTGCAAATATTTAGACACGATTACCTCGATAAACAGAGTAAAAACACATTATTGCTGTTTATATCTGAGGTAGACTCTTTCATGACTAAGTTGCTCTGATTTCTGGTAAACACAATTTTTCCTGTTTTTTTTTTCCTTTTTTTTGTTAGGAAGTTTACTCCGCTGAGTGCTCTGTAAGAATTAACTCTTGGCGTGTATTGTAGATTGTGTATTGATACCCCTGAGTCAATGCATTTGAAAACAATTCAAAACATAACTACAGAGCTAAGCCATTTTTGTTTTCGGTTTCTTTTCTTCAGTCTTCAGTTTGAATGCCAAGTTTCTACATTTAAACCAGGATTATGAGACTGCTTTGCAACTTGTATGTCTCCACAACAGAAAAGCCTATTTCACAAGCATCAAAATGCAACACTTCAGAAACGCAGTAATAAATGACTTAGGGCTTTATAAAAGTTATCTCCACGAAAATTGTATTATTTAGTAAATCATGCGCTTTAACGACTCAACTCGTTCCAATTTTTTTCCATAATCTTTAAAGTTTATGAAGGTTTATTCATCTTAAGATAATGGCTTCAGGATGGGGAAAGCATTGCTTAAAAATCATTATCAATGGTCCATAGTGAAGACGTTTGGCTTTGTGGCAAGATTTTTGGTGGGGGAGGAGGGAGAGCGTATTGTTGGCTTTACCTGGTACTTTGCTGTTGTGAAAGAAGTTCCTGTGCTGACGAAACATTAAATCTAAGGATGTGTGTAGGATGTGGTGAATGCAAGACCACAGTTGATGGTCTGTGCCAGCCCTTCAGCTCAGGTTTACGCCTTAACCCCCCCCCCCCCTTCTGAGAGGCCGGCTTCTTAATCCAGCAACAATCAGACTGGTGATGGAAAGGCAGCCCCCACCTTTCGGAGGAGATCCCATTAACCCTGAGTGTGGACGTAGCACAGCGGCGTAGGTGAAAGTCTCCGATTTGGATATTGTGACGTTCCGCTTATTTTTGAGTTGTTTAGTGCAATGTTTCCCAATCCAGTCCATGGGGACCCATAGCCGGTCCATGTTTTTGCTCCCTCTCAACTCCCTGTCAGACAGTGTACAATTTTGCTCCCTTCCAGGTCCTCACTGGGATCTGAGAGGGAGCAAATACGTGCAGTATCTGTGGGTCTCCAAGGACCGGATTGGAAAACACTGGTATAGTGAATTAAAAGGTATTAAGATGCATTTCACTGGCATCCTGAGCAGGAAGTACTCCTGAAATATGTTGTGTGGGATAGGCTGCAAGGCCTTCTGAAAACCTGACCAAGATAGCAGCAAGTGGATGGATGGATGGATGGATGGATTTGAACAATGTCTCTTTCTGACTCACGGTGCCTGAGAGCAAACCTTTCCTTTAACCGGTCTAGATAAGTAATGATTAAAGTATGTCCAATTGAGAATGAGCCTATGGGTTATGCTGATGGATGTGCCCTGGGCTGGTATGTGGTTTGGCAGGTTAAGGAGCTTTGTTTGTGATCTGAACATTGCCGGTTTGAAACCCACGGTCTGCGAGTCATTACACCGGTGGGCCCTTGAGCCAGGCCTTTAACCCCCGATTGCTCTGGGGACTGTCTGACCCCGCTTTTTCAAATGCATGTGATTTTTGATAAAAGAATCTGTTAAACTAACACACGGTTGCATTATTTAACATGCTGTCAGGCACATGTTGGCCAGTGTCGTTTTCTTTATGGGCAGCTAGGAGAAGCAGACCAAAACTCTTCCATTCTAGGCAATATTGCTTCAGCTGAGTAGGGGCTCATTTCATATCTCTTGTTATTTTCGCTTTTGGTTTCTCCCGAGTAACATGGGCTGAATGAGTTTCAGTGCCATTGGATCTTGGCACTTTTAAGCTGCTGCCTTGGTAGAGTAGATTTCAGTGGAAGTGAAGGTCAATTTGTCAGTAAACTGAGACCAAATTAATTGATGCAGCCAGAAGTGTCTGCACCCATTATACTTTCTACAATATTAGATTTGGTCCAGGCCATTTTCATTTGTTTTTATTATATACAATACAATAATAGAATAATAAGTAAAGCAAAGTATCTGCCCTGTAGAGTGTGGAATAACAAATGGTGGGTGCCATTTACTTTTGTTAGTTGCGACTTATTTCACAGAAAATCGCTATTCTTTTTTAAAAAGTGGAAGGGTGCCGATATATTTGGCAGTGTCTGTTTGTGCTGAGAGTTTGTGGGCTCCGTAGATGCTGAGTGATACTCGGTGTTAAATTGCGGCAGGGGGCGGCGGGTGGGCTCCGCATGCTAGGTGTTGATAAGATAATGCTGGTTGACACCATCTCTTCACATTTAATCGTCTGGTACGTGTCTCTCTTAGCATGTGTCCGTGCCATCGGTGTGACACGCATCCCCGTCATTGTCCGTGCCAGGACAAATCAGATGGCCAGACCCAAGATTTTCATTAGGGGGGGGGGGGGCACTGGAAAGGAGGGGTTTGGGAACAATTCGTTTGTGCTAATAGGTTAATCTTTTTTAGCGTCTTTGGTTGACTTTCTTGTGGAGGACATTTGGGGGTAGGGGGCTTTGCCGCCCCCTCCCACCATGGATTTTCAGTCGGCAGCAGATCAAAAGTCAGGAAGGCCTGCGATTTCATAAGACCGCTGCCACCATCACCCCACCCCGCTCCAAACCCACTCCGCCTGGCTGGCCAGCACATCACGGCACGTCAGCAGGCCCCGGCAGACCCAACGTGCTATTCGTCGGGGGGGGGGGGGCAAAAAGCAGAAGTGGCCGGGTGTTGAAATCATGTTCGGCCTCATGCCAGGTCAGCGCCGATCACTTACGGGACCTCGTCCGCTTCAGCTTCCCGATAGGCCGGAGGCCCGTGCTTCCGCAAGCCATGCCATGCTCGCCATTGAGCACGAGCTCTCACGGGCAGCCGTGCAGGAACGTCCTCCGCCATCCCGAACACCGGGCCCCGGCTCGGCCTGTAGCTGTCAGGAGGCACTGAGGTACCGGTCTGTTTCTTGTCAGTCCCCGGTTTTTTACGAATGACATGCTGTTGCATGACTTCCCTAAATGGGTGAATTTACACCTTTGCTATCAATACCATGGCCCTTTAATTTGGTCGTTAGCTAGTCTGTGAGTCGCACGACTTCCCGCGCCAGTGAATTTGCACCTTCTCACTATCGTTCTTCTGTCCAGTGCTTCCTGCTGACTGTAAGATGCTATCAAATAACAGCAGATTTCCAGCACCAGACACACCAAAACTCTACATGCCTTTTGCCAACTGGAATAAACGAATCAAATAAATGCATCATTTTTATTTGTTATGTACGCAGGCACGGTGCACGTGTGTGTAATGAAATGCTTTTTCCCCAAACTCTGCTCAAAATAAGACAAGCAAACAAAAATATAAGATATATAAGCACCCAACAAGCAATATTAGTAATTATATAAATGTCTTTTTTAAAATAAGGCGGTTTAAGTCAAAAAGACCTAAAGTGAAGAAATCTCAAAACAGTGCACTGATGGTGTAAAGTGTGTGCATTATAAAGTGCTACAGTATATATCTACTGATATGAAATGTGTTCACATTCATATTCACTGCAATGTAGGCTTATCCAAAAGACCAATGCATCAGCCATATGCTAGGTTTGACGCAGAGATCTCCTCTTCAGCCTTGGGTCCCTTTGTATACTAAAACCATTATTTAGATTCACCAATAAACTAGTGAGACATGGGAACAGATAAAGAACGGCGAAATAAATGACAGGGAGACTCAGTTTCGATTCTGCAAAATATTTATTGGGTGTTTTCAAGGAAAAACTTTATGCAAATATCCACCACAAAAAAGAAGGCTGACCAACAGTAAGTAAAATTTACTATTTCACAAGATCACATCTTACGTAAAGTAACGGGGGTACTAATACTGGATTAGTGGAAGTCTTCAAATAGAATAAAAAGACTTTTAGATCCTCCTGTGCTTGTGGGCTAAACGACAGGCTTTTAGAGGTTAATTCGGTTGCAGGGAGTGATGACGCAACACAAGGTTTACTGACAAACTCTCCTTCACTGACAGTAAGTTTGTAAGGAAAAAGGGGGCTGGGCCTTTTGTTCCAGAACCGGCCAAGCTCTCCAGGGAGTGCGGGAAATCCCCAGTGCTGCACAAATGTGTGTCAATGCGCTGAGCAGCAAGAAATCCGAAACATTTTGACCCTTTGCATCCCCGATGGGCTAATCTTTAGGGTGACTTTAGCTGGTTTATTCACGGCGCGATGAAAACAAACACCGATCATCTACATGCATACCAACAGCGACTGTCATCGGTGACATTCATCTTCGGCTGTGACTTATAAGGGTTCCGTGATTTGTGTTGTCTGCCGCGAGCGTAAACGTTGATTAAACACGAATAAATGCGTAGCCGCGCAGAGCCGCCTGAGTGACAACAGTGTCGTGTTACTTAAATACTTAAAAAAATGACCATCTGTTAATATAGGCAAAAACTTACAGGCGAATATCCACACATGTGCACCGTAATATATATATATATATATATATATATATATATGGCTATAAAGTTGTGAAAATAAGGTTTATTCCTTTTTTGGTGGAGGGCTGAGGCTCTAAGTAACAGTTTGAAATTGCAGATCGCACAGGAAATGAGTACTATTGTGTAACTCGTGGCAGCTTTGATACCCACCATGGGAAGTGTTTTGAAATGTCTGTTTTCAAATCAGCAGCCTCTGCTTTTTATTCTCATTAAAGTTCATCGTTTCACTAATCGTGGAACCTTTAAACAACAGATTTTGCTCGCAGCCAAACAAAACAAGAAAACCCCGAGGTTATAAATGAAAACGTCACATGTGAGAAATATGTTTTCTAATCATGTTCAGCTATGACATCTAAAACTGTTATGAAACTGATCCTTTGTTTGCCATTTGCAAAAAATACAGGTAGCTTGGAATGCTTGTTTTCACATATCCCATCTTGCTCTCCTTTGAAACACACATACACACACAACTGAGAGTGAAGCTTGGCATCTGAACGCAGGGTCAAGCTACTTAACTGACACTCCTGGAGAATTTTAGGGGTTAAGGGCCTTGCTTGAGGACCCAACGGACATGTAAATATGCTGCTGGGGAACTGAACTAATGACCTTCTAATCGCAGCCGCAGAGACCTAACTGATTGAGCCACATGCCGCCACCCACAGTAAATGTTAGAATCTCTTGCCTAAAATCCTTTTTTTCTTATTTTCTTATTTTCTACTCATAAGTCTTTGAAGCCATTGGAAGGCTGTGTTCTCTTCAATCAGAGGCTTTGCTGATGCCAGGACATTGGATACGGTGATGAGTGGCTGGCAACTACCATCGCAGAACCAGACCAGACCCCAGGGATGTCTGTTTGGTCACGTGATTGGCTTGCAGGATCATCAGTTAGCTACATAATTAGCTCATGTGAACACCCTTTGGCAAAATGAAAAATTCCTGAACTGATATTCTAAACTTATCCACTCTGTCCAATATTTGCATTATGTTTGCAGTGAATGTGTATATTGTACTGTTTGCACATTTACTGTCATAATTGTAATAATATTTATTGTCTTACTGAAAGCCTCTTAATTTGTATTTGTGTTTCATTTATGTTTACTGGTCTCCGAAAGGACACGCAGGGTAAGATTTTCACAACATAGTGTAAACTGACCGTTTTCTGTGCATATGACAATAAATTCTGGTGTAATCGCTTGGTTGGCCCATATTGGCAGCTTATACAGTTACCCTCTTAGACAATACACACAGCTGCATTTCTTATTGAAAATACTTTTGTACCTTTTGTGTAAAATTAAGGGCTGCCCCCCACTTTGTCTGAGGGTAAAATTAATTAATCTGACCAGTTTCTGAACAAGCAGCAGGAGGACATTGTGCGGGAATAAGGTCTGTATTGGTTTCCAGAAGATGTTATTGACATGTCAGCACTTTTATTATTATTGCTGTTGTTGTTAATAGTAATAGTAAAAATAATAATATAAACCGACTACATTAATTTAAAAAAGTAAAGTAAATCTCGCTGCGCACGTACTACATGCGATTTCTGGAGTATATTCATTGCAGAATATAACTACTTCTTGGCGCTGTTTTACCCTGAAGAGTCCCTACAAATCAGTTTTGATTTTGTTTCTTTCTGCCTGTTTTGATTCCCATTACCTTCATGCATTTGCTTTTGATGAAGTCACGACGCGGATACTTTGAACACACAGCTCAGAATTTCCTAAACTGGGAGGCGATTCATCGAAAGGTGTAATTTTCCGCATTTGTTGCCTTGTCGTGCGTTTAGTGTTTTCGGTTCCTCCTGTTTATCTGTCACACGTTCACTTCAGGGCACGCTCGGAGGGAGCTCAGTGTGATAAGTTACCGCGTTTATAATGGGCTTAACACATTTTCCAATATAGAGAGCAATGCGAGAGAGCCTTTGCTCATTTTGTTTCACAAATCCTTTAATTTAAGAATTTAATTTTAATCTCTGTTAACCACTCTTCTAAATAGAACTCAACGTCCAAGGTCTATCTTATAAATGAAATTTTAGATGGGTTAAAACCTAATGAATGCATTGTCTGGTTCTGTGTTACCTTATCAACACTAAGATCCACATTTTTACTGCGTTAACGAAGTCCAAATTCACGCCTCCAAACTCACCGCCCTAAAATCTTCACCATCTACGTGCTTAAATCTTAAGGTGGTCTTAATGCGTAATTCGACCTTAAGTAGCAGACGAACCCGCATTCATTATAACGCAGTTTCACGGCTCGGCGTTCTAGAGAGACGCGCCCGGAGCTCTTTGCCCGGTTTTACATAGTAACCCAGTGCTGAACCGTGCCCTGGAGTAACTGATCTAATCCTGCCATTATGACGTGGGAAGGTCCAAGCGGTGTTGCAAGAATTCTTCCCATGTTGTTACTCAGCAATTATTTTAAGGAATCAAAAGTATCTAGAAAGCTGCACTTCTTCAAAATTACAATATTGATATCGAATAAATTATTCGGCGTAATGTGTGTAATAGATGACGGAGAACAAGATTGCTTACAAATTCACGTAGCATTATGTAGACCTGTTACGAAAGTATTTTTCATTGCATGGTAACTCTATTGCGACTAAAAAAAGAACATCTTTTGAATTTGTTTGTTTGTTGTATAAAACTCGAACTGGGGGAGATTGCTCATCTTTTTTTGAGTCAGTTCTGCGAATTTGGGTAAGAACAAAGGAAAGTAATTATGTAATCTGAGGAGACCACAATCTCCCTCCCAATTATTATCTAATCCAGTCAGATCGCAAGAAGCAAGTAGTATTGATGAAATGGAATATGTATGAGGTGGTCCCTGGGTCTCGCGGCCTCTGTGCGTCCGTGATCGGAAGGTCGGCAGTTTAAAAACAGTGGCCGTTGATGTCACCGTTGGGCCCTTGAGCAAGGATCTTAACCCCAAATTGCTCCAAGGACTATCTGACTCATCTCTCTCACTTGTATGCTGGGTAGATGCATCTGCCAAATAAATAAATGTAAATTAATATTTAAAAGCCATCTTAATTTTAGTTGATATCAGTTATTTATTACAAAACAGTCACAACAAAAACAAAATCTATCCACACTAAAAGTATTTTTTAAAGAAAGAAAAAGTAAAATCTTGAATACATTTTTATGTTTTACTTTAATATCATTTACAAATAAAACAAGACAGATATGTAGGTTAAGCTGATTAAATATAAATGACTGCAACAACCATGAATGTCAAGTCTTGTGACCTACTTCATGATAATTGCAGTTGTAGGGTGAATGGAAAGTTTTTATTGTGTTGCTGTGCAAGTAACTTAACAACTCTACAATTAATTATTTTTAAAGATATCCATGTAAAAACTTTAAAAATAATTATTATTCTTCAGAAAGTTTTTTTAAAGCACACAATCTGCTTGTTTGTCATACCATCTCAGTTCTTAAGAACTTGGGTCTTTGCTCTTTGACTTGTGCAGTATTTTGACGCCTCTGCTTCAGTCTGTCTGGATATTTTTTTTAGGAAGATGGACAATCCTCCTCTCTTGTTTCATACTTACACAGTTGTCATGCAGATATAACCTGTTTATTCCCTGATTCCAGTTGCACGCACGCAAGCACTCAAAGCAAACTCAACAGGTGTGTCAAAAACACTGTTCTCGGAGCCAATGTATCAATGCATACCTGACACACACCTTTCATAAGAAGCAGCACGGTACCTGCCCCTTTTGGGAGCGGGATTGTATCGTGTCCCATTGAAAGCACACCCTCCTCTCCCTTCTCTGCCGAAAGAGTGTAATGGGCATGTTTTAATCACAAGACGAAGTGAAAAGAGGAAGATGTGAGAATCAGCCACCATCTCCTGGAAACCCAAAATACAGCTGCATGTGTTTTCTGGACGCCAGCAAGGGTACATCGCGTAGCACATCCAGGAACCTTTATATGTGCTATTGTATGAAAGTAAAGCGAAAGGTGTTTTCTGGTTTGATGAAGTGTGACAGCGGACTGTGTATCGCAGAATAAACTTGTAACTTTGGCAGCCACCCCCCCCCCCTTTTTCCATCGGCCCTCCCATGACATAATGGTCCTCTTGAAATTTTGCCCTTTTCCCACCAAAAACCACGGGTAAGCTTGTAGGTCTTTAATAGTGCACAAATTGACCATAACTGAGCATTTCATTGCTGTGTTTGCTTAGGCCTTAACACATTGTGCTTTTTTTGTGTCTTCGCAATGCTGCTGATTTTTGGTCAGTTGCTGTCTGCAATACATTTAGGTTTCAGTTTTAGCTGTAAATTTATATACAGCCATTTAAGAGACTTTACAGATACGTAAAATAATATATTGCTTTAATGATTTTATTACTTGCTTTAATATTGACTTTCTATTTTTATATTAATTATTAACCAGGCTTGTTAATATTTAGATTTCCAGTATATTGGTGTCAGTCTTTAACATTGTTAAACTTTTCTTAAAAATATTATTATTTCATATGTGTTATTATGCTAGACCTGAATACTATGTATACTATAATGTATAACAGCTGCAAGTGTGGTTATATTTGTTTCTGCATTAATTTTATTTATCAAAGTGATTAAAACACAACTCTGTGCAGGAGCTAGAATCCCGGTATATTATCTATCAAACTTAATATGATTTCAGTGTAAATGTTGATTCATAAAATCCAGGAAACTCAGATGAGAAGTTTCTTCATTGGAAATAAACAACCACTACAGAATGAAATTCCATACCTAACAACTTCCTAATCCACTTACACATATCAGTTACAGGACTTGGGGCAGTAAAATCTTCAAACATTTTTTAACTATTTTATTGTGTTCTGGCTGTAATTGTACCTTTTTGCCTTATGCGTGTTATAGCTTTAAGCATTTTTGAATTATTTTACTATGTTCTGGCTGTAATTGTACCTTTTTGCCTTATGCGTGTTACAGCTTTGTACAGTAAATGCAAGGCTGACTTAGGTGAGGCTGACTTGAGCCAGACCCCCTCAGCCCTTCTGTATTTTCTAGTGTTTGTAAGCATTTTGCGTTTGGCGCATGCAGACAAACACGACTGTGTTGAAGTGGATCTTCCTACTTGTAAAGATATGCAACTGCTACAGTAATAATGTGAATAGTGGATAATAATTTGAGTCATTCACGCAGGTATTATGGGCATTTATTGTAAGGTGACCCTTGGTACCTACATCTGCACTGCTTACTAATATTTACTTAATACCTACATTCGTAAATACATAAATTGTAGTTTTTGTATTTTCTAAAGCCAAAATCTCAGACAACGTGCAAAAATGTTTGCTGATATTAAAATTAAAAGCAAATGTGATCATTACCATGGTCTTGCTAATCTAATGATCTGTCATTAAATTGGTTTGCCCGTTGATTTGCATACATGTCTGCAAAACTGACACTCAGGATTGCATTGGACCTAGTTCGCCTGTAGGCCTACCATAACAGAACAATAACATGCAGGAAAAACTGAGAGAACAAGGATGCATGGAACTCTATGGAACGCATACATCAAAACGGGGGATGATTAAAGCTAATTTAAATTATTTAATTGTGCACATTTAAAATTGAACCTCTAATATAATAATCTTGAATTGTCAGTATATAGTGTAAAAGAACCAATCCTCAATATATATTCAGCAAATTATATCACAAAAATAATAATTCTAATGACATATACCAATTTTCTCCATGCAGGTCGCTTGTAAATCCATATTTGCGTGTATTTGTGCCTTAATTGGTGCTGGCGCAATCCTTCAATTAATATGAATGACGTGGAAAATGAATAAAATATATTTATAAGCAGGTATGGTACTGTTAGAGGGGAAAGAAAATGGATTTAAACAGCAGTGTAACCTGGGGTAGTCGGTGCGGTGATTCCCCCTGAGTCTACACACCAGGAATGAGAACGTCAAATACGCGGTATCGAGTAGGCTGATTGGCAGTAAGCAAAAATGCGATAGTTTTTTTTTTTTACTCCCAGTAAAAACCCTTTTTTTCTGTCAGCAATCAAGTCATGTTTATTATGTTATATTGATGTTATACTGATCTTTATTTCTAATGGTCGTGCTAAGTACATCTACACTACAACGGATAACCTTTGGATTCTGATTATTCGAGTATCTTTGATGTTTGAGGAAGTATATTTATGTCGTATTACCAGTTAACGAAAGTTGCCACGACCACCCCAGCCTCATTTCACATGTTTACAAATTGATTAAAATGTATACCAAATTTCGACCGTTTAGAGGGTCCGTGAACAATGTAAAGACACGTGTTCTTTTTCATCAAAGTAAAAATATGTTTTATTCCGATAAAATATTTTATAACATTTTTAAAAATCGTACGCTTTACATCTTTAACAGATTACTTCATAGTATTGGCAATGCATTGAAGTAGTTACAGAGAGTTGCATCATACTCATGCAGTCCAATTCTTCCCATGACAACCATTTTAATGCAGGAGGGCGACAGTGGTATTTAAATAACATAATACTTGACATTGAGTCCAAAGGCGAACCGCGTACAAAAATAAAAAATACAGACATAAATAAAAATCACAGTGGCACGTCATAATTAAATGCACACACTGTTTTTTTCTCGCAACTTCTTTTCAGTTGTAAACAGTAAACGCGTTGTTTTTTCCCCACCTTTAACCAACTTTTTACAGTATATATCCCAGAGTTGAGCCATTGACTTTGAACCAGTTCACAGTTCCAGCCTGATCTGCAGGTTCTCAGTGCCCCCTTGCCTAAGCGGATCCGGGGGCGCAGGACGCCGCTAGCACTGTCCGGTGGCGGAGAGCAGGTTGCGCAGAGTGGCCAGCTCTCCGGACAGCTGCTCCACACGTTTCTGCAAACGGTGGTTCTCCGCCGTCAGCTCCAGCACCTTGTTCTGCGTCTCGATGTTGCGCAGCTTGGCTTTGTCCCTGCTCTTCCTCACCGCCAGGTTATTCCTCTCCCGTCTTTGCCGGTACTCGTCGCTGTCCTTATCCAGCCGCTTCTTCCCCTTGGTGGCCGAAGTCATTTTGCCGTTCTGCCCCGGGTTTCTTCCCTTCTCCTGCGGAGTAGGTGTCCCCGGCGGACTGGAGCAGGTGGAGGAGGCGGTAGAGATGTTGCCCAAGCTACCGCTTGGGTTGGACTGGTACTGCAGATACTGTCTCACCTCGTAGCCTGGAGACCCGTTGTCCATCCTGGCGTCTTCTTTATCCGGTCTGAAGCCGGCCTTTAGATAACCCAGAAGGTGCGGACTGAACACAGTGTCCACTCGGGTCTCCAGCAGTTCGGGGTAGCCCAGGATGCTCTGCTCTCTCGGGTTGGGGCAGCTTTCCTGCTCGTAGTTTCTGCAAACCTGCAAGGATGCCACCCGTTTGGCTTTGTTCTCTTCTGCGAGGAAATCTGCTAGAATATCCTCCCCACGCTGGTGGTGCAGGGCGTCGCTGTGTGATGCCTGCTGCTGATAGTGCAGGGTGGGATCCAGGTAGATGCTGAAGTCTATGGCTTTTTCGTGCTCCGCGATGCCCAGCTCCGTCATGGAGCCGTTGATCGGCTGCTTCCAGGCGCCGCTACTAACGTGACTGTTACTGCTCTTGCTACTGTGGAGAGCAAGACAATCCCCCTCGTAAAAACCGGCCACTTCCATGGATCTTAACACCCGCCGGATTGGGGGATCATCGGTTTCAGGGAGATAAACTCCCCGTCGACCAACTTTTTTCTTTCTTTGATTTTAAATTAATCTTAAGGCAAATCCGTCCTACTGCGCTTTGGTGCTGGGTGCCCACAACAAGTGAAAACGGTAGTAATTATTCAACTTAAATAATAATCTCCGCTTCAGATGCAGCCTTTAAGTTCAGCGCGCTACGCGTTAAATGCTCAGGAATTCAGTTTTGACAGCCGACTTGGACTTTATATAGGCTATAACAAATGTGGGCGTAGGGGCGGTGCTTCGCTATGGGTTGGGTTGCAGCTAGGCGCGTCTTACCAGTTTAGCTGCAAAAACCTGAAGTACCTTTTTTCAAACGCTTAAAGTGATAGTGCCGGAAATCAGAGTCACTCACATTGCAAGCAGCTAAATGTTCTTGTGTTTACTATATATGCCTTTCTATATCTTCAGACACGGGTATATACGATAAATGTATTATAAACATGTGGTAAAAGTGATACATTGTACATCGGGGTGAATACGTTGTCTTAGAAACCGCCAACAAGTTTAAGCAGAAAACCGTGACTTTTGATGCTCAGTTGGCTTTCAACTTTATAACAGGCCTACTACCCTATAGCCTAATACCTGTAAATGAGCTTTTTACAAAGTACACTTATAAGTCACATTTCCCCCCCAAGTCTATTATTAATAACTTAAATAATTATTTAAAGGAATTAGAATAAACCGAAGTAAAAAGGTAATAGTAGTGCATACAAATACATTAAAACACATGCAATTTATGTATGAAGAACATTTAAACAGCTTTGTTTTTTGATTAATATTTCTGGTTAAATTATATATGGGTTGTTTCGTGTTTTTAAGAATTGAACCGTAAAATATGTAATGACACAATGCCTCCTCAAACAGGATTGTACACCATTTATAAAGCCTACAAACATTTTTCGAAGCAGACTGTATGACCTGAAATAGCCCACATCCCGTATTCATTCATCAGAATATAACACTGACATCTAGTGGCACTTATTTTTACTGACTCGGTGTATGCATTTTTTATTATTATAATAATAACATAATAATTAATATTATTATTATTGTTGTCGTTGTTGCTGCTGGTGATATAGTAGCCCCAATTATTCTGATTTTATGTTTCCGACCTGTCCTTGCTACAAATGCTAAACATTATTAATATTTGCGACATTAAGATTGTAAATAATTAGATCACTTTTTTTCTGGCCGATACAAGGTTAACTGTCATTCGTTTTAATAGCGGATAATTTGTCTTGCATGGTTATAATGTTTATCCGGCATTTTTGCCTTTTATCACTTTTTTGCTAATATTTCTTACCAAACTTGCGGTGGGAAATTACTTTAGGAAATTTCGCATTTTCATCACTGAAGGAAAGAAGTCTACCCCTTCCTTCCCCAAATCCCAAAACATATATTAAAATTTTAATGCTGCCTCCGAGTAAATAGTTGTATACTAATTTTCATCTTATAAAATAAAACAAACAGCCGATGCTAAAGGAAGCTCACGAGTTAACATATTTTTACATTTTAAATACCAGTGCCCACTCAGGGCTAAGAACCAAGGGTAAATGCTTATTGAATATTGGGTGTCACTTCACACCTCAAAGGGTTTCGGTACGAATCTATACACTTGTGTTTGCTCTCCGTTTTGGCTTCCTTGTGCTTTTCTGGTTTCCTTGAACCACATTCCGACAACCTATACCTCAGGTGAACTTGATCAAATTATTTTTTATGTTGGACCCCCCTCCCCCGCATTCGTTCCACGAACCTAAATTATCGTATAATCGATCATTTATAATACAACAACAACTACTACAATAATAATGATGATAATAATAATAATGTAGTGAGATCACGCGGACAAAAAGTTGGAGGCATGTTACGGGGGTGGATAAACCTGCCAGTCAGAGCGATAGAGGCTCGGGCGTCACCCAGTTCAGGGAATATAAATCTGGAAAGTTGATTCCAGGGTGAGTATCTGTTTGGTTGGAATGTCAGTTACGATGGTTTGTCAAGTAAGGTTAACTTCGTGTACAAGGAATTAGATACAGATTTTAATTAATATTCCTCTGCATTATAACCTCGATTTTTACTATATAAACACCCACACGCACAAAGATTGACTGTGTAGACACGCAACACGCCCCCGTCCAAACTTAGGGAGGGGACACAAACTATTACACAGGAAATGCATTTTAAAAGCAGAAACAAAGATGTCTGACAAGACACCCGATGTTGTCATAGAGCTGGCCCTGCGGCCAATGTGAAAGAAACGCCGTGAAGCCACAGCTGGGAGTCGCACATCTCGTGAGTGATGTATTATCTTGAGGTCTGCCTCACTGTAATTGGCCGGGAAAGGGTGTGGACCAGAAATGCGGCCTGCCTCGACGCGATCCGATTGGTTATATAGGCGTAAACCCACTAATCGCACGTCGCCAATTGGCCGATGCGGATAGCGAGGTTAACGCGACCGGGCCTCGGCCAATGGGGAGTGAGTGCTCTGAGGCGGGCGTAGTAGTAGGGCTGAAATTTTAGCGATCCTAGTGGGTCGAGAGTGCTGGGGAAACATGGCGAGTGCGGAGAATGGAGAAGGGTGTATGCAAGACACCGAACAGGAGCCCGAACCGAGCGGACCGGGCAGGGGCGAGCACCGCTGGGGTCCGCAACATGCCGGGGCTCGGGAGTTAGCGAACCTATATTCTCCAGGTGAGAGACAAGGAAGAGGTTGCATTTTACGTTTATTTTTTGAACCTGGCGTCCGCGCACGTCATCCAAGGTATTGGTATTGGGATGAGAACAATCACTCGATGTTGGGTGTAGAATGAAACACCACGCCTTCCTATGAAAATTAATTTCTAGTTTTATTTCGTGGTTGTTGTGTCAGGCTTTATACCGTTATCCGATTTGTGTAAGCTACTGTTTGTGCCATATTGGATGATTTTGCCTGGCGGTAGACGCCTGATCCCTTGGTCGCTGATCTGACGCTGATTTGACGCTTTTCTGTCGGTTTTTGACGGCTTTTCGGATCTCATTATAGTGTCCAGGTGACGCCGGTTATGCGGCTTCATTTCGGCTGATGCGTAGCTGGCAGTTTAGGCCGAGCCTCCGCAAGTAAGGATCCTTTCTGTGCTGCGAATGACAGGGTCAAGATCTACATCTTTAATCCCTATTTGCCTGCCTTTAACTTTTGAGTGAATTTGTTTTGCTTTTTCCCTGCGTTAAAGGCATATTTTCTAGTAAAATGCATTGAGAGGTGTCGATTCTATTTCAGCAGAAGTGCTTCTCTTAAGATCACAAACCAGTTTCTTTGAAAATGCATTTTTTTTCTTTTTCAATCTCAGGCTTAAATGCTTCTCTGCTCTCGGTATTTGGAGCACGACAATTATGTCTTCTAGAGTGTCTATGGGATTGCTTTCACACATTTAATAGAGATTGTTTTCCTGCCTAGTCATAAACTCTGAGGTGTTTTAAGCTTTCAAATATTATGGCATTTTTTGTTTCTTGTCCTACTGGGTCTGAGGTAGAACTTCAGATGAGTGCTGAGCCTGAGTCAGTATCCTTGTGGTTTTGGGTTTATTTCTATTGCTTGGTCATCCTGGACAGTTTTGGCCCTGAATACAGTCAGCTGGATGGCTTTGGCTCATTTCATGTTTGATTCCAAGCTGAGCTGTCATGAGATCAGGGACAGAAAGTGTCAAGAACTTGGAGCTGGATGCATTTATAGGTTTCAGATTTTTAATGAGGCGATGAATAAATCCAGCCTGACTCCACCATATATGACCGTGACCCTGCTTGGCCTTTGAAGCACTGCCCAGCATGCAGACCTGTACTGGTAACCCCCCCTCCCTCTGTACTTCCCTTTCCTAAGGTGATTTTGTGTTGTATGTAATTACAGTAGCATGTTCCCTCATGCCTCAGTGGATGAAGCAGGATGCAGCGGTTAGTTGGTTTCTCTGTTGCCCTTAACCTTAAAAATGCTTTTTAGGGGGAAAAAAAAACCTTCCATTTTTAAGCTGAACGGATTGCCTTTGGTCTGACCAGAGTTCTGCTGTTTCCGTACCCATCTGATACGCCATATTAAATTGCCAAAAAAAAGCAAAACAAATGCACAGTACAAAAAGACACTGCACAATATATTTGTTTAATTGATTTTTTTTTTCTACACTGGAGACTCTGTTTTTTTTTTTTTTTTTTTTTTTTTAAATTTGTGACTTGTATTGTGCCATCTTTTGCACTGTCTGCACTGCGCTGCTGTTTGTCCCGTCCCACCACGCACCTGTCCCCTGTTTTAACTGTGGCATAAGAATTTCACTGTGTTCCTCTGAACACATGACAGTAAAACACGGAACTCTATTTAAAAACCATTCTACAAGGTACTAAAAAAGTTTGTGCTGTGACGATATTTATTTGAACCTGAAGTGAGGGTTCTAAGCTTTTTAGGAGCTATAAGGGCTTCGTCGAGTGATCCTTTGTTGGCTGCCATGGAATCCTCTTGATTCATTACATGACAGTTAAAACTGCTGGCGCCCACACTTTCTGGGAGCTTGGCATCTCAAGGACGTAAGGAGAAGCTGCACTCCTTAACGGGCGTAGTGTGTGGCCCGGTGGATTAGGACGTTGTGTCTGTGATTGGACGGTCACCAGTTCCAGTCCGGTGATAAGTGGAGTGGCTTCACCATCGGGCCCTTGAGCGAGGCCCAATTGTATGACGCTTTGCATAAAGTCACCTGCTAAATAATAAATGTAATGTGAGGTGTATAGTTAAGTGTAAACAGCATGTTGCTTTGCTTGAAATCTGTACAAGTAACATGACCTTAATAATTACTGTCAGTAATCCGTGGGTGAGGAGGGTGGCTTTGGTGGAGTTTACCCTGGGCAGCTGTAACGTACCACACCCACCCACTCCTCCTGGGTTTACGTGTGCTTTACTGCCCTCGTTTCAGTGCGCATATGGAGGTGTACTGTCATTATGGTGGCACGATAATGCGCCCCCCCCCCATCCATTTTATAGTGGGGGCCAAAGGGTCGGAGGGATGTGGGGAGGCAGAACTGGTGGGGGTTGGCCTGAGCTGGGGGCAGGTAAGGCTGCGGAGGCTTTTAGGGCCAGGTGAGAGGGTTTGCTAACGGCGTGTGTAAACAGGCTTGAGCAGTAAGGCATTTCCTCTTGTTCCTTGGACCGTGTAACTCGAATGACTCTGCCTGCCCACGCCAGCGACCGGATATTTAATTGTCACATACATGAGGGCGGGGGCTGGCAGCTCAAACTCCTTCAGGTCTGTGACAATAAATAGTCAGAACGTTGCCATCGGTAACTAAACTGAAAATAGTTTCAGCTCTGTTGGCTCGGAATTTAAGGAAGCGGACCCGTGGCCAAACGCGAAGCAAAGGAATTTTCAGGAACTGCGTAAAGCCGCGTAAGTGGATAAGATGTAGGCTTGTGAAACCGACGGTAGCTGTGCTTGCCGTTGCTGTCACTCGAGGGCCGTGTTGGGTTAGCAGTGTTTGACAGCATTGCCCTAAACCTGCCCAACAGGACTTTTGGCAGCCTCATCACATCTGGTCTTATTAAGGCTGCTATTAAAATGAACAAGCAGAAGTCATTTGTTGCAATCACCTGGTTTGTGTTTTTTTTTTTTAAAAAAAAAAATAAAACTAAACCGATATGCTGTGTAGGATTTACCTGAAGCATCTATGTAAAAACCATCCATCTTGTATGAGAATTAGGCAACAACAACAGACAAGAAAACAGGGATTGCATGGCTCACTTAATCCATGCGGCATTGTTCTCCGCGACATGTTGAAAGCGCCATTGTGCCGGTCGCTCGAAAATTGTTCAGGCCCCACCCACCATTTTATGCGAACAGAGCAATCTTTGTCACCCGCAGGGATCGCAAACAGGTGAAAACTGCGCTTTCTAACTTTCGAAAGAACTTGAATGAATTATTGCTAGTCCAGCCAGTGTTCACTAATTGTTGAATGTGAGGAAGCCCGCAAACAGGCAAGATGGGGAGAAGATGGTGGCAAAGGTTATCTGGCATCTAGTTAATTAGCTTTTATTGGTGACCTCGTGCACTCAGGCTTGTAAGTAGAGAGCAAATCAACTTTCCATCTTTTTTTTTTTTTTTTTTTACCGTGGAGTATTGTTGTGAGATTTGATATCTTCATTTTAACATTTTTTTTTTGGTTCGTGTTTCTTCTTTGGGATCTGGGACTTAATTACTGGAATCTGGCACATCATTTTCGTGTTTTTGTGAATGATTTCTGCTACTGTCGGTTCTGAATGAATGTGCTGATGCAGATGCAGGAGACTGAGCAGAAGCCTCTTTCCCCGACTGTAGGAAAAAGGTGCCAGGAATGGATCAGTGTCGTTCTCTGCTTCTCTCTCATGGCCTTTAACTTCTGCTACCTTATTGCCAACTTCCACCTGGGTCACGCCTGGTACATCCTGCTTGGCATCGGTGAGTACTGGTATTATGTGTAAGAGAGAGAGAGTGGGGGGTGGAAGATCATAACAGTTTTACTCGTACACAAAAGTTTCCTAATGCCTTCAGAACATGATTGGTTATCTCCCTCTGTAGAGCAGGTGGGTCCAACAACTAGAGGTGGTTGGACTAAGGTGTCTTGGTCCTGCTCCTCTAGGAGCTTGGACTCGCCTTTTTTGCAGTCTGATTGGTTCAGAGAGAGAACCAATCATTTTCTTTCTGCCCTCAGGACATTTTTGTGTAAGCAAAACTCCCACAAGAGTCTGTCTTTTCATCCAAAATTTACAACCACTCCCTCTCCACACTTGTAAATGCAGCACAAAGAAATTCGAACATGCAAACGTCAAACACAGAGCCATGGTGGAGGTTCAAACCCTGATCTCGGAGGTGTGAGCCAACAGTGCAAACCACTGCGCAACCAAGTCTTTCATCTTTAATATATATTTGGTAACACTGCCAGATTGGAGACAGCATGTTGCTGCTGTGTTTGAAACTTCTTGCACATATTTTAAGTCATCAACGCGCATGTTCTATGTCATCCACAAAATTGGCAGCCTTTCATTTGATCAATCAAAAATACCAATTGAGTAATTGAGAGTGTAATTTGGCTTGTGTGTGTGTGTGTGTGTGTGTGTGTGTGTGTGTGTGTGTGTGTAATATAATTGAATATAAAATACTATAATTGTCTGGTTGGATGATTGTTTCATGTTCTAAATGTACTAGGTCAGCATTGGCAGAAGGCAGGTTTGTTATTTTTTTTAATTCTCCCCATCATGCAGACCCTAAGTGTTCAATTCCTCTTTAACATTTCCCAGAGCTCTATAGTGTTGTTTAGGTGCTTCTCTGTGGTCGTTGTGGTCTTGTCTACAGTCTTGTATGTTTCCCCTGGAGACCGTTGATGTAGATGGCTGTTATTCTCATTCGCCCCTCTTCAGTGGCCGGGATCCTGACGGCCGATTTCGCCTCAGGGCTGGTGCATTGGGGTGCCGATACCTGGGGCTCGGTGGACTTGCCCATTTTTGGAAAGGTAACGCCCCCTATCTCTCTCTGTCAGTTTTTGTACTTCCTGGACGAGCAATCCATCCATCTCCCTGACAGTGTCGTATGCATAATAGAGCAGCTTTCTGTACAGTAATCACATTACACTCAGATAAACTGAAGGTGACCTTGGCTGGTTGAAGGCATTCTTTGGTAACTTAGAATCTGAAACAAACTTGCAAAATGAAATCAGGGCTTTAAGGAGGCTATGACTTTGAATAGGATATAGTCAGCACCACCGGGTTTTTCCACTTTTATCATTTAAATATGCTAAATTGAATTTTTAGTTGTTTTAGTCAAACTAAAATAGTATTTTTTAC
>JAODKF010000116.1:20443245-20456787 GCA_026779585.1 Mormyrus proboscirostris | reverse complement strand
CCCGCCCACCACCCTCTCCAGACTTGGGCTTCACCAGCCGTGTTCCTAGTAGCAGCAGTGCATTGAAATTCCTGCCGTCGAGCATTCCGTCTATTCCCTTGGCTTTCCCAGAGCCTCCCATCACGACCGGCTGTGTTCCGACGTGGGAAAGCGGTAAGGGAGGAGGGGGTCCGCGTTGCGTGGACGAGGCATCACGTTCACCGAAAAGAACTCGCCCTTAATCTGTTTTGCTTTGGATATCGGTCGTCTCTCTCCTTCCCTGTCCAATTTCCTGAGCTGGTACTAGTGTCCACTGAGAAGAAAAATAGCCATCACCCGGAAGTGGTGACCAAGCATGGATCGTCTTCTGCCTACTGTACGACTGCAAGGTCAACTTAACATCTGTATTTTATAGAAAAAAAAAATACACACAAAACGATACTTGAAGAACAAATACACGCCTTTCAAAGTAATCCCTGAGCTGCTTTATTTTTTAAATTTTTTTAAAACATCATCATCATACCATTATTATTTTTTTTTTTTTTTAAGAGAATACGAAAATTAACATCCAAAAGACTGGCTGTGACATCAGCTGCCTCACTCTTTTTGCCATCCTCATCACTTGTCATGTTTCTCCGATCTGAGTGTCCGCCAGCCCACACACCTCGGGAGTTCCTGGACTGGGAGCCGCCACAACGCTTGAGGCTCTTTGGAAGGGGCCCTGCGCTTCGCAGATGACGTATTCTATCCCCTGTGGCTTTGCATACAAAGAATACCTTTCCTTACCAACACCAGGCTCCGTGGGATTCCTGCCCAGTTCACTTTGGGACCAGGGGGCGCTGGCCTTATTTCTGCTGCCCCATCTATTATTTATTTTTTTGCTCCCCCAATATTATCCCTATTAAAGTGTTTTGGCCACTTGGCTCTGTCTACTTCTAGTTCTGTCTGTCTGCCCTTAAGGCTCCTGGTGGATCTCCAGCTGTTCCTCTGAATTTGGTGGTGCTCTAAAACCCAGCAAGGGGCGCTGCCCTGGCCCAAAATCATTTACTCTGAGCTGAATTTATGGGCTGGCCTCGGATTAGCTGGCTGTCTGTTTTAGGGTGTGGTCTGTGGAATGTATAAACTTGAGTAAATAAACATCTGCTAGGATTGGTAGCTAGGTTTTAAATTGTGATAGAAAGGAATAGTATGTGTGTGTGTGTTAAAATGCGGCGTAATTTGAAACGCAGCAACCTTAAGACATGCATAAACATGCAGATGTTAAACAAAATTACATGTAAATGGAAGCGTCCCCCAACTCTGCTGAACAGCCAGGCTGATGTTCGCCATCACAAAACTTCCCATTAAGGAAAAAATATGTGTTTGGGACACAAACGTTACAGACAAATGAAGGAAGTGATTATTATTATTATTATTTTTGAGTGTGTCTGTGTGTGTACCTCTGTTAGTATGTTTGTAATATTGTCATTTGCTTTTCCCAAAACTCAGTAACGGGATAAAGGTAATAGGTAATAAAGAAACTTAAGCTTTGTTCTCGACCCAATGCCAAAAACTGTAAACGAATCTGCATGGGTCATTATATGATGATTATTATTATTATTACATGAAAAACGTAGCTAATGTTTTTTTATTAATAAGATGTACATAGCTTAGCTAATGTACCGTTATAGCCATATTTAGGAGGTAGAGCCCTCATTAGCTGAATGAGTAATGGCTGTTTGGCTTATGGATGCTTTTGCATGACAGAAGCTCCATAATTACCTGAACTGGACTTACCCTCCCCGATACTGCCAACACACTTGGTCAGCAATTGAGACCAGTGTAGAGGTGCCAGTTTGTTAGCCAAAATGTGTTTTTCGTGCCGGTTTGTTGGCCAAAAAGGCATCTGATACAATGTGTCGGGCGTTCTTGATTGGCGTATGGCTTCAGACGTGTTTGGTGTAAGCTTTCTGGGAAAAGTCAAATCAGGGTCCCGTTTTTATTGAAAATGTTGAAAAGCATGTAGATCCTTGGGTTTGTGTAGGAGCCAGGACCGAGACGAAGGATGCTTACTGACAAATAAAGCGAGCAGTGTACGTATTAACAGCCAAGCCACACTGCCGTACAGAGACGCAGCTTCTGTGTTTCTCCTCAAAGGGCAAGCAAAAGCTGAAGTTCTTCAGACGTCGTGCCATGCTTCTCGCAGGCGTGGTGTCGGGTAATCGCTTGCATTAGCTAGGGAAGTAGGTTCGGCTTTGTGGATATAATTGAAATCTTTGCACTTACCAAAGAAACCAGTGGCTACAATCTTTAGGTTTTATATGCTTCCCTCACCATTAATGCATTCAGGTCAAATGGGATATTAATAGTTTCCCTGGATACTGGAATATAAATAATTGCTCTGTACTTCTGTGTGTGTGTGTGTTTTTTTTTTTTTTCCTCCCTCCTCTTTTGAGTTGCCATTTTAGAACACTTAAATCCAACTGATGTTTAAAATAATGTGTCTTGAATTGGGAAGCGCACAACTTTTTCTGTAGTAGTGGGAACTTGCCTAAATGTTTTAATTTAGTTTAGGATAGCTCTCCCACCGAGTGAAGTCGACACCAGAAATCGAGGGTGCAAAGATGTGCTGTAAGAAGGACTTTGAACAACACATTGCCTGAATGAACATTGGCTTTGTTTTATCGCTCCAGGCTTCTGCCGTTCATATTTTTAACTGTTACATACTTCTCAAAGCCAAGATGGGGTGGGACAGTCGGCTTAATAATTATATGTGTTGCTGTAATAAGACTGAGGCAGTGAAAGTCATTTACCAATGTCCCGCATTTCTGATCGCTCCCTGGACGGCTCTCCGCTAACATTCTAAGCAAGTCCTGACTGCTTAGGTGTGTCCTCTGCTGGGCTGAAGCCGCAGGCATTAATAGACTCACACCGATCTCCATGTCGCAATGTTTGCTGCTGAAGATAAGCAGATGTATGCTTCCTTAGCTGGTGCCGTCTGTGCGGGTTGGTCTGCCGACGCGAGGGAGCTGTACAGTTACTCACTGCGGCTCGCTCGCTTTAATATTATGGGCTCATCTCGGCAGAAATTTGTCTAAATGTGGACGTTTGATCACTCCGAATACTTGGAAAGAGTAAAATTAGGCTACAGAGCTGGTAATATGACGTGGGGGAGGAAGGAAGTGATGACTGACTGTGGAAGTACGTTTGACTGTTTTTGAAGGTGCATCTTATGAAATGAGATTAGGTTTCCAGTATTTATTTACTTATATATAATATAGTAATCAGTAAACTCCCTGATCACTGATCTTTTGATGGTAAGACCTTTATTTGGTCATATATAATTGGGTGTGATTTCAGTGGTTTTCACCATGAATGTATATTTCAGAGTGAATTCATAACAATAACAGAATCGCAAGGAAGAAATGTACCTCACAAACTAATCTTTCAAATGTAACATTAACCTTTTGGGTAATTTTTGTTTTTAAAATATTCTCATAATTCATTTGAAAATGTTAGACTGACATTTTACTGTGGGATTATTTGAAATGTGTGGACTCTTCCACTGGATATAAGGCATTTCTGCAGGAATTATCAGTGTTTGTGGGGTTTTTGGTGAAGTGTGCAGCGACGGCTAAATATTGTAAATATCAGAAATAATACCTTGATGCCTTTTCGTTTTCTTACAGTTGGGAGACTGTAATGTTACAATGTACATAATATATTTATAAGGAAACTAAATAAACAACTTGCATACTATCAGTCTGTGTTTTTTTTTTTTCTCTCTTCTCATTATAATCAGTGTCAGTTAGGTTACACCAAACTGACACAAATGGCTGGTATGTATAAGCCAAATGTGTGTAGATATATAAACCCATATGTATAAGCTGAGTTTTTACACATGTATAGTGTGAAATAGGGGCAGTGTGACACTCGGGATGATCTGCCTGTGATTGGAAGGTTGCTGGTTCAAATCCCAGGGTCGGTAGAGCAAGGCCCTTAAATCCCAATTGCTCAAGGGACTGCCTGACCCTGCATTCTCCCAAATGTAAGTCCCTATATGGATTAAAGTGTCTGCTAAATATGTAAAATATAGCTGGGAATATGGTATTCACCTCATTGTTGAGCCAGCTCGTAATTTTTTTTTAGTTTCCTGGGAAATGCTTTGAATGAAAGTGACTCCTTCCAGTTTTCACGACAGCGAGCTGAATGACAGCCGTGTTTTAGAGGCACTGGAGCGGCACGAGGCCCAAGTGTCATGTCAATGGTTCACAGTGCTAGTGATTGTCCAGATCCTGGCCTGCGTGTGCAGAGGAAGCCACACATCAAATCCGATGTCCTAAGTTACAAGTACTAATAATAATACGCTGGGTTTCCATTCGGCGCCATGGTAACAGCATCACCTAAACAAAGCCATTAAGGAGGGAGGGGTTATTTAAAAAAAAAAACTGACTTATGCTACAGCTTCAGGAATTAAACTTGATCTTTAAGATGTAAAATAATGCTTCATTGATAATTGGATTTATCCAGATTAGATTAACTTTTATATGCTATTCATTATTAAACAAGTACAGATTTTTTAAAATTTATTATAAGATGAGCTTGAATGCATCATGGAATTAAATGTTAATATTCTGAAGTTTAAAAAGCTTAAACATGGTTATTGTTCCATGTTAGTTTGAAACCTCATTAAATATGAATCCTCTGTTCCTCTTCAGCATCAACAATCAAATCGCCTGCATAATGGTTAAATATGTCTCTCGCTGCTGCCTTATTCAGATGTTGACTCTTCTGTGTGTGGAGTTTGTACAGCGTTGGGTTTCACTTCCTCAGGTCAGAGACATGTGGTTAAGGTGACAGGCATCTCCAGCTCGCCCCCAGTGTGAATGCATGAGCTGTACACTGGAATACCCCTACCTAAGGCTCCATGCTATGGAGACCAGCCATGGAAATATGAGGCAACACTGCTTTGCAGAGTCACGCTGCTGCCCATTATGCTGTAACAAGGTTAAAAATATGTCGCTGCTGAAGTAATCTGTGTTACTATCAGAGTTGGGCAATTCAGGTCCAGAGAGTCAAAATCCAGACCGGGATTTCGTTTCAACCAACCAGTTGAGCTTGAAGACTCACAGTCACAGAGTATTCAACTGATTGGTTGAAATAAAATCTCGGTCTGGACTTTTACTCTCTGGACCTGAAATACCCAAGTCTGGACATTATATACCACTTAACTGCTGCAATTCGATGCAGCACTTTTCCATTTTTTTTTACCATAATTAATTTGATTAGAATTATTAATAATAAAACTTTACATGGGGTGACATGGTGGTGCAGTGGTTAGCACTGTTTCCTCACACTTCTGGGACCCGGGTTGGAGTTTCCGCCTGGGTTACATGTGTGTGGAGTTTGCATGTTCTCCTTGTGTCATTATGGGGTTTCTTCCAGGTACTCCAGTTTCCCCCCACTGTCTAAAGACATGCTGAGGCTAATTGGAATTAATAAATTGCCCGTAGGTGTGCATGTGTGAGTGCATGGTAACAGTGTGTGAGTGTGCCCTCCGATGGGCTGGCCCCCTGTCCAGAGTTGTTCCCTGCCTCATGCCCATTGCTTCCGGGATAGGCTTCAGACCTCCCGCGACCCAATAGGATAAAGTGGTTGGAAAATGAATGAGACTTTACATATTGAATTATTATTATTGTTGTTGTTGTTAAAGCAGCTACTACTGCTAATAATGATGATGATGATAACAACAAGAATAATAATAATTATTATTGAAACCAGCCACACACACTATGCAACAGCAATTCAGGGTGACACCAAGAACTGGGTTGGAAAATTCTGGACTAGACAAGGACACTTTTGGTCAGGTGAAGACAATATTTATCACTCAGGAAATGGACAGTAAAGAACAAATAGCATGGCTTTCATAGACAGGAAGGACTTTGGAACAAATGTAACTGGATACAATGCAGTGAATGAATAGCTGATACCAGTTTGATTTCATATATACCCCTTCAAAATGACATTTATATGGGCTTATGCACAAACAACATTAAAGAAACTGTAAAGCATTATGAGCTCTTCCAGGTGGAAATGAACAATATGTTGCTGGAGACTGAAGGCTAGAATGTGAAAGTTGGAAACGAGGATGTCAGAAGTTCTACAGGCCAGCCAGACCTTGAAAGTGTGGCTTTGTATGAGCAATTAATCGCTTCCTATAAACACAATGGCCTCTTCAGCGTCAATACATTCTTCAAGAACCCAGATCAATACAACAGAGCATCACATAAATCAAGTAGACTGTATTATCAGTGCCAAATGACATGAGCTGCAGTGTTCAGGAGGAGAGAGGTAAGGAGTGTGCACTGACAGTGCAGTGCAGTGTTCTTTGACCTACCACATGACAAACCACTGCCACACCCACCACATGACAAACCACTGCCACACCCACCACATGACGAACCACCTCAGGGGTGACAACCTGAGTGCAGCTGTGCAGTGGGTGACACTTCAGCACCACACTAGTCCAAACGGAACGGTGTGAGTTTTTCCCAGTGGCTGGAGTGTCGATCCTGCCACCACACAACCAGTGATAACATGACCAATTTGTGATATAGATCATGAACGACTTATGAAACCTGTAGAATACACCTAACTGTCTTCAAAGAAAATATCAGAAACTATTATGAGATGCAGGCCCTACTTGACATAGAACCGGTGGAATGGTGGATAGAATTCAAAGTATTTATTCAAGGAGATTCTGAAAAAAATGAGAGGCAAAGAGATCAAATTGGATGACACAGAGCACAAATGGGCAAGATTAAATGAAACGCCAAAATCAGAAAAAATGAAGACCTCTTAAAAGTATTATGAAGAAAATTCCAGAAAGCTGCATCGAAAGACAAAATGTAATATTACAATAACATTTGAAATGTAACAATAAGGAAATAACCACAGTATTTCCTGTAAGTCTTTATGAATGTGAACGCTAGACAGTGGAGAAGTGGGATAGGCTGACACCTTTGAACTAACTCTGGTGCTTCGTATGAATACCATCAAACCGCAAGAAAAGCAGACAAGGATATTTCTGGTAAAAATCGAGCCAGAATTTTCACTCAAAGCACATGTCATCTTGTTTTGTGCATATTAGGCCTACTGTGCAAATAGTTGATATTTATTATTACTTGCACTTTTCCACGACCCACTATCCATATTACATACTGTGTATGAGTGTACATATGCACTACTGCTGTATTTTAGTGTTTTATCCATTTATTTTATTTTTTGTATTCTTATTCTTGTATTTTTTATATTGGTATTACTCTTGTACTCTTTTCTTGTTATCCGTTTTGAGCTGTGGTAACACACAAATGTCCCCACTGTGGGATCAATAAAGTCCTATCTTATCTTATCCACAACAGGCTGGATGGTCAGCCATCATAGCAATGAATATGCCATTGCAAATCCTGAACAACCAGACAGAATACAGGACAATCTGGAGGAATGCTGTCTATCTGATCATCAGGAATGTATAAGAACATTGTTATTGTTAATTCCCCTGCTAGCACTACAACTGCTAACTAACTGCTACTGTAGTGACTAACTGTGACTGAATACTCGGAACACGCTGCAGGGTTAACAGGCTCGGTTAGTGCACGCCGCGGGGCCGTGCCCGGGCATGGGAGCGTGCGCGTTCCCGCTACAGAGCGACAAGATGGCGGTCGCCGCCGGATCAGGTAAACCTAAGTCCCACTAACAAAAGATAATTACACATCACGGCGTGGCGAGACTAGAGCATCTTTTGGCTCCCTTTCGTGTAGGATCCGAGGCGGCAGCTTCCCTTTTCGACCCCCGGCGCGGCTACGGCGAAGGCGGGGGGCGTTTGCCGTGTTTTTTTTCGGCGCATATCTTGACAGCGTCCAGGGTTCGGACGGGCTGTTTGGTAGCCATGGGCTTTGTGCCGCGGCGTCGTTGAACAGTTGTCGATGCGGGAAATCGCGTCTTTGCGTCCTTTCAGATGCTTTTCCAGTTAGCCTGACTTGTTATCTTGGCGTATCGATGGCCCGCGCCGCGTCATACGTGTGCAGTATTATGGACGCCGTGCCAGCCTGCAGAACCGGCTCCCCCTAACCCTAACCCTGCGGTTTGGTGATCCGAGACCGGGGCTCGGTCCCCGGGTATAGCCGGGTCCCTGAAATTATAAATCGCCCAGTCTGCAATCAAACGCTCCACTCGGATGATCCCTGATCGCAGCCTCTAGGTCTGGCCTGCCGGGATCACGGATCCCTGTTTGCGTCCCCCTGAGTCTGGCTGATCAGGGCTGCGTTATCAGAGCAATTATCGGCGCGGCTGATTTTCGGTACATGCGCGGATCGTTATAAATATGGGCGATCAGCTGCAATACAGCCCCCCAAACACCAGCCCGTGTGTAATATGCGGTAGCATGTCCACTTGCATGTTATGCGCTGCGTGCAGGGCCGGTCTATATGCGACATAGATGGCCGCCTAGGGCGCAAAACTTCTGAGGGGGCACCGACTTGCCAGCTAATTTCACTTTGCTTCGGACTGGGGGGCGCCGGCGTTGATGTTCGCCTAGGGCGCCACATTGGCTTTGATCGGCAGTGGCTGCGTGTTTTTGTTAAATTTACAGCCGCATACATTGACAGCACTTCCTTTCTTCATTTACACTTTCTAATAAGTTCAGTTGCAGGGTTTTCAGATCCGTCACCTGTATCATAAGGTGCCCGGGATACTGACACAACATTTTGTTAACATTTTAAGTAGCCAGAATGGAGTATAAACTGAAATGTATAGACTCCCTTTGGCTGGCGTTTTTGTCATTGCATAATGTGTGTATAAGGTCAATAAATAATCAAAAGCAATAAGCAATAATAATTTAAGTGCTTTGCCTCAGTACCTACCCAAGAAAGTGTTGTGTGTCTGCTATTTGTATTAGTTTATCCTTTTTGGGAAGTATTTAAAAGCATTTTCTTTACAGAGTTTATGTCATGCCAGTATTTCTCAACACATCAGTGTGTCCCCCAGATAGTCCACGTTTTTGCTTCCTCCCAACTCCCAGGAAATTGGTAGGGAGCAGAAACGTGGCCGTCTGGGGTCCCTGGGGACCGGTTTGAGAAAGGCGCTGTATAGTATCGCTTTTTCAGAGGATGAATAAGTTACTCCCTTGTCTTCTGTGTTTGAGATACACCCTGCACATTAATATATCTAACATAATAGTGCTGCCGCTATCAGGAAAATAAGTTGTATGTTTTTGTGCAAAACCATGTGGATGTTAAGGTACTGCTGTATTTATAAATATTATTCTGTGCTGTAATTAGTGTACTTGCCAGAAGGCACTGAGATTAACGCTCTTTGAACCAAACTCACTGAACCCTGAACAGCGATGCTCTGTGGCGACTCTCGCTCCCTCTCCTCCATGAACATTTGTGATCCTATTACCCCCTCCGTAGAAGCAGATGTGTCTTGTCCTTGGTGCTTTTGGGGGGGGGGGTCCAGGGTGATTGGAATGGCGCAGCTAGGGACACCGTCCGAAACCCCCCCTGCATGTTTTCTCGTATGTCTACAGGCGTGAAGGTTCCTCGTAACTTTCGGCTGCTGGAGGAGCTGGAGGAGGGTCAGAAGGGGGTGGGAGACGGCACGGTGAGCTGGGGGCTCGAAGATGACGAGGACATGACCCTGACTCGCTGGAGGGGGATGATCATAGGGCCTCCTAGGGTGAGCCTTTTACCGTGTTTTGTCATAGTGACAGAGGTGACGTCCGCATCCCGTCTGGGGCTTCCCCCGCTGTGTGCCCTGCAACTGTGATAGATGGATGTACAGATCAAGTCAAGCTGGCTTTACTGGCATACCTCCTATACACAGGTATACATTAGCACTCAAAGTTCAAAAACACAGGGCAGTGAGAAAGGGGGGGGGGGGACACATGGGTTTATATACATACTGCCATGTGAATGTATGCTATCGATAAGCAGTATGGCGGCAGCCTAACAGAATGGGATAAACAGATAATAATAATTGATGTATTTACATATAATTACAATAATAATAATTCTTATATAACAGCAGCCTAACCGAATGGGATAAATCGATGAACCATAATAATAAGAACATAAGATATTTACAAACGAGTGGAGGCCATTCAGCCTATCGAGATCATTTGGGGAGAACTTAACTAATAGCGTAGACTTGTTAAAATCTTACCTAGCTCTGATTTAAAGGAACCCAGGGTTTTCGCTTCCGCTACACTAGCAGGAAGACTATTCCATACTCTAACTGCACGCTGTGTAAAGAAGGGCTTCCTCAAATTTGTTTTAAAATGTTCTCACGCTAAATAATAATTAGAATTATTAGTAATAATAATTTGTATATATTTATATGTACTACTAATTATATATAATCAGGGATTGACATAACTGGTACGCAAGTACGCATTCACCTTTAAAGGCGATACGTGTTGCGATAGATTAATGTAACAGCGCAAATACGTACGCATTTTATGTGCATTTGCGCAGGCATGACAAGAAATTACTGTGCATTTTAACCTCTATACCGCAAATGAAGTACAAATTAGCATATAGAGGTTAAAATGCACGATAATTTTTTGTCATATCGGCGCAAATGCACGTAAAATACGTACGCATTCACGCTGTTACGAAAATCGATTGCTGCACGTATCACTTTTAAAGGTTAACAGAAGCCTAAAAGAACGGGATAATCAGGCGGATGGTGTTCCGTTTACCTGCGGTAATATGCCTAATTGGTTGACTGGTATGGTCACAGATCTGGAAAGGCCTCATTAAGCTCTTACATCCATGTCAGTACTCTGTCTCTGTATAAAGGCATGTATAAGTTTGTTGTATGACAGGAAAGGAGCTTAGCGCCTTCCTTGACGGGGACCTCAGGGGTCCTGCTTGCCTTGCACCCACATGGGCACCTACTTCGAATCTCACAGCAGTGTTTTGGGCAGTGTGTGGCTCTGTTGGTTAGGGGCCGGCGCGAGTGTCCAGAAGATCACTGACATCCTGTGGCTGTCTGCGTAATATCACTGCGAGGTCCGCGAGTGCGGCCCCTAACCCCTACTGGGGACGACCCTGTGCTCAGACCCCAAGCTTTGCCCTCTCCTGTGTGTGTGTCTGTGTCTCCTGGAAGGGTAGGATGGGATATGTGAAAATCGAAACCAAATTCCTATATTCCTTTACACATGCTTGTACAAATGGCAAATAACACGCATGTTATCCGTTATTGTAGTTCAAAACACTGTCCTCTCACTTAATTAAACATCTAAAATTGAACATTTAAGTACAGATATTGTTCCTGTGTTTTTCCATGCTTTGTGTTCATGCATTCTGCTCAGTTTTCTGGTTGCAGAGAAGTTTCTAGGATGCGTTTACCTCGCTTTCTGTCTGGGATCCGTGTGCTTTCTTCCCAGAAGACAGCGGGGATCATGCATTTCACGGGTAGGAGCGTGCAGAGATGAGGTGACAGACTCTCTGAGAGCTCTGAGTGAGGCGGGCGTTTGCTACGCTGCTCCCTCAGTCATTCTGTCTTGCTCCTGCTGTTTTTCTGCTGTCTCCGTTGGCATCTTCAAGACAAAGGAGCCCTGCACGCCCCCCCCCCCCCGTCCTCCCCTCGCCTTCTCGCCAGGTCCCGTTACCTGTGACTCGCCCTGCGACAGGCCTGTGTAGAGGGAGGCAGGTCAGGGTGTTTCCTAGGTGACACAGTTTCTCTGTACTCTTCCGCTCCCAGACCATCTATGAGAACAGGATGTACAGCCTACAGGTGGAGTGCGGCCCCAGGTACCCAGAGACTCCTCCCTTCGTCAGATTCGTGACGAAGATCAACTTGAACGGCGTGCATACCTCGAACGGTGTGGTGAGTGTCCTCCGAGCAGCGCCGAGCTCACCCCATCCTATCCCCTATAATCTCCGTAATGCGGAGTTTTTGCAGAGTGCTCATTCACAATCTGCTGGCTTCTTGGCTGCTAACGGAAGGATGCTTTTAGGGCTTGTACTTAATCCTTTTCCCCTCCAAATTCTTATGGAGTATAAAATAGACACTGTTCATTACCCCATGGAACTAATCCAGTATTTTATAAAAATTTATACTGGTGCTCCTGTCCCGTCCTGGGTGTGTCTGTCCGTCTGGCCATCACCCTGCCCATATGCCTACCTGTGCTGTCCAAGACACAAAAAAATTATTTTTGTACAGCGTGTTATCACAACATTACATCGTCTGAGAGCGCTTTACAGCATCCCCACCCAAAGCCCCCAGTGAGTAAAGCCATAGGCGACAGTGGCAAGGAAAAACTCCCGAGAAGGAAGAAACCTTGGGAGGGACCAGACTCAAAGGGGGAGCCCATCCTCCAGGGGGCGGCAGGGAGAGTCAAATCGGAGAGGTGGCTAAGTGCTAAGTCACACTGTCTAAGTCATAAGATTTGAGACACAACCGGGGAGCAGGGAGGTGATGACAAGCCGGTGCCGACGCTCCGTCCGATCGCCAGACAACCAGAAGTAAGGCAGCGGGTCATACATGGAAGACGACACAGGCAGAACGGCGAGCTGGGTGCAAGGACGTCATGGGGAGTGGCGACGTCACATGTAGCAGGGTGTGCTGGACATCTTGATAGATCGAGGTCTCCAGGCAGCACTCCCCAGGAGGAGTAGGGGAAATGAAATATGCAATTAGTCAAAGTAGGGGAGACTATAGACAGTGCTAGCAGTTAGGTGAGTGCAATATGAAGTGCAATGTGCAGACTCTGGCAGATATGGCTATGGCAGCATAAGTAGGAGGGAGAGGCAGGTGGGAATACAGGCATGGGGAGTGTGAAGCTAGAGTGACAGCGCTGTTAATTCAGTTTATCTAAAGCCAATGGCACCGATCCCCACCCAGCTCTACACCTCACACTATAGGTCTATATATGTCCTGTGTGTCTCTGCCTGTCTGTTATCCGTCTGCCTACCTGTGCTGCCCTGTCCTATCCTGTGCTGCGCTGCGCTACCCTGTCCTATCCTGTGCTGCGCTGCCCTGTCCTATCCTGTGCTGCGCTGCGCTGCGCTGCCCTGTCCTATCCTGTGCTGCGCTGCGCTGCGCTGCCCTGCCCTGTCCTGTCCTGTGCTGTCTGGCCTGACTTGTGCACACTGTAGCATTACTTTGTCTGGTCTTGTAAGAACAAAATACAGTGACAAAATTTCCTTAGTGACAGGAAATGTTTCAGATTCCATACGACCACAAAGGCACATAATACTTTTTACTCAAAAACTTAAAGGGACAGTTTCACCCCAAAATTGAGAAAAAGATGTTTTACAAGCAGCAACTGTTTTCTTCTACCGAACTTCATACATCAATCATATTATTGCATAGAGTTCTGTAGAAGAAAACAGTTCCTAAATTAAGCTGCTCACTGCAAAGTCTGCATTGTCTTCAGGGTCATGATTTCTGGTAAGAGACATTGCTGTTGGACTTTTTAAATGTATTCTTCTGGCACTTCAATCACCACAGAAAGGATGCCATTCACTCCCATTATATTCAAGAGAAGCCTGACATTTCTATGGCTCCAAAACTAGG
>JAODKF010000116.1:20416249-20428807 GCA_026779585.1 Mormyrus proboscirostris | reverse complement strand
CCAGTGCGACTGTACAGTGTTTGGTACTGTATACAGTGTATGGGACTGTACAGTGTTTTTGACTATACACAGTGCGACTGTACAGTGTTTGGAACTGTATTCAGTGAATGGGACTGTACAGTGTTTTTGTCTGTACCCAGTGCGACTGTACAGTGTTTGGTACTGTATACAGTGTATGGGACTGTACAGTGTTTTTGACTATACACAGTGCGATTGTACAGTATTTGGAACTGTATTCAGTGTATGGGACTGTACAGTGTTTCTGACTGTATACAGTGGGATTGTACAGTGTTTGGACTGTATGCAGTGCTTGAGACTACATGCTATTTTGGGCTGTACGGTATTTGGACTGTATACAGTATTTGGGAATGTACACAGTTCTTGGGACAGTACACAGTATTTGGGAATGTACACAGTCCTTGGGACTGTATAGTGTTTTCAATGGGTAAATGGCAAGGAGTGGGCAGTGACTCAGGATCACCCACAAAGTTCCTCATCAGCCCTGCTCTGCTAGTCACATGCAAATGCTGACCTTTTATGCTCTTGTGCTACAAATGCAGTTCCCCTAGTGCTTTATGCCAAACATCACTCGCTGCCATGTTTGGGCCAGGGGGGTGAATGATCATTCACTGGCTGCTTGAGGGCCATTTTCCTGGATGGTGTGGAGGGCTAATCTGTCCATCCATCCATCCGTGCATCCATCCATCGTCCATCCATGTCATAATTATTGGAGTGAGGCCTGCAGCCTATACCAGACTGCACAAGACACAACGATACAGGGATACACCATGGATGGATACTGTAGGGAACACACACACACACACACACACACAGAGTACAGGTACCTTAGAGATGCGGCAGGAAATTGGAGTCCCTGCAGGAATCCTGTGTGACTAGGGGACAGTGGCAAACTCAGGAGCCGCAGGAGTTTACTGAGAAATATGTTTATAGGTATGTGAATTATATTACACATAAACTTTCTAATTCAACAAACATAGGAGATTTTTTAGTCACAGAGACATAATTTTGTATTGGCTGCTCTGAAATACTTGACCTATTGGCCTTTATAGAAATGCAGCTCATGTTTTGATAGCCTAGCCATGGGTACAGTAAACCCCTACTAATGATTCAAGATTATTTACTGATCACATGCAACAGGTGCATCAGAACGCCAAGTCATTCAGCCTCACTTGGTTACTAAACACAGCACAAAACAATACAGATGGTGCAAAACAATACAGGACATACAAAATAATGCAGATGGTCCAAGACAGTACAGAACGACACAAAAACGAGACAATATGTTGATAGTGCTAATACAGTGACCTCATGGCTGAAGGACACGCCCATAATTGGGGCGTGTGCAGACATGTCCAGGCCAATCAGGCAAGTCGCAGCCAGATCTGGCTCAGCCTCTGGCCTCCCAGCATGCCCACATGTTTTAGTGTGCCTGCGATGCTTGTGTGTCCGTGCGTGTCTGTGCGTGTCTGTGCGCGTGTTCCTGACAGGCTTGCGAGCCGGTCAGGCCCCACATCCCCACGCCGGTTCACGTTTCCTCCGGTCCAGTAACTGGCGTGTTAATTGACAGGTAATTAAAATGCTGCTTAAATTTGCCCAGACCTTAATTAGCACAAACAAGCGGTATTAGGGCGGCCGCTGGAGGATCGTTACTGGGCCCCACTTCTGATGGGGGGGGGGAGGGGTGACATAAATAATCCTGCTTTATTATCACAGAGGACAAACCCCGAGGACCATGTCTGTGGATAGGGCGGCTAGGGGGCGCCAAGTGGAGTCGCTTTGCGCTAATGGCTACGTGTTTATCTTTTGTGACAGAATCATAGCCGCTTCAGGAAATGTTACTGCACAGTCCTGAATCCCAAGGCAGGTCTGCAGGGTCTGTTTGACATGAGACCCCGATTCCGCAAGCCGCTGGTGTCATTTGCCAGCTAGCCGGTGGTGCTACGCTTCCCCAGAGGCTTACAAATTAGCCTGCCAATTGCATGGTGTAGATCCTTGCATAGTCCTGAAGTGTCTGCATGAACCTGGCCCGGGCAGTGACACTGAGGCCCAACCGAGCCCAAGCATAAATATTTGCGGAATTTCTCAGCCTAGGCCCGACTTAAAACCGATGGCTGCTTTTATGGTGCGATGTTGCATTGGCTCAAACATGCTAACACATGCACACAATGAACACATGGACGCAAATGTGACGTTTCAATAACATAACTATGCAGTTAGCCTTGTCAGATACAATTGCTTCCACAAATCAAGATTTCCCCCATCTGTTTGTAACTGTCAAAAGCTCACCCTATGCAATTTTATTCTTTATTTCCATGGCAGGCATTTGCTATCTACCAACATACGCTGACACTTGTGTGAAGCATTTGCACCACCTATGTTATTTGTATTAGCACAACAAATAAATGGCATGATGCTACAGTGAGCCTGATACTGACCCGAACCCACCCACTGCATGAAAAAGTGGGCGGATCCCAAATCTGCCACTGTGCCCCGTCGGGCTTGCAGACCTGATGTGCTGTGAGGGTAATTATCTGCTGGGCAGGTTTGCAGGTGAGAGGGTGTGGGGTCTGCAGTGGGGCCCCCATCTCTAGGATTAGTTTTTTTCTCTGCTGAGTCCAATAACTTAGGTGATTGGGGCAGGAGAGTATGGCTATTCACGATTCACAGATCCCACAATTTATTGGTGGTGGGGGGGGTGGTTTGTTGTTGTAATGGCTGTGTCAATGAAGCAAGTGCCCATTTGGATGCAGGCCGAGGGGATGGTGTGTCCAGGGTGGGGGGGGCATATTCAGGGGGGGCACAGCTGACCTTCAGAACTTCAACCTCTTTCTCACATGTGTTCTTGACCACTTTTCAGGTCTTTTTTTAAAGTACGTCAACAGAAATTTATTTTTATGGTGGTGCTGAGTTTCATACCATACGTGTGTCGCTCTGCGAGCCAGGGGACGCCTTAACGGACGGAGCGTGTTAATGGAATTGTACCATCAGACCAAATTTACTGCCTGCTGCCGCCATTATGGAACATTACAATAAGGAGCGAAATGCCGGCATTTTACACACTATGCTGTCGTGCTGTATTATGAAGATGAATCACCATTCAGTTTACGATTTGATATCGATAACCTTGTGATTTACATATTATTGAAAGTGCATTGTGGGAATTTGAGGTCCCCTCTGATGATCCATGGGTGAAATTTCAAAGCTTCTGCTAATCATCTACTGCAATGGATCATCACAGTGTATGCTGGCATGAAGAACGAAAGTTAATAAGTTAATGACTTGCACTCAGACCCTCTGACACGGTGATTTTGCAGATGGTGAGACTTCAACTCAGTTGTCTGCGGTGAAAGTTCCATCGAAGAATTTTAATTAAATGAAATTAAATGATCCTTTATTTGCCATTTGCGTAAGTACAGATGCATTGGAATACTACTTTTCGCAAATCCTATCTTGAGACACACAGTTGGGTGCAAAGCTTGGGGCTTGAGCACATGGTCAGCCTTGCCTGTTACATGGCAATGTGTGGCTTAGTTGATTTGGATGCTATATCTTTGGTCAGAAGGTTGCTGGTTCAAATCCCTGCATAAACAAAGTGGTTTTACCATTGGGTCCCTGAGCAAGGCCCTTAACTGCTAATTACTCCAGGGACTGGCTGATCCTGCTTTCTCGAAATATATCATTGCTTTGGGTAAAAGTGTCTGATGATAAATTGAATGCAAATTTAATATGAGAAGTGACTGGTTTTGCATCAAAAGAAACAGGTTTTGTGTGTTAAAGTTGGGGTAGCTGGAGGATGCAGTGCCTCATTGGGGCCTGTCGCATTTTGTCAGCGTGTTTATTTACTGTGTTCCTGCCCCCACAGGACCCCTGGCCGCCTCCTTCTGGCAGGCATGCCGAGTCCCCAGGCATCCCGCGGACAGCCCTTGGTTTTATTTCGCCGTTTACACTAATTGACTTGAGCGAGCGACAGGGAGGTCCTCTGGTGCGCACGGTTTGGGGAAAAATGTCATATGCTAAAGTCGACCTTCTCGCCGGCGCCCTCCAGAGCTAGCTAATCATAATAACACGCGGGCCTCTCTGAGAGGGCTGCTGGCACAGTGAGGCTCTTGTGCATTAAACCTCTGAGAGATCAGTACAATTTGGGAGTGCGTTGGGGGGGGGGGTCTCATCAGACTGACTCCTCAGGCTCCTTCACACTAGTGCTGCTGACTCAGGGAGAACATGCCACCCCCCCGTCAGCCAGCGCTCAGGAACCGACACGGGACATTCGTCATTTTCTGCCAGCATGAAGGACGTTCATGACCCTTAGGTGGCAGAATAACAGGCGTGCATCAGCCTGTGTGTGTGTGTGTGTGTGTGTGTGTGTGTGTGGATATGTATTACACTGTGGGGACAAAAACCTGTTATTAAAGTATTTTGTTTGTTTACTTATGGTTAAGGTTAGAGATGCGTAGGGTTTTCTTCCCAAATGAATGGACGGTCCCGACAAAGATATGGATGTAAAAGTGTGTGTGTGTGTGTGTGTGTGTGTGTGTGTGTGTGTGTGTGTGTGCGCGGGTGGGACAAGATGGAGGGTGGGTGTATACGCCCCATCCTCCCTTGTGGGAGCTCCTGTTTCTGTGGGCTGCCTCTTTTTCTCTCCCTCCCTCCTCACCTCCGTTTCCCCCTCCCCACCTCCGTTCAGGGGTGGTGGGGGGAGTTTGTGCTGGGCGGGCTGTAGAGGGGTGGGTGCAGAGCTGAGCGTGCGTCTGTGCACAGCTGAGCTGCGAGGGGGGAGAGCACACAGTGATGCGAGAGCGCTGCCACCTCGACACGGCCACAGCCGGGCCCCCGGGCAACGGGGCGCCTCCGGCGGGGGATGTCCGGCAGCCCATGGGGGGGGCCTACTTCTGCCTCATCCGGAGGCGTTTCAGGAGGAGGCGCAAGAAACGCTCAGAGCGCAAAGGTACCCCGTCGCGGGCCGCCAGCGGGGGCGCCTGTCCCGCCGACCGTGGCGCTTAGCGCCGGTGAGTTTAGTTCGCGTCCGTTTCTTTGCCCGGCTGTGTGAACTCGGCGTTCGTGCAGCCATGACGCGCGCCGCCTGGTAAATAGTAGCACGTGGCAGTGGCCATGCATGTGGGCCTTTAGTTCGAAAACGGCGTTAAAATGGCGAGACCTTAAGATGGAATGAGGGAGTGTTGGGTAGGCAGTGCTGGGGATGGGATCCCCCCCACGCACAGACACGCACCGGCTCAGTATGTGTTCAAGGGCGTTACCAAAAGACACTCAGACACTGTCAAACATCCTCAGAAAGGTTTTTGAGTGGGAACAGCACAGCCATGTGTTTTACTAGTTTAATACGATTCAGGGGAATAACAGCAGTGCTCAGTTCTGTATATGAGTGAGATAAAAGTGCCATGTTAACAAAAATAAAAGAAGGGAACTCTCCTTTATTAGCCTGTAAAGTGCTGGGTGGGCGTGCAGCTCCATGCCCTCTCTGCTTATTGTGTTTCTGCTCCTTCACCAAACTCTTCTGTCTGTCTGCGGCGCCTTGTGCCCATCCTGGACCTGAGGATGTTTCCCCTGAAACTTTCCTTGCTTGTTTTTGCTCCTGAGATGGGCGACAGCTGATTGATTAACCCGGCTGTCAGAAAAGGTGAAGAATCTGCGTTTTCCCCCACTAGGCTGTACTCCACGATGAGCGAACGCTGTCACTTTACATCATGAATATGTCCTTTTACATCATCGGTCTGTGATTGCATCATCTCTGTGTTGTTTGTGCAGATGGGTCGAGTCCTCGGCGCCCCTGATCTTTCTCAGATGTGTAGCTTAGCCTCGTCGCAGGTTTCCTCCCCCACAGAGGGAGCCGGCAGTGCAGTATATTCCCTGCAAGAATCCCTGGTACTCTTCATTACTTAGGGGCTTTTATTTGGGGCTGAAAGTCAACGCTTCAGTACTTATCGCCGAATTCACCCAGCCCTGTTATCACAGCCCTCGCTGTCACCAAGTCGGTAAATTTTACCCTGTCGTTGCTGGTGGCTTTGCTAACTGGGAGGAGTGGGCAGAAAGATGCTCCCCCGTATTGCTGGTTTAGCATGCTCTCTGTTAGCACGTTTAAGAAGGACTTGTCGAAGGGCGTAACCTGTAGCACACAGAAGAGGGGCTGTCTATCCAGTGGGAGCACAGGGGAGCCCATGTTTTTATATGACTCCTCTGCCTCAGTTCGCTATCTCACCATCACAGAGAGACAAATGAGAACTGCAGTTATTGCTCCAGCCCAGCAGGTGGCAGACTAGTTAAAGGCACCCAGGTGGGGTCTGCCGTGCTACTTTCAGGCTCATCTTCCTAGAAATTCCATGAATCCAAAGAAAAGTATAAACATGTAAGCTGCTTTGGATATGAGTGTCAAATTTAAAAAATTAAATTGTGAATGTAGCTCCTCTCCAGCCCCCCCTCCCCCCCCCGGTCCCAGTCTCTTTTTGCCATAAGTAGCTATGCTGCGTCATCGGCATGGAAATGGATTAATCAGTCGTAATCAAGTGACACCCCTGGCGGTGTGGTTGCTGCGGGCGCCAGCTGTGGCAAAGGGCTCCTGTAATTGGCCCTTCAGCCCTGGGACGAAGTGCACGGTTCTGCTATAATTCCAGTTTAAATGCAAAGGCGCCATCGAGCCCCCGGCTCATGAAAATGGGGCTTAACACCGCGACGGCTCATCTTCTTAATATGGCGTCTATGCCGTGAGATGGGGGCGCTTGGGCGGTTGCATTCACGTAGAGTGCCAGTGAGGACCAGGTGAGGGGAGACTTTTGGCCAGGCACTGCCTGCGGCGTGTGACCTCGGGCTCCATGGCACCTTTGCATTGAAACCCAGTCATGGCTGTTTCTTCACCTTTTGCCGCTAATGTTATTATTAACCTGCATTTGGTATTGTTACCAGTGTGAGGCACTGTTACTCAAATCAGGTAGGATAAGTTCATCCCCAAGCCGACGAGGGCAATTAACGCAGGTCATCGCATCATTATGGTCATCAGGGGTGCGGTGCAGGATTTGCGTTTCATTGCCACAGAGCATGTTTGTTTTTCCAGGAAGTGCCCGTCGCTATGGTTACTCCATGATTGTTATAATAGCCAAAGGAAGACTTGAGCTTGTGATTTCTGAGCATTTCTCTTGGAATCTGGAATCAGAAGTGTCACTTAAAAGACACTGACACGATCAGTCGATACCCCTGGCAGTTGCTTTTAGTGTCATTCAGAGTGGAAGCTTCTTGGGTGAAAGTGTAAACATTCTGAGAGAACATATGTATAAATTTTAGGGGGTAATGATCCAAAAATCAGGGTTCGGTACATACCTCTGTTTTAAAGCCATGGTTTAGTATGTTTTTATTGCTGCGGGCTTAAAAGAAAAACATTTTTTTCTTTATTAAACAGAGGTTTTCTAAACAAAGTATGACTTTCTTACATAAAAATTCCCTGTCAATACTGCTGCAACATACTTATAAAAATAAAATTCACTTAAAAGGAAATCAAAATAAATATTCTCTCAAGTAACTAAAATTAAGATAAATATCCAGGAAGGTGCACATTTAGAAAATTTACTGTACCTGTTTTCACTTTAGCAGCTTTCAAAAAATCAAAAAATGCGAAGCATAACAAAATTAATATCCATTATGGTGCAGCATTTAAAAATACCTGTGGTGTACTTGTGTATTGACGTTAACATGCAGTTTGGCATCAGGACGTACGGCTGCATGCGGCGCGTCGCGGCTTCATCTGCCCCCGAATGTCGCTCAGGGGAATCTCACAAGCACACAAAGGTTCCACTTCTTTGCATCCCTTTGGTACATTTGCATGCCAAACTGAAAGAGCCGTACCAGAATTTTCATGTACGAATACTACACTACTTTACAATGAGGCTCCCTTTTGCTGCTTGTAAATGGTAGTACCTCATTATTAAAAAGAAAACTGTGTTATACCTTGTGTTTAAAATTGTCTATTAATAATTTACAAAGTGTCACAACCTGATTAATAGCCAGATTATAAAGCATTCATGAACCCTTTAAATGGGTAGCCTTATGGTAAAGTGGCATCTGAATATGTGTACTGTGACACTCCAAATAAATTTGTATTTACTTTAGCTTCAGAGAGTTTGGAGTAATGAATGTGTAGAGGTTCGCTTCTCCTTTGTGAGACCTCCCCCCCCCAGGTACAGGGACACCGTACGGGCTGACTGTGCTCAGCGTTTGGCCTCGGGGGGATTTGGGGGTTCAGCCCCTGTCATAGGGCGAGTAGCGTGCTGGGTATAGTGCGCTTTATTATCATGTGACTGTTATGTGACTGCTGGTCTCTATTCTTAGAGGTCTCGCTCATTTAACCTTAAGGTAATTAAATGAAATTTCACAGTGTCCCCAAGTGAGGGAGGGGTCCAGCCTGGGTGGACAGGCGTATGAGGAGGGGCCCGGTCCAATCAGTAAGCGGGGATGTTGCAATGAACACTCACCCCCCACCAAATTCTGCATCTCCGCCAAGAAGTCCTCCAGATGACATTGTCACTTTTTTTCCATTTCATATATATTATGAGCTGTACAGGAATTATATATTTTATTATATGTGATTGTTATGCACTTTCATACTGGGCTTCAGGCCCCTCGTGACCCTGACTGTGATGAATGGTTAGAAGACGGATGGAGAGATGGATGGATGTGCTTTTTATATACACACACACACACACACATACACACGTGCGTGGTTGTGTAACCTAAAGGTTGCTTTTTGGAACCCAAGACTGGGCCCCATTACATTTTGTGAATTTATTATTTGATAATTCACTAGAAAAATGAGCCCAACAGGGTCCAGCAGCCCGACCTCCTTCACCGCTCGGCCGTCAGACTCCCTCCCCTTCGCCAGCAGCGTTTCCTTACACTTACACAGCGGCTGTAATGAAAATGCTCTATCGCGTTTGTGCATGTTGAACTACGACTGTTATCTGCCAGAGTGAGCGATCTGACTTAGCAGCCGCTATGTTAGACATTCGGCCTCGCCGTGGTTCTCTGGTTTTCCTTACATGTTATGCGCCCTCGCTTGCTAAACAGCATTAGCCAAATCGCTTCGATGGCCATTAATACACTATTGCATACATCCAAGCAGAAAGGCAGGTATAGTCTTTCTTAGCGGGGCTTCTAGATGGACCGCGACTGTTTCCGCGGAGACGCTAGCGGAGTGAGCAGTCCTAAGGACGGGCCCCAGTTCTTCCAGACTGCCACTAACAGCCTCTCTCCTGATGAATGGTTAGGGAAACCTCCAGCGAGGAAAAACGCCCCTCGAGACCCGTCAATTTGAACTCTCTGTTTTCTAGCCACTGCCGCCCTGTAAAATATAGATTTTGTGTTATTCGTATTATTGTATTAATCCATTTCCCCCCCTTGGAGTAGATTTCCCAGCAGCTGTGAATTTATTGAGTCGCTTCCTGTCTTCTCGATGTCGCCTATGGATCCGGGTAATCTGCTTCAGCCCAGAACGGCCGCACTGTCCTCGGTTTTCAGGAAGCCACCCCGGGGGTGATGTTCAGACTCATCGTCGCTTTCTGCTGGGGGGTTACGGACTCTGGGCTTCCCCAGAACTCTGAGTTTATTAAACGGCCCGATTGATGTCTCGTATTGGAGGAGTTCAGATAGGAGATAGACTCCGGATCCGGCGACAGGCGTGAGGGAGAGGAGGCGCGCTCACACGATCGTTAGCATTTCCCGGCTTCCTCTCCATGTTCCTGTCCGCTGCCGCGATCCGGGACCAGCAGTGAACTCCATTCGGGATCCCTTCCCCTCCACGCCCACTGCGGCGAGGGGGACGAGGGGCCGCCCAACGAGGCGCGGCGAGTGGCCGCGCTCTGCCATCTCCCCTGCCCGCGAAGACCCTCCGGTCCAATTCCCGCAGCTGATAGCTGCCAGGTGCCAGGCTGCGATAAAGCTGCTGGCGTTCCCTGTTATCTGCCGCCAGCCATCCTGCAGTGCTGCCACCGCCACTACCGTAACCCCTGAACTGCAAGCTGTGGAATCCAGCTCCCGCACCTCCCTGCCGCCAAACCCCTCCCCCCAGAATATCAGAGCGCCCGGCTTGGCCTGGACTCCATTGGACCCGCAGAGGCTGCTGGAGAGCTCCCCCGATGGCCAGCGCTCCTCTTCACGCTCATTAACACCCCTGACCCCTCATCCCGTCCTGACGGGGACATTGAATCATAGTCTCACCTTCTGTTCTCGTTCCTTTAGAGATGTTATGTCCATGGAACCGCTTCAGCAGTGATAGTTTGATAAACATAAGGAATAATTCACCATTTTTATTTAGAAAGGAGTTTTTTTTTCATTGAATGAAGAAATAATTTAACTGCTAAAGTGGGTTTGAGGATGGATGCATACACACACACGTGCATTATGTTTACAAGGTGCATCTTTTTCCCTGTTCTTTGCTTTCGCTTCAGTCTGCTTTCGTTCAGTCGTGGCCGAAGCCTTTATTTGGTTTGCGGGGGTCACATGATCTGCCGGGGTCCACCTTCACCTTACGGTCCAACGCCAGCGGACGTCCCAGTGCCCTTAGCCAGTGGGTTTGGCGTGCCCATTAGGGCACTGGATTGATATGCCACCACTGCAACCATACCCCTCCCGAGGCGCTCGGGGGCTACATCACAAATTAGAGCTGTCATAAAGATTTTACAGGTCCTGCTGAGAGCGTGGGTGGGGGGAGGGGGCTGCCGGGAACTAAGTGTCCTTGAAGAGCACAGTAAATGATTTTTATTAGCCGAGCAGCGACGCCGTGAGTGACCCACATCCCCCCCAGTGCTGGCGGGCAGGCTTCTCCGAAGGATGCCTGCACGGTCAGCCCGGCCGATTCAGGATCCGGGCTCCCCCGCTTATTTCCGCCTGGGGGGCGACTGGCATTGGACATGGACGCGACCTTGTCCTGAAGGCGGCGGATCACACCTCCGGTGGGCCTTCGTAAATTTTCCACTCGGATGACAGTCTACATCCCCCCCCCCCCACATGCTTTTGGCAATTTAATGGTTCGTGTCTGAAAAAAATCAGTGTTGCAGTACTTATTGATTTCCTTCATTTGCAGACAGTGGGGAGATGTAGTTAATTTGCGATGTCGTCCTATAACGCATCACGGCCGGTGCCGTCTCCTGTACTGCGCTCACTGAGCGCTCCCCCTGCGTGACACCTGCACTCTTCCTGTTCCTGACCGCCACTGCAGCAGCGGTGCTCCCGCTCTTTATTGTCTGCTAACAGACCCGGCTGTAAGTCAGTGCGGATCGGGGAATGCTGTGCTTGCCGGTGAAGTGGAATCAGAGCTGGCAGCCTAATTCTCATCTCTTATTAGTGGGTATATGGTGCCGAAATTAAATAATGGGCTGTGAGATTGAGGCAGAATGAGGTTCCCCATGTGGCTGCTGGCTATAGACCCGTCTGACGGGTGAAAGGTCGCTATCAAGAGGAGGGGTGTTGTCCGTCCCCCACTCCCGCACTACACACACACACACACACACACACACACACACACACCCACCCCTCATCAGTTCCATTCAGGCAGCCCTGTATATGAGAAACCCTTCCGATTAAAGACCACCTGGCTCAGTATAGCTGCTCGTGTAGCACATTAAGGGTCATTACTTCAGGCCTGAGCAGTGTGTAGGTGATGAGTGGTGTGTTCGGGGGGGGCGTTATGCCATGCACCTTGATGAAGGACACGTCCAATTACCTTTCAATTCCAGCCCTCAGTAGGATTCATCTGAAAGGGAGATTGAATCAGATATGGTCCAGCATCTGGTGGCTCTGCTGGCACCCACTTCCTGTCCAATCCAGTGGACATGCCCCCCCCCTCCGCCAATGGCCCCGTCTGGCAAACAATGGAGTGTGCCACCCACCCTCACCCCTAACTCAGCACTGATGGGCAAATCACAAGCTTTGGTCCCCCCCCCCCCTCCAGCACCCAAACACTATCAATCAAATCTCATGATTCCCCTGACGTGACAGGCATCCCATAATATGCTCCATAGTTTTAGCCATGATTACCTTTCCTTGAGCGTGCTGTGATCCGGCCTCTCTTTTAGGGTAGTGCTCAAATGACGAGCAGCGTATTCAGGGATCAATTTAAGCGAATGACACTCTGTAATGAAAAGTCCTGTGTGAGGTAAAATATTCGATCGCAGTGTAACATTTCTCTTTTTTGTGCAGAATTGATTTTTTTTCCCCCCGTTCGGCTGGGTAGTTACGGCTAACAAACTATAAAGTGGGGCGGAGCCTTGAAGCTGTGCTGGTGTATGCGGGCCGGGTCTGTGGGGCCGCCTTAGCCTCGTGGCTTCTGGGGGGGGGGGGGCGCCTGCGGCTGCGCTGTTTATGCAGCTGTGCTCTGGTTTCTATAGAAACCCAGACTTCCAAGGCACCGCACTCAACCCCCTTTATCCACGGGGATCCTTGATGGTATGTAATTGTCTTTTCCTCTGCCCTCTCTGGCATGCCCTTTTAAAAGGCCACAAGATGGGGGGGGACTAGAAGGGGGGCGGGGGGGTAGATCAT
>JAODKF010000116.1:20349192-20365664 GCA_026779585.1 Mormyrus proboscirostris | reverse complement strand
TATTATGCAAAATCTCAGTGTAAAATGCCCCTTGATGATTCCGTACCCTGTGCAGAAAAATAAGGAATCGTGGCATCAGGAATTGCAACACTCTGTCCCTTTTTGCGGCCTGCCTTCTGATAATACTTTGTATTACTCGCAGAATTAATCATCCAGTAAGAAGTGCTTCTTAAAACAATCCTACAGACAGCAAGACAAGATTATGTCTGTGTCTGAGTCCCGGCTCTGTGTACAAAGCAAACATGGCCGTCATTGCTCTCTGCCTGCGCACCTCTAGTGCGTCGTTTCTATGCACTCACACTGCTTATAGTGCATTATATAATATGTATATATATAAACTGTGTCTACCGCAAGGTCATGTGGTACCACTTCCTGAGCATACCAATCTAGATAAAGCAGTATAGAAATGCATATGTATAGCTTACAGTGTGCTTGTGAACATGTCTGTGAATATGCATAAGAATTATAGTGTATTATAAGATGGATCTTTCAAGTGAACTGCAACAGGTTTCACCCATGACTCTGGACTGCATAAGAATTTGGAAGGGGAATTGAAGTAACAGGTTTCATTTCTGATAGAAAACTTGAAAAAGAAAAAAGTAAAAAAACACTATATCTGACAAAATGGTTCAGTAACAAACTAAAAATAATGTTATGTGGAATTCAAGTAACAGATTTAGTTTCTGACAGAAAATTTGAAAAAGGTAAAGAAAAAAAAAAAGCACAATATTTGACAAAATGGTTCAGTAACAGACTAAAAATAATGTTATGTCATCCGGAGACAAAATACCTGTACAAATATATGAGAAACTCGGGAAGTAAAGCTGTTTGAGTTACGGGGCTTTTAGCAAGCTTCTGGAGGAGCTTGTGCTTCTGCTCGTTGAAAGGTTCATGAAACAACTAACTCAGAAGGTCAAATTTCTTGCTGCATTTCCATTCACTGAAAAAAAAACAGAATCTCTCTGAAGTTGGAACAAGCAGCGTATTCAAAATATATCTAATGTGTTATTTATAGCACAGGAATACTGATGCTCCAGCCAATTATACATAATCGTGGACTGATGCTGTGTTTTTAATGACCTGGAACTGGAGAGATCTAGACTGTAAGCTGGATCCATCTATGAAGCCTGTAAGTGTTTTTTCTAATTTTTTTTTTGCCCGAGCTACAGATTCAAAACCAGACATCCTTCCTTTTCCTTTGCTAGATATACATATTTGACGTAAGGGGTGGTATGCATGTGCGTGAATGGTGCGTGTGCCCTGTGATGGATTGGTGCCCCATCTTGAGTTATTCCCTGTCTTGCGCCCATAGCTTCTGAGATCCCAGCAAGCCTGCATAGGACAGGCGGGTGTGGAAGATGGATGGATGGATAGATGGTTGGGCGGTCATGCCTACCTGCGGACCTCAGGGGTCTCTGCTTTTATTCTCACGTGTCTCAGCATTCAGATTGATACAATAAATTCATAAAAATAACAGTTTGCCTTTTTTTCCTGCTGCTGATTGGGAAAGTGGTTGGGAAAAATATTAAATTGTTCACAGCTGCAAAACAAGGGTGATGTTATTCTCTAACGAAAGCATGATTTTTGCAAATAAAATGAGCGTTGGGATGCAACAACTTTCCACGCACTTCAGTCTTCACAAGTGATACTGGTTTATCTGTTTAACGTCTATCAGCACATGTAGAAAGCATTTTTCCTGTGGTTATATAAATATGTTTACACATGCTTGAGTTCACTGTTATTCTTCTGCTTGGTTTTTAAAGTACATGACCACTGAACTAAAGAAAGAGAGAGGCCTCGCTGTTGAACCCACAGCTAGAATTGCCTTAACTTGGATGTTCCCAATAGCAGTATTTCTGTTTAGATGTGTAAAATTGTCAGTTGTCTGGGTAGGAGCATCATCTAAGCAAAACAATAATAACGATGATCGAACATTACTTTGATTCTCTTACAGAAGTCATTTTCCCCTCGCGTAATGGCCTGCAGCTCAATGGGAAACATCGGAGGATCGCAAGCTCCCAATCCTGGCTTCACTGGCTTGCTCAGTTGTCGCCTGTGTGGCAGCCATATTGTTCGGCAACGTCTGCCTCCTTGAGTGCCTGGAAGCTAGCACTGCTCCCCAGACATGCGGCAGATCCCTCTGGCTCCTGATCCACTTGGTCAACATTTGACTTGAGCTCAAGCTGGGCTCTAGATACCCAGATGCCTCTGTCTACAAAACCTTCATGTGGAAGAGCTCCAGATCCACTAGATCGATGTCTTAATTTCTGCTGTGCCGGTACACACGCGTATCGATTTGTCAGTGCGGATCCACACATGGTGTCTGATCTCAGGTCAGTTTGGCTTTCTCTAGCTCATCATACGGTTATCTAGTGTAATGTCAGGGTGTATAAATAAATTATCTTGCATCGCATGACATGCTAAAAACTGAGTGAAGGTTGCTCTTATTATCACTAAATCAGGGCCTCTCACCCTAAGTGCATTTTTGTACATTAAGGACGGTATAAAACTGAAAGTCTAAAACAATTAAAATGAAATATAAAACAACAGCTGTCACAATAAATCCACTTGAAAGATATCCACTATCACAGATGTTTACATTACATCTTATTGTTAATACCTGTATGATGTAATATTGCCAGAAATAATATTAGATTCTATTTTTAATTGAAAGACTGAAAACAACTTGATTATAGATGGCTTCACATTTTCAGTAAGGATGGCACTCAAAAATTATTTACGTTTAACATTTGCACCGTAGGCTGAGAGTGTCATTGTTCTGTTTCATCCTGTACCGTTACAGTACGGTGCAGTTCACCACAGTCAGGCAGTAAGGCAGTATCGGAGTTTCACATGCATCAAGTAGGACTGAACTGCGCCCGTTTGATTTGAGTGCCCTCTGCTGGCCAAAATTGTTCTCTTTAAAGGCGAATTCTGCGAATTTTTTGTTCTGCCTATGAGACAATACATTTCAATATTCAACGGTGCTGCTGAATATTACATTATTACAGGCTTGGTACCTTATTGTCTTTTATATTCATGTCGTTTACACAGGGGACAGAGTAACTTCTCTGGGGGCCGTAGGCTGACATAGGTAGGACCCCCCCTAAGTGGACTATTGAGCTATTTTGTGGAGCAGAATGAGAAATGAGATGGAATTAAAAATGGAACATCAATAACATGCTAATCAAAGCATGAGGTGACAGCAGTAGAACTTACCGATCTGGGTGGGGGTGGATAAAATTTTCTGATCAGGGAGGGGCGGAATTATCAGCCAAATTTGAGAAGATTATTCGTTCCATCTTTTTCTGTGGCCCTCGGCTCTGGCCTTGGATAGCCTAAGCCTAACCCGCCCCTGAAGCTAAGGTTGGTCTTGAACTTTTGCATACTTTTGTTTAACTGTATTCTCTCCATGCCTTTTCACAATTTGTCTACCACTCTAGTGGGACGGTATCAAAGACACAGGAGACGTAAACCTTGTATCTTCACACCATTTTCTTTTCCTGTTAGGCTACTTTGTGGCTATCACTAGACCTCTAGTGTGGAAAAATAAGCTGTGTAGCAAGAAATCTCAAATTAGGAATAGTCCATTTCAGCAGGACTGGGGGGGTCTATCCTGAACCCACTCAAAATGCAAATAACATGCATGTTTATGTAGTGTAAATGATCATATTATCTTGTACCCAGAAATGAAACTTCTGGACATTCTGTCTTCAGGGGGGGCCTAGTTTATTGGGGCCCTTCAGGCAGTTCCGTTTGTCCTCCTCATGCTTTTGCGCACAGCTACAGTAACTGTAACTGGGGTCTGCAAAGTCTTGATGCTTCAGCTCAGGAATAAGGAATCCCAGAACCCCCCCCCCAAAAAAACAGTCTCTGCGCCTTCAGAGCTACCTAACGATCAGTCAGCGGCTTACACCTGAAACACTCAGCAACGAGACTTAATGTCCAAGAAATTATTTTAGACCCAGAAATGAATAATGAGATGAAATTGAAATCAGTTCTCTCTGTGGCTCCATGAAGGATGAAATTACCTGCCACTGTTTTCCGCTCTTAAGACGGGACACAAGCCAAGGTGTGTGCATGTGGATATTTAGCATGTAATGTTAATTGGAAATGCACCATTTGTATTGGCCAACTATCGGCGTCGGCCGATACAGCAGCAATCAGCCAGCGGTTAAAAATGAGCCGACATTTACTGTGAATCATACGATGCACACCCATGTACTAAACAGTTAGAAAAATGTCGGCTGCGTCGAATTCTTTTAACGCTGGCAAATATGTTAGAAATATATTTTGCAAACATTGTTCTGATAAAATTTCACCAAGAGGATCTAATAAACATTTCAGCATGACAGATTTGATTGTTCAACTTAAAGTGACAATGAAGAGTATGAAGAGTTTCTGAATGAAGGCTTCAGTACTGCTGAATGACTCTAATCCATCAGAAATGCAAGCGTTTCATAACAAAAGAAAATTCTTTACAGAAAGTGCAAAGTCAAAAGATATTACTCTAAAAATTACTGAGTTTATCACACTCAATGATCAGCCCTTCTCTGTTGTAAATGTTGCAAATATATAAGATGTATACAGTTACAAAATATAGTGCTCTGAGGCTGTTGTTGTATTAGTCGGTATTTCCTTACCAAAAATAAATAGGCCTACTTTCAAATTTTTGGAATGTAATTTATTTTTTTATTTATCTGGGTGGAGTGTCCCTTTAAGCCTATTTGAGCAGAACCTCCCAAACAATCAGCATTTGTGTCAGTTTTGGAAATAATCAGCTATCGGTATCGGCCAGGGATATCCTTATACTACTGCTAATGATGCTCTGTAGGTCAGCAGATTCTCTGCGCCTGTATAGAAAGCTGCTGGTTCTGACCCATTAGTCGACAGAGTAATCATATCACTTGTGGGCTCTACTCACCCAAAACTGCTCCAGGGGTGTCGGGAGAAAAATGGCTAACTCTGCTCTCCAACCTGTAAGTGTGTGTCTTGTAAGATCGGATATATGAAAACCAAAGGATTCCAGTGTACTTCTCCAAGTGGCAAATAAAGTGTCCTCGCAATGATGGCAATGTAAAATAGCGATGCATAAAGCCAGCAGAAGCAGGGGCTTTAGTGCCACAGGAGAGTCCTGAAGATCCTCCTAACCTTCACTTTCACTTCCACCAGGATCAGTCACCTTAATCTGTCTTTTTTAAGCTTCAGGCCAATGGGCAGCCAGGCGACCCACGTAGAAATGAGCAAAGACGTAGAATGTAACTAATAAGCCAATCACAGGAATACCTCACAAATCCATAAGAATGTCTCCTCTATGACCCATCCCTCTGTCTTCTATATCCACTTATACAATGAAAGAGAAGCCAGATCAGACAAATATGAAAGCGTATGTTTCCCAGAAGGAGGGGCTGGAGGATTTAAACACTCAAAATAAACACTCAAACAATTTCTGTTTGACTATATTTATTATTTTTTCAGGCAGTTAATTTTCCTTTTTTACTTTTAAAATATTTTATATACTGAGAGTTGCATCCCCGCTGAGTCCGATTCCAAATATAATTGGTAGGTATCTTCTAGAATTCTGACAGTTCGTCTTTGTATTCACAGGCAGAACTTATACCACTTCATCTAAAAAAAAAAGCTCATTAAAGCCCTTCAATTCTTCCCTGTTTAATCAAGTGTGACTGCCAAGCTCTTTAGCTCATTGTACTTGATGTTTGTGTTGTTTATACAAAACCCATCTGTTTCCAGAGCACTCCGTTAGCAGAAGGTCTACCTCCCCCTTATGCTTCCCTGTTTGATGTGCTGTCACAAGCAGATACATGACCATTTTAAAAATCTCAGCACCGCTCTCTTGCTGGCACCTCGGTAAGCAAAGTCAAAAAGGACAAGGCTCCGTCACTCGAGTTACATGCAAGCTGTGCAAGCTCAGCCGAACAATTACCGCTAAAACGAGCAAATGTAGGAAAATGAAGGGAAACATAGCAGGCACCAAAAGTCATTAACTGTCCTTCCTTCCTTCTTCTTGCCGCTTTATTTTTCTCCAGAGGGCTTAATGATGTGCATCCATGATTAAACTGTAGCGCAAGCTGAGGCCCTGCAGTAATTGCTGTCATGCTTTTAAACCAGTGCTAATTAGCCCCAGGAATCAGCACTAAGGTATAACCACCCAGAACTTTTTCGTTTGTTTATGTTTATTTTGTTGTTTGTTTGCAGGAATCAGCACTAAGGTATAACCAACCAGAACTTTTTTGTTTGTTTATGTTTGTTTTGTTGTTTGTTTGCAGGAATCAGCACTAAGGTATAACCAACCAGAACTTTTTTGTTTGTTTGTTTAGTCAGCACTGCTGGCACGAACCACTTATCGTAAGTAAGCTATAGACTGAGTGGGCATTCGCTGCAAAGCTCTCACTCCCTCTCTGTGAAAAAAAATCATCCTAAATGTCATGTGATTTCGTGGGCTGCTGGAACTTCTACAGGTTTCCGACTCTCCATCTGTTATGTGGAAGAGGGACACCTGCCAGCTAAATTTCAGCAGTTTGCCCACAGAACAATCAGCTATGAGTAAATTTATTTAAAAATAAAATTACCCGGTAACAATTTACAGTGAACGCTTCATTATTGGTGAAACGAAAAGCGGTGTGAGGGATGGCATATCTCCCGGGGAGCAGAAGAGTAAGGCAGTTGAGCTTTTTTTAACTGATGCTGAGTAAGTTTTCTTTTAGAAACTAGCTGGTGCATCCATCCTTCAAGCCTTTGGAAAGAGAACCTAAATTCATACTCAGGCAGAGTTCCACATGTCTGCTGTTGTTTGATCTTTGCTATCTGGGTGACACATTTCACACCCTGGGTTTAGAGATTTCATTTCCTTCATAGACTAGAAACAGGTCCTAGCAAGATCTTCTCCTTCTGTAGCAGGTGGGCTGGTACGAAGCAGGGGAAGATTCTTTTCGCCCAAATCTGTCCAAAAACTTTGCAGTCTTCTCCATCTTTGGAGGAGACTGAAGTTGCTCTGGTCAGTTGGAGCCAGTCTCTGTATGAAGCAGGATACAAATTTAACAGCTACAATGTGCATGTCCTCCAATAAACCCCAAATGTCTGCAATCCTCTGTTTGCCCACCACTGCAGATAATGTAGACACTGCTGTATTACAGTATAAAGACAGGTGTCTCCCAACCCCACTGTTGTGTCAGGGTCATATGACAGAAATTATTTTCAGCCGATGGTGAGCTTTGTGCATAAAAGAGAGAGAAAGCGAGAGAGAGAGAGAGAGAGAGAGAAACGTTTCCTGTGCTAATTCATTATAATAGTCTCTTATTTTGCATTACTGAGGTGGGCATCCACAATATTAAAAATAATTGCTGCGATTTGGTCAGAAGAGGACAACGGTGATAAATTGCCCTCTGAAAGAAGAAAAAAAAAAAAACAACTCAGAAATAGATTCAGCTGTATAATGAGCCCTAACAGATTGTTCTGGTGTCATTAAAAGTCTGTCGGAATTATGAAGGCCTTCATCTCACACCACAGTTGGTTTAAAGACTGCGAATCTCAGTCAAAATAATTAGCACTTTAAAAGCACGGCGTCAGTTAACACGGGCATAAATAAAAACAGCTCTTCCTCCTCTGACAGCTGACGGATCATTTTTAGGACTTGCCTCTGGTGAAAACTCTTGTCTAATGTTCAGTGACAAAATATCTCATTCTACCCACTCCTTAGAGTTAAAAAGACTATACTGAGGTTTGAAGGGTTTTTCATCTGGAATCGGCAGCACACATACATGCTCAAATGTTAAACACCCTGTAGAATTTATCAATTGTGGCATTGATGCAACAGTTTACAGACTGAAATGCCTTTGAATAAGTAAAGACTGAGTCTTGTTACTCATTCATTCAACTTCATGCTTATTCAGTACGGGAGTATTGTCATTCCCAGTTTCGGGAAAAAAATAATCCGGATCTGGGGATTCAGTTCAAGTTCATAAGAGCTTGGGTATGTGTGGTTTACTTTTGATCGGGCTAATTAATTCTTTAAATTAGCCATCTCTCTCAGTACGGAGCCTGTTATCTGCTCAGTAAGATCTGGAAAGCTTGAGAGTACAGCTTGTCCTTCAAGACCGTAGCGGCAGAACCCCGACCTAGATGACCAGTCAAATTACTGATAAGCTTTTGGCACGTGCTCCATTACAGCCATATGCTCAACAAAACCTTTAAAGAATTCGTCCCAATTGAAGGGTCTCATTAACAGCCAATTGGGTACGAGAACTGACAGTTTGACACTTTCCGCATTGAGCTGGTGCTTGCCAAAACGCGGCTCTCCTTCACTTCAGTCTCGGGGGATGTCGATTGACGGTATAAAAAAAATCAGCTACTTTCCATTATAATGGAAATGGAGAAGATGCTCCGTTAATTATATGACACAAGGTCCTTCACTAACATATAACAAAAGATATTTCTTTCAAAGCCTGCGCGTATATAAAAACATTCAGGATTAATTAAACCAGTAGAACAAAAATGTCATTATAAAACAACCCATTTTACTAGTAAAACAATGTTACCTGCAGTGGAACACTAATTATAATACCTAAAATCCATTATGGTATATTTTTATTAAATGTGAAACCTGCAATGAAACTGCATCCTTTGAAAACTGTTTACACATCCAGGAAGAAGTGTATGTGCCCAAATATTGTACTCTCTTCGCTTGTTTTGCTTATTTTCCATAAACATTTATCCAACCCAGGGTCATAGTGAGTCTGGAAGTGATCCCAGGAAGCACGGGGCAGAGTACACACTCTGTACCGGATGCCAGTAATTATACAGCTTAGAGATACCTTATCATATGAAGCAGAGAACATGGAGGAAGCCTCTAGGTTAATAGAGGAGGCACACAAACTCAATGTAGAACTACCTGCAACCCCAGTGGTGTAAGGCAGTGGAGACCCATTGATCCATCGTGCTGCTTACAAGTTGTTTACAGAGAAAACCAAACATTTGTATGCATTTCTTTAATAGTGAAAGTGATAGCTTTGGGTGACTTGAGTTACTTGATCTACTCTCAGAATAGAATCGGGGTTCCGGCTACAAGAGTGTGGAAATGGTGGCAAATCTCCAGTTGTCACAAGGCTATTTTAAACAGTTGTGATTTTTGCTAAAGGTACAGTAAACGGACAGATTTTTAAAGTGCTCTCTGTATATTTAATTACAGTATTATCCTGACCATATGACCTGTTCTGATTGGATGCACTTTGATATTGTCAGGATTCTTTATTAAAGTTTAGTGCTGAGTCAAAGAAAAAAAAAACATTCTGCTTTTCTTCAGAAACTTTCCTTGTTATTTCACATTCTTGAAGGAAGTTTGAAGGGTAATTTGCCCAGACACACTTGTGTTGCCATGGCAATATCATAAATCTTTGAATTCTTGGGAAGAGTAGTTAGTTAGAATGCACTTCTATGAAGATCATTCGAAGGAGAAAATGTACCCCACTTTAGCTGGCGATTCTTTAGCCGAAAAGATTGTCACTTGCTGATCCCCAACAAATAACTGAAATGATTCATTTTAACATAAACCAAAATAAAATAAACCAAAGAGTTGATCCATCCATTTTCCAATCAAGGTGAGGGATGCATATATAATGGGCAGTTACATATCTTTTGACTTGGAGAGGAGAAAAGACATATTCACTGACAAAGGTCCACATGCATACAGAGGAGAGGTGGGATTCGAACGCATACCCCTGGAGATGTGAGATAACAGCATCATATAAATTATGTAAAATTATACACTTTTAGATGCATCGATTCATTTGTGAAGGGTGGCAGACACCGCGCAAATGCTTATTAATGCAGATAGAAACGCTTCAGTCATATGTCTGTAATTGTATTTTTGGCAACCGTCACAAAATATGAGACGCTCAACAAAATCATCCACTGAAACCCTTCTGGGTACTTTAAATATTTAAACACCTAATATTACAAAGGATTATATGCAACTTTCCTCTTCTACGAAAGGATTTGCTTTTTAACAGGACTAACTTGTTAACAAATCTATTTCAGGTAGCATGTTCTGAAATGGTTCATATTGCGTTTTCCAGTTTGCTTGTTTTATACATCATCCTAGTGTCATGCGAATGTTACCCGTCTGAAAGGTTAGGGATACTCCAAGGCTCTTCCACGGTTGTAGCAAAGGGGCTGCTAAAAAGACAGCAGCAGAGAGGATGCCGTCCTTCGGTTCACATCTCAACGCGGGCGCTGCCTCTGCTGCTTCTCAGCCCACTCAGCGTACTGCAGCAGGGGAGAAAAAAGAACATCAGGTGCCTCTTAAAATAATAAAGAGACTTGCAGAAATAACAGCAGCCATGCTTATAAAACACGCCGGTTATACAACAGAGAGTGACGAGAGTAACCAAAGAAAACTGTGCATGATAAATTACCGTGGTTTTAATCATTGGTTCTTTGTGTGCTTGATCGTTTCTCATTAAACCAATTTCCATTAGATCAACAGTCCGTTAGCCAACGCATGTATACAAGAGTTATATGCCCATAGCCAAATATATATTCTAAAATATCGATTTTAAGTCACAAACGAAATCAACAGATTAATAGTGTTAAAATATAAAAATACTTCCTTTCATATTTATAAATGCAGTTATATACCCTCCAATGAGTGCCATCTAACGTGACGGAGTTTTGGTTACATAAAGGCTGTGGCATTAATTACCCAGTGGATCCAGTTAATGAGTGATAATTTTAAAAGCCGAGAAAATACTTTCCTGGAGAAACATTAACATTACGTGTCAAGACGAAGCTGCAGTTTGTAAAGTAATGATGTCAACAACTGCAGCGATATATAGCGCATCTAAAATTTAAATGAATAAAGTTAATCCGCCCTAACCTGCCTCAGAGAATTTACAACACATCGAAAGCTGCGACAGAAAAACAGCTTCATAACACAAATTACTGTAAAGCAGAAAAGAAAAATACATGCCCAAACAGTATTTAGAGCAATGTTCAGTATAAATCTAGTGATGTGGAATTTGGAAGGCTCTCTGACCGGTAGTGGGTTAACTGCTTCTACTGAGTATTACGGTAATGGTGGTCAAATGTAGAGGTATTGCGACCCCTGCTGGACAAGGAGCGGAACTGGGGTTCCTTTCACTTATACAGTACGTCCTCTGCCTTTATAAGCCAGTCAGTCAGGGGCCCACGGAATCGTCCTAACTCCCCCTTTCTGTGCGCCTTTTTATAAGTGATTTGAAAACAACTCAAGAGTTACATACTTGCACGGCAATATAAGCCGTGGCGTATACCCCGTCCCCCATCTTTAATTTGACCTCAATTATTTCCCCAATAAATATACTTTTGTATTATTAAACTCTCTTCTACGGCAGTACATACTTAACTAATAAAGTGCAATAATTATGACTCCAGCACGAAAGATCGTCTGCTAACTGAGAATTAGTCAGTTTGGACACCATGAACGGGCCAGCCCTATTCTTAAAAAATAGCTCATTGGCTTCGTCAGTAAGATTTATTCTGGCGCCGCAAATGACTATAGTCTTATCAGGTTCTTGCTTTGCTTAGAAGATTTTGTGTAGCTCTTGTTCCAGTACTGCTTACACTTGTACATTACCCTTGTAATCAGGGATCGCCAACCTGATTTGCAACAAATGTGTTCGTTCCAAGACACGAACGTCAGTGTCTGTGGCACAATATTTTGTTTGGAAAAAAATTACTATGTAAGCTACGTTTTAAAAACCATGTTCGTGGTATAAAAATGCATTTTGATAAACGTATCCGTCACGTTGGTCGTGGTGGGACACCCGCTTGTAAATGGGCATTCTTTGGAGGCTCAGTCTAGCTAAACTTATGTCTCGTCGACTCCTTACTAGCGCGGATGTTTGAGGTGCTATTCGTCTCCTTGAACATCACTTTCATCAAAGGTGTCCGCTAAATAAAATACATGTAAATGGAAATTATCATTTTTATATCACAAACGATCAGAGTACTGTACTGCATGTTAAATGCAGTGCAAATCGTGGCCAGGAGGTGGTACTCTAATTCTTTGTCTTAGTCCCGTATTGCTCCAATCCTATTAACGCATTTCGGCTATCCCATACAATTTACTAACGTTTTGATGCCTCATGAGATAAGATTTCCGCGCCACTTGGGTTTCTATCAGCCTTTTTTATTATTCTTTTTATACCAACGGGCTTGCTCGAGGGGTGTCAAAATTACGTGTAACCATGAACACGTGACGAACTGGGTTATGGACACCGTAGTAAGCGAAATTAACCGTATTAAGGTCATTGGAAGGGGTATAAAGCAGTTATTACATATTTTAGACATTGTAAGAAGAGTTTCAGCTATCCGAAATATGTGCATTTTATAAATGCAAAAATATAAATCCATTTACTAGGAACACTATAAATGTGCTGACTTTGATTAATATTGTCTTAATATTTTAAAACTACGGATGTTAACTATTATGTGGCTGTAATGCATTATACAGCATGTGAAGAACTGTCATCAATTCCCTTGTCTCTTGTGTGTCTGGCTAGCTTGGGCCATATTTAGAGAGGATAATTTTAGTCGTGCACTGAATAAACATCAGGATCTCACGGGGGGAATGCGGTCGAGTCAGTTGGTCAGGAACAGCCTTTTATCCGTGTGGTTCTTAAGAGGTGGCTGACGGGTCCACAGGGCAGGGTCGGGCCTGGGGGACTCTGCGTGTGTGTCTCTTCATCTGTGTCTAACTGCGTTTGTGGTTCTGTTGGCGGTGTGTGTGCGCGTGCATGCATTTTTGCGTTTGTGACCCAGCCACCATCAGCGGAGCACGATTCTAGCCATTATCCCCTTATAGCCTGCCTGACGTGCTGCTTGCTGTAGGCCAAAGACAGGATGTGGACGAGGTCAGGTGTCATGAGAACTGAGCCCCACTGCACTCCAAACTGTCCCCCCCCCCTTATGGGAGAACCTAAAGAGCAGTCCCTGTTCAATGCTGGGTGGGCTATTTTAGGACTGGGCTCAGAGACACACCTCCCTCTCCATCCAAAAAAACACGAGTGTAAGAAGGATGTGACTAGTTAACCTACTAACCCTGTGCTCAGTGTGTCAGCCACTTAGTATAAAGACACATTAGAGAGCTCTTGGGACGTTAGTGTGGGATATAGACACATAAGGAAGAAAGGGCATGGCATGCGGTTAACATTCGGTGGCCGCGCTAATCGGTTTCATTGCCGTAATAGCTGTACTTTGTGCCTACAGTACAAAGCAGTCACGGTGGACTCATGGAAAGTTCTGCTACCTTTGCATGGGTTCTTTCCTTAAGCCCGGGACCACGGAGGAAGGGCGAGAGAGAAACGGAAAAAGGTGATTGCTCGCCTTGCCGATTGCCACGCCAAGATAAGAGCCTTAGGCTCCATGGTCCAGACGGAGTCCGTGGCCCCCGGGCGACCGTTGAGGAAATGAAGGGAACCAGGGGGCAGGAGAATCGTAGCCTGGAGCGGTGGCCCTGAAGGACCGTAAAAATCCCCCAAAAGAATCGTCGCGTGTGAGAATATTTCCTGTTGCTCTCAGGCTGCCTGGAAGTAACTATATCCTTAGAGGTCCCTTGACACGCGAGACTCTCCTTCACTGGAGCCCATCTTGGGGCTAAGCTGCACCTGCTACCCTGTGCAAATCACTGCCAGAAGGCTTTTCTACTTCTTGCTGTTTTAAGTTTTTTTTTTTTTAAGGAAACCGAAGGAGATGTTCCAGGTGACTGAAGGGAAGCATTACTGGAAGGAGAGTAGTTATCGTGTGGTGAGAGATGGGCCTTTCTGGTGTATAGGCTTTGCCATACCTGCCAACATGAGATTGTGAAAAATAGGGAGATTTTGCAGTGGGTCCTGATTGATAAAGTGTGGATGTGGAAAGTCAGGAGAAATTGTAAATTTGTGTGGAAAACCAAGAGATATTAATTATCATTATTTATACATTATATTATTATTTGATGCTTCTATACAAAGCAACTCGCAGAATAATGAAATAACACGATTTATGTGTGCTACATGGAATTTAAACCCATGACCCGTGCAGCACTCTATAGAGGTGCAGGAGCGACAGGTGCTAGGAGTGATCCGTTTTCGGGAAGGTGGCTCTCACCCAGATGCTGATCACTTCTTATAGCTTGAAGGAGGACAAGCAGCATGGAGGCAAAATGGTGACACAATCAGACAATCAGCTTCTTCCACAAGGCGGCGGCCCCTCCCTTTCCGGACATTTCCGGCGACGCTTATTCCAGCAAGCGACGAGAATTTGCGACACATGTTAACCCTACCTTTTATTTTTCTTCTGTACTGGAGCTAACATGAATGAACCCTAAGTCTTATATCCACAGTCAATAATCGATTCCATATAAAGCACCGAGGAAATAGACCGCTTCATATTTTTAAGCGAAATGTCTAGTTTTGTGTTAGAAATGTGACACAATGAAGCAGTTTAAAGTCTGAAGTAAGCCTTGTCCATTGCCATGTCTGATACATCTGAAAGACTTACAGAACTATTAAATACTCCCTTATGACAGCAGAGTAATGACTGCACGGCTGTGGATGCAGAAATTGATATATAATTACTGTCATTATCTTGCTATCATTTCTGCACATGGGCAATCCAGTGACTTGGCTTGAAGTTTAGGGTCTTATACTCCAGAGAAACAATGTTTTTTTGTTTTTGGTTATATAAATTGAGCTTGTATGAATTTAGAACAATCTGCTGGAGAGCTGGACTTTGCCAGCTTTCATAATGGTTTGAGGGAAGCCTTCTGCTGGTTCTGCCCTGGTTCTGCCCTGGTTCTCCATGATTCCACACCTCACCTTCGACCGCTGGGCCAGGAACATCCGGCCTGTCCATCATAAAACACGGCCCTGCTCCCAAAACACCATCTCTTTCTAGCTACCCAAGAAGTTAGGTGGCACGCTGTCTTCTAGAACCCACCTCCAAAACAAACCTGAAAGTTGACCTCCGCTGAAGCTGCCAGCCCATTTGTTCCACTGTGGGAGGGATTACCGCTGAGGCTTGCCGGTGGACTTACCGCAGAGGGCCACTGGCTTTGATGTCACGCACCTCCGCGCGTCCTCTATCCGGAATTCCAGCAGACTGTGAGCCCCAGAAGGCATGTAATGTGTGCCAGACCGCCCCCCCCACCCCCCTCCCCTGGCTTGCCGAAATCCCTGGCACTGTCCAGGCTGCAACTCGCCTGGGCCTGGTATCCATCAGCCTCTGGGCCCTGCGACTGAGGGCTGTGACTGCTCTGAATTGAGAACTCGACTGTTTTTCCCTCCCCTGAATCGGCTCTTTTTACTCTCCTGATACAAATCACAGCTGTTAGGTATTCAGCGGCTGGTCCGCAGGCTGGACTTGGACACTCTCAGTGTTAGATTACAACTGCCGGTGTTGCCGTGTGGAGTCTTGCGCCAAAACGGCAAGCCAGTACCACATAGCAGCATCGCTAACAACCCGGCCTTCTGCTTTAGCACAGATCCTTTCCCGGAATCGTCCAACAGGGTGTCCAGCAGGTGCCGTTGCCCACAGAGCATAGCCCCACAGATGTGGCTAACTGATAGAGCTACCTGCCGGGGAGTCAGCGGGGTCTGTCTCCACCGGTTTGCATGAAGGCCAACTGCGTTGGTGCATCACCACGCGTTTAACCGGGAGCTTCCTGCACATGCATGATAAATTGCAGGCCACAGGATCTGGATTCATGGCCCGTTTGGTGAGAATGTCATTCCCTGGCCACAGAAGTTGTGAACTGTGTGGAGCTCATTTTGGCCTGAGAAATGACCACTTTGGGACATGCGTGTCTTACTTAGTAGTTTTATGCTACTAGTCAGTCAGCTTAACAAGGATTGCTTAATAGTGAATAAAATTTTTTTTTTTAAAGTTTTAAATCACCAAAGGAAGAGCATGAACGCTATGCGCCTTACAGACGACCCCTGCTTTCATTACACGCAGTGACTTATGCCTCTTTAGCTATAATCCATAACCAGTTAAGCTGCAACTCTGTTGGATTTTTTTATTGAAGTTTTAATTATTTTATCATGTGTTTATTGCTAAATGTCTTTATGACTGAGAAAAATAACAAAATGGAGAGGTATTAATGTTTCACGTGTAACGTGCTCATCCAGTACACCCCAAGTCTGACTATCATGTTATTTTTTGAGACATGTGACCAGCCCTTGTCTTCTTTGGTAACAAGAATTTTGTTGGGCGGGGTGGGGCTTCATCTCACAGGTCAGAGGACAACTGCACAGGTCGGAATTGATTCGCATTAAGTTATTTGAAGTGTGAGACCTTACCCACAGTCCCAGAGATGAGATAGATGTCGGGGGGGGAGGGGGTTGCCGGATTCATCAGCTCATACAGACATGTCCACCTGTTCTCCCCCATCCACTACTGGGCCATGGTGGTTGGGGGGGGGGGGGGGGGGGCGTAAC
>JAODKF010000116.1:20296557-20320398 GCA_026779585.1 Mormyrus proboscirostris | reverse complement strand
TGTAGGAAAGGTCATTCATACCCACAGCTGTCAGACTTTATAACACAGCTTAGCGTGTGTATTTTTACTCATATACTGTCTGACATATCATATGTCTTTAACTACCAGGATCATTCACACCCTACCCCACCCCCACACTTGTGTACATATCTCTGTACATCTTTATTTATTTCTAAAACTTTGATTGTGTATATAAACAACTGACCTTCCTGCTCTTGTTGTTCTACATTACTTTTGTATAAGAGCTCTGTAACACCTAAATTTCTCATTCATGGGATAATAAAGGTTTATTCTATTCTATGAAGCCTGTTTCTAGTTGTTTGGTCAGAGACATTCACACAACTGTGGCCTACTGGAGGTCATTCTGTAGGACTCTGGCAGTGCTCATCCTGTTCCTCCATGCACAAAAGGAGCAGATATCAGTTCTGCTGACGAGTAAAGGACCTTCTACGAACCTGTCCAGCTCTCATAGAGTAACTGCCTATCTCCTGGAATCTCCTCCATAGCCTCAAGACTGTGCTGGGAGACACAGCAAACCTTCTAGCAATGGCACGTATTGACATGCCATCCAGGAGGAGTTGGAATACCTGTGCAACCTCTGTAGGGTCCAGGTATCTCCTCATGCTACCAGTAGTGACACTGACTGTAGCCAAATGCAAAACTAGTGAAAAACAGTTAGAAAATATGAGAAGGGTAAAATGTCAGTGGCCTGTTAAACCATTCCTGATTTGGGGGTCATCTCATGGGTACTAATTTCATTAATACTAAAGCAGCTGAAACTGGTTAACAATTACCTCTGCTACTTAACTGACCAGATCAATATCCCATAAGTTTCATATATAAATATGTATATATTCACAGACGCATACCCATAAATTAATAAATGAGTGAAATAAATTCTGTAGTGGTCTACGTTTTTTCCAGGGCTGTATATATTGGCAGTGAAGGTGGGCAAACACAACATGTAGTCTACCGGAAGAGGGTCAGTATTACACTGAAATCAAACTGAAACGAAAATGAGTCTAAATAAGAAGCAGGTGTGTGAAACAGGAGGCTAACAGCCAAGACGACAACTGTTTACTAAAGCGGCTGTTGTAGTTTTATATTGTAAGCACTACTTCTCATTTGTGGCTCATTAAATCGGTTGCACACACTATACGTCCAACTTATCTGTGGACGTGTTGTTACGGAGTTTTACATGTAAAGCATGGCGCGTAGTGTGTTACCAACTAATATTGCTAAAAACGACTAACAATTAACCGGGCTAGAATTGGATTCCATGATTAGTCGGATTATTTGTCGGATTTAAGGTAATTCGGGATAATTGTAAGTGAGCGAAGATAAAGGACATTTACAGTGAAGTACCTTAAATCCGACAAGTTGTCCGGCTAAGCAAAAAATGCTTTTTGATATGGGTCCGTGGTATTGCTACCGAATTTCGATGGCAAATGGAATGCATCCGTCTCATTTTTCCCGGAGTTTTTAGCGGATGTGACGTAATCTCGGCAACCGAAACTCAGATCCAAAGGCTGCACCGCAGATAATTTTGGATGGACTCGTTTCAAGATTTCAAGACAGTGGTTGAGAGGATGTGTCTACGTGATTTTATCTGTTTCTGGAGTAAGTCTAGTAATGCCGTTTTATAAATTAGACACCATTGATCATGGAATACTTTTATATTTTAAATTACACAGTCCGAAGGAACTACAGGACAGGAATGTTAAATAAAGAACAAGGCAACAATAATTAAAGGACTAAATAAACTGATAGTATATGAATACACGGATATTTATTGATATAAATACGGCACCAATACTCATTGCTAAATGCTTTGTGTGATTGCAAAATTAACATTTGTTTAATTTATACAGAAATTTTCATAAATGGCAGCAGAAATGCTTTGATGCTTAGTTGTACTATCGGACTTCGTATTTAGCACAGACATATACTTTTCATTTGTTAACAGCTACAAAAATTGCCTTTTTCAGTCTTGGTCATGCACATCTCTCCGATGTTATCGATGCCAAAACATCCGGAGATAATTACGGGGCAGTGCAATTCCAATATTACCATACAATGCGGCAAGACCCATAAAACCAACGAGTATCGGGTTATCATCTGGTACAAGGTACCTGTCTGTCTGTCTGTCTGTCTGTCTCATTAGGATTTACTTTCTTTTTATTGATATATTATTAATGCTAAATTTTATTCTAATGGAATTTCAAAATTCAAATTTTATCATTCATATCTCAACTGTGATCTTCTGTGTACCCAAATGTGCTCAACAAATTTATAGCCTTGTGATTAGGCCCAAAATACAACCAAAATGTTATGTAACCAGTGTGGTTGATAAAACATATATATCCATTAATACAGGATCAAAATATTTCCGTGACACTTTACTTTTTACTGAACAGGACACAAATAATGTAGTATTAAGATATCACTTACGTATTGTTTAACCAGAAACTAACTACTGATCTCATGTTAATTCATCAATAATTAATCTCAAGCAGTTATTATGCTATATTTGTTACTGTATCTGTTAATTCTCTAAGCCTTTGTGAAATACTGAAGGAACTACTTTAGGAACAAGTAATGAACAATACAAGTGAAATACTGATCTAATTAATGTTTGTTTATTATTAATGAATCGTGATGCATCTTTAATCTCAAGTAGCGACTGTATTTGTTCATGACTTTTTCAAGATTTGTAACTGAGTTATTACTGTAATAGTTGTGCCCCGTCAAGTTATCAGTATTTCCCCTCTGTAGATCAATGACACAAAACAGTCCGGCATCATCAGGAAGAGCCACCGAGATGTTCCGAAAAGGTATGGCTACTTTCGAGATGCCGGGATGGACAGCAGGGGCGGATTGTTCCTTCCTTGGCTTCAGCCTGAAGACTCTGGGAGGTACGTGTGCCACCTCGGAGCATTCGTTGGAGGAAGGAATGAAGACTTCTCTTTCGAGTTAAATGTAGCAGGTAATGCATGTGCTTCGATGTACACTATAAGCTCAAAATTCACACAAGACTTTGTCTATACAGAAGGGTTCCAAAATCGACTGTCGCCTACATCCTCTGCATTTTGGCAGCTTATGCCCTGAAATAGTGCAGCATGCAGAGGCGCAGAAGGTGGTGGACACGTTCCACCCAGTTAAATAGGGTCTCAACCCCCCCGACTTTTGTGTGGAAAAAACTTTGAGAAGTAGCATCCCAAAATATGGTTGGATACATTGGTATTTGAACTCGTCATATATATATAGTGTCGACCATCAGGAAGTACTTATAGCATGTGTTTGCTGCAGGTAAGAGTATAATCAAATGCGTACAGTACGCGACCCCCAGCCTGTACACACACACTCCCACTGTTCTGCTTTATGATGGGCCCGTGGATACGAGTCAAACAAATATATTTTAATAATATTCAGGTAATTTGAGGACGGGTAAGTTTAAGCATGTAAAGTGGGCTGGACATCATTTTCTGTTTACTGATATTTGCGTTCGAATCGGGTTGAATTATAAACGTTCTATTTTTAGATAGTATACGATGGCGTGTTAAAAACAAAATAGTTGAATGGATTTTGAGAATAAAGTCATAATATTTCGGTTATGACTTTAATGTAAAAATATTTTGAGATTTAAACTTGTAGTTCGTAGCCTATGTGTGTGAATTTCCCCGTTATGGCCGAATTTGCCAATGACACCGAAACAGGCATCCCTGCCGTAGAATGCATGCCTGACTTGGGAGCGCGCGCCACTGAAAACAGCCGAAGGGAAGCTCTTTTTTGTAACGTGTGGAAATTACCGTTTCTGTTTATGTAAACGCATAAAACGCATGTAACATATCAGACGACATTGTATTTTGTTAAAATAAAGATATATAACACAAACAAATAAAATAGTCACGGATCTGAACACGAGTTGTTACCTAATACCTAGGCTTACGCATGTTAATATCGATTCAGAAGTTCAAAACAACAGACGTGTCAGTAAAACACTTAATTGTTACATTTTAAGTTTACATGAGATGTATAGTATCGCTGTTATTTTCACGAAGAAAAATAATACATTTGTTACATTTTGTTGCTCGATATTTTTAAAACGTCTGAGTCTGGAAATCAGATGGAAGGAGATTTGTTTTAAATGCATATTAATTATTCGCGGTGGCGGATTATGCCTAGGACAATATGGGCAACAGAAATGAAGGGCAACATCTTCTGAGGGGGCTTTTTCTGACAGTTTATGTGGGTGGGGGGGTGGTGAAGCTTGTGTAGGGTGCTGTGATGTCAGCGTGCGGCGAGCGAGGAAGCAGGCGAAAGAGCCGTACATGCGATCCAAAGGGGTTCAGACGGCACACAGGGAAGCACACGGAAAACTCACATTAATGCAGACCTGGGAAACAGAGGTAGACGTGGACTAATATACACTAAACAGGTCAAAACTAACATCAAACAGCTGGGAACAATCAGGGTAGTACACGTGGATAATGAGGGGGCATGGCACACACGAGGATCGGACGAGCCGGGCGTGACAGGTGCCATATGGGTTTTGACCGCTACTGATTTTTCTGATAAAATAATTAAATTTGTTAATGTTTTATTAGCAAGTAAACTAGTGTTCTGCTTTTAAATTATAGAAAGAGAGCCTGGTTATTATTCTAAATTCACTCCTGAAAAATGCCTAATGCAAAAATGCCTAAACTGAAAAAATAACCTCGGACAAAGTTTTCTAAAATGACGAGGTTTGCTATTTTTCTGCTTTCTGTCACAGAGTGTGTCACGCCGGTGAGTCCCACCTGCTGCACGGCCCCTCCTCCATACACAGAGCTCTCTGCCGCATGGCTAGCGTCCAGCTTCTCATTGGTCAGCTTCTTTAAAGCACTTGTAGCTGCACTGCTCTAATAAAAGACACGGTTCCTACTGATGTTTTGAAGACCTATTTATACGTTCTGATCTCCACTGACACCGTGAAAACTACACGAAACAAAGGAAAATAAAAATACGAAGTATTAGGTAAGTCCCCCTTTCACACGCGAGTGTACAAACATCAGTAAATATAACATATATAAAACTTAACAAAACCACAAATTGCCGACAATGTACACACATCATGAAATTTATACATTTACACAGTGCATAATATTACCGTGTGCGGCCCATGACTATGTGCAGACTATTACTCTGCCGTGGCATCCATGCTACTCATCCCAAGACGCTTCAGACCAGTGTCAATTTTGTTGACGAAAAATTTGTCATAGTTATCGTCAACAACCTTTATTTTCAGCCTAAAACGAGACGATAACTAAATAAAAATGTTTTCGCGACGCCTAAGACTATGACAAAGTGAACTGACAATTTTGTAAGTAATAAAAACGAGATGAAAATGTTTGCCAGAGACTAGATCGATGCAGTCAGAACTAATGTAGTTTGCGTAAGGCAGGGATCAGTTATCGCATGCGATAATCGTGGTCGTGGTCCGGAAGCGAGGGTCGAAAGCCAGGAGGTCCATCCGACGAGAAAACACAGGACTGGTGAACACACGGGAAGGAGGACAGGAGGAGCCGGGCTCAGCAGCACAGGTGGGTCAGGTTCGGGAGCTGGACTGAGGAGGGAAGGCAAAAAAGGATTGAACACAAGGCAAACTGGCAAGACTCGTTATCTCCTGATGGCTTCCTCTAACCCCCAGGTGATGGAGGAGACAAAACAGGATAGGCTGAGGATGGGGTAGGCGCGGTCCTCACTCTCGGGCGGGGGGGGGGCAAACTGTCTAGATAAAGCATCAGCTTTCAGATTCTTCTTACCTGGGAGAACCACTGTGCCAATTGAACCTGTTGTGCGGAGAGTCGCTTTGCCGATTGGAGGTATTCCAGGTTCGGATCTGTTAGCATCACGAAGCAGTGTCAAGCTCCCTCCAAACAATGCCACCATTCCTCTAAGGCCAGCTTGATGGCCAGGAGATATCAGTCTCATAGTTGCCTTCTGTGGCTGTCAATTTGCGTGAATAAAAAGCACAGGGGTGACGGCGTCCAGTCTCGGGGTTTCTCTGTATCAGAACCACCCCCACCCCAGCTTCTGAGGTGTCCACTTCCACCTCGAAAGGGAGCTTGGGTCGTGGTTGAGTTAGAACAGGAGCAGTGCAGAAGGCAAAAGCTCGTTCTTCTACTCGTGTCCAGGGGAGACAGGTCAGCTTCCCGTGGATGAGGGAAGTGAGGGGCACTGCAATCTGGCTGTAGTTCCTGATAAACCTTCGGTAGAAGTTAACGAAGCAGGAAGAAGCCTTGCAGTTCCTTCAACATTCAGGGAGGCGGCCAGTCAGTGATGGCAGTGATCTGACTGTCCATGGCCACCTCTCCTGGTTGAATCACATACCCTAGGAACTTTACCTTGATCTGGTGAAATTCACACTACTCCCCCTTGGCATAAAGGTTGTGGATCCGCAGCCACTGTAGCACTTGCCTCACATGCTGTACGTGTGCCTGCTTGGAAAGTGAGTAAATCGGGATATCATCGATATAGATTACCACAAACTTAAGCATGTCTTGGAACACTTGATTCATAAATGACTGGAAGATGGAAGGGCTGTTAGCCAATCCGTAAGGCATGACGCAGTACTCGTACTGACCCCTACTTGTAATGAAGGATGTCTTCCACTTGTCACCCTCACGTATTCGTACCAGGTTATAAGCGCTGCACAAGTCCAGCTTGAAGATCACCACCTCTCGTAGCTGTTCCAAAGCAGACGGGATCAAGGGAAGGGGCTCTCTTCTCTTGACTGATGGCATTTTATGTGAAATAATCTACCACTGGCCGGAGGTCTCCCAATCTTCTTCTTACTAAAGAACGTAGCTGTTACCGGTGAGGTCGAGGGTTGGATTATGTCCTGTCTGAGTCCTTCTTGGATATAGGTATCCAAGGACTCCTGCTCCTGTAGGGAGACAGGGTACAACTTGCCACGTGATAAAGGAGCTCCTTCCAGAAGATCAATGGAGCAATCTCAGTCGCGGTGCGGGGGAAGGCTGAAAGCCTCAAGTTACCAGCTGCCCCACTATCAATGAGTGCCCTCACCTTGCATTGGTTCTCAATCCACCCTAAGAGTACAGGCACCATGAATTGAGTCAGAGGGGAAAGCGGTAAAGAGGCTACACCTACCGGGAGAGGTGTCTCCTCGCGTTGGGGCCGGTCGGGGCAGGTGGTGATGGTATGGGCCCGCACCTCTGCAATACAGGCACAAACCCCCTTGGGTCCTTTCTTTTGCGTTCTGCTGATGTAAGGGGCGATTGGATAACCAGTATAGGCTTGAAGGTGTCATCTCCGGGACCGGCTACTGCCTGCAAGCTCTCGGCGTGATGTCTCTGACGTCAGCGATCTCTCACCGTATTATCCAACCTCACTGCTTGGCGCACTAGTTCCTCAAAAGAGGGCCTCCCCTTTGGCAGAGAGCTCGTCCTGCAGTTCGGGGTTAAGAGCACGCAGGAAGATTGTCTGCCGACAGTTATCTGGCCACCGAATTGTCCGGAATTCTAATGAAAATTCTGCTGCCGTCCGGATACCTTGACACTCAAACAGGCAAACTCCAGGGCACCTGCCCACAGCCAGATGATCAAACACTTCCATTAACGCACGGTGGAATTTACTACCTTAGCGTAGTAGAGGGCTGTTGTCAGCCCACAGCGCAGTCACCCATTGGCGGGTTCGTTCGGTCAGCAGGGAGATGGAAAAACACACCTCTGTTCCAGGAGTGGAGAACATTTCCAAATGCTCCTCCACATATATGTCAATCTGCATCAAGAATCCCCTACACTGGTCAGGGTTACCATTATACCACGCCGGAAGGGCTATGGGCAAGGGAGCGGTGGAGCGATGGGGGGGAGAAGCTGGAAGCGGAACCTGGGCATCTTGGGAAGCGAGGAGTTGCTCCATGAGTCTCCAAGTTCCCCGCTGGATCTATTCTTAGGCCAAGTATTCTATCACGTCGAGCTAAGAAAGGAGGTGCGGATCCAGTAATGCAGGGAAACCAGGGGTTTAATAAGACAGACGGCAGGGGAACACAGGCAAATGTCAGCCCCGCAGAGCGAGAAAGGAAGAGCACAACCGCTTTGGTAATCAGCGGTTTCGCGAGGCAGGGGAGCGTCATCCCGGGGTGGCGATCAGGCAGACAGGTACAGGGACCGCAGGTGATTATCATGGTCGTGGTCCGGAAGCGAGGGTCGAAATCCAAGAGGTCTGTCCAACGAGAAAACACAGGACTGGTGAACACACGGGAAGGAGGACAGGAGGAGCCGGGCTCAGCAGCACAGGTGGGTCAGGTTCGGGAGCTGGACTGAGGAGGGAAGGCAAAAAAGGATCGAACACAAGGCAAACTGGCAAGACACAGGAGAACAGGGAGACAGTTTAAGAGGTGTGTCCCAATACTTTTGTCCATAAAGTCTGTCTGTCTGTCTGTCTCTATCTATCCTTATCTAATCCTTATAAAATCAGTCAGTTACTGAGGGGGATGGAAAGACTTACTGTGTAGAAATCTGTCCTTTCTGAATAGCACCAACAGAAGATGTTGCTCTTGTAGAGTGAGATGACCTTTTCCTCTAAGTTGAACATGTTTACATTTTTGGGCTCCTCTCTTCTATAGCTGCCCATCATGGTGAGAAGGAGGCTGAGGAGTCAAGCATAACACAGGAGGTCCCTGGTTTCCATGTTCTTCAGGAATTTCATAAAAATGGCAAAAAAATCGCAGCCACTGAGACACCGGCTCTATCTGACATGTAAATACACTTCTATGTAATTTTGTATTATAATAAAATATACACCATAAAATATACACGGGTGGTTCTGTTTTTTGTATAATGACCTTTATAGCCTGATGAAAATGTTAATAACATTGCTCGTAATCACCCACATTTCAGCTAAAACAGTTGTGGTCAAACAACGTGCTGATTTCGGGTGCGGAAATCAGTTCACTTCGGTTTATTTGTCGCATGTGTAAACAAATTGGCTGCACTTTGTAGCTCTGTACAAGGTTCTACAGATAAATCATATGCCAATGACATATTATGGTAGCTCAGGGGAACAGACATATTTAATTTTAAATTAGGTGCTCATAAGCCACGAATGTTGTGAAAGAAACTGAAATCAGATAATTAGTTAATAAGTTCTCAAATCAGACCAAAGCAAAACTTAATCTATCCATTCTTAAACTAAAAAGAATAAACAGTTGTTGGTGTTTGACAATGTTAACTCTATATTCATATATTGTGTATTCATAATCAATAGACTGTACTTTACATTCTAAATGTAGAATTCTAAACTTTACATACTACTTTCATATAAATAAGATGTAAAACGAATGCATGGGTCACCCAAATTTCTAATAAAAATGACAATAGCTTGACCACTGCCTTGAAATTAGTCTGGAAACTACATGATAAACTACATTTTTTTTGTGCAGAATGGTGTCAATGCATGGCAATTTAATGAACTGCACCGCTGTAATTAAAATATTTTCAGGAATCAAAATACAATTGCCAAATAGCCCTTTTACATATATATGTAAAGTTATATATGTTTATTAATATTTATATTGCAATACTGTAATAATGTATATTTAACTCAAAAACAGGATCTAAACTGTGTGCAGATGGACTCTTGAGCATTTGATCAGGTTTAAGATTAAATTTGGCTAGTTCTTTGGAGATATATATGCTTATGTTATGAGCCGCATAGCTGTCGCGTCCCGCCCTGCGCTGCCCGTTTGTCCCCAGTGTTTCTCTTGGCTGTGGCCACTAATACTGCACAACAAAGTTTTTGCTTTTGTGATTTTTGGCTGCTGATCATGAAAATCACGTCCAAATTTGCCCATCGCGTACCGTTTCATCGAAATCTTCAGTTTTCTCATGTGTTTTTCTCATATTTGTGTCCAAAAAATTTCATTTCTGTAAGGGACCTGTCGACAATGTTTTGTACAGTCTGAGAATGGAATCAGGCCAGGCTGGAAGCTGTTCTGTGGACGTTTGCTGCCTGGGCAGGCCGGAGCCAGCCTGACACTGCCTCAGCAGGCTGTAAAAGCGGCCTGCATACACAGATGCTGCTCATTGGGTTAATATAGAACTGATAGTGTGTATGTATTGTTTCAGAATATAGCATTACCTCAGTAGCAATATAACTAGATTGCTACAGATGCTATAGACATTTGCAGGATGATGCTCAATGACTGCTCTTGTGAAGAAAGCATATCATCTGTACAGCTGTAAAATCAGTGATCAAGACAAGTAATGGACACCTCACATCTGTTGTGCGACATGTACTGTCTGTCTGAGAGCCTGGCTCTGAGGCACTCGAAAGACAATGTTGTTTGCTGTCCCGATGATATGGCGAGAACAGAAAGACCAAGTGACGGACCATGTTTGACTAATGCGTCTGGTTTCTCTGCCAAAAACAACTAGTCAATTGAATACCCTAAACTGCCTTCAGCAATGAGAGCTGTGCCACATGACCACAGTCTTCCAATTCTGAAACCACCAGAGGAATGTACCTTAGAGGAGCCAGATGAAGAAACTGCAATGCAGGGAATGGCAGGGACATTGATCCGGATTTTGAACTGTGTTCATCTGGTGACCCACATCTCATAACACAATCGGAATTAAACAGTCTGGTCAGGGATTTAGTTCTGTCAAATGCAAAAACCAAATTGTTGGGTTCGAGACTGCAGGAATGGTGTTTGATGTCACCAGGTATGAATGTTTCGGCTATTTATCACTGCAACATGATGTACCTGACACTGAGTACAAATGAAAATCAAGAGCAAGATTCCAATTATGTTGAATTTAATAATGTATGAGAAACATAAACACAATTAAATGTGTTATTGCTGGTAAAAAGTTAACTGTCTATTTCTTAGAGTTCCTACGTGATGCAGCAAAACCAAAATTATATTTATAATACATGGGTATATTGATCAGCAAGTAGTGGTTTTAGAAGAGGTTTTGAAATGGCTAAAGTGACACATTTTACCAAATGTAATACCATCGTTTTACACCAACAAATCATTTATTTTCTTTGCCTAAGATTTTTGTATGTGCAATTGCAGTTGGCTTGAACCAAAAGCAGACCTGAAGTACCTTCATACCCCAAAAGTTAGCATTGCTCTCTTTATGTTGCTCAACTTCAGTTTGTTTATTGGACATGCCCAAGGTGATTGACCTATCTCCAATGCAATATCACCACACACTCAAAGATGATGGGGAAAATCCATGAGATCCCATCAGGACTTTGTTGTGTTCTGTCTATATAATTGATTATGTTTCACATTTGATGTGAAAAACACTGAAATGCCAAAGGCAGCTGTTTTGTGGTAGTCAATTCATTATTTAAGAGTATGTGAACCAAAAAAAAAAAGAAATAACAGGTAATCACTATTAAAAGCACAGCTACAACGTTAAGTCATATTAGGCTGAATGCCATTTAGCAGTGTGTCTTATCCATAAAAGGATTGCATACTGATAAGGGTGGATTAATGCATAGCCCTAGGGTCCTGGCAAACCAGGCACCTCTCTTCCACCTTCAGATTATTAAATCTGGCTAATCCATCTGCCATTCTCCCCCCAATGAAAAATACTTAACCGAGAAGTCAGAGATTTCTTGTTTGGTTTCAAGTGACCTTGCCGGCCAGTGTCCCCAGAGAGATTAATCTGGCCTGCATGCAGAGCTGGAAATCCAAGCCAGTTTGCTGATTCACATGAGTTCACACATTTCCTCTTTTTCATTTCTGCATGCATTACTTGGAACAGAAAAGTTGCACCACGGGGCGGACTAACTCCTTCGAAGGCCCTAGGCTGACATGAGTAGGGGGCCCCCTGAACAAGAGGGGATTAACGGCAATGCAACCATCAATAATATGCTAATTAAAGCGTGGGGTGCCCATGGTAAAACTTACCTCTCAGGGTGGGAGTGGGAATGATGTTGCTAAAATTTTCTGATGGAGGGAGGGAGTTTCATGCCAGAGGATTGATTAGTCATAAGAAGATTATTCCTCTTTTGCTAAGGTTAGTCTTAAATTTTTGCATATGTTTGTTTAATTCTGTTCTCTTCACGTCTGTTCACAAGTTGTTTACCACTCTAGCGAGACAGTATCAGACAAGGGAAATCTAAGGTTAGTCTTGTGTCTTTGTGCCTCTCTTCTTGTTAGGTGACTTTGCGTCAGTTCGCTTGGCAGTGAACAACTGGTAGTTTCCCAAACCACGTGTCCAATACAGAGTCGCGGGTTGTCCGGAGCTTATCCTAGAGGCTACAGGAGCCAGGCAGGGAACAACCCTGCACTAACCCACTGCAGGGCAAAGAAAATACATATTGCTGTCATTTAAATGATCATATGTTAAATCCTTATATGTAACTTCTAGAAATTCTGTCTTGATGAGAAAAAATGAGAAAGAATGAGAAATCGCCCAGATACCGATTACAATCGCAGAGAGCCGTGTGGGAGTTCTATGTGGTTCTCTCAGTGTCACTGTAACTCATTCGGATACAGACTGGTTAAGTGCTATCAGGTGAATTCCTAATGTTTTCTGAAACATTCTCATGATTTTTGATGCAAAGTAATGCACCAGGATGGGGCCACTCAGACAATGTCACAGACAGGCTCTGTGCGCTACGCAGTCTATGATCGGAAGTTTGTCCGATTGATCCCGGCTTCGGCAGAATATTCGTGTCTGCGGGTCCTTGAGCAAGGCCGTTAACTGCCAGCACCTGGGGGCTGCTACAGGCTGCCAGCCCTCCTCTCATTCATATGTGTGTCATTTAGAGCAAGACAGTGTAGGCGAAAAGAGAGTTTCCCCACAAATAATTTTTTGTTTGTTTGTCTGTGAGTAATGGACCATGAGTCTGCAAATAAATGAATAATAATAATAAAAAATATTAATAAAGTGTCATTAGAATAAGGGAATATGGCTACTTACGTCAGTATCCTTCAAAACAACCTCATTGTCCTCAGCAAATTGTCGAATGAATCAATGTTCTGCCTTTTCCAAGCAATCACACATAGCACCAATCCATCCAGCAACCTTTGCAAATGATCAGTGCCTCAGAAATCAATAACCATCTGACACGTCAAGTGAACACAAAAACATCTTTGCATAAGCTAGCATAACAAACTGATCTGCTACATTCTCAAGTAACATTTAAATCATTCAAAGTGGAATGGGTCACGCAGGACTTTTAGTTTGCTTTTAATAGAATGAGAATTTAATTGGCTTTTATGTCATTAAACTAATTGGTTCTTGGTTTCACAGCTAGCTTTCACATTACAACTTGTATGGCAGTAAAGGAACAAAAGCAAACGGTCTTATCTTTGCGGTCTTATCATGCCCTTAGTATAGTTATTTATTGCATACCTTTATTTCCCATCAGAAAGGGGAATTTTGAATATAACCTAGGGATTTTTTTACGTTATTTTTTTCCACAACTAGTTAGTATAGATGTATACACGAAGGATCGGGTCGGACCTGTGTTTACCCTGACAGAGAGGTAGTAGAGATACCACTCGTAGGATTACAGTCCTGTTAAATATTTCACGCGATTTTAAATGGAAGCAATAATATTGAGATAGCTCTGATTTAATTTCTTGCGTTGATTTTGCCATCCCCACGCGTGTCATTTTGGAATCTTCCTTACAGTTCTCCCGTTTATCATGTATACGTCCCGTTACAGGTGCCATGGATGAAAAATTTAGAAAAACACTTTCACGGTTTCTTTTTTCGCTTTAGTATACTGTATGTACAGTGCATTGCTTAAAAACAGACTTATCAAACACTATAAATGTCTCAGTACTTAAACCATTATACCATAGCAATAAAAAACATTTTTTAAAAGCTGTCCGGTGTTAAGTGTTATTCCGCGAGCCTACTCCGGAATTATTTAAAAAATGCCTGCATTCCCTTAACCTGTTAATGAGTTATTGAATACATCAGAGATTAGGCTGAGATTTTGCTAATGACCGTTATGTGATTATGGCTGTGTTTCCTGCTTTTATTAATGGCACATCGTATGAGGTCGGGAGACAGTCAGCCGCTTTACTACCAGTCGCCCTGTCGTTTTGGCTTCATTGAGCCCGTCGATTGCATTTATGGGGACTTGAAAACCTGGGAAACCTGAGCTGCTCTCAGCCAACAATTCAGACGCGATTAATTTTGCAACGTAATTATCCACTAGTTTCTAGAACCCAGTAAGTGATTTAGGCCTACTTATACGGAGTCATAAGAGTGCCATAAAAAAGAATAAAACTGTAAAATAATAATGAATAAATAATAAGGATATAAATGTTGAATAAGAAGGTGAAATAAATATAAATAAAATAAAGCAAGAAAAAGAGATTTAAATAAAAAAAATATTAAAAGCTTTTCTTTATTGATTTAGCTTTTACACTATATTTTCGGTGTTTTTAACATGAGACACTGTGACGAACGTAATTAATTAATAGCCGAGTCTGCTGCGTGGGGGTGCACACCCTAAGAAAATCCCATGAGCGCCCCTGGTGTAGGCTGCAGCACAATGTGGGTGTTTTACACATTTACGTAACATTTTCCAGTTAGGCCGAGTTACTTCTAAAGGGGTTACATCCGGAGTGGTTTTCTTTTTTGACCTTCTAAAAAGTGTTTTAAAGCCGCCCTTCCCGCCAGCGAACTTGTCTTCACAGAGAGGTGTGTCTGCAAAAAGGCATCGTCATTCGTGCTGACTTGCAAAAGCAGGGGTACTGGCAATAAATGGTATAGGCCAAAATATACCAAGGGTGTCAATTAATCATATCCTGCGATTGACCTGGAAACACGCTAAGACCGACTATCGGGTCAGGCAGCCACGCTGACCAGTGTTCAGTCAGAACCTGTGCTGTCTCATTTTATCAATCAATTAAAACTTAATGTAAAGGTGTAAAAACATCACTAAAACATAAAATATGTTTGTGGACCAGTCATGACTTGCACTTGACATTATTCTTTAACACAATTGAGTTAAATTTAATTTTGAGCAATCTTATTGTCATTTCTATTCTTTAGAGAGGAAAATTGAGCATTATATTACATTCTACTTACATGTGTGTTTCTGTGTCAAAAGGTTCAAATGTGAATTGGATTAAACAACTATGTACAGTGACACCAGGCCCCCCATTAGGTGACGCAGACGCCCACCTAGAAGATGGCACTGACTAAACAAACCGCGCATTGTCTGTTACATTTCGGAAACCACACACATACGTCACATGCGTCCATGAGATTCATTTGGACATGCGTCAGAAGTGGAGATGGGTTTCTCAAGAATGAGTGAAACAGACATAAACAAGGCCTGTTTGTGGAAAAAGAAATTCAGTCAAAAACAGGATCAGGGAGTGTGTATTGGGGAAGTGAACTGACAGAAGGTGGTTAACAGAACAAAGTGATGGCTGACCCTGAAACACTCCGGCTGTGTCTCGTACATGTCGTGGCTGAAGATTTTTGTTCCGATGGTCATGTTAACAGGTTAGGGCAGGTACACTGCAATGGAACAGAATGGTCAGGATATAAGCCCAGGGTGACCAAATAATCTCTGTCAGGAAAGACACTTTGAGCTAGGACAGGATTTGTAAACTACCATTTCAATTAAAAGGCCCTGGATTTCTGTTGTAGATAATGCAAGCCGTACTCAAGCCAAGACCATGCTAAAGCCTAACCAAACTGAGCTGGTTCCTTCACCAAAATTCATGGAGATGCCAGTGTTCTGCGTTGACATTAGTAGTATTGCACATAGCGATGTCTTGATCGCTTCCTTCCTGTTAAATCAGAGCCTGTAAGTGTCAAACCTCCTACTTAGCAGAAGTATTATAGAACAGCTGAATGGAATGGATTCGTAACGTGAATGCTAATTCCGCTAGCGTTTAATGCTAAAATAAGACGGCGATGCTCACAGACATGCTGGCGGAAATTAGCGCAAAGTAAATCATGATGTTCACTGTGTAAACAGTAAATAAGGCTACGTTCACACTGCAGGACAAATGTGTCTCAAATCCGATTTTTTTATTCATATGTGACTCATTAGATTTTTTCATGACAATGTGAATAGCACAAGTCACATGGAATCCGATTTTTTCAATTCCAATTTGGGCCACTTTAGTATGTGGTCATAAATCGGATTCAGATCTGATTTTTTGCAATGAGACCTCGGAAATCGGAATTCATGCAACTTTTCCTGTCTTTCCATCTCTTGGAGCTCGGAAATTCCAAGGTGGGTGACATCACGTCTGACAATCTCCCGTTCGAGGTACCACATCTCGGAATAAACATATGACTGCCTCCATGAACACAATGTTGTGTGTTGTTGCTTTATATTTTAGCAGATTTGGAGTGAGATTATTTTTTTCCGAGAGACAAACAAACAAGAAACACAAACTAGTCAAACCACATTAAAAGCTTTATAAAATATTTTAGTACATTCATAGCGATGTTCTTTTTTCTAGAGGCAAACAAACTACAAACAAAAGACACTAACAAGTCTGGTAAAATCTGATATTGCATGCTAGGATACTGTTTACGGTCATGATATGGTATTCTCTAAATCGAACACGTGCAATTACATTTATAACTATTAATACATTTAACAAAATTAACATTTTTAGATATGTATAAAACAGAATTACTGTTGCCTCTGTCAGAGTGCCAAACATGGAGGAGAGCACAGAAGTTGGCCAGTGAAGGGACAGTGATCGAGTATTTGGGGTGATAAATCTGTTCAGGCAAAACCGGAAGGCTCATATGGTAACCGGGCAGTCTGTCTTTGTTTTGCAGATGTGTGTCACCACGTCTTTGTTGTTTTGCGCGCACGTGGGCCAGTTCAGTACAGTGAACCGTTCAAATTGAAATCTGACATTGGCCACATTAAAAAGAGTAATGTGAACAGGCAAACGAAAAATCCGATCTGAGCAGAAAATCAGAATTGAACATTAAGGCCTGCAGTGTGAACGTAGCCTACGTGTCTCCTTGTTTTTAAGTCACTGTCACTCTCCAAACTCGACAACGTTTTTACGGAGCTTACCCCTCTCTAGTGGGAAACCATAGCAAACTGGAACCGTGCTGTAACGAGTCCCTCTTTGCGGTATGACTTGGTTCCTGTGTGCCAGTGGAAAAGCGCTAGTACATCCACTCTATATTTCAACCAAGGAGACCTCAATAGAGAGTTCTGATGTGGCTGGGATGATGAAACAATTTAAATGAGTATGAGAACAGTGATTTGGCGAAGCCCATCTCTTGGTCGTCGATTCCATCCACTCTGAAGCCGACAGATCTGGCTGGGCGACCAGGCAGGAGGCGAAGGAGCCAATCCCGGACCAGGACGGGGAGCCGAAGGTGGTGGAGGGGAGGAGGTGGGTGAACCGAATAGCTGTAATGGCAAAGAAGTGGGTTAGACTTACTCTTTATATAAAACCTGGATCGATGTGATTGGACATGCTTGCATTCATTGGGTCTCCTTGTTTGAACTTTCGTGTTCACTTTCATTTCTCCACAAGTTTTTTTCATCTAGACTAAAAATACCTGTGCTTTGGTGGCATAACATTTATGTATGACACTTAGAACTCTTTATTGCCAGTATGTGAACATTCTGGAATTGGTTGCGGTTCGGTGCAAGCAGTGAACACAGAGGACTACAGTTAACAGGACACAATGCAAAAAGGAATGAAGGACAATTGTCAGGTTCAAACATAACAGAGTACAATAAGGTTCAAGCAGACAAACAAACAAACAAATAAATACAGAGAAATATACAGTGCATACAGGCAACACGGTACACACAACCTTCCAGTGCAACAACTGCAGATTGCACTTGATAGTGATAGCAGTATATGTGTGTAAGTATGTGTAATGTGGCAAGATGGCAAGTGATGAACTGCGTGTGTGCTTCACTGTCACTCACCACATTTACCAGGTGATGTGACCAAAATAGTTTTTTAAAAATGACTATCATTGCCAAGTTAAAGCAAGTCTTGGAAATTCTCAGAGTGGGTTGGACCTCTTAGTTGTATATTCACTCTTTCCTGGTGTTTCCATCACTGGGTAGCTTTAAACATATGTTAATCACCTAATTACCAGGTTTAGTCGATGTGTCTGAGCAGGGAAATCTGCATACTGTGTGGCTTATAGTGTCTTACAGAGGGATGGATGAAGTCAAATGTGTATATAGGGTCAAGCGAGGGCTAGAGAAGGCTACTGCCACTCTGCTACACCTGATATTCAAGCACCTTGAAGGCAGTAACACATATGAGGGGATTTTATTTGCTTTTATATTTGATTTTTCTCTGCTTTTAATACTGTTCAATCACCCGTATTAGCTGACAAGATTTTAAAATTTTTTAATCTTGACTCTAACCTAGTGTGTTGGATTCTGGATTTTTTTTTTCACTAACAGAACCCAGAGGGTGAGGGTGAATAGTGAATATTGTCAGGGGAGATGTTGTCTTCTATGGGGTCACCTCCGGGGTGTGTCCTGTCTCCTCCGGTATACATTCTTTACACTGATGACTGCTGTAGTCAGCATGTCAATAAACACATTTTAAAATTTGCAGATGACTCAGCTATTGTCAGTCTGCTACATTCAGATGAAAATGATCATGGCCTCATTTTTGATGATGTTATAGTCTGGTGTGACGGGGCTTTCTTGCAGCTGAATGTTTCAAAAACCTAGAACATGATCGTCGATTTTAGGCGCGAGCTTTCTCCTTTCACATCACTACTATTAAGAGACACTGGTAGTAGATGTAGTTGAGTCCTACAAGTATCTGGGCAGTCTGATTGACACCAGACTAAATTTTAATTTTAACATAGATATGATCTGCAAGAAAAGTCAACAATGCCTCTTCTGCTTCAGTAAAAGGGCAAGATTCAAAGTAGATAAAACCATTCTGACTTTGTTTTATAAATCCTATCTTGAATCCATCCTGACATTTACTCTGATGTGCTGGTATGGAGTGTCAAAGCTAAAGCTGAACTTTCCAAAATTGTGAAGGTCAGTGGTAAAATCACAGGTGCCCAGCAAAGCATCCGCACAGACCGCAATAGCAGACATGTCCTAAAAAAGGCAACGTCCGTTTTATGTCAGTGCTCACTTTCTTCAGTACAAGTTTCAGTTATTGACTTCTGGTTCCCGCTTCAGGTTTCCTTCTGTACAAACCAACAGATTCGGATACTCACTTGTTCCCAGTTCCATTTCCCAGCTAAATTCAGATCAGCGATGGAGGTATTTTTGGTTGGTTTACCATGTGTTTGAGACCTAATATTGTTGTTGATGATTCTTTTGCTGGGAAATTTGATCAAATTTATGTTATATATGATCCTGGCTGTGTCACTCTGGTCAGTATAAATGTACATTTCCAGCAGTAACTTTAGGGATTATTTTAATGTTATTTTAGAACATTATTTATACACAGAGGTTTTATCATTACATGAATAGTATGATTGGTATATTTCATATGATCTTTTTCTTGTAATCGTTGCGTTTTGTTTTTCATGAGAACTGCTATGCCGTGACAGTTGGGGAATCCCGTTGCTTGTCTTCCTGTGGTATTCAGTGCCTTTTGTTTTATTGGGCTGGTGTCTTTGTCCCTTCTCTTTATGCTCTTTTATGTTTGTTTTGTTGCCTTGTTGCAAAACCAAATGTCTTCTGGGGACAATCAAGTCAAAGTTGAAAGTTGGTTGTCTGTGGAAAGTTGGTTTTCCAGACCAGAATGGGGCAGCCCTGCGGTAGAGGTACTGAAAATCATTTTTTGTTGTTTCTCTTTTTTCTTTTACGTTTCAGTGACACCCCTCCCCCACTTGTTGACAGCTTCTTCCGTGGCCAACCCGCCTCCCCCCCCCAAAGGTCCCTGCATAGCCCTGTGAATCACAGTAACCAATTACCTTGGCCTTCTCACACGCTGGGGGCACTCCACTGGTGGTTCATGTGCCACAGCTTGAGAACCACTGGATCAGAGGAAAATATGTTTACAGTTTGATTTTGACCTTGAAGTAACTCTTTTTATACATGAAAGAGGTGAACGAATTTCAGTGTGTGTGCATGAAAGTGTGCTCGAATGATCTTGTGCTGGGGAGAGCGTAATGCAATACGTGATTGATCAGGACGTCATGTTTCAATGGCTTAGAAAAGAGTTTAAGATTGGGGGGGGGCTTAATAATATAAATACAATGGTCTGTTTATTGGGGGGGATGAATGAAGCCAAATTAAATATCGGGGGTACATGTGCCCCCCCTGCCTAGTTTCTACGTCCCTACATATTTCTATCGCTGTTGCTTTTGAATGCAACCAAAGGATCTTGAGTACAAGGTTAGTATATTTTGTGTTACTGTGGGTTTTTTCTGGTGCCATATCATACTGCAGAGATGTGGACTGGTGTTTCTGGGCTACGCTAAGTGTGTGAGATCCCGGGGGCAATGTGTGGCTCAGTGGGCTACGTCTCTGTGCCAGGGTATAAAGACAATAAAGTATCTATTATTATTCTAATAATATTGGGCTGGTGTCCTATCGAGGATGTTCTGCACCTTTCTGTTCTTGGATCTACTCTGGATCACCATGGCCTCGGCTGGATCAGCAGTTATTAAAAGTGGTTGAAATGATACTATGCGTGAATGTACGATGATAACTGTGTCGAGGGGCACTGATTGTCATTTCGTGATGCCTTGGTGAAATCCGTTTAAATCTGAGTGCCTGGGAAGAATGGGAGCTCACTGGGCAACAGATGCATAATTTTCCAGTAAATCTATCAGATGTTCTTGAATCACTTACTTATCTGCAGATATTATGTAGATGCTTTTAATGTCTTGTGCATTCCCTTATGGGAATTCAGGACACGATTTTCAAAGCATATCATAAATTATATATTTATATATTGTTACAGTCATTGTTACAAGAAACCACCAATGAAAAAAATACATCTGGACAGTTTAATTACCCTTTTGTTGATTTGATACAATGTGATGTCATAAACAGTCTTTATATTTCCAGTAGTTGTTCTGGTAGATTCACTATGACCACCATGTCTTGCCATAAGAAAATTGTGATATACAGTGACACACATAATCCTAAATTGTACATGAATACTTATGTAGGACATAAGGAAAGTTCACTGTTGAGAGCTTGTGTTTTGAATAGGACTCCCAATCATAATCAATCGCAAGTTTCCTACCACTACTGCTAAACAACAATAACAAGAACAACAATATTAACAACAACAATAATAATAATAATAATGCTACAGTACTTTCATTTTTACAGATCTATGTGCAGGTATCTCAAGTCTGAACAAAAAGCAGAACAAAGACACAAATTACACTCACTACTGTCATTTTAGCGTAGCCTGTTTCTTCTGTTTTTTTTAGCTCATTAATTCCCTACACAAGCCTGTGCACTAGTTACTTCATGCATTTGAATTGCAACTGTTTTCAAAGCTGCCCATCCAATGCCTCATACAATAAAACAGAATAAAACTGTGTGTGCCCTGCTGGAGCAGGTAAGGGAACAGCAGGCGCACGGACCTCCTCCGTGTGCCGGTGCAGTGTCAGTGGCATCGGCTGGACTCTGTTCCTCCTCAGTACTTACAGCGCTGGCTGCAGCTTGTGCCACAGCAGCAGATGATCTCCTTGAATGTCTTGCGCATCTCCAGGCTGCGGAAGGCATAGATGATGGGGTCGATGACAGAGTTGCACATGATTAACACCAGGTACGTGGTGAAGTAGGACATGTAGCAGATGCAGTATGGGTTTTTTGGGCAGGTGATTATGAGGATGAGGTGCAGGAAGAATGGAGCCCAGCAGCAGATGAAGACGCCAAGGAGGATGGTGATGGTGATGGCTCCCTTCATGCAGGTCCTCTGTTGGACCACACCTTCAGCAGGCAGGGCAGCGATGCGCTTAACGTGCAGCCGGGCCAGCAGGAACATGTGGATGTAGAGGGTGGCCATGAGGACCAGCATGGCGAAGAACATGGTAATGAGGCAGACGATGACCGTCTTGCTCTCCGAGTAGACAATGAAGAGAATCCCACAGACAGTGCAGGTCAGCCAGATGGCGGCGATGGCCAGAAGGGCTTTCCGGACGGTCATGATGCTGTGGTAGCGCAATGCGTAGAAGATCGTGATGTAGCGGTCTATGGCGATGACCAGCAGGTTGCAGATGGACGCTACCAGGGAGATGCAGATCATGGAGTCAAAGATGTTGTCCATCATCTGGATGAAGCTGTCATTGACGACGAGGTAGCGGTTGTTGAGGATGGCGATGACGATTGTCTCCAGGGAGTTGGACACGCTCACCAGCATGTCGGCCGCGGCAAGGCTGCACAGGAAGAAATACATGGGCGAGTGGAGGTTTCTGTTCTTGATGATGGCGAGGATGACCAGGATGTTTTCCAGGAGGCTTATGATGCCCAGGGTCAGGAAGACCTCTGCCTGGATGAGCACCTGCTCACAGGGAGCCAGGACGCTTTGGTTACCCAGCCCTCTGGACTCATTAGATTCCCTCGTGTGATTGAGGAAGGGGTCTGTCTGTAGCAGCAGCTGGTATGAGGTGTTCATTGGTGCACAAGGGCGGCATCCACTGCTGGAGGGCTTCTCGAACTCTCATTTGCTTTGTGATCCTATGTTAGGGAATTCAAGAGAGGTCTTCACTTTCTTCAGCTGTAGCTCCTGCGAGCCTCTGATGTTCAATGCCAGGGAGAGTGGGATGGAGAGTGTGGTAAAGGATGAAGTCGTTCCCTGTGGTGCATGTGCACGGGGGCGGGGAGCTCCGCCTTTCTGGGTCACGAGATCGCCAGTTTGACGGGCTGATGGGTTCCAGTTGCTGGGGGATACAGGTTGCAGCTGGATGCATGGTGTAGAAAGATGGTGTCCTCTGCAGACACCTTGCAGGAGAACACTAATATTCTACAGAGCAATTGCTTTCTTTCTACAGAGAAAGATCTGAAGCAACCAGTGACAAATTAATATATTTAAAAAATATTTACAGCTTATTATTATTATTATTATTATTATTGTTATTATCATATTATTTCTAATATGAAATTAACTGAACTCTCAGGCCTTTTCAGGTTTAAATGTTTTGGAAGGTGGGTTTGTTTGTCATTTGTTCATAGAGTACATTATTGTTTTTAAGATGTATGCAGGTTGTTTTTTTTTTGAGAATTATTACTTTGCTGCATAGGTTAACATATTTAGGACGGCACAGGGTTTTATTACTGAGGAAACTTGTGGTTGTGCAGACTTGGTAAGTCACAGTGAAATGACACATTAGTCTGTGCAGTCATACTTTTTTACCTTCAGAATTTTATAATACAGAAGCTCTTAGCTGACAGCTGTCCCTAATAAAGATCTCGGAAAAAACGACCGAAAATATTGTTTGGCAGCTACTTGCGAAGAACCCGGCATGACGTAATAAACTGCAAGACAGGTGGCAAGTTGGCATCCCGTCAGGTCAGTAGTGTGACTCACCTTTCACAAGAGATACGAAAATGAACTGTGACGCATCTGGATACCAAACACACGGTACCGTTGAAAAAAATCAGAGAAACTGCAGTTTCATTTATTTTCATGTTGGTATAAAACTATGATTTCATGTCTGTCAAAGTGTATCAGTTTAGCCATTAGCCATTTTATTCTGAGCTCGCTGTTTGCTGCAACAATCCAATACACACATGCGTTTTTTTTAACTTAACCAATAGCACAACTCGTATGCCTTATCAATACCTCACTGAATTATTTAATGAAGTTAATCAGAGGTGGACATTTCAGGTCCAGAAAGTAAAAATCCAAACCAGGATTTTGTTTCAACCAAGTAGTTGCATACTCTG
>JAODKF010000116.1:20250702-20276303 GCA_026779585.1 Mormyrus proboscirostris | reverse complement strand
GGTTCTCAGCTCACAGAAAAGGCATGTGTGGCGCAAACCAAAAGGAGCCCGCAGGGTTGTTAATGGTGTGGGATGTGATTTTCTGCTGTGGCTTAGGCACTAATACTGATAATGCACACATTCAACCTGTGGTGAAGCATTTCCTTCTTAATGAAAGTAGAATGGCCCAATATGACAATGAGCACATCCATTATTTGCCATTTGTACAAGCATGGGTACAGGTACACTGCAATTCCTCGTCATATTTACATGCCTCATCATGCTTTCCTTCAAGGAACAGGTAAGAACAAAGCTTGGATTGACAGTCTAGAGCCAGCCAATCTTCCAGTTGTTTTGTGGTTAAGGGCTATACTCAATGACTTTGAAGCAACTGTTCTGTTGCCCATGGCATTTGAGTTGACAAACTTCTGATTACAGACACAAAAAGCCTAAATTTGCAGAACTATAAACATCCCACCGAGTTGCCAATATAAACAAAATGCCAGTAAGATCCACGTAAACAAATGTCAATTGAACTGAATACCTTCAGGGGGTTTTAGAGTTGTCCCTGGCTCAGGAGGTGTCACGGGTGAAGTTTACTGCGGGTGGGACTCTTACATTTCCTCAGAAGTTGCCACCCTTGGCCTATGTCAACTAATCGATTGACTGACACTGACTGGCAGTTACCTGTATTTTACATAAAACACAGGAAAATTAACATGCTATTTCTTAGCGTGCCCTTTTAAAAACATGGCTGCCCATGTTTTCCAGGGAATTATTTTCCTGTGTAATTGTACCAGCCTAAACCATTTTTTTTTCTTTTTTTCAGTTTTTCAGAAGGAGCCATCTTATTCTTCTTTATCTTGTATGCTGTCCTCCTATTCACCAGAGATCCAAAGTTCTTCCGAGGGTGGTCCGTCTTCTTCCCCGAAGGGTATGAGCAGGATTCTCGTGGACACTATGGATGAGTCAGGTTCTCACACGGGTGATGGAGGCCATTGTGCCGTTATATTTGTCACAAAACACAGAACTGAGCAAAACAGTCAAGCAGTCAATGAAAAGCTATCTGGGTAGTAAGTATGTATTTGCTCAGAAAAAATATTAGAATATATGCAAACAAACATAAACAATAAAAAGTGAAACAGTTCTTGAAAAAGTTACTGATATTTGATTAATTCAGTTCCCAAAACCTCTTCTCAGTGCCACCACAGACATTCCATGTATATGTTAAATGTCACTACCAGATCAATCAATTTGCTCAATTAAATTATTTGATGAGGCATTGATTAGCCAAATATGGTTTATCTAGTGGTCATGTTAACAAATACATGGGTAAATGGATGGTTACTGAAAATATTGGGGACTTTAGAAGAGGTTTCTAAAAGGGTGAACTAACATTTTAACAGACATAATACACAAGCATGAAGATCATTTCAATGTGATTTTCTTTGACTGGCAAAGATTTTTGCATAGTATTCTATATGTAATGGCACTGGTACTGCAGACATGCTTTAGTTTGACACTGGACTTTCTATTGATTGTTAGTGTGACATGGGATAGACAGCGTTAGACACATCACCTATTTTTATGTGTAAATCATCCTGTCAGGTATATGTCAGATGCCGTCACTGGGGTGGCCATCGTGTCCATACTGTTCTTCTTCCCATCCCAGAAGCCGTCTTTGAAGTGGTGGATTGACTGGCACTGTGAGTAACTGTCGGGTCACACTTCAATTAAGCGAAGGAAGTGTCATAACCATCACAGGCATTGTGAAAAGTCTGCCGTTTCAATTAAAATCACTGACCAAAAACAAATGGCATAGTAACACAGTCGAGATAAAAATTGTACTGGTTTTTTCACAAGCCCCAGCAAAACCCGGTAACCGAAGCACACTATTAAGAACAATACTGTACATAATGTGAGGAATGTAAATGACTCAGATTAAGGAGACTAAGAGGAGTCCTGGGGTGGATGAGGACTGTGGCCCTTCTGTTTGTGTGATTATTATATTAATATTGCCAAATCCATGTTTACTTTATCCTCGCTACGGTAACCTTTCCAGCACAACCTGAGCAGTCAGACACCTCCCCAGGCATTAACCCTCTGCGTCTATGAACTTTTTTTTATGCTTTATATTGTAGGAGTGTATTGGTGGCATGATCAAAACACAGTGTTCTCAAACCATTATCAGTTTCTGAGATGCAGCTGATTCGCTGATGTTGTTTTTAAATGGGTAGCTCTGCTTTTTGACTAGTCAGCATTTTCATTATATCTTTTCTGCCCCCATAGCACCAAATACGGAATATGTACCATTGCTGTCTTGGAAAAAAGCCCAAGACTGCGTACCCTGGAACATCATCCTGCTGCTTGGCGGCGGCTTCGCCATGGCCAAAGGATGTGAGGTACACATTCTCACTTCTTTGAAGACACAAAATGAAACTCAAAATATAAATAAAGTGAAAACTCAAGAATGGCTTGTTTGTGCCTCCCAAGTCCAATTGAAAGTTACTCAACTCCTATACAACAGGCTGGATAAAGAATAATGCTAACAATTTAGCCTGGCTACCTGCTCTGTTCGTTCCTGGCAGTGTGTGCGCCTCAGTGAATTGCAGATCTGCACCTTTATCCAATCAAACAAAATCACATTTGTCACCCGAGATTGATGTTTAGTACAGTGGAAGTGAGTGAAACATTTGTGTGAAATTCTCACAATGTTGCAACGGCTTGTGGGCGTGTGGGAAAGCAAGCGAGCCGAGCCGGGAATTCAGGCAAACGTGGTTTTATTACGACGGACATGAGGGGAAACAAGCAAAACTGCAGACAACGTCAATGACCGGACTGGGGAATACTGACTCAGACGAAGACTAAATACACAGGATAGGCAGAAAACAACAGGCAACAGGTGATGACAATCGGGAATTAACATGAGGTAACGGGGGGGGGCGTGGCACACAGGAGGATCGGACGAGCCGGGCTTGACACACAACCGTAGCAAAAATAGTAAATATACAAGACAGTAATAATAGTTAGAGACAAGCACAATAAATACAAGAGACAGTAATATAGTGATAGCCGTGGATTCATGTAGGGTTTGGGTTCATTGACCACAGTTCAGCTTTCTGAAGGTCTGGTTCATGGAAGTGCCCACAGCCTCCTGGGTTGGGCTCTAAGTCTGCCTATGTGGAAAGTCATGGGTCTAGATCCTGTAGCTAACTGAGTGACCTCTTCATCGTGGAGCCCTTGAGCAAGGCCCCTAACGCCAATTCCTTGAGAGATGCAGGCTGACCCTGCTATCTGAGGCCAAGCTTCTCTCTCCTGGACTTTGCTTTGGACAGAAATGTGTACCTAATAAGTGAACTGTAATAGCTTTTACTGTGAGGTGTAGCTATCCCTGCCCCTGTATGTTGCAGGAGTCCGGCCTGGCCACCTGGATTGGGAATCACATGCACCCCCTAGTAGGAGTCCCCCCCGCTGTAGCAGTCATTCTCATCACCGCCTTCGTCGCCACCTTCACCGAGTTCGCCAGCAACACGGCCACTATCATCATATTCCTGCCGATTATCGCAGAGCTGGTAATGTCCCCACCTGGGTCTCTGATGCTTGTTCTGGCTTCAGCTACCTCGCCTGTGGAACTGATTTTCCAAACAGCAGTAAATAGCAAAGGCTGATTTACGAGATGTACAAGATTTACAGGAAGCTGTTGACCCAAAATGTACAGGTGCAGTGCGTAATAAACAAGCCTTCAGCGATATGTCCGTCTTTAAGTTATGATGAACGCTGTATAGGGTAAGATGTGGGGGTAGTGTTTGGCTCAGCAAGCGATGCAGTGCCTGTGATCAGCAGGTTACCAGTCGAAACCTTGGCAGAGTGATTTCACAATTGGGTCCCTAGGAATGGCTCTTAGGCCCCAATAGGCTCTATGCACATAATGTACGTGACGTATTATTAGACATTATACCGGCAGTACAGCTTCTGGTTTGTGGGGTCAGTAGGTAGCATGAAAACAAGACAGTGATACTATGGTGAAGAGCTGAGAATATTCAGGGTTTTCTTTAAATAAAATGAGTAAGAAGGCAGTAAACATCTTTTCATCATAATTAAGCATTTTAAGAAAAACATTTTTTTTAATTATCCCAAGGTTGTCAAGTCTCACACACGCTTTCTGACTGCCACGCTTACGCCAGAATTCTTACAGCAAATCTATATTCCATTTTAAATCTAAAATTAGCCGCATCAAAAGCGTTGGAGTAGTTTGCAAACCATACAGACAGGGTAATTACAGGGTAATAAAACATACATGCAGACTTATCTCAAATTGATAATCTAATGTCAGCCAGCAAACGAAGGATGATGACACTGATCATCCTTAGTGAAACACTGCACAATAAAGTATTTTAAAATAATATGGCTAATAAAAAATCAACTTTTTAAAAAGTGATTGTGGTTTAACCAAGAAAACAAAAATGAAACATACAGGAAAAGTTTTACGTCTCAGGGTGAGGTTATCAAAAGGGAGCCAATGCACTTATTCAGAGCTGATTTGGAGATGTGTTCCCACACTGTATTTCAAAATAGGTTTTCCACTCATACATTTGCATGGTGATAAATGAAGTAGCAGAATTATTTGAAATTCATCACTGCTGCCATTGTTCAGCTATGTTCCCGTCATGTTGTGTGAAACGGCATGAGAACTATTAGCTGCAAATTACTGGGATGAGTCTGATAAGCTCATGTGGGGTATCTATAAATATTTTCTATGTTTGTGAACTGCATCAGACTTACATTTAAAAAATTATTCATTAGCGCAGACGTGGCATGTAGCCGTGATGCTTACTTTCAGAAGTATAAAGCCTTGTATCAGTTTCATATCCATTATTAGGTACCCGTTTAAGTAGTAATACGGTAGTAATTACAGTAACACACGTTTAATAGGCCGATACTGCATTTATTATAGTTGCATCCTTTTGGGTCTTTTGCCTTTGATTATTTGCTAAACCATTTCTATTTGAAAATATATTAAAGTTTGTAAAATACATTTCATTCAGCTTACAGTGTATAAATTTACTTCATGGTATATCTTAATCTATATTAATAATTACCCCGTTTTCCCTGTGAAGGTATCCTTATGCATAGACTGCTGGTCTTTGTTCACATCGTTTCGAGTAAAGTCAAGTATGTTTTAAACTGAGATACTGTATGCTGAACACATTTTTCTCACAAAGCTTCTCTTTAAAAAGAAAAAAACATCAAAAAAGGCAAAACAGCAACAACGCATTAATGAGCGATGAGAGTAAAGTAATAGTAACAGTTACATTACATTACAATAAGCATACGGGCCGGCATTTCTGGAGTGAGACAACAAATTAAAAATGTTAATGAGAGAATAGAGAAAATAAAACAATTTAGGGTGTATTGGATTAACTCTGACAAAGGAGTATGACACTACTGTTAAAAGATAGATAACTGAAAAGATTAAGAGTTTAAAACAGAGCCATGTTGTTCAGCATTTTGACAGGCCTAGAGAAACCGGAAGTTGATTTGCCGGTATATGAGAATCCAGAAGACACGCATGTGTAAGGCCTGTTGCTCAAGAGATGATCTGACTTTGCTTTCTCTCACCCCATTATTTCCTGTTAACGAGTTTATTCAAGGACACCTGTGTTCACTCCTTTTGCCCGACGTCAATTTTGGTGCTGACACTGAGCTCCCCCTGCAGGCGAAGCATGGACAGGTGAACCCTCTGTACTTCATGGTCCCGGCGACGGTTGCCTGCTCGTTTGCATTTATGCTCCCTGTGTCCACCCCACCCAACTCCATCGCCTTCGCGTCCGGACACCTATTGGTCAAAGACATGGTACGTTCCACTCCACAGACTGTTCCACCCAGACAGAGACGCGCTGGTTAGTTACCGTCCACCATTCGTTCATCAGTAGATGGACAAACTCTGTCAAAGGTCTCATGCTTCAATGATTAGATCCATCACTTGGAGACCAACCAAAAACATGAAACTCACATTTACTTTAGAAACACTGATATATTTTCTGAAAATTTTACAGTTTATGGCCTAGGGTGTATATGAGGGAGAAATTCTTTACTATTATTGTGTATACTGGAATTGCATGAATTTATCCTTGAACTCACTTGTGCCTTCAGTTAGTGAAAACATCTTTAAATGTCAAGAAACAATGAGATTGTATGCTGTTTTACATAAGTGACTTATTCGATAGATGGCAAACAAAATTCTTGAGTTGCGTTTTGCTTGGCCAGCTGGAGCTTGATGGGTCTGTATTTCCCTCAGGTAAAAACAGGCTTCGTAATGAACATCCTGGGCGTCCTGACAGTGTCCCTTGCCATAAACACATGGGGGGCACACATCTTCTCTCTGTCGACGATTCCGGAGTGGGCGCATCCTTTAAACACATCCAACAGCGTTACCGACCTGCACAACCTGACGCAGCTCCTCGACTCCACTGTGAAAACCACTCAGAACTTCAGCACATTCTCTTTCCTTTGACACCTTTGTGATGTTGTAATAATTATTTATAACTAATGAAATATGGAATTATTGAACTTCAGGAAAGCTTGATTAATTTTCTTTCGTAGTATTTGTTTTTTCTTTTTCCTTTTTTAATGAAAGTCAGTACAAACTATATTGTTGTATTGCACTTAGTTTTCTTTAGAAAGACCACAAAATACTGTAACTTTTAAAAAGCATACTGATTTTTACAGAAATGTGTTTATCTAGTTCTAGTAAGCTAATGGTCAGGCATTTGCTTTGTTGAGGTTTTTCCGCTCATTGTCATTCATCAAAGAAACACCCATCAAAGTTCATTTCTACCTCTCTGAAGCATACGCAACAAACTTCACCCCATGCCTTACCCTAGTAATTATAAATAGATTACATTAAGCCTCATTTTTAGTTTGAGAATAAGCAGTGTGACAGGCATAACTGTCAGATAATCATAAACAGGTTGTCCTTCATTGGTACACTACGTGTTCAGTATTAACTTTGTGCTGAGATGCATTTTCAGGTTTGAAAACTGAGTTGCATGTGACCCCCCCCCCCGAAAGCGGTCGTGTTTGTTACTGACTGTCACTTTAGTTTTAAGGACCGATTTTGTCCCACCCATAGATAAGCAGAGATACACGCACAGGCATGTCGCACATGACTGCTATTTCCTGACGGTGCAGAAACACTGGAGCTGTTAATCAGCGAAAGAAATGAGGCATGTTGACAAAAGCTATTTCCGAAATGCAGACTATCTGGATGTTTAATGTAATGCAAGTTTTTTTTGTAATTTAAACATAAAAGCTTTTAAAATGATGAATGACTTTGCCAATCGGTTTTACTTTAGTGTAACACTACCTGTTTACTGAGTTGTATGGTGTATAGTTTATGGGATTTTTTTGTTCGAATATGTACAGCTTTTCATTTTTCAGACAGAGGAATGTAAAAATTAAAATATTCACAGTTTCTTTGAGTGTGATTTTGTTGCATAGATTAAGGTGTGAAATTAATTACAAACATGCCTAATTATCTTCTGAGACACATCTGGCTGAATTCAAGCATGTAAATACACATTCTGAAGCAGCAAATTTCATTAGAAAGGATAAAAAAGATGTTTATTGTCATTCTAAGACATGAAGGGAGCAAAATGAGATACTCAGGCCTGATAGAGGTAGCAGTGATAAAATAGCAATCAAATCCAAAACAATAATTCAATGAATAAAATTAAGCTAAAAATAAAGAATAAAAATTTAATTATTATTTATCCCAATGTTACCTCAGGAGAATATAATTATGAATGAGCAGCCTTGAGTGTAGAAAAAACAGCAACGTTGTTGGTGCACAATTACAATAATAAAGTGCAGCCCTTAAGTTAGCTATTGTAGCAAAGGCCTGACATGTAACGCTGATTATTTACAGCAGCGTTGTACCATACATGAGAGTTCCCAGAATTCACTGAAGTGCTGAAGTTAGCAAATTGCAGCGATCTCTTTAGAGAGACCTCCACAGTACAAAAGCTGCTCTTAATTTGTACAGCTTTGGAATTTTTATGTACATTAAGTGCAAATTATGTACATTAAGTGCAGACCGGATGAGAAAGAAGCTAGCTAGACCCTTATCAAGTATGACTTTATGTCATTGTAAAAGCGTCAATCCAATCGCTTCCTCAGTTGATTTACATTGCTAACACTCTGCCACTCTCCGAAGTTGCCATTATAATGTGGAAATATTGACAGTGGTCCAAAAACACGCTAAAGTGAACTGGAGTCATCAAATTGTCCATAGGCGTGATTGGTGTGTGCGTGCTGTGATTGGCTGGTGCCCCATCCTAGGATATTCCCTGTCTTGTACCCTGCAAAGGACAAGTGGGTATAGAAGGCGGATGTGTCCTCAAAGCGAGGTGTTGTGGATTAATATTTATGTAATGTGTGCACAGGGTGGGAGTGCAGTGAAAGCAGTGCCGGCTGGTGAAAAATATTCTAGCTGGGGCTGTTTGTGCCATTTTCAGTCAATATTCAGTTGACTGAATCCCAATACCATTTATCACAAACTGCAGGATACCAATGCCCTGAGAAATGCTCAGAAATTATTTAATTAGCATTAAAAATCAACAGATTAATAAATAATAAAAATTATCATTACAGGACTCGCAAAAATTTCTAATCTTTAAAAATCCCACCTGGAAACATATCCTAAGGGTCAGTCTTATCCTTTCAAGTTTGGCAAACCAGCCACTTCGTATGACAGAAGCAACATTAACTGGGTGCGATAAAGCAGCAAAGAGAAGGGGGCTGCTGTATTTCTCTGTTATGGCCCACTTGAGCGCAAGAATTTCCAACTTCATACAGCTGTAATTCGACATGGGCCTCAAACCATAGCTAGCATATGCAATAGGTCGAACACGACCATGCTGCTCTTGGGAAAGAACTGCCCCCAGGCCGCCAGGCTAGCATCAATCTCTAATATAAATGGCAATGAGAAATCAGCATAAGCAAATACCGGTGCCCCAACCAGCTTACCCTTTAACCCTTCAAAGCTGGTTTCACACTCTTCCGTCCATGCTGCTGCCAGGCTTTGCAGCATTACCCTGATCATAAATAATATGACCTAAATAGCTCACCTCCCGCTGAAAGAAGGAACGTTTCTCCAGCTTAGCCTTTAAACGCTCCTGCTGCACTCGTTCAAGCAACACCCCCAACCGCTGCAGATGCTGCTCAACGGAAGATGAAAAAATAACCCCATCATCCAAGTATAGAAGTAATGATTGGCATTGCTGATTCCCAAACAGATGCTGCATAAGTCTTTGAAAAGTACTGGGGGCATTACAATGCCCAAAAGGCATTCTATTCCACTCGAAAAAGCCGAAGGGGGTACAAAAAGCTGTTTTAGCCTTATTGGATTCTGCGACAGGCACCTGATTGTACCTACTGGCGAGATCCAGCGAGAGAACCAGCAAGCCCCGGAAAGAGAGTACAATGTTTACTCTAAACGGGGAAGTGGAAATGCATCCTTACATGTTTTACTATTTAATTGGTGGTAGTCCACACACAACCGAGGACTTACATCCTTCTTGTTACCAAGGACAATAGTGGACGCATAAGGGTTACAATTCTCCTGAATAATTTGTGCCTCAAGCAACTGTTGAATGTGAGACTTGCCCACCTCGTATCCAGAATGAGGCAGTCGACGATAATGCTGCCGGATGGGAACATCATCAACTAAAGGAATCTCATGAGAAATGAGACGAGTACAACCTAAATCACCCTCATGAGCAGTAGAAACAGAGCTAGAGCTCAACTGGATGTTGAACTTTGTAGCAAGGATATTCTCAGTTGTGGGGTGTTAGTAATTAAGGACCTGGCTGGGGGTTCCTCATCTCAGGTCCCTGGTGTGCTGGGGATGAATATTATCAGTAAATGTTACCGGGAACTATATGGTCAATATGGTTACTCTTTTTTTGAATCCCCCATTGCAGAACAGGTATCTTGGCCCTGTTTTTGAAGTGCTAGGAGTGCGGACATTGTCAAGTTAGTAAGGACACACAGCCTGTGGCTCATAGTTTTATGGGCCACCTGCTAGCTTCTCGACCTAACAAAATTTTGGCTTTGCACTATACGGTATTAGTGCCTGCTTGTAATGGCATTGAGAATGTTTTGGTGATGATGAATATACCTTAGCCATTCCTACCAGGGACCAGCGTACCACTACAGTGGCTCAAGCTCTTGTTGAATAATTCTATAAGTTTGGGGTTCCAGGTCATCTCCATGGGCATCAACAACGAACCTGAGACACAACACACTGCCAGCTCAGCATCACGGACCACAAGAGAGGACACCAAGAATAAAGTTTACATCCAGGGATAAAATAAATCGATCAGCAAATTACCTTTAGTCGCTTTCTTTCTCAGTGTTATCCATGATACTTGAAAAATCATATAATTAATTATAGCCACCTAACGGATAGCAGACAGCTCACAACCATTTTGTTTCAGTGTATATGACTCACAGCCATTAATATCCATTCTCTCTTTATATCATTTTTATTTGTTTTGCTTTTATAAAGTTATTTCGCGTCACCGTATGCAGCATACTGAATACAGTTGCACCAAGATGGCGGTCCAAGGCAACTGTGCAGTACTACTGCAGCCCTCCCAGTACACAGGCACCCCCGGCAAATGCCCAGGAATCTGCTTAGGGCAAATGGATTGCATTTATATAACGATTTTCTACTCCTGCGAGCACTCAAAGCGCTTTACAATTCATGTCTCACATTCACCAATTCACACACCGCTGGCTAAGTGCTATAATGCAAGGCACCAACCTGCTCACCGGGCACAATTTCAGGACACTTAGATGAGGTCAGGAGGAACCAGGGTTTGAACTTGCAACCCTCCAGTTACTGAAGAATAGCACTACTTCTTGCACCACCATTGAGATAAATGTATCACCCTTTAGGCATCCAATGTGGCTCATTTAATGTTGCTGTGTGCATTTGTTTCACTAATTAGCTACACTCCTCCAGCACCCAAGAAGACATATTTGAATAAGGTTGAGTGTGAGGGGAACACATATGAAGCTGATTTAAACCAAAACCTAATGATTTTTTTATATATATTACACATTGTTCTACATTTTTAAAACATGCACACTTAAAAATATCCACACTTAAAATTAGTAATTGTTGCTTATTTAAAAGTATCTATTCTACAAAGAAACCCTTTTAAACCAGGAAGAGTGTCAACCTATCACCCTCTATTGGCCAGCTGCCAATGAATGAAAGTACTCCTTAGTTTGTCAGGGTCAGTCCCTGTTGTCTCACTCTGTGTCCCTTCCCCGTTTGACCAGCAGGCGTTTCTGGTCATCCCGTCCTTCATGTTAGTCTTTGTGTTTTCCCCCCTCCCCCCTGTTTTCTGGTCTTGTGGCTCAACACATTGAGCAGCCAGTTGTCTGTGTTCCCTTCTGTCCTGTGTTTGAATCCCACATCATCCGTTTTTGTATTTTGGCTCCCTAGTGTTTCAGTTGAGTGTCTCTAGTTTTGGTGTCTGATTTTGTAGTTGGTTTATTTCTGCCTGTACCATGCCACGTTCCCGCACCCGAGCCGCCCGCATAGTTGTTCCTTCAACATTTTTGCAAAGTCATAATCACGTCAACAAGGGAACTTCAAGTCTACCTACATGTTCCTTTTTGGTTAATCATCTGTGGAGGCTGTTGCCAAGTTCATTGAACGTAACTGGTTAAGAACTTGAGCCACTGACGTGTGATGTGTAATCAGTGAGCGCCAAACCCAGCGTCCCGCCAATGACATTTTGACACATTGCTGTTTTTTCTTATTATTGCAAGGTTATGTGGTGAATTAGCAGCAGGTCCTAACCCTCTAATGTTATCTTTCAGAGCAGCATCATCATCATGTCATTACATATATGGCCATGATCAGGAGGCTTAAATTTCTTGCCCAAAAGAGAAAACATATAACCATTGGTGAGTAGGGTCCTTAACCCCTACTGCTTCATGGATACTGTCTGACAATGTAGGGTGTGTGTTCCTGGTACAGCTGTACTGTACAGTATATGTCATTTTTATCTACTATGTCTGTCCATTTATGTGTCAACGCATGTTCTGACCATCCATGCTCTCTGCCTTTCCACATGTCCGGATGACGCCTGGGATGAAATTGAATTGAATATTCCCCAACACTGTTCCAGGAATGGAAAAGAGGCCTAACCAGAGAGAGGAGAGGGCGGCTTTCGCGGGAATGGCAGACGAGGCCATATCGTCACCGGGAGAATAAATAAAATGTTAATTTCGCAACATGGTGCGAGGGAGGCAACCTCAAGCTGGAAGGAGCCAGAGGTTTCAATCATCCATTAGCAGAAGACGACTCTGGGACCCATTATATTACACAAAAATACACCTGTAACAGGGAAGGCCTTTTTTTATTTTTACTTATGCAGAAACATTGCCTTATATCTCCAGTAGATTGAATATTTAATATTTTCATTAGAGGGAAAAAAAAACACATAGGACTAGGAAAAAAGGGGGGTAGTCTGTTCCTAGGGGGGGCTCATTTCAATGAAAATGACTGAGACTCAGTATTAAACTACTTCTGTTTGGGTGGAATAAAGCCCCTTTCAAACAGCCCTAATGGTGGCCTTGCATGGAGCTGTTTTGTGAAACAGGCTTTTGAAGCGTGACACAGCATATGCCGCTTTGCGTGGTAGTGCATGAGGAGCGTTACAGGCTCTGTTACCTTCTTCCCCATGTGGACACCCACAACATGAGCCATAGCGCATGAGCCACAGCACTGTGGCAGTGACTGTCAGAGGTGACAGATAGCAGTTCTCCTTTTCCACAGTCAGAGACAGATCCTTCCCACAACAGCTGTTGGAGCCATTTAAGAGCGATGTCGTCGATTAAGGAGCCGACCTGCTGGAAATTCAGGTGTGTGTCTTTTCAATTCTGTTCAATATACAACAATTTATGCAGTCATATATCCAGTTTACCCTAATAAGATGTTGGTAGCTATTCTGGTTCCGGACGATTCACAGTCCAGTTGGTTTTGGATGTTTAGCTACATGTTAGTAGTAACCTACTGATAGTCAACAAAGGTAACTAAAAACTCAAATACAGTTGACTAAAAAAGATTATTTAGGTGACTAAACCAGTAACTAGCTGGTTACACATTTATAAACAACCCTCAAATATGTATTATTTAGTGGTATATACAGTATAGTTAAGTTCTCCAGGACAACCATGGAAAAACGATGATTAACTGATAACAACATAACATTCATGACATTTTTAGTTAAATCAAACTTCGCATTTTTACACATAATTTTCTACACTGTGTTTTCTTGCAGTGATTATTTGCTTATATAAATAAAATATAACAAATTATAGCTGATGCATTTTTTTCAGCATTTCAAGTTTGAGAGAGGTTTGAGGATCTGGTTGAAATTTTGGTCTGGATTTTTACTTTCTGGATCAGAAATTTACAAATCTGTGTGTTTTAAGCAGGAAGGACTGTTGACGTATTAAATTGGTATCACTGACCCATTGTGTTGCTTTTTCAGGTTGGATCTTTGCCGCAGAGCCAATGTGACCCTTGGGTGGCTCTGGAGCATCTATTCAAAGACCCGCCCAGATGGCATCAAAGAGGTTGTGACCCTGATGTTCCTGTGTTTGGCTGTGGCATTCCTGAGTGCTGTCATCCTCTTCAGCTGGATGGCGAGCACCCTGAGTTACGGGCAGCGCGTTTCCGGGGCGACGGCGTCTATCTACGGCGTGGTGGCTTTGGTCTCGCTCTTCCTCTGCCACCCTGTCCGCTGTGTGTTCACCATGGCCCTGCCCACGCTGGGCACCAAACAAGGGCGTCGCTTTATTCTGTCAGCCGCCGTTACTCTGCTGATGCTCAACGTCCTCCCCAACATTGCTGCAAACGTGGGCGTGGTGTCACACACCTTGAAGTGCAGCGGGGGCAGCCTTGCCCAGAGCCTGATAAATTCCTCAGAGATAATTAACTGGGCAAAAGGAGAGCTGGTCAATGCAGCGATGAAAGCAAAAGTGACAGAGCTTCAGTTTGTGCGCAGTTTGAGAGATTTTGATCATTTTACTTATATAAACCTCTCTAACATCAACCAGAGGTTTATAAGTGTCAGCCAAAATATTGAAAGAGACATTTCTCATGCCAAATACACCATAAAAAACATGAAATTAGTGGCCAGCAGATTTTTAGCTGCCCTTTTTATTATCTATCTCTTTGTTGAATCTGCCCTTTACCTAAAATCTTATTTGACAGACGTGAAATTTGACAACCCATACATTACTGGCCATAAGAAAAGTAGTTCTCATTCTGCAATCTGCAGAATGTCTCAACAAGAACTTTTACGATGTGCTCCTCGCATATTGGTCATGTCTTGGTATTTCACAGTGACCCTGTTGGTTGTTATCTTGGATCATGTAGTGTACCATTTAGTCAGTGCCAGTAAACCCAGGCTGCTGGATATTCCACCGATTTCCATCAATATCAGCTTGGCGTACAAGGTAAGGATCAAACACCCGGCCTGTTAATACAGCTGAATGTTCATTTTATGTTCCAAGCAAAACTAAAAACCCCAAGAGCCCAGCAAACACTAAATTTGTAATGTAATATAATAATATTCAGTAATATAATAATATTCTTTAGTCAATAATCTGGTGATTGAAAATCTATATACAGCCATCTCTCAGCTGTACAACCTGCTTAAGTTAATTGAGACTTAACGCAAAATATATCCTAGCTGCACAGTTTATGGAAGCATTAATGCAAAAAGGAAACTTTATCTTTTCATTTATTTAATGTGTTCCTTTTTAATTATATTACTAAAAATATATGCTATATTAGTAACACTTTACTTGATGAGGCACAAATTAATACTTAATAAATAACTCAGTTACTGCTGAGCAAATCATGAACAAATATAGTTGCTACATGAGAAACGATGTGTCACGATTCATGAGAGTATTTCACTTGTATTATTCATTACTTCCTTCATTACTTCCTTCAGTACTTCCTTCAGTGGTTCACAAAGGTTTAAAGAATAACAAATATAGTAAATGCTTGGGATGGTTCATTAATGATAAATTAACATGAGAACAGTATGTAGCTAAGACTTAGTTTGTGGTAAATTAATACACAACTAATAGTATCATACTATACCATAAATATTAATAGTATAATACAGTGGTACCTCAGTACTCTCATTAGAACTGGAATTTCTTAAAAGTCGAACCCGCCAGTTCGAAAAAAAATAACCTAGAACTCAATATGAATCTCAGAAGTCGAACCGTGAACGCCGACTTAACTTGTACGCGCGGGGAAATGTCACGCGGCACGTCTCTCAGCGGAAACAAAGGGTAACGCTTCAGTCTCAGCCTCGCATTCGCTATGATAGCATCGTTTGTTGGTGATAGTGCTTTTTTTAATTGAAAATATCAGGTAATACACTGTACTTTATATACTTTTGGTAGCCATTGCACATTGTTTGGATACTTTTATTTTCTTACGTTACAAATTTGTATGATCCTCCTCTGTGCCACGTCCCCTCGTGTGATATTCCAATGTCATCAGCTGTTTTTCGTTATTTCCAATTAGTCATGTGTATTTAAGTCCACGTTCAAGTATGTTTTCCTAGTTCCCTAGCCTGATAATTACCCTGAGTGACAAAATTACTGTTTTGATAGATGTGCTTAGATGTGTTTAGTATATGCTCTTCTTGTTCCATCCTGTTCATTTTGTATTTAAATGTTAAAAAAAAAACATTTATTTGTAATTTTGGGGGCTGGAAACCAATTAATTGGTTTTCCATTATTTCTTAGGGGGAAAATTCTATTAGAACTTTTTAGGATTCAAACCCGAGTTCTGAACGGATTAAGTTCGAATACTGAGGTACCACTGTACAATACTATAAATAATACTGTGCTTTGTTAAGTGAAGTGCTACCTATATATTTTTGGTTTTGCGTTTTTTGCTATAAAGTGTTTTGAATGGTATGGAAAAATGCAACTATAAAATGTGATTATTACTATTATTTAGCTAATGGTTTTTGAAATGGATTAAATCAGTCGAGAACAGCCTGTACAAGTAATGAATACTAAAGACTGAATACTAAAAAAAGACTATAGTAATATAAAACAAGAGTAGCAGTTGTGGTAACGATGTCTTGCCTCTCGTGTCAGGTTGAGTCCTACAGTCCATCCCTTTGTATCTTCCACCAAAGCTGTGGGACTGGGGTTTTGGTAGACTTCCAGAGGGTATATCCCTGGTCCATCAGAACTGGGTCAGAGTACTGCACCTCGGACCTTTCGGATCCAGACCCCGGAGTTGCCGCCCTCCTGGGACTGCTCTACCTGCTGGCCTACAGCATGGTGTTCCTCGAGGTGTTTGCCACACGGTGGCGCCATGCCATCTCTGCGTCCTTCTTCAAGAGTCAGGAGGCGATAAGACTCAAGTACCTGCATCAAAGAATACGAGCTAAGCAGGGGGACCGCAGCATTTTTTCCATTGAGACGCATGCGAGTGGTGGCTACACTGGCCATCATCCCTCCTTTCCATTGACTGCTTACCCAGAACCACAGTGACAGAGTCACTGTACTTCTGGCCTGGGCAGCGCAGGGTCTGAGGCAGGAGATTCAGCTGAAATAAATGACATTTTATGATATGAATTGCCACTAAATAAAAGAAGACTTTATTGTCATTAAATTGCTGGGAAATGTAGAATAAAACATAGCACTATTGAAAACCGCTGCTTCAGAAATTTCAGTAATTAAGTAGAATTTTTAGGTTCTTAGTGCAGTTATTAAGCACCACTGAGATAAGCCTATTACAGCGTGAAAGAATTCCAAAAATTAGCCTGAGTCCTTTCTAGCCAGGATTGCCCTACAATAAACACTATTTTTCTTTGTTCTGCTGGTGACCCCTGCTGGATTATCGCCGGTAGTGGCAGGTGGAAATTGACTCTCTTTTTCCGATTTCATCGTTCTTCATTCCTCATTTGTTAATTCACATTAGCTTCATGATGGCGTGCTGGCAGCATGGCGGTCAGTTTAGTCCAGATAACACCAAGCAGATGAAGAAAATGAATGGATGGGTAGAAATGAGAGACTACAACTCAGTTCACAGTTACCAAGCGGCTATGGAGAAAAACACTGAGGAATGAGCTTTAAAACACAATTAAGTATGAAATACCTGCAGATATATATTAGACCCAGCTTCTGTGGAGTCAAAGGTAATTGAAGGTCACCAATGTCAAAAAAACTGAGCGGTCCTTCCCATTATTCACTAGCTTATAAAACCATATTCTAATAGTTGGAGGCAAAATCAGTGGGGAGACGTATTTGGAAATACCCATAGCCATAATCCTTAAAGGATGCGAAAGTGAATTGAGAAGAGACAAACCCCTTTAATCCACTGATCTGTAGCAGGACCACTGATTTCACCATAAACCCTACAAATGCAGTCAGATAAAGGTTGGTCTGCTCAAGGTCATTTCCATGAACGATAGCAATGAACTTCCCTCCACTTTCATGTTTAGTGGTCAAAGGCATTTCTTGTCATGCAATTAAGTGGTAACACATGGTACGATAAAGAATATGAGTTCATACACAAGAGGTCACGAATGAACAGAAATCCATAGGTTGCACTCTCTCTTACAACAACTGTGCTTGTTTTTCCCAGGATACACCCATCTTGTCTACTTAGAACAGCCTTAATTGCATGAATATAAAAGACCTAGAATAACAGTTGCGCCAAATCTTTCACCAGGAGTGTTAGCTGGGCAGCAACAAGCATCAAAAATAGCACGGGAGGCACAACTCAAATGAAAATAATACAGCGCTTAGCATGGAACCTGGAATGAACAACTGCTTTTAATTACAGCGCTATGAAAGGAACACAAGTGAGGGCTCTGTATTATGCACATGTCTGGTTGTAATCTTCATGGAGGAGACAGCTTTTAGTCAGCGCCTTGCACCTTCAGCCAAATACGCTGCAGAATATATTTATATGTTTTAAGCAGATGCTCTTATCCAAAGCAACATACAATAAGGAGAGTAGGGTCAGCCCGTCCCTGGAGCATTTAGGATTAAGGGCCAAACAATAAAATCACTTTAGCGGCTGCAGGATTTGAAGCAGCAACCTTCTAATTATAAACAAAGAGTCCTAACTCACAGAATCACACACTCATTTGCTAAAGGGTTTGAGTGACAAAAAGGCCACATTTTTTTCGGAAAAGCAACGTAATTAATACATTTGACTCCATCTTATTTGTTTTCAAGATATTAAAAATTGCTGCTTTACATTGAAGTAAACCAGTGGGTGTAAAAATTAAAAAGTATCCTTTAAAATTATCTTCTGATGGTGCTGTTTTCTGTAACTTCTCAGCTCTATGCTCAAAGCAAAGCATTGACTAACGACGCGTTATTAGTTATAAAATTAATATGTCTAGCCTCCTTTTCAGATTCTGCTTCTCCTTTTTGCCTGAGATCAGAATAGGGGGCTAAAATGTTAATTAACTTTGATTGCATATGGATTTACCAGATTATTCCATTGAAGAAACAATGATGCCAGCCTCAGTTCAGAAACGGTATGGTCCATGTTGTCATACCTTTTTGTACCACCGGGGGCCGCTAAGTATATGGAAGATGTTCACTTTCCATTCACTCAAAGAAATCATAAGGCAAAGAATAGGACTATTTTGTGATGTTAAGGACCACTTTACTAGGGCATGAATAAACAATGTGGGGCCATGGGCCCTGATTACCATTTTTATCTATGAGTATGTCCAGTGAATGGGCTCAGAATTTACATGAAACACTATAGTGCACATACGTGTTCACCCTGAATTTAATAGTCACAGAGAGGCATATTGTGTGCTAATGAAGCCTAAGCTGATTATTACATACTAATCAGAGGTTTCTCCTATTTTCCTCTCTTTTTGTTTAATACCCTAAATTTAGATTATGGTAATTTTATTAATGTTCTATTTACATATCATTGCAATTCACCTGTTCAAGACAGCAGCTGATTGAGAAGCAGCCTGGTTTCCTGGCTTCTTTTGCAACAGTGTACATCTCAATAATAAAATCTTAAAAATAATCATAATATGTTTAACGTACTATCACAGGTATAACACAGGTATTTGACCGAATGCTCTTTCTGTGTTCATCTTAGCGCAGCAAATTATAAAAGATGGTTGCTAAAGTGGAGCCGAAATGTATTGAATTGAAATCCTTCCCTTAACTGACATGCTTGTTAAGGGCCAATGGAACACGGCACCACCTCACTCCTCTGCTGTAGTTTGCTGAGCAGCTTGACTTCAGGGAAGCTGAACCTTTCAATAAGGGCCTTCAGCTCAGCCCTGACGGCTCTGCGGCAAGAAGGCAAGTATTCGGATAATTAAACTGAAATGTAAGGGACCTTATATTAATTAATGCACCATTTTGGCTTCCAAAATGAAGGAGTGGTGAATGTCCTGTTTCATTATTAAATGGGCCATTTCAAGCGATAACGCAGCCATTACAGTTGGCCAGCAATTTACTGGTCTCGCAAGAAAGATTGTGCTTAACTAATGCAACAAGCTTTTTACTCTGTTTTAAAATATTGTGAATGTACAATGCGCTTGAGAACATAAATGGCTAGGGTTTAAGCTATTGGTGGTTTAACATCTATGCAAGGGTATGCATAGTGCTATATATACCGATCAATGCTAAATCGGGCATATGTCACAAATGATGGGGGTCATATTTATTCACATTTTTAGTTGTGTGATGTGTTAAGTCTGAACTTATCGGCTGCTCTTTGCACCATTTCAGTGCAGTTACCTTCCGTCAATGTCCCTCTCTGCTTAGAGGTAATATGAGGGTTTCAATTTTCTCTGCAGGAACTCGTCAATTAATCCTTCAGAAGTCAGGAAACCATGAGCAGTAAGTTCATGGTTATAATAAGTCTTGGAAAATTGTATACATTTTTAGTCTTGATGTACAAAGCATTAATTTATTTGAATCATGTATCTACGCATGTATTACTGTGTATGTCAAGGATCTGATGTTCATTATACCTGATGTACAGTACTATGCATCATTTTCTTTGTACGGTCAAAGAAAATGATACTTGCAAAAGATAAACGATCTTCACGTTGGTGTAAAACTACGATTTCATATCTCTGAAAATACAAAAGTTTAGTCATTTCGAAACATGAAATCAACCTTGGTTTTCGTAACAACCGTCCAATACACCAATGCATTTTTAACTCGACCATTACCCCACCTTATTTGGCTAATCAATAACTCACTGAATTTCTACCTAATTAAGTTAATTAGTGAATTGAGCTGGTTGTGAAATGTAATGGATGCATGGAACTGCTGAGGTGCCCCTGAGGAGAGGTTTGGGAACTGAAGCGGTGTTCTTCTCGCCATCCATCCATAAATCCATCCATCCATCCATTATCTATACCTCTTTATCCATTCCGGGTCGCGGGGAAGCTGGAGTCAATCCCAGCATCTTCGGGCGAGAGGCAGGGTGCACCAGGCCACCACAGTTCCTCTAGCCGTCCGACATGATATCAGTTACTTTTTGCATGAAACATCTACAATCTAATAGTTAATTGTGTGTTTTTATCTATCAAATATACACTTATACACTTACTACCCTAACTGCTTAAGACTTTTGCAAGTAGCATGCTTTACTGTAAGGCTTTCAAAGGCCCGTGAAATAAAATAAAATAAAACACAACAGAAAAACACATCAAGCATTCTCTCTCTGTCAGTCTGCTTAAGCAATTACAACTGATCGAGTGTTTCCATTTCAGAGAATATTCTGGCAGTATCAGAAAAATTCAGGTCAGTCATTTTCTCTGAAAACAGTTACTCAGTCTTCCGTGTTTTTTCTTCTTGTCAGGTTTGCGGGGCTGCCTTGTAAATCAGAGAGAGGATTTTGGGGCCTTACAGTTTGCATTTAGCTTAGAAATGAAATACAGCTTTCACTGTGTTCCACGTTCACTACCCTATTCAATTCCACCTTAATGGCTAAAACAGTGAGCAGAGTCATACCTGTGACAGAAATATCTTGCAAATGATACATGTCCTTTAGTTTTCCCAGCGGTGTGTGTCCATGTTTGTGTGTGTGTGTATGTCTGTGTCTGTGTGTCTGTCTGTCTGTCTGTATGTGTGCGTCTGTGTGTGCGTCTGTGTGCGTCTGTGTGTGTGTGTGTGTGTGTGTGTGTGTGTATCCTGTAATCCTCTGCACCACACATTTCATCCTATAATCTTCCATATCATAACAAATAGTTACATAAGCAAGAAGTGATACAGGAACATTAAATGAACTCAAATTTGGTTCATTTCTTTTTATTTATTTATAATAAGAGAGAACATCAAAAGGCAAATAAGCTACACTTAATTTTGAAAAAAGTCATACTGCTTAGCTAATGATCTTTGGCTACAAGCCTTAATATCCCAATCCTCACATGAACAACAATAAAACAGAATATTGACTCAACCTTTTTATTTTTTTTTTTACAAATATCAGCATCTATCATTTACAAGTGATCAAATGTATACATAGTTCCCACAGACACATGCTATAAAATGATGAGTAGATGAGCCCTCCAGTTCAGCACTGCAGGGCTGCCTTGCAGGTACCAGATTTTGTATCTGAACTTGCAATTTCTTCAGACTTGGAAACAGACCCTTGACTTTAGCTGCTGTATTTGTAATCTTCCCATTAAAGCACAACGGTTGTTTTTTTTTTTTTTATCATAGACTCTGACCTACAGTATAAAGTAATTTATAAAGGCTTGTGTGGTGGCTCTGAGGCTATGGATCTGTGCCAGCAACTGGAAGGTTATTGGTTTCAATCCCAGAAATGCCTGGAGTGTTTCTACTCCATTGGGTCCTTGAGCAAGACTCTTAAGATGCAACTGCTTTGTCCTGCGTATGAGGTTAATCTACAACCAGCCCTGCAAGCAGGTCCTCCAACTGACAGGCAGCGACAGAGTGGTGGCCAGACTGACACTCCAGCCACTGGAAAAAAAAAATCGGTAACACTTTACTTGAGGGGGCACCAATATTGTAGTAGTGCACTCTTACTTAATGTATTAATTAACCAGTAACTAAGTGTTAGTTACATACTGATCCCATGTCTGTTCATCATTAATAAATCATGACGATTCAGCACATGCTCCTTACCTCCACTTTACTTTTATTTTTGTTCATGCATTTATTTACTTGCATCTTTGTCAGTGCCATTATTACAGTACTGTGACCAATTATATGTAAAGTGGGGTAACTAGTACAGTAAATGCAACTTTGCCAAGGCTGAAATTTGACTAGAATACATTTCCTACTGCAACACCATGCAGCTATCTTACAAATGTGTAATATATCCAGGGAATATGCAATTAAGCGGTAACACGTGGTACGAAAAAGAATATGAGTTCATACACAAGAGGTCACGAATTTAGAGATGCCAATTTACATTATTGCATGTTTTTGGATAAGTGGAGGAAGCCAGACAACATGTAGTGACATGGAAAGAACATGCAAACTTCACATGCAGTGGAGGCGGATTTCAAACACCCATCCCTGGAGGTTCGGGAAACTTCTCTTGGTTTTAGATTAAAAGTGGAAAACATACAATGAGAACAGACAATGCTGTTAGCGGAGAACTGGTTTCAGCTGTTACATGAACTGCTAAATTCTAGAGCATTAAGAAAGTTCCTGGGATGAGGTGTAAGCTTTGTGCTCTAGTGGAAAAGAAATATGTGCTAGTTTCAATAAGAATAAAAGGGCACTACACGCCAAAGATATACAAGAAATACAAGATGTCTACAAGAGTCCGATACAGTCTGGTACATAAGATTACAGGGGATTCAACTCTGCCAAGACATATATACTGTATATATATATATATATAGTGCAGTGTGTATATGAAAGGACAGGAGAGCTACTGAAAGCCACACATGTTCTTGCCCCTTTTTCTGGTTCTGGAGGAGAGACTATCTTGCATGCCATCCTACAGCCATCGAATCAAACCGTAGCCAGAAATAAAAATTTGGTGAGGGGTGAGCATCTGGCAAATCTACTGACAGATTCCCCGCGATCATTTTTTGTAGGGTACAAATTCACAATTTTATTACGTGCCTACATGCTGGATTCAAACACAGCTCATTCTCTTTGCTCTCCTTTGTGGGTTATGAACACAAAACCATCAAAGCCCTGTCCTTTGTGACATCACCGTTTCCTTCTCTTCTTTTCCTGCTGCTTCTCGAGATCCAAGGCATCATCAAGGTGATGCAGAGAAACTTCCAGCAAAAGAGAGCAGATGGAAGTGGTTTGTGATGGAGCCCATGGACTAAAAGTATGTGTTTGATATCATATGCAAATCTGCACCACGTCAATAAACAGCTACTTTCAGATAAGGCGGTGAGATCATCCTACCAGTAGTTCAAGGAAGGGGTAACGTGGGATACAAAATAGGCAGCTGATCAGTTTCAAGTAATTACTGTGCATTTTATTATTTATGTGAGGGTCTGGAAGGTGGACGGAACATTAAAGTGACTTCAGGTCTTGCAAGGTCAGATATTCATCAACCTTCTATCCAAGAAAAACTGCCCTTAACAGACTAGGGGGGGGGATAAGAGATGGGCGGTAGAGGGAGGGTGAGAAGGAGAAGGTGTGTGTGAGAGAGAGGTAGAAGGAGGGAGTGAGACAGTCCATCATATGCAGCATCTAACTGGTCTGAAGCTGTGTAGGAAGAGTACAGCTGTCCCCTCCATCACTACCAAAAATGTTTAGTGGCTATGTGGTATTTTCACCCTTTGGCGTTCAGCCTAGTTCAAAATAATCAACATAATCTCAACAGTTTCCCCACCAGATGGACACAACCATGGACCCCAAGGGACTTACATCAATCGTGGAATCATGGTGAGCGTTAGATCATCTCATCCCGGTTTTTGTCTCTCGTTCTATTTATCGGTTAATTTTTAAGCTATTGATAAACTTCAGTCAGCAGTGGTGATAGATCTATTGCTCTCATTACGTAAATATTTAGAACTTAAAAATAGCACATCATTCCGTACCAAATGCAGTATTAACTTTTCCCAAAGTGAGTAGTTAATTTTCTCCTTATCCTATCTCCAGGATTTATGACAACTCGTACTGACGCTAATAACTGCCTTTAAAGACTTCCGCAAATCCACGCAGTAGCAAGACGCACACGATGGAGAACCTAACGAGGCTTCTCGGGAAAGAGACGAATATCAATCTAACGAAAAGCGAAGCGCTCATAAAGATGCCACAAAACCCCGTGGAAGTCCAGGTTACCACAATCCTCTTAACGTTAGTTATATGCGGCGTGGGAATTGCTGGAAATATAATGGTGGTGCTGGTAGTACTTCGCACAAAACACATGATGACCCCGACGAACTGCTACCTCGTAAGCTTGGCTATAGCAGATCTCATAGTGCTTCTAGCTGCAGGTCTCCCCAACATCTCCGAAGTTGTCGCATCCTGGGTTTACGGCTACGCCGGATGCCTCTGCATCACATACCTGCAATACCTGGGCATCAACGTGTCCTCTTGCTCTATCACGGCTTTTACAGTTGAACGGTATATTGCCATTTGCCACTCAATCAAAGCGCAATTCATCTGCACCGTATCACGGGCAAAGAAGATCATAGCGTGCGTCTGGATCTTCACCTCGCTTTACTGCATCATGTGGTTCTTTTTGGTGGACACCAACGAGACAGTCTACGCCGATGGGGTGGTGGTAAGGTGCGGTTACCGCGTCTCCAGAAACCTCTACATGCCGATCTACTTCTTGGACTTCACGTTGTTTTATGTCATACCTCTGATCTTGGCCACCGTGCTGTACGGTCTCATCGCCCGAATTTTGTTCTCCAATCCGATCCCGGCCACCCCGGCAGAAACAGTCGGGAACGATTCGGTCCATCAGGGACGAGCGAGCACGGTTAAAGTGTCATGCAAATCCAATAAGGGAGCCATCGCATCCAGGAAACAGGTATTTTTAAGTTTGTTTTTTATCATTATCTTAATTACTTACTAATTAGTGGATAACGCATCCAATTAATAACCATCGTAGCTTAATGACGAGATCATTTACAAGTTTTTTCTAGAATAAATGTTAAATATTATTTTTAAAACTGGTCATATTTCATAAAGAAATGTTTTTCTTTACAATGGACAGAATTCGTCATATCGGGATAAATGTTTCCAATGATGGAATATACTAAGTGTATATACTAATGTATTGCGTGGCTCTTGCTTATAATTAATTATCTTGCAAGTTATTATTATTATTTTAATTCTGCTAAATTACTTAAAGTACTTTTAAATAGTAGTGAAGACTTAGAGATTTTTAATTGGCCATTTTGTCTCGTATTCCATGAAATAGAAAGCCCATGAATGTCAAACTAATATATGAGAATCAATTTATGTGCTTCTGTTGCACCCATGGGAAATTCCATTGCAGTCCGGCCGAGTATTTAGCTGTAGATGTATTGGTTTGGGAACGATAAATCTTCTTTAGCAGTTGGTGTACCAGTTGATCTGGTAAATAATGC
>JAODKF010000116.1:20216241-20245202 GCA_026779585.1 Mormyrus proboscirostris | reverse complement strand
ACATTCACTCACTCCCATTGACTCATCTCCCCAGTGTCTGGGCCAGGTCACCCTGACCTGCTGTCGTCCCAGACAGTTCCTTGTTTTCTGTCAATTTGGAACATTTAGGTATTTGCCCAATATATTTTTATATTAACTTCATGTTCCCCTTTTCCCATGGTTCTCAGATATTTTTAGTTCCTTCAAAATGTAAAAGTGAAAAACGTTCATTCCAGTTTAGTTTGTCATTATTTAGAAGTCAAGCAGTGCAAGGAACTAGCAGATTTATGAACACCGAAGTGGAATAAGAAATGTCTAGACATTTTAAGAGATACAAAATGTAAAACGCAAGCGTATCTTTTTGTTGTGTCAAAATTTGCAAGCGTGAAATAAATAACATAAAATTGTTAGTATAGACGTTTTATTATGAAAGTATAAATGGAATACATGACTACAGAATGCATTTGCGAATTTGGTCCATAGTTCACTTATATTAAGCAAAAGTACATACAATGAAATAAAAGGCACGATTTTGTGTCAGTAATGTGGAAAATGACGTGGAAGTATTTTGACTAAAATTATAGCATATTAAAATTCTTTTGCTGGTGATGCAATTACATTTAATTATGGCAAAAAGATTAATGTAAGCATGCAGTTAAATGTAAGCATAAGCATCTGTCATTTTGACATCCATATGAAAAGCTGTGAGATATCAATTTGCTAAATGAAAAAACAGAGAGTTATTTTAAAGTCATGTTTAAGGGATACCTGACCCATCAGAAACACAGGGCAGTCCCTAGGTTACACAAGAGTTCCGTTTCGAATTTGAAATTAAGTCGGAAAAATAACACTACATTAAAATATTATTACTACTTTATTAAGTAATAATAATAAAAAAAATAACTAAGTACGGTACTGTATTGTGACTCGAGCCGACGAACCGCTGAAGCCGCGCAATATATTTTCAGGAGCATCACAAAGAAATGCGTGCGTTTGTTATTATAAACCATATTTATAATTATTTCATAATAGTAAGTACGGGTTGTTCGTAAGTCGGGCATTCTTAACCAGGGGACTGCCATACCCTGTAAACATTTCTCATGGGTGCCCCCAGCTTTGGCAACTGGAGGCTAGAATTCTACCTGATCTATTGGATACAGGTGTTTGCTTAGGAGCGTCGGGCTTGGACTCCAGACACAGAACAGCTCCTGCAGGACCTTGGAATCTTCCAGAGCGTCATGTGCATCATACGGCTTGCCCAGGAAGCAGTGGACAAGGAACTCCAGCGAGAACTTCGTGAACCCGGAGCAGACCGGGAGGTCTCTGCTGAGCAGTAAAGTATCCAGGAAGCCTACGATGATCCGCGTCAGCTGATTATAAAGGGAGAAACTTCTCAGGTTGCGGAGGAGGATGGGAGCATCGAAGTCCAGCGCGTTGTGTGCCACCAGGACGGGTCTGTGGAACCCGCTCAGGAAAGTGAGGAAATCATTGAGCGCTTCCCCGAGGGGGACGGTGCGTATGGGGCGCCCGCGTCGCCAGAGCCTGCCGCATTCCACTGTGAAACCCGTCACCCTGGACGCTCCCGGAGTTATGCTGTGGCGTGGGAGCACGTATTTGTTGAAGGTGCTATCACCAGAGACAGCAGATAGCTGGACAATATCGCACTGTGAGACACCTGGACGGAAAATGCCGTTTAGATCAGTTGAACCACACCCAGTGGGTGACCCGACCCGCGTTATTCACAAGCGCACTATATGAGAGTGAAGACGTTTTCTTCCTTAACTCAAACCCAATTGGCTCTTTAAAACGAAATTAAATATGAAATTGAATCACTTATCATCTCCATATGACCACAGAAAGGTAAATTTGGGCAGTGCTGATAATCACGCATCCACGCCACACTCCCCAGCCACCGAACCAAAAAGGTTCACAAGACCCGAGTTTGAATTAATGCTCATTTCGCATGCATACATACATTAACCAACAACAATTAAAGTAGACTAAAAGTTAAAGTAATTGACACAACTGTTCACGGGTTACGGAGTTGGTACAGTACCCAAGCTAGTTGTTTCCAGGTCAAAGAAAACGAAGGTATATTGGCTGGATGCGGCTCCTGCGTATCTTATCCCTGCTGCTCGTTGATTCTTTATGGGATGAAAACGCCAGCAGACAAAACACAGGATCAGCCTACGGCAGTTATCTTTTCTACAAGTAACGGGTTCGTTTTGAACGAGGCAATAGTGTTTCCCTACGATAAGAAGGTATTCAGATGAAGAAAATAATGTACAATTATATTGACTGCAAAACTACAATTTATTTTAAACTAAATGGTTTAAATACGCGGTTTAATGATTTAAAACATAATTACTAAAAATGATTGGCGTTTTAGAGGACATAACGCATTTATACTTGAAACCAATATATTACATATTATATGTGCCTATATAATTATTTACGTATCTTACCCAGTCAGGTTGCATATCGGCGCTCGGTCCTGCTCTGATGTTTGATACTCTGGGCGTTTCAGTTGTCTCTCCGCTGCATTTGCCGACTGACTTACCTTTTATACCGTAAGGCAGAGAAGTTGCCGAAGGGGTGGATCGATGTTTATTAGTAATATGAATTTAGGTATCGCTTTCACGCCTCTGGCTCTTTCTTTCGCTTCACACAAAATGTAAGTATGTAACCATTACTAAAGCTAAGCCGGTGCTGAGCCTTCGTGCATAAACAACGTCAATGAGAAACTTTAACGGAAATCGAACCGCATCCGCAGTTTTATACACGGTAGACAGTCAAACCATCTTTAATATTTTCATCTGTATGATCCAGTAGTATGGAAATCACCAGTTTAGGACAAAATAAAACTGACACCAGTATGTTAAAAGGTTCTTTTTTTAAAAAAAATATTTATGCCTAATGTGACAAGATAATCCATATCAGGCAAGACTCTTTGAGCTGGTTCAGATTTTACAAACTACAAATATTTTAGTTCTCCTTGTGTGCTAACATTAATATTGTACGATTATACGAGACTGACCAATCAGCACACAGCAAGAACTCAGCGCTAAAGTGAAATCCAGGTCTTTTTAAATGAAATGGCATTTTACAAATCCTATCCTTGCCCAAAGTGCCCCCTCTGACACAGATTATCCAGCCACCATATTTTATTGCAAGTCGATGCATAAGAAGCCCCCCAGGCAGCGGCAGAAGGGGGAGCACCTGAGTAGGGGTGGAGTAACTTCAGGGCTGACATGGATGGGGAGCATTAGAGCTATTTTTTGGAGCTGAAAGAGAAATGAGAGAGTTAAAAACAATGGCATGTCAACAGCATGATAATCAATGCACAGGGTGCCAGCGGTAACGATCATGGTGGGGGCATGAGTAGTCCAGTGAAATTCGGTGATCGGTGGGTTGGGGGTATTGTGCAAGTGATTCAATCGGCCGGATATTTTATTGATAATCATAATTTTTTCACCAAAATTGTTGTATAAATCACTTGGAGTAGACATTTAATCTATGCGTTTTGTGGTGTCACCCCCCGAATTCTGCCCTTGATCCCGAGTCATAAAATGTCTGACTGACACGATGGATGTCTGAAATCTCTTATGAGTGACGGCCCTTGCGGAATACTCCCAGTTATCTCTTATTTTCTTTCCGGCCCATTTCTATAGTGTCACACACCTTTCAAGGTCTCTAGTACAAGGTCTCTAGCTGTAGTCCTCCTACAAACTTCTGCAAAAGATCATCATATTGTTCATCTAACACTGTTTCAGGAAACAAAAACAAAATTACAGGAGATAAGAAATTAATACCTCTTGGGTTAGTTTCGGAAATTATATGCCCCTGTAACATGAATACTGATTCATATCCCATAATCTCTATTTCTACATGTAAATATCATACTCTATACACATAGAGTATGCCCACACAGCCATTCAAACAGATCCCATTTTCCTCTCCCTCCCAGCTGGCCGAGTTGTTCAGGAGCACACTTTATCTCATGACTGTTAGTGCAGCACGTATCACACACCACAAAGAAGGCACTGTCTCCCTCGGAATCCGCTGAGGGGGATTCCTAGGGAGGCGTGAAAAAAGGTTAGGTGGTACAATTGGTGGAGCTTAAAGCTCTCCCCAATCTATGACATCATAAGTGGGAGGTGGGCGTACCCTTTATTCTGGTTGGTCGAGGGTTATGTCCATATGGTATCATACATGCTTATGCCACGTGTTGCTGACAAGGGCCAATATGGTTTTGTGAGATAATGGTAGCCGTTAAACTTTAATAGAATAAAAATACATTGTGCATTTATTAATGTGTTATTTTTAACTATGTTTTAAGGAATAATAAAACATATAGCAGGACGAACATAAGCTAGCACGTACGCGGCCAGCGTAGGGGTTCCGTCCGTCCAAGCGACACAAGCGCCGGGGTATTTTTAAAAGAAAGCACCAAAATGTTTAAAACAAGAAAGACTTAGTGTTATTTTTAAAAAGAAAGAAAAAAAAGTAGGCGGAACTTAAACAAGTTGAGGCATGCCCGAACACAGCATTGTCAGAAGAGCAAACGCAGAGTTTAAAGTAGCTTTAAAAGAAGAAAGCACGTAAGCTCATTATATTTAACCAAAATGTTTAAAGAATTTAAAGAATACTCCGTATTTTAAGCTCAAAACGGCACAAGCCCCAAACTTTTACCGTTTAAACAAGTAGAGGCATGCCCGTGTGAAACAAGCACAAATATTTTCGCCCAAGTTTTTAAAAACGAGAAAAGCCTTCATCAGTTTAACAGTTTTATTTCAATTAAAATAGAAAAGTATTTCACTTTTTTTTTCGAAGATCCATATAGAGCGGCTCAGGGTGCCGTCGATGTCGCACAAACAGCGGGGTCAAGGCGGGCATTATCATACCTGTCAAGTTTTGGATTTGAAAATAAGGGAAATTTTCCGGCGCCCACTGCAAGCAGTCCCACCACCCCAACCAAGCTCCAGTATCCCTTACATTTTAAGACAGGTGACAAGAAAGCTAATCACCACTTGTCAACCACTTATAAACTACAATTGGCTTTATGCACAGCTGCACTACTTCCTGAACTTCTTTTCCTTCTTTTCACATTCACACACATTCATTTCATATTGCTTTTTTGTACAGTTTTTCTTTTCATTTCACATAACTTTTCTTTACTCTTTTAGTGACTTATTGTACTCATTTGTTGCAGACTTTGCATTCTTTAAGACTGTTTTGGAAGGAGTGTATTTGTGGGCTGAGCCAGAGTGGTTAATTTTACATGAGAGTAGAGCGCAAACAGTTCTGTTGTCTAACGACATCCTATTCTCTGTAACAATCTTTCGTACCATGCTAAACACCCTTTCTGAACTCGCATTGCTATGGGGAATGCATAGTAAAGCCTTCATAAGTTTTGGCAGCTCTCTGAACTTCATGTCCTTTCCTACCAGGCCCCAAAATCTGTCGATTCTGTCTTCTTGGGGGAGTTGCTTGCTATCTGTCACCTGATAGTCTGTGAATTCCTCCCTCATCTTATCCTCTTTCAGCCTCAACTGAGGGAACAGAGCCCCTAGCCTTTCCACTGTAAAGTAAAACAAGTGTTTGACTGAACATTGCAGATCTAAACAAGTATCAAGTATACTGTGCCAATAATTTCTTTGGGCGCTTTTCCACCGCACAAAGTACGGTACTTTTGGTACGGTACTTTCGGTACTTTCGCTTTTCCATTAACTTCCAGTCGAGTACCAGTACCGAAATTTCGAGTACCAAAACTGCCAAACCACTTGGGGTACTTCTTTGGTACTTCGGTACTTTGGGGTGGGACTTGCAAAGGTATTTGCTGTCGATTGGTTATGCAAACAGCCCGCCGCTGAAACGCAAAATACAACCACGATTTTTTGAAACACACAGCGAACAGCGAGACACGAAATAAAAACCAGTAGAAACAAAAATATAAAAAAAGTAAAATGGAAGGATGGACAAACGAGGAAACACAGGCTTTAGTCGTCATATAGTCGAATGATCCAGCGGGATTTGGATGACACGACTCGAAATAAAAAAGTGTTTGCCGTTCTGGGCAATTCAGTTTCCCTGTGTTTCCCCTATTGCGCGCTGATTTGTGCACGGTTTCGCTGCTGTTTATATGTCTTTTTACAAAGCTCTTGAGGTAAACAAACCATATATTTTACAACATCACATGCCTTTTCGATGTTTCTTGTGTTTATGGATAATAGATGAAATTATTTAATTCGCTGGATAGAGATATTTCTTTATAAGAACGATATAGAATTTCTTATAAGACTATATTATGCGTGACGATCTACTGTATTCACATGTAATTGTCATGATCCACCCCGTCCGATCCTCTCGTGTGCCACGCCCACCTCGTTACCTTGTGTTCCTGCCCCGATTGTGATCACCTGTGTCCTGTTAATCCCTGCCTAGCCTTTGTATTTAGTCCGTCAGATCCGGCATTGTATTGTCAAGTGGTGTTATGTGCTGTGCCTGCCGTCTGCCTCCGTCTGACCCGAATAAACCCCGTTTTCACTGTTCGTCTGGTTCCATTCGCCTGCTTTCCGGCTTGCCTGCCCAGCAAACATGACAGAATGACGGATCTCTCGGAAAGCACAGCGCAGCAGACCGAGCTCCAGAGGCTCGGTCTGCTGCAAGAAGCTGTGTACTGGCGCTCCCAGCCCGAGGTGCTGGAGGACCCCCTCATCCTGGAACTGGCCACCTGGGGCGCGGACCTCCTAGAGAAGGAGGGCCGCCCGGACAGCAGTACCCACTCGGACGGGTGCGCAAATGTCTTCACCGCCTGGGTAAGCGTCTCACCCAGCTGAGAGACGAATGCGTCGCCCGGAGCCTAGGCGACATGTTCGCGGCGGCTCCGCCTTCCGCCGCCGGCAACAAAGAGAAGCACAGGGGAATGGAAGAGGATACTGCCCCGACGCTCTTCTTGGGAGCCTGCTCCCTACCTGGGAGGATGCCACGGCCACCTACCCGGTCAGCCCCGCCGATAAACTGCCGCCTCCGATGGAGGCCTATAACTATCGGCCGGCGCGCCTGGGCCAAGGGGGAATACGCGCTGTGCGGGACGCGATTCCCCAAATCCCCGCGGCTCTTAAAGGGGCTACGCCTGCTTGGAAGAAGAGGGCTCAGGCAGCGCAGCTGGGCGATCCAGACCTGCCCAATGTCCCGGACTGGCCTGTTCCAGAGCCCCCTGCTGGCCGCACGCCCGCTATCGGTGTCAAGCCTGCTGGCCACGTGCCGGTGGCGCCCGCCGAGGCGCCCCCTGCTGACCTCACGCCCGAGGTGCTTGCCACAGCGCCCCCTGCTGGCCGCATGCCAGTGCCCGCCGAGGTGCCCCCTGCTGGCTGCTCTCCGGACCAGCCCGTCCTTCCCTGCTCGCCGGTCCAGCCCGTCCTTCCCTGCTCTTCTGACCAGCCCGTCCAGCCCGCGCCTCCGCCCGCGGCCCTGACTGTAGTCCCCGAGGAGGTCCCAGACTATGGGACTACAGCTCCTTCCGCCGGAGAGGAGGAGGAGCTCGAGTGGGACCCCTCGGGGACCTCCCTCTGGACTCCCGCTCCTGTGCCCTTCTAGGACCCACGCCCAGTGGGACCCCGCCTGTCGGTGTCCCATAAGAGACGAGGACACAGGCGTCAGGCCCGGGTCCCGCCCGCCCTGCCCCCTGGCTCGCCCTCGCGCACCTTGGCAGCCGAGATTAACAGGACACAGGTGATCACGATCAGGGCATCACACGAGGAAATTAAGTGGGCGTGGCACACGGGAGGATCGGACGGGGCGGATCATGACAGAACACCGGGCGCACCAGAGGAGAGGCGACGGACGAGACAAGACCGTGAGAACAGGACCTGGAAAACAAAACAAGACCATCAACGCGGCACGGGGAACAGGACGGAAACACAGAACAGGGACATGGCAAAAGCCAGGACAGGACCTGACACAAAATGGGGAAGGCAGAGAGACAAACCAGGAAGGGAGACACCGAGGGAACAGAGAACGGAGGAACAACAGGGCGAGGAGCGCACGGAGGAAGAACAGGAGGAACAGAGAGACGAAGAGCAGAAACAGGCAGGACGAAGGGAGGAGGAGCAGGAACATGAGGAACGAAGGGACGTGGAGCAGACAGGGGAGACCAAACAGGCAGGGACGGAGGACAAAGGGGAGCCCGAGGGAGCCCAAACGGGTGACGGGCGGCAGCCAAAGGGGCCGCAGGGGAGAGTGAGAAGGGAGGCGCAGGGGACGACACAGGGGCCACGGGAACGGGACGAGGGAGAGACGGAGGGGACACGGAGGGAGCAGGAGGGAACAGCGGCGCAGGCGGGCAGGAGGGGGAAGCCGCCACTGGCGACACGACACCGGAGGCGACGCCGAGGACCGGCACCGAGGCACCGGGGGGGGACCCGCAGGCGACCGCCGACCCCGAGCCGTAGGAGCTGCAGGTGGCCCCGGAGCCCCAGCCAAGGCGAGCGAGGGTGAGTCAGGGGGCTGGGGGGGCGGGACCCGGGCCCGACGCCTGTGTCCCCTCCCTTTGGATGGACCTGGGGGTGGGAGTCCACAGGCAGGCCCCCGAAGGGCCCCACTCGAGCTCCTCCTCACCGGAGGGAGGAGCCGGGTATTGATGGACCGGGACCTCCATGGGGGCAGCAGGCAGCGGCGCGGGCCTGGGAAGGACAGGCTGGCTTGGAAAGCAGGGAAGGACGTGCAGGATCGGCGAACATGGCAGGTCGGGCTGGTCAGGCTCAGGCGAGCGGCCAGCAGGGGGCGCCTCGGCGGGTGCCGCCAACATGTCTTTCGCGGGGGAGGAACCCCCCCCAAAGGTGCGCACTCCGGGTGCACCCCATGGGGTTCCTTGGGCATGCGGTCAGCGGCCGCGGGCAGTGCGGCGAGCTTGGCGGCAGGCGGAACTGCCGTGTGCGGAGCCGGGAGCTCAGACAAGTCCATGATCCACCCGGGGAATGGTGTCCCTCACCGCGCGCATCCCTCCCTGGCCCAGGTGCGCATGCCGATTGGCATATGCCGCTAACAGTGGCGGCTTCTCATCGGCGGGGCTGATCGGCCAGGCGGGACTGAGGGACCAGGTTCTCACGAAAAGCGTCTGGGCGGTTTCCTCTTCCATTCCCCTGTGCTTCTCTTTGTTGCCGGCAGCGGAAGGCGGAGCCGCCGCGAACATGTCGCCTAGGCTCCGGGCGACACGTTCGTCTCTCAGCTGGGTGAGATGCTTACACAGGCGGCAAAGACATTTGCGCACCCGTCCGAGAGGGTGGCCAGTTCCAGGGCGAGGGGGTCCTGGAAGCTGGGCGTGACAGTATGATTATGGAACAGTACTGGATTTAGGTGATTTAAGTGTCCATCCTAATTAATAACTGGCCCAGCCTGAGGTAAGGAAACCAGCTCACCTTGACGGGATTGTAAGATAACATTTACATTTGGCACTTTATCCAAAGTGACTAATAGTAGAGGAAAGAGTTAATATGGGCTACAGCATGGAGCGTTTCATTATGCCAAGGACTTCCACACTGACAGAGTTAATATGTACCGGGGGCAAATACAGGGGCGGGACCACAGGGGCAGTGGCACAATGTGAAAGCTGATTGGATCCAGGAGTGCTGCCTCCCCTGTCACTCACCGATTCAAAACATATCATTAGCTAATGAAAAAGTTGGTCCCTCTTATGCCCCACCCCCACCCCCTAAAAAAAATCTTATCATTCCTGAACGCACGCATGCAGCAGCTCTGGATGGGGGGGTCTTTATCATGTTGCTCACCTCAAGGTGAAGTATCTCAGCACTCAGCAGCAGAACCACTGTGCTACTGAAGATAACAGGCACACTTCACCATGAACATGATTTACCACACAGTCCCTGTTGCTTTACTGATACTTACATAAAAAGCTCTCAAACATACATTTGTATAAAACATTACTCAATGTAATTCATGGTATTGCAGCTGAGCTATTTCCTAAATTATTTTGTGTTTTTCAGTTTTTACTTCTAATACCTTTTACTTTAAGTGCTCTAGCACATATACCTCAAGTCCGTAAGTATTTCTGTTGAACAGTCAACTTCAAAAAAGTAGGATGTTTCAGATGTCTTCAGTTATTACTGTGTTAGTTCAGTTGTGTCCAGTCCATCTCTGTTAAATTGCATATTTTGTCAAATATATATTTTGTTGTTGCCCTCATTCCCTGAACTCAAACAAATCACTGAACTGGAATTCCTAAACATACCAGCGAGATGTGAAGGCACATCTTCAGTCTAGGTTTGTAGGTTCTGTTGGATGCATGTTTTTCGTCAGTGGAACAGGGCTCTTGGTAAATAGCTGTTGCTATATATAGAGTTGTCAGCCGGTCGGGGTGTTCTGCGACACACCAGATGGTTTTGCGATACACGTGCAGCCTTTCCGTAGAAAGACAGTAATTGCAACGTTTCACAGGGGGTGCAAAGTAGGCGGCAATTGTGAAAAGAGATGGCGAACCAGGGGCTATGAGAGCTAGGCCTTGCAATTACTCCTAAAGTGCCGAGCTTTTTATGATAGCTATAATACGTATTATGAGGCAGCTGGGGGTGAATGCTGGCACGTGGGCCAGGCGATCTTCCATTACGACGTCAACTCAACACCATTATCTTAACAACAATGCTGGTCTTGGCCTAATCCCAAAATCCATTTGCCACTGTTTATATTTAAATGTGCTTCAATAAATACTAGCTAGATTAGAGGATATACAGCGAATGCATATTGTACAGACGTAGTGCTGCTGTCATTTGCCATTTTCATGTCACGGATCTCCTCTTTGAATTTTGAATATTTTTTAGAAATCATCCTTTGCAAAAAAAGGATCAAATCCAAAGCTTTCATTTTTGTCATAAATCGTACTGTTGATGCAATAAGCCTCAATCTTCCATGGTGTTGATGCAGTACACGGTCCCTGGAGGATAACTAAGAAGCTAATTGTGTTAATCAAGCAGCCCTGGGCAACACCCTGGAAAGGATGCCAATTCATCTCATGACAGACAAACAGCATAAAGATGTTAATTTACCTAAACACACTTCAGATTGTGGCATGAAACCCACACAGACACAGAGCCAGGGGCAGGATTTAAACCTCTGACTCTACAGCACCCCCTACTGAGTAACTGTGTAGCCCTGCAACTAGCATCAATTTTATGACTAACTTATATTTGTTGCTTCTAATGTGAAACCAATGCTAGAAGCCGACACACCATTGGTATCAATTTCTAATTGTTACTGCAGTGGGAACATTCTATCCATGCGATCCATGCCATTCTCCTACAACCGGGACTGAGTCATCGTGCGCAGACATGCCGGGCCACCAAGTGGCTGAGAGCGAATGCTGAGAGCTTCACGCACGATCGGTCACTTCCTGCCATGGCGAGCATTCGAGACGCTTGCTCGCTCCCGCCAGGGATGCGCACACTTAGAACCACAGTATTGATCAGCCTTTGATTAATGGACCCATAGTGCTTATACCTGCACTTCTGAAGGAGTTTTCTTTTTTTCGCTAATGGAATGTATGAATGCTTCTGTGCTCCCCTGCCGCACGAACCGTGTCTTTTCATGAAGGCTTGTGTCACCAAAAATAGCACCAGATAATGGATATGTCTCTTCCCTTTGGATGAGGTAATATGAAATATATTTAGACATGACTTGAAATATGTGGTTATGCAATCTTTTACCTATATGGTATTACAAAAATCCAAGTTATGCATTTAGGTTTTATTACATGGGTTACATGTAGTACTGAGCGATGTCCTTTAAACAGCTCGAGGTTTCCTGCAGAATCAGAATCAGAATCGAGTTTATTGCCAAGCATGTTCACACAAGGAATTTGCTTTGGTGGTTGGTGCCATACTTCGAGACATACTTTCTCATACTTACATATTTAAGAGTGCATGCTTGTGCTAGGATGGGGAAATAGAATTTGAGTGAGTGTTCCTGGCCTTATTGATGAGGCGGGTCATGGTGGGGAAGAAACTGTTCCTATGGCGTGATGCTTTGGTCCCAATGGACCACAACCTTCTGCCAGAGGGGAGAGTCTGGAGGAGTTTGTGACCAGGGTGAGAGGAGTCAGCCACAATCCTTCCTGCTCTTTTCAAAGACCTGGACTTGTACAGGTCCTGTAAAGATGGAAGGTTGCAGCCGATTGTCTTCCCAGCAGAGTGGATGATGCGCTGTAGTCTGCTCTTGTTCTTTGCAGTGACAAGCAGGGTACCAGACAGTGATGGAGGTGGTGAGGATGGACTCGATGATGGCAGCGTAGAAGAAGTGCGCCATCATAGTCTTTGGTAGAGTGAACTTCTTCAGCTGCCTCAGGAAGAACGTTCTCTGTTGAGCTTTTTTGGTGAGAGAGCAGATGTTCATCTCCCATTTGAGGTCCTTGCTGATCGTGGTGCCCAGGAAGCGGAAGTGCTCCACAGCGGTGACTGGTGAGCTGAGCAGGGAGATGGGTGGAGATGGGGCAGAGCTTTTACTGAAGCCCACAATTATCTCCACTGTCTTCAGGGCGTTGAACTCAAGGTTGTTCCCATTGCACCAGGACTCCAGGTGATCAATCACCTGTCTGTAGGCAGACTCATCCCCATCAGAGATGAGTCCGATGAGGGTGGTGTCATCTGCAAATTTCAGGAGCTTGACAGATGGGTGGGAGGAGGTGCAGCTGTTTGTGTAGAGGGAGAATAGGAGGGGAGAAAGGACGCAGTCTTGAGGCGATCCGGTGCTAATGGTCCCGGAGATAGAAATATGTTTCCCCATCTTCACATGTTGCTTCCTGTTGGTCAGGAAGTCTGTGATCCATCTGCAGGTGGAGTCATGTGTAGGTAGGAGAGAAATAAGTCACCTGTAGTGTTAAACTAAACCAACTGACCTAGCAGATAATATATCAAAACAGCACTGTACCTTTAAGGCTGTAAAGTGACAGGGCATGGGTGAGTCAGAGTGCTGCTGATTGGCTGAGCCGATATCACAGAAATGTATAGCAAAATCCTCTTAAGTAATATTCTAATTGTGTAATACCCTCAAAATCAGCATGAGAGGTAATTGAATGGCTAAATAGTTTGCCTTATCAGTTCCTCTGACACATAGGAATGTGCACAAGGGTGACAAACTGCGCCCATCAAGAGCTGTTCAGATTGGCATTCAGATAAGAGGCACTTGCTGCTAAATTTCAATGACGTGGCAGATTTTAAGCGGTGGACCAGCTCTGAAGACCAACTTGGACACTATAGGATTGTTTATAGTTCTATGCTGCGGGATCTTGACTAACACCAGGAGGGTTATATTTAACAAGGGTAATAAGGATTTGCTGCAATACAGCAATACACACCCCCCCTTTGTAAGTCACACACATCACAAGGGAATCAAACATTGTAATGTGTAATTATTTGTAATCACAGTAATCTTCTTCTATTCCTCATCTTCGCAGCTAAAAAGAAGGTTTTAAATTTTAACTCAATATAAATAATTTAGAACAACATAATTCAAATGGTTTCCCACTTGGATTTTTTTATATGATAATTACAAATTATAAATGCTATGGAATGTAATATTGGATATAATACATTAACTGTTATCATTCTTTCTAATGTTACATAAGATATTGGTTCTGTGCAAGACCAAAGCCATGGAATCAGCATTAGGGGGGACCTAGGCTGTAATTATAATATATACTGGGAGGGACATTGTGAGCACATCTGAATATTGGGGGAGGGGTGCCCCCCCCCCAGGATTATATTATAAGTATGGCCTTAGATCTGTGTATAATATTCTGCCAATTGACCAGTGTAGGATGACCTCTGTGTGTTTGGTTTCATCCCAAAACCACAAAATACTATGACTGAAGTCGTATGGAAACTTTATGAACCAACCTGGGGTCAAATCTTCCATCTCTAAATAAACATCTGGTGAAAAAATCAGCATCAAAAAAAGACAGATTGCATGGAACGAAGCTCAATGTCACGACATCCAAAAAACAATGGAAAAAGACTTACTTAAGGCACTTAACGACATGCTATAAATCAGGCGCTTTAGTGCAGGTAATAAAAAGTGGTGCACTCTTTTTTTTGTGACCAAGAGCGATACCTTTTCACAATGTAAGGTAAAGCCACTCTGCTTGTTCTGACTGAACATGCATACTTCTGATTTGTCAAGAGAATGTGTGCTGGTGGCAAGTCCAGCATCTCTGGCAGAAGAGAGAAAAGATGGCCAATTATCTGCGACCTCTGCAGTGCCGCTTATCAAGGCTGAAAGTAAGTGCTAAAACCAAGGATTCAGAGCTGTATTAGCCGCAGGGGAGCTCGTTACAGCCAACGGCGAGTCTCTGTACTTATGCACTTCAGAGGCGGCCGCCGGGCAAAAGCCGAGTGATATGCTGTCCATGAAAAAAAGAGAGAATGTTTGACTATCCAGTCGCCCGTCTCCCTTCCAACCATTTAAAGCATTAATCACATTTAGCAGCTGCGATGGGGAAAAAAAACACTAGAGAGACGTCTGCTCTCTCTGCCTCCCGAGAGCCTTTAATGATCCACGGAGAGACACTTACATAACAAACAAATAACCAGCAACGAATGGTAGCTTCCTGTTCGTTGTTTTCATCTGAATGCAACCATTTTTCAAGTAACAAACTTGCAAAATATCAAACCATTTACAATCAAAGCCTTCTCGGCGTGTTTAGGAAAAGTGGCGAGATGTCAAATTTGCTGAAAACTTTACTGAAACTTTACTGGAACTCAGACTCACTGAGGAACTTACTGAATGTTCCTGAGAAATGAATGAATTCACAATGCTAATCTGATGCCTTCCACTTTGTATGAGTACAGAGGATGATTACTACACGGAGGCCTCATTGACATGGACATACCAAACCCCCCAAACAGTGGCGTTGTTTGGACCTTGTGTCCCTTTGCCTATCTCCATGAGTCATTATGGTTTGGGTAATTTATTCCACGCTGAAGAGTCCATCCTCCTTGTCATTCGGATTCTAACAGGCATAATCAAAGAATGAATAGAGCAGGACAATGGCTGTGCAGCATTAAGAGGTGAATCATTTCATCTTTATATCAAGATGCCTATTATATTACACTGAAGTGGCTGTGTTTTTTTTCCTTTTTCTATTTTATGTTTATTAATTCTCAATAATGCATTATTCATTCACCTGGCTCTTATACTGATCCAGGACCAGGAAGAGAGCTCTCAGTCAGACATGCCTGAGACCAAAGCATTAACAACGAAGTTACCCTCAACTCACCAAAGTAAAGATCAACCACTGAGCATTTTCTCAAACATTCAGTTCCAGTACAAAAGATTTTACTGAACCATGTTGGGTAATTTATTGAATCTCAGAGGGTATTTTATTGAATGTTTGGTTACTTGTTTTACCTTTTGTACACTATGCCCTGGAATTACCAAAAACCAAAGCAAACATTAGGGAAATTCAAGATTTCAAGATTTCACTTTTGTTTTTTACATAATCAGTGTATATTAAATGCAGCATGTGTTAAAACTGGCATATGAATGAACATGACATTTATTTAGCACTTTACAGAACCAATGAAAAGTCACTTCACCCATCACCACTGTAGAGCCCCTACCTGGACGATGCACCAGTTTGCACACCACACAGTAGCTAAGGTGATGAAGGGGCAGGAGAGAATTCACCAGATAGATATTTCATGAAGCATAATTCCGCTTGTGTTGTTTGACAAGCACAGGTTTTATGTGATTATGCTACTCCTACTATTATCCCTAAGTTGAAATCTGTGGTCGCCATTATCATGAAAACTGAATGATATTTTTTCTGATTATCCCTAAAACAAATGAAATGTGTTACAGGCTTAACTAAATTTTCCATCAGTGACTTTATTCTGTCATGATGAAATTCTGTCTGGCCCATCCAAAGAAAATGTTTTAAATTAATGGCCCATGATCCCATCAGCAACCTGGTAATTGAATCGCTTATTGTGCCTGGGACACATCCGTACAATAGCTTGCCTTCTTTAACCGTATCAGTAACACAGAAAACCAATTTCTTCATAAAGACTTAGCTTAGCCATAGACGGCCCATAGTGTGTGCGTGCGTGCGTGTGTGTGTCTATGTGTGCCTAGTGATGGACTGGCACCCCCTCCCACATACCCCATCCTTTTTGTTCTAACAGGTGCACAATTATATAAAACCAAAAATCTGTGGAGGGCAAGGAGCCATTAGAGCTCAGGGTGCAGGTAAATATCCCTGGTGCGGGGGGGAGGGGGTGTGTGCTGATGGAGGGGCGATGGTCACCAGCTCATGGGGCAGCTCCTCTTCCCCTAAACAAGCGGTATGCTTCCTTTCTCCCCAACTCATGCTTTAAGCTGCACCGAGGACGACACAATTAACAGCCGAGTTGTCGAATGTGGGAAAACCACAGTTACGGTCTGCCTTTGTGCTGCTGATTGCCCCCTGCTGGCGGGCAGGGGATTCCCACTGGACCATAATGTCATAAAGGATGAAAATAGAGTAATTTTGTCTGCCAAGTATACTATATCCTTATATATGTGCATAGGTGTTAAACTATAACTCCTAGTAAATGAGGTCAGCTAATTAAGGCCCATTTGTGTTTATTAAGAGCAGCTCCAGATTATATCATCATAAGCAATAGATAGATAGATAGATAGATAGATAGATAGACAGACAGATAGCACATATGCTCTTCAGCTGAGTGTGGCAGGAAACTGGCACACAAGATTTGCAAACTGCAAAAAAAGCAGTTCAGACTGGACCATCTTTTATCGTTACGGCTCAGATGCAATCTATGCTGTCATGTCACTTTATTCTCGGGGCAGGGGGTTATTGCAAAGACCTGCGGCTGCCTGCATCTGAGCCTTTACGCTTAAAACTGTCACCCCCCTCCCCCAACTAGATCATGGAGATGAACCGCCCGTTTGGTGCACTGCCATTTGTCCCTGTAGCTGTGGTGTGAGTAAAAATGTAATGATTTTCAAGACTGACTCAAATTATGCCAGCAATCGGTAATGTGTACACGTGTGCAGTAATTCATTGCCTGTACCCAGAATGTGAATTATTATTCCTGTTCAAAGAAGCATGCAGCAGCCTCTGTACTTTGTAAACCCAGGTTCTTTACAGAAGCGTGCTACAGTTTGGAGTAATACCTTCTTTGACCAACAGGAGGACCTCAAATTTCCCAACCTCTTTCAATTCAATTCAATTTATTTTTATATAGCGCCTTTCATAACTGAGTCATCTCAAGGTGTTTTACATGGATGCCTTGTGATACTCTCTCTAATGATGTTTAATGTAATACAGAACAGGAAAAAGGAAGGAAAGAACTTAAATAAAGAAGGCCAGATGACAACAGAGGAGAGGAACCAAAAACTTCTAATTGCTTGATTTTATGATTAGAATAGAATGGAGATACTTTGTTAATCCCTGTGGGGAATTTCTCTTTTTGCCTGCACCATCTTGCTTTCCATCAGACAGACAGGCGAGAGCAAGCTTGGGGGGTCACAGACAAGGTTCAGCCAGCATGCCACACCCTTGGAACTGGGGGTTAGGGGCCTTGCTCAAGGGGCCACAGACATGTGATTCTGTGGAGGCCCCAACTCGAACCGCCACTCTTCCGATTACAGGCACAAAGGCTTTGCCTACTGAACCACAAACCTGGGTTTTTATTCAATAACTGTGTAAATAACCAGGTTTAATCAATAATCGTGTAACAGAGCTAAACCACAAACCGAAGCAGAATTGATTCTGGTTACTTACTTAAAAACACAGATGTTTACTCCTGTGCTGATACATGGCAAAGTAAAAGGTGGAGAGGCTTTTAAAAATGTTTTAATACATGTTATTTATATATTTTCACTCACATGGATCTTGCCGTTGGCGCTAGTAAGTACACTGTGTCTGTAAGAGACATAAGGGAAACTGAGCCGTTTTTTCAGCAAAACAGACCATAGTGTTTTTGCAATGTGTAATATAAAAAGACGCCACTCTTCACTGCTCTCTTTGATCCGCAGCACTACAGAAAGCATTTCTGATATAATTAGGCAGTCCACCAGCTCCCTAACCATCTCTTTCGGCTGAGCACTTCACGCCAAACCTATTTCATGGAGTTCTGTTGGCAAGGAGCACGCAAAGACCATGACGTCCATCCAAAAGACCGCTCCCTTAAGAGACAGAAGAAGCTGGACCTGTCTGGATTGTTCAGATGTCCTGGAGGAGGTGTAATTTGATCAGGTTGCTGTGCACTGTTGCCTCCCCCCTCTGTGAAGGTTGGCCTGTTCACCTTGTGATGTTTTGGGTTTTTTTGTCTCTGGTTTTCACCCACAGTCCAAATACATGCTGAGGTGAACTGGAGTTCCTAAATTGACCATAGGTGTATATGTGCATGTACCTCGTGTTGAGTTGGCGCCCCATCCTGGGTTATTCCCCGTCTTGCACCCATAGCTTCTGGGATATGCTCCAGACCCCCGTGGTCCTGCATGAGATGAGCGGTTGTAGAAGTATGACAATTGCATCCCATTTGGTAAACTGGAAAGTCACTATTAAGACCAAATTCATTTTTCACTGGATTTAGGTTTGGTGGACCTCTACCTTGTGGAAGTGAATATTAGCAGGGATTTGAACTAGTGATAGATTGTTATTTCAGGTCCATTAAATATATTTATCGGAGGGGCCTTTCAGGACACATGTGAAAGAGACTCTTTGTCTGCCTGACAAAGTGGAGTAGACCAAAAGATCCTCAAAAGCCAGACATCATGCCGTAATCCAAGGAAATTCAGGAACAAATGAGAAACAAAGTAACTGAAGTCTATCAGTCTGGAAAAGGGTATAAAGCCATTTCTAAAGCTTTGGGACTCGAACCACAGTGAGAGCCATTATCCACAAATGGCGAAAACATGGAACAGTAGTGAACCTTCCAGGAACCAAAATTACCCCAAGGGCGCAGGGCAACTCAACCAAGAGGTGACAAAAGAACAACATCCAAAGACCTGCAGGCCTCACTTGCCTCAGTTAAGGTCAGTGTTTGTGACTCCACCATAAGAAAAAGACTGGGCAAAAATGGCCTGCATGGCAGATTTCCAAGACGAAAACCACTGCTGAGCAAAAGGAACCTAAAGGCTTGTCTCAGTTTTTCCAGAAATCTTAATGATCCCCAAGATTTTTGGGAAAATGCTCTGTGGACTGATGAAACAAAAGAAACTTTTTGGAAGGTGTGTGTCCCATTACATCTGGCGTAAAAGTAACACAGCATCTCAGAAGAGGAGCATCCCATACCAATCGTAAAATATGGTGGTGGTAGTGTGATGGTCTGGGGTTGTCTTGCTGCTTCACGACCTGAAGACTAGCTTTGGTAAATAGAACCATGAATTCTGCTGTCTACCAAAACATCCATGAGGAGAATGTCCGGCCATCTGTCCGTGCCCTCAAGCTGAAACGCACTTGGGTTCTGCAGCAGGACAATAATCCAAAACACACCAGCAAGTCCACCTCTGAATAGCTTAATAAAACAAAATGAAGACTTTGGAGTGGCCCAGTCAAAGTGACCTGAATCCGATTGAGATGCTGTGGCATGACCTTAAAAAGGCAGTTCATGCTCAGAACCCCTTCAATGTAGTTGAATTACAACAATGATGAGTGGGCCAAAATTCCTCCACAGCACTGTAAAGGACTCATTGCCAGTTACCACAAAGGCTTGATTTCAGTTGTTGCTGCTATGGGTTGGGCCACCAGTTATTAGGTTATTAGGGGCAATCACTTTTTCACACAAGGTCATGTTGGTTTGACTTTTTTTCCCCCTTAATAATTAACACCTTCATTTAAAAACTGCATTATGTGTTTACTTGTGTCACCTTTGTCTTATATTTAAATTTGATTGATGATCTGAAACATTTATGTGTGATAAAATACACAAAAAACAAGAAACCATACTTTTTCACACCACTGTATTAGGATCTAAGGGAGGAGACAGTCACAAGTCAGTCACAGGAGAACATTTTAAAATGAGAAAGCACTTCTTTACACAGCGCGTAGTCAGAGTATGGAATAGTCTTCCTGTTAGTGTAGCGGAAGCTAAAACCCTGGGTTCCTTTAAATTAGTGCTAGATAAGATTTTAACAACTCTGAGCTGTTACTTGAGTTCTCCCCAAACGAGTTTGCTGGACCGAATGGCCTCCTCTCGTTTGTTCTTCTGTTCTTACAAACAAAATGTGAGAAAAAACAACTATTTATATGTGAGTGTGTATGTGCATGTGCACGTTTATGTGTGTGTGTGTGTACTTTCATAGTTGTTTTGTTCTTAAAGGCACCATGCAAATAGCATGTTAGCACTATGTGATGAATTCACACCTTAATATGTCCTGCATTTACTCCTACACAGCTGTAAACTGTGATGGAGTGTTGATGGATTTCACGAAAAGAAAAAACTAAATTGAGGTGAGTTCACCTTCCGGCTGAAGAAAAAAATGGGAGAGCGGTAATGAACATATCGATACTTTGGAGTGTCACGCCCAGCTCCGTCCCATCCTCCTGTGTGCCACGCCCCCCCTCGTTACCTCATGTGATTACCTGATTGCTATCACCTGTCGCTCGTTGAATTCAGCTTGTCTTGTGTATTTAGTCCGCGTCTCGGTTAGTTTCCTCAGATTGGTCATTGTCCATGGTTGATGTGAGTACTGGTCTGTGTATGTCTGTTCCAAAAATAAACCCCTTTCACCTGTCAGTCCCGCTGCTCCACATCGTGACATGGAGGGCTGTGTGGCACAAGCTCCATGTGATTATCTGGGGTGAAACAGTATCACCAACAGTGTGAAGCAGGGACACCCAGCACATTCAGGTCCTTGGGTTAGAGTTCCAGCCTGGCTTCATTTATGTGGTGTTTGCATTTTCTCCCAGAGGTCCTGCGGAGCTCGTCTGCTCTCTCCCCTTTCCCTTCATGGTACAAATTACGCAATTTAGGTCAATTGCTGTCTGTGCTGCTCCCTTGAGTGGCTGGGTCTGTGATGGACATACCCTACCTTCTGGGATTGGCTCCAGACACGTGGAAACCCTACATCATTATAAGCGATTATGTAAAATAGCTGGCTGAATGGAAGGGCCAACTCATCCACAGAAAATCCTCAAAAGAAAGTATTATTGTTATTCACACTAAAACGGAAAGCCACTGGTCGTAAAATGAAACAAATTAGGGAATAAGTCTGATAAATCAAGGCGTACAAATTTCTTCAAGTTATTCCTTAAAACACAGTTCAATCATGCATTTTTTCTGTTATGTCTACAGTAGAAGCATTTGTTTAGGTTTCTACCCAATTTTTTGTGTTCCCCAGTAAATTAACATCCTATCACTCTGATATTGGAATAATAGATGGGCCGAATGGCCTCTTCTTGTTTGTATAGTTCTTATGTTCTTATGACAAGGATGCAATTGACTTCCTGGAAAATTCCAGAAGATGGCCCAAGGGATTGTGTTCATTAGCATCTTGATCTTGTATTTTGAGCTGCTTGCATTGAACAAACAGCCACGATTTTTTATTTACATAAATAAGAGCATGAAGGAAACATCTAAAGGTAAGACGTCAGCCATGAAACTTATCTGTTATACTACAAATAATAAAGAGGCAGAATTAGTCTTTCACAAGTGTTTTTAGGGCAAATATAACAATTGAGAATTAAAATCTGGGGCATATGCAAGTTTGACTTTGTAAGCCAGCAGCTCGAGTTAAATACTAGCACTCAGTAAGGAATAGGGGTGCTCAGTTAATTAATTACTATGAGATTGCGAAAGGTCATTTCACAGACAGATAGGTAACTGAGAAAAATAAAACGACTTTTGTTGCACATAAACACATGTGCACAAATCTGTTAACAGCTTTGGAAATCTTATTGATTGCTGATCGACAAGGGCTGAAAAAAACTGAGAAGTCTGGAATATTTTCTAACCCATCTTTTGGGAGAAGTTTTGTTTAGTTGGGTTATTTGTATTTCATAATCATTGATATTGTACTTTCAGACAAAGCAGAGTAGGACTTGTTGTGAGTGGCTCAGTGGGCTGTGTCTCTACAGTACAGTATGTCCGTGATCAGAAGGTTGCCAGTTTGAAGGCTGCCGTGATCAGAAGGTTGCCAGTTTAAGCCCTTGTTTTGACAGAACCGTCACATGTCCAGTGGCCCTTAAGTAAGATCCTTAACCCCCAGCTCCAGAGGTGCTGCACATTGGCTGACCCTGCACTGTCCCCACAAACCATGAGGACCAAGATGGGGTCGGTAAAAAGACAAATTCCTATATACTTGTACTCATAGCTGTGCAATGGTCAATAAAGGATTACTAATTAATTAAACAGGGTTATTTTTAAAGGCCTTGCTCAAGGGCCCAATGGTAACATCATTCTATCAAGCCTGGGATTTGAACCACCATACTAACCCCAAACACAGAACAACACTTCCAAAGGTGGGATTGGGAGCCACGACGTTTACATTAAAAGTCACATGCTGTAACAAACGAGCTAGCCAGGCTGACTATGAACAGTCACCTGAAAGTTTCTGTGCCTTTTTGAATTGCTGTTTTTGTCTGATGCTTTGTTCTTTTCCACCTTCTGTATATTTACACTGTGCCTATACTGACAGTTATGAAAAGGTCTGTAACAACACTCTGCATGAGCGTATTCCTGATTCTGCTGTGGATATCATTGGCTTTTCATGTATTTGAGCACACAGAATGCGGCGCAATAGTGGAAAGTGCAAAGGGGGAGGCCAACGCGACAATGGCGTGTGACGTCATACACTCTGTGACCGCAAAACTCCAAACGAGACACCCAGATGCTTTCATTCTCATCTCAGGAGAATTCAACCATGTCTCTTTGAACAGAACTCTCAGCAGCTTCACACAGTTTGTGGATTGTCCCACCAGAGAAAATAGAACACTTGACTTGCTGTACTGTATGTCAACTGATCACTACCTGGTGGTGGGTTGGCTCCGCTGCTGGGGGAGGAAGCCGGCCAGGCCTGGTTGGCCCTAGCGTATAGTGAGCATCTGCTGGGAACGTCTGGCGGAATCCCCTGTCAGGAGGAGCTTCAACTCCTATCTTCGGCAGCGCTTCACCCATGTCCCGGGGGAGGCGTTTGACATTGAGTCCGAATAGGCCTTGTTCCATGCCTTCATTGTGGAGGAGGCTGACCAGAGCTGTGGCCATAAGGTGGTCGGTGCCTGTTGCAGCTGCAATCCCCGAAACTGCTGGTGGACACCGGTGGTGAAGGATACTATCAAGCTGAAGCCATTTTTGCCTGTAGGACTCCAGAGGCAGCTGATGGGTACCGGCGGGCCAAGCGGAATGTGGCTTCGGCGGTCGCTGAGGCAAATGATGTGGTAATGCAGATGATATGGTTCTGTTGGCTCCATCGGACCATGACCTTCGGCTCTCACTAGAGCAATTTGCAGCCGAGTGTGAAGTGTCTGGGATAAGAATCAGCACCTCCAAATCCGAGACTATGGTCCTCAGCCGGAAAAGGGTAGAATGCTCTCTCCGGGTCAGGGATGGGGTCCTCCCTTAAGTGGAGGAGTTTAAGTATCTTGGGGTCTTGTTCATGAGTGAGGGAAGGATGGAACGAGAGATCGATAGGCAAATCGGTGCAGCGTCAGCAGTGATGCGGGCGCTGCATCGGTCTGTCATGGTGAAGAAAGAGCTGAGCCAAAGGGCAAAGCTCTCGATTTACCAGTCAATCTACGTTCCTACCCTCACCTATGGTCATGAGCTGTGGGTAGTGACCGAAAGAACAAGATCGCGAGTGCAAGCGGCCGAAATGAGTTTTCTCCGCAGGGTGGCTGGGCTCTCCCTTAGAGATAGGGTGAGGAGCTTAGTCATTCGGGAGAGGCTCAGAGTAGAGCCGCTGCTCCTCCGCATTGAGAGGAGCCAGATGAGGTGGCTCGAGTCTCTGCTTAGGATGCCTCCTGGACGCCTCCCTGGTGAGATGTTCCGGGCATGTCCCACTGGGAGGAGGTCCTGGGGAAGACCCAGGACACGCTGGAGGGACAATGTCTCTCAGCTGGCCTGGGAACGCCTCGGGATTCCCCCGGAGGAGCTGGATGAAGTGGCTGGGGAGAGGGAGGTCTGGGTTTCCCTGCTGAGACTGCTGCCCCCGCGACCCGACCTTGGATCAGCGGAAGATGATTGATGGATGGATGGTTGGATGGATTTCTAGAGGCAATGATGAAAACATGAACACTTTGTGCTTTTTATAACGGTTTGTTATGTATGGGAGGTATTTTCTGCTAAAAATAAAATGAAAATGATAAAAAGAAAATACAATCTCCACTTTGCCATTTAGTTTCCAAAGTCTGTGTGCAAAAATCCTGCAAAAATTAGGATTTAAATGAAATAGCACCATTTGCATTTTAATTTTCCACTCATGTATGAGTCAGATCTGAAAAATTAAAAAATTAAATTAAAAACCCTTTTTTGTCATTTTCCAATTTTCAAGTTCACTACATGCAAATATATGCTAATCGGAGTTGGGCGGTGGGCGGAACTATGGATCACAGCTGCGCTTTCTCAGTACGTTTGCCGATTTCATTGTGTTTCTTGGCCATGGTGTCGCCCAAACTAATGGCAAAGTCACATGCGGCTTAAGTTAGCTACTTATCTGCAACTTCCGATTCATTTAGCTTCTTATTCATAGCATCTTATTTTGGTGGTTAAGTTAGCTTCTTATTTGCGGTGTGTGACTTTGCTATTAGTTTGGGTGACAAGGTTGACCATGGCCAAAAAACACAAAGACAACGGAATCGGCAAACGTACTGATAAAGCGCAGATGTGATCCGTAGCTCCACCCACCGCCCGCTCCGATTAACATATATTTGCATGTAGTGAATGTGAAAATGAAATGGCAAATTGGAAAATGAAGAGGCAAACAGGGTTTTTAATTTTATTTTTTAATTTTTCACATCTGACTCATACATGAGTGTAAAATTTATATGTGAATGGTGCTATTTCATTTTAATCTTGATTTTTGCAGGAGTTTTGCACACAGACTTAGGAAACTAAATGACAAAGTGGGGATTATATTTTCTTTTTATCATTTTCATTTTATTTTTTGCAGAAAATACCTCCCATAGTCATGAATCCAGTAGATTTTAATAGTGCATGTGGTCATGTAAAACCCCTCTTGCTGTGAAATCCCAAAATTCAGATGTTCAGGCATGCAGACATCTTCCATCAATTACCTCAGGCCTGTAGCCATCTCTCGCTGTCTATGAAAAACTGTGTGGATATTTGCAATATACCTTGAGCGCAGTAAGAAATGGAAAATCCTTATCCTATAAATCACTAGTTGTTCTCTTTGCATGTGATTGTTCAGTGTAATGAAAAAATAACACTGTTAGGTAAATTGATTAACTTAGGCCACAAGCACTGTGCTCATAAAGGAATGATCGCTAAAATGGTTTATTGCTACATTACATATCCAAACAATGAACATGAAATTCAGTATATCACTCAAGTACTTTACAAAGAGCTAGCAATTTAAGCTACATGTTTGCATAAGCTCATGACACCATGGTCAGGACTAGGGGACTTGGGGGGTTAATTAAAGGATTCCAAGGGCCCCTGTCTCATAAAAAACTGGAACATAATTAGATTGGTCTGGGTTGGGTTGGAGGCTGAAAATCAGATGCTTTTCTAGGGCCCAAAATCACTAGCGGCACCCCTGCTCACAACAGGATGATTAAAAAGCTGTGCAGCATAATCTGGAAACAGTCCATATAACAGCCATATGACAACTCTCACTTCAGGAGAGCAGACCCTGAGGTCAGACGTTTAAATGTTTGCTAAATGAGACACAGACGGCCATTTTGTGATGAAGCAGCATGATTTGTAAAAGGTTCACCTTAGAAAACATGCCCTGCTGAACGATTTATCGGTATTCAGTAAGCAAGAAATAAATTATTTGTTCTCTAGCCATTTAACAAATCTGAGCTGAAATTTGTGCTCATATAAATATACCTTTGGAGGCAGGCCCTCCATCTTGGGGGGACAACTAGGGAAATTGTCCCGGGCCTGTCCAGGGGTGGGGGGTCCATGTGGGAGGGACTGTATGTCAAGTAATTTAGTCTTGGGCCCTGGAATTATGAGAGGTGAGCCTGTCCAAAGGCCAATCAATGGAGAATCATGGAATAAGGCCGGACATTGGGGGGGTGTGCAGGATTCAATGTGACACAGGTCAGGGAAGAAATGGCATAGTGAGCTCCTTTTAAGACAGAAAATGTCAATCATCCATTCTTACATACATCTCCTGACCACTTACCAAGGATAGGGTCACAGGAAGAACAAGGCACAAGGTGAGGGGGGGATGCGATCATGCAACAGCAAAATTAAATAGCAAGAAGGATTTTTAATAATCTAATAATGACTTTTAATAGTATATTAATGTGAACAGATGTCTCAACCAAATAAATGACAAAACTGCAATAAGGGGATTAATAGGAAGTTTCTTAAAATTCCATTTTTAAACGGAAAAACACACCTTTGTCCATTCTTGATGTTCAGTATAAAAATGCATTGAGAAACCCTTAATCTATAATTCATTTACAATTTGTTTGACTACAGCCCTGGGTGAAAAGTAATAAAATTGATTATATGAGGAGAGTAAAGCATTGTATTGCATTGCTACTTGTTTTTCACAATTACAAGATAATCTCATCATTGTTCAAATTCTAGGAGGGTTCCATTGATTGTGAGGCCTTCAGGGTGAGTCATCTGATTAAGAATCAATTTATAACCTTTATAAATGCATAAATCGTTTCTCTTTGGAGCAATCTGTGTTATAGCATAATAGCCTAATTAGCCAGCACACAGAAAGCTATTAAGAAAATAAATTAGTTTAATAACACAATGAGGCATTTGCATTGTGTGGTTTTTCTGAAACAGTCTTTGTATCCATGCATGGTCTCTGAAAGCTTGACCTGATAAATGCTAATAAAAGACTATTTTGCACCCATTTTGTTAACCTATAATTAAACTTGTTTGAACTTTCTTCTACTGGTGATGCTGGGTTAGAACACTGTGCAATTAGGCAAACAGTGTGGCGTTGAGAATTGGTGAACTCTACGATGATTCTTTAGGAATCTCACGAATTCTCAAAAGAAACGAAATCTTCCATATTTAGATTGATAAGATGTTTTGATGTCACCATCAGCAATGTTTTGAGTGTGTGTGTCAGTGTCTGATCTGCTATGCATGTTAGATAGTCAACATACTGTAACTCATCACTAGTTCTAATAATCAATAATCTCAGGTATTGTGGCCTCTATAATGAAATTGTCCACAAAGACCCTAGATGTATACCACAGCCTTGACCAGGATATGCAGCTGGTTGGATGGATGGATGGATGGTTGGATGGATGGATGGATGGATGCATGCATTGATGGATTTATGTATGGGCGACATGGCCAGCCAGCGAGGGCGGCATCTTGCTAGGGGCAGCATGGGTCAATTATCCGGCTCATTTACACGCAATATCAGAGTCACCTTATGGAACAGTTAACCTTGTCAGACTGGGTGCCCCGATTCTAGCTTGTGAACTAGGCAAGCTACCAATCAGAAGCATGAGATAAAGAGGGGGGCTGGGGGTGGCCTGACCTCAAGTCGCCCCACTGGAAACCCGTAGTACCCGAGTATAGATTGAACAAGGTGCTTGAAACATTCCTCAGAGAATTTGGTTCATGCTGATAGAACACAGTTGCTGCAGATTTGTCGGCCGCACCTTCAGGATACATATCTCTTGTTCTGCCACATCCTATAGGAGCTTTATTTGATAGAGATCTGGTGACTGTGGAGGCCATTTGAGTACAGTGAACTCATTGCTGTGTTCAAGAAATCAGTTTGACATGATATGAGCTCTGAAATTATCCCCACACCAAAACACCACCAGAGACAGCCTGAATAACTCATACAAGGCAGGATGGATCTTTGCTTTCATGCTGTTTACACCAAACGTCGCACCAGAAATTGCGACTTATCTGACCATTCAACGTGTTTCCAATCTTCCTTTGTCCAATTTCTGCGAGCCTGTGCCCATTGTACCCTCGGTTTCCTACTCTTAGCTGGCAGGATTGGAACCTGGTGTGGTCTTCTGCTGCTGTAGCCCAGCTGCTTCAAGAATTGACGTGTTGTGCATTCAGAGATGCTCTTCTGCATACCTTGATTATAAGAAGTGGTTATTTGAGTTACTGTTGCCTTTCTAACTTGAACCCGTCTGGCCATTCTTCTCTAACCCCAGTAGATCAGCAGCTGAAATACTCATACCAGCCCATCTGGCACTATGAACAATGCCATCTTCAAAGTCACTTAAATCACCTTTCTGCCCTATGCCGGTGTTTGATGTGAACATCACTTGAATACTTCAATGAGTAGTTGAACAAGTGCACCTAAAAAAGTGGCCAGTAAATATACAGACATAGTGCTGCATTTTTTCCTGGTTTGTGCAAAATCGTCAATAATGTAATATTATATATAATATTATATATATAATATAAAGCCAGTCTGCACTCCACCAAGGTGAATTTGTTTAGTTTTGACTCCTGGTTGCCAGTGTTGGAGGATGGGTATGTATTGAGTGCCAAATGAAGGTCTAAGCCATCAGGTGCCCAGTTTAGAAATCAGAGGAAGAGGAGAAACGTGCAAAAGATAAAGGAATGCAGCTATTCATCCCTTTATGAGTACAATACTATGCATACAATGAAATAAGCTAGTACAACATTAGATGGTTTGTTAGCCAGTGGAGTGTTAGTGTTATAATTCAATTCTGTTTTTAATTTTTTTTATTTATATACAATCTATTTCTCTTTGATATTTTTTGTTGGCAATTATGTATTTTTTTTTATTTACATAGATTTAAATTTTATTATTATATATTTATATTGTTCCAAATTTTGTCAATTAAATATGACAGTTAGTGCTAAGTG
>JAODKF010000116.1:20198347-20216228 GCA_026779585.1 Mormyrus proboscirostris | reverse complement strand
GGGGGGGTAAGTGATGGATACAAAGTGTTTGCTGTCCACCCAGGGTTCCATACAAGCTGGAACCGCCACCAGATGGATGGATGGACAGATGGATAGATTGGTCTCGCTGTGCATCGTGACTGTTGTGACTGTGCCTGGCATTTAAAGCCAATCAAGAAATTGAATGATTTTGTTACAGTGCCAGTCACAACAAAGCCACATGAAAATGACAATCTTCTGAAATAGCAATAATTGATAGGAACAACCCCAGAGGATTCATATATAGGTAAACATCTTTGTAAATTTGCAGGGATAAATGTTAAAATCAGCTTTAAAATCAACTGAAATGCTGACATCGACTTCAGTAAATATCTGCCATGTCCAAGCAAGTCTATTTTTATCTTCATAGATCTGAGCAGAGATGTGGTCTCTGATCAGATCCTTAAAGTCTGACCCGCATGTCAATGTTTCTGCATCAGGACCACTTTCACTGTAGTTCAATTTGACAATTCAAATATCCATCTCAACCGTTACTACTGCTTATTTCTGTCTTTTTTCTGTTTTGCGGTCAGAGCAAAACAAAATGCCATCAAGTCCAGATAACTGAACTCCACAGTCTAATGTTTCTTAACGTCTGTCATACAAATTTCTAGGTTTTTTTTGGGGAAAAATAACATTTATGTACACTCCACTGTCATTTTCTCCTACATTTTTCAATGCAAGAGCGAGTTACAGCTCCTTGTAGCTCAGAAAGCTGGAATATTTGTTCTTTGTGTTATGCAGGTGCCGTCCTTAGCATGTAATACTGACCTGATATTGTAAAAATTACTGGTTACAAAGTAAAGAACTGCCACAATGTAGAGAAAGGGTACAGGACAGCAGGCATCTGATAAAAATAAAACCTTTGATTAAAACGCAGTGCAAGCCATTGATGGGGCCATTTTATCCAAATTGGTAGCCAGGGGCGGTGGAGAGGCCATCCCGCAAGCTTTCCCGGTTTCTCTTCCAATACTCCTCTCCCTAGCAACCCAGCCGACCTTCTTAATAATGCAGTCGGGCTTGAGGACCAGCTGGGTACCACTCCCTGTTACCTAGACCCTGGGCTGATGATCCATCACTATAGCAACACATTTGATTACCAAAACCATGTGATGTATGCGCCTCTCTCCAGTTCAGAGTACCTTGCCAGAATATATGGCGATCATAGTTTTTACATACAGCTGTGTTTTACGCACTTTTGTCGCTATCCAGTGTTTACCTTGCTTCATGCCCTGTGACTTGTAGCATAAGGCTCCGTGTTGACTTTCACTGAATGAACAAGATGTTTTTAGAAGATGATTAGCTGGATGGATGCATTTTAAGTATAATGCATCAAATTATAATTAGCTAAAAAAATACTTTTTATATAAATAATAATCATCACTTTATTAATTAATTAAATTGTCTTTTATGCCTCCCTCAACTTGCTCTTTGTAAGCAAGCTGTCCGTGAACGGCAGCCACCCATGGCAGCACCCAGGGAGCTGGGGGTTAAGGGCCTTACTCAAGGACCCGCAGACATGCTGAGGCTGGGTTTGAACCGGCAACCTTGTGATTACAAGCACACAGACTTAGCTTAGCCACACACCGTCCACAATATATAGCATAAAAATGTCCATTTGCGTGTTAAAATGGTCCTTCTTATACTATAATACCAGATGCACACATGCATGCTGGGTCCTTGAGCCTGGCCCTTAACCCCAACCTCTCCAGGGAAGCTGGCTGACCCTGCTCTGCTCTCAGACCTTCCCCGATCGTCCATTGCTTCGGACAAAAGCATCTGCTATGTTAATGACTGCAAATCTGCATAAGTGCTGACATGCAAACTTGTTTCATATGCATTTACAGAGATGTTTTTAGTGGTAATATGCACTCACCAGAGTGCCTCTAATGGCTTATCTGTTTTCTACTTTCAGTTGTCCCAAAAAAATCGTTCATTGGGTTCTACCAGCACTTCATAAAAAATACCACGTGATCCAGAATCTACTGCTCTCTTCATTATAGTTCATTTTATTTATTTTTAGTGTTTTCCACTCTTGTTTTTCATAGCAGGCGGCCCCGAGGCGTTGTGCGTTCTCACAAAGGGCTCTGCGTCCATAATGGAATGACACTCTTTCATTTTGTCCCCATGATTCTTTTCTTGCAATCCAATCCTTCGCCACAGTCCCCAGTTGCTGTCCATCCAAAGCTTATGCGATGATGTCATAATTGGATGTACTTCTGCTCTGGTCCTCTGCCTCCTGAGCTCAATACAATCCACTGCAGGAGTGCACAAGTCCAAATGAATAGACTTCCAGAAATGAGATTGCACAGTGCCATTGCCTCATACCATTTTTTGCCTTTTCCACAATTTGCAAGATGTAGCATGGGGGGGAGGGGTCATGATTTATGCCTCGAGTTGACGTATATCTACATATCTATATATACATCAAAAATGGATTCATTGTACAATGTATACCCTGAGTCAGGAAGCCAAAGTTATCCTGTTAATCTTCACACTGTCAATATTTCCCATCTAAACAACCTAATTTTTTGCCTGGGCACTGCCTGGTCCATCTGAAGTATACGTGACAAATGATCGATGACACTCCTTAGCATAGCAGCTAATTTTTCTGCTTGCATTTGCATTTGTTTGTTGAAAAACAGCAACTACTGCTTTTTCATTTAAAGGTTTTGTCTGATGGCTTTGTGCCTTCAATAAACCCAACTTTTTAAATTCTGAATTAATGCTGTAATTCTACTTAATATAGACTAATTTTGTAAGACAATCTCTTCAGCATTGTGCTGCTACCATTGAGTAGTACCTGTTTATGCGGCAATAAGTCACTGATCAGCTATAACATTAAAACCATCAGCCTAATGTTGTGCAGGACCCCCCTCATGCTGCCAAAACAGCTCTGACCTGTGGAGGCATGGACTCCACAAGACCTTCAAAGGTGTCCGGTGGTATCTGGCACCAAGATGTTAGCAGCAGATCCTTTAAGTCCATAGCTTGAGAGGCGGGGCCTCCAAAGATCGGACTCATTTGTCCAGCACATCCCACAGACGCTGAATCGGATTGAGATCTGGGGAATTTGGAGGCCAACTCAACACCTTGAACTCTTGTAAGACTGCTGGCCGTGTGGGACTCTGTGACCCTGGATTTATTTTGCCTTGCACTGCGTTTCACCCAGGGGGAAAACGTCAACTCCGGCTCCGATGAGGCTGGGCAAAGGCCATCATACCAGGATCAGCGGCCTCACCTCAACCCCCACTGAGTCAGAAAGAGCCCACAGGCAGACTCACTGACCGTAAACCCATCCTGCCCTCTCCCCCCTCCCTTCCTGCTCCCCTGCCCCGGGTCCCAAATGGTCACACAGAAAGCCAAAATGGGAAAAGCATTGTCAGATGATAATGTAATCAATGTACCTACCCAGGCTTGGTCTCATTTGAATGATCTCAGTGTGACTGAAATAATGATCTCAGTCTTAAACCAGTATCACAATATGAAGATTTAGAGAATTAGACAAACCTTGCCTTGTTGGAAGGCTTTGCCCCTCACTGAACAAAAGACCCAAATGATCCAACCATTAACATTCCGGCTGACCATTAGTTTTGGAACTTATCTGCCCAGTGACTTATCAGTATACACTGATGGGGATCACAAAGAGATCACAGCCTAAAACCAATATCTCTAAGTAAACAATAACCATAACATCTGGTCAAAGACTGGTGGGCCCGACTGGCCATCTAAGCTGCTTGTAGTGATCCCTCAACCTCTGAACTGAGACCAGACATGGCAGATCTGCGGATCGCCTTATCGGCCAAGGCGAATCTGCCGTAAAGCCCCGATTGTCACTGACTGATCTGCGGCCGCATGTGCACTAGGTTTAGCCGCAGCCGTACACTGTGCAGTATTTTGCAGCGCTGTCTGATTTTTACCGTGCATGCTCCAACAGTTTGTGGTTTTCTATTGACCTTTTTATATTTAATATATTAATACCTTATATTTTGTTACATGCTCAATTGCAAATTTGCGCAAATTTTACAAATAGAAGGAAAAAAATTCATGAAATATGAATATGATTTCTTTGTTAAGTAAATAATTCAACATGGAATAATAGGCCTTTCCATGTGGGCATTTTATAGAGTATTGATTGAATTTACAGAAAATGTGCTGTGCATGAGACTTTTGTCATATTACAAATTCCCCTATGTGCGTGTTTATTTAATAAAACTTAGCAGTGAATGGCTACAGGATGCAGATTTTAACACTTCTGTCATGACATTATTAACATAATCAGATAATCACAATTCACCAATAAGTCAGCCTGATCAGAAACATCAGAGGATCACCTCCAGTCATTTCCAGAGCCACTTTCCATAATGAATCAAAAGGGATTGTACGTATGCAATACAAACCATATAGCAATCAATCTCTCCAACTGGAAATAAAACCCTGACACCCAAAGGTTTCATCTCGCTTTAAGAAAGATTTCTAAGAGCTGACAAGATTGGAAACCTCTGAGGTCTACTGCCTGCATCGAGTCGCTGGGCTTTCATTGCACAAGAAAAAGCTCTGAAATCTCTGTATTATCTCTGCCATCACTCCCTTCCCTGTGGGCATATGATGATTAAAAATTAAAAAAAAAAAAAACTGCGATGTGATTGTAAAATGCAAAGTAACTCTAAGGAGAAATGTAATACAGCAGAAAGTGTAAATATTTGCAAAGTGTCCATGACTAACTCTACTTACAAGTACATATATGTGAAAAACATACTTAAGTACAGAAACAAACGATATTTTGTTACTTTCCATCACTGTCTTTGAGATCGGTCAGATGGGCTAGCCTTCGCTCCCCATATGCATCACTGAGCCTTGGATGCCCACGACTCGTTTGCCACTTTTGGCTGGAACTGAGCACAGCATACCAGGAACACCCCATGAAACCTGCCATTTCTCTTTTTAGATGCTCTGACCTGGACGTCTAGCCAACGCAATTTGCTCAGATCATTACGCTTGTCCGTTGTTCCTGCTTCCAATATATCGAATTCAAGAACTGACTGTTCACTTGTCTAACATACAGTATAATGGCATCCTTTATAGGTGCCATTGTAACCAGTTAATCAATGTTATTCACTCCACCTGTCAGTGGTTTCAATGTTATGGCTGATCAGTGTAAGGTAAGTACAGAGGGGTCATGTGACCAATTTTTTTAGCACAACAATCCCAGCACTATGTGTTAGGGCTGCCTCTGTATGGGGGAGAGACCAAAATAAATAAGAAATAAGTAAGAGCTAAGTAAGTAAGAGCTAAGTAAGAGATAAGTAAGTAAGAACTAAGTAAGGCTTAAATAAGTAAGAAAGACAAGAGCAAGTAAGTGCTGCCAACTCACCTGGGATTGTTTTAATACCCAAACGAGGAAACAGGGTGACTTCTGTTACAGAAGCCGCTGCTGTGGAAATACTATTATAAAAAACATGATCCGTTTTTCCATGTATCAAGCTGTACTTTGAAGTGCCTCCTTTGAGGTTCTGTACAGTAAGGATTCAAGGGCACTTTCCTTACTTAACATGGTCTAATTAAAAGCCCTCCAGCATGTGTTTTTAACAGCCTTTTCAGCCTGAGAGTAACAGGTTGTCTGTTATCTCACTGTAGCATATTAGTTCTTTGTAGCCGTACTTGGGCGTAGTGAGTAATGTTAGTGATGAAGTATAGACAAGTTAAAAAATATAAAGCTAGAAAAGCATCCCTTCAACATCCACAACTCCGACAGTCAGTCATATTTACAACAATACACACACCTTTTTGCATGCACACATATAGCAGCCATACATATTATACATCATTTCACCTACAGGAACTTTTATGACACCCCATTCTAAATTCACAAGCAACAATATGGATTTGCTCCCCCCTTTGCAGCAATAATAGCTGCCACTCTTCTGGGAAGGCTTTCCACAAGCTTTTGGAGTGTGTCTGTGGGAATTGTTGCCCATTGAGAATAGCATTGGTGAGTTGTTTGTCTGATATAGGACTACAATCATAGTGTTTTGTCCTCACACTCTGCATGCCTCAGTAATGCTCGGATTCGTAATAAAACAAAAGGAACATGCTATTATTTAGGGGATCTGCTTTTTTTTGGGCGGTACGTCTCCCCCCCTATTTCCAACGCACTGTCATCCATATTGTTTCACACCGTCTGTATTGTTTAGTGCTGTTTTTAGTCTCGGTAACCCAGTGTGGCTGACTGGCTAAGCATCCCAATGCACCTGCTGCATATGGCCAACATAAACTCGACTCTTTCCCTCCTTTCCTGCCATCTTGCAGGCGCCCCTCCCTGAGGTGAGACGACGCCTGCGTGTCTAGTTACTTGTTGTCCGTGGCTGGGTTTCTGGGGGGGGTAACAGTATGCTTATCTGTTGTGGATGCCATAGCTGTGTGCCATTTTAGTGGGTGAGTTCAACGTGCCACAACAGAAGTACATTTCTAAACTCAAGCACACTGTACACGCTGGAACGAATCTGCAGAAGAGAATAGAGCCTGAGCTCAATTTCAGGAAGCAGGGTTTGTCCGGGACACCATACAAGCTATATGTCACGATTTAATGTTGTAGTTGTTTCTTGAACAGTACTTCGGCTCCAACCCTCCCCAGCTGCTTGTACTGTATGGCCTTACGATTAAAATGCCCCAAATGATTAAAACTATTGAATATAGCAGAAATCAGAATAAATAGTAGAATGTAGAAATTATTTGCACTCATTTGCTCTCAAGGAAATGCCTGAGGGGAAGTCTACCTATGCATTTATAAAAGAAAATTATCATTTGAAAGCAAAAACAAATTTACTTAGCATTTGCATTGATACATCATTGTACTCCTAGATCTGTATGCTTGATAAACTCCATTTGCTTCTGTTGTCACAGCATTTTATGGTTTCATTTCTATCACAGATTCAAAAGGTATTTAAACCCCTGTAGACATTTAAACGTTAATGTACTCGCACTCCAGTTTGTACTGGTGGTGTCCAGTATACATTCCAGACCATCTTAGCAGGCTCTGATCCAGTCAACGTGAAACCATTCCACATTTTACAGGCACCCAAAATTATTCACCCTAATGATAGCACCGACTAATAAACACGAGACTATGACTGATGCAAACACATTTGTCACCATGACTAAGTGCCTGTGAATAAAACCATTTCCTCTTCTAGACTCTTACCGCACTGACGGTATGAAAGAGCACATTTCAACGTGTCATTAATCCACCATTACCATTATGAAGTAGTAGCATGTGAAACAGATAAATCAATTCACCTCATAAGGCATTACAAAAGTGAACCATCTATTATATATATTGTAAAACTGAAATCATTTGCATTTAACGTCTCCTCGTTTTAACCCAGAGTTAAGCACATTCTAAACAGCCTTTTACCAAATTCATGTTTTTAAATTATCAGTCACCAAGTTGTTACAATTGTAAGATTAAATTGACAGAATAATGGAACTTGACTGGTAATTGTCCAATAATATAAACAGCACCTTCAACGATACTGACAAACGTCATATCCTGTAATCTTCCAGAGCATATGCGTCATCCTAGAATGTTAAATCCATTTATATTTTCAGAACCCTGCTTCGTGGGTATTCATCCTGTAGATAAATATATATTACCTATTTTATAACCCTTGCACATATTTATACCGCTCATCCTTCCCGCTATCCCTCCAGTCATTCATCCATCCCTTCATCCATCCATCCATCCCTTCATCCATCCATCCATCCATCCATCTAATTGCTTATGCTCGATGAGGTCACAGGGTTTAGGGACTTCTGCCCATTCCAGACAGCAAGGCAGGGCACATCCTATACTGCGGGGGTCCCCATTCCATCCAATATCTATATAGGATGCAATGTTCTTCTATTATACCATGAAAATTTCCTTCAAACTTTCCTTGGCAATATTGTTTTTCTGGCCAAGTCAAATTATTATGCATGGGATTTTTTCGCGGTAAAAACAGATTAGGCTTATATGAAAGAAGACAAACATGTCAAACCAAAGCAAGGCATTGAAGGCTATTTATGCTGATGAAGACAAGAGGGCACTGAACTTGTAAGTCATCATTAAAGGCCAAACATCCCTCATCTGGCCCCCAGCTGCCAGTCACCAGGTTCATTGCTTTTATTTGGTGCTGCAGATCTTGAGCTGCATCCCCTGTATTTTTCATATTAATTTGAGAAATGTAATGTAATTTAACCCTGTAGTAAATGGGATAACATAATTCAGTGACATCTCACTGACTCATAAAAATCTTTGTACCATTTCCATTTCTGCTATTAGTTTAGCTCTTTTACCCAGACTTTGTAAAGCAAAAGAAAAAAAAGACTCAAAAGACTTTAATGGCTTTAACAGCAGTCAGACCATTGTCGCATGCCACCCCATTGAAATTATATAACTATATTTTCTAAATGATTATTTTAATATCCTTGCTCTAATTTCACAGAGAAATTGGTTTGAGATTTTTCAGTTTCACCATTTTGTTAAAAACGTCAGAGCCGTGTGAGATGCATCCTGTGTTTTTAAATCTGCTAATTGCTTAACACTTTTTGAAGATTAATTAGTGTTAAATGGACAAAATAATTTAATAAAGCATATGGAAAATTGTGCCAAAATGAACTCAAAAGTTAAGTCCAGGGAATACAATCCTTGGAGAAATGTAAAAGTCTGCCAGTTTATATATTACAGATCCACTAACTCTATACCTATCTTTTCAGTGTATGCGTTACAATGACTAACTCATCTGAAATTATTTAGCCACAATTTTTGTGCACAGTACCTAGAAAAAAAAAGTTAAAATACATGCAAAGACCACATGGTTGATATTGTATTTATAACCGTTTGATATAATTTGCTAGTAAAATGCTCTTATCAAAGGTACGGCATTTTAGATGCCACCTGTGTATTAATCCTGTTAGGCCCCCTCTCAATAAAACAACAGCAGTCCATGCATAGGGCTTCTTTTGATCATCGGGCCAATTCTTTCACTACTGCACTAATGTCTGTCCTCTGTAATGGGAGATAACAAAATCGGCTGTCTGCTCCATGTCCTTATAAACAACAACAGCCCACCAGAAACATCATTCATTGCTTAAGGAATTAAAAATATAGGTAAACACTCACTTTTTATCTCTTACATTATGCAACTTGCATACAGTATGAGTGCTCTTGAATACATTTAATAAGCGGAAATACACTCCACCTCTCTACTATGAACCTGTACTGTATGTTTGAATTAACAAGTTCAGGATTAGAGTCAGACTGTTAAAAAAGATGAAGGCACATGCTTTGTACGTAATCTGTATTATTTTTAATATTGGGGTAATTCTTCTGTAAAATGAGAATTGTTATGTGTTTTCTAAGGCTTTATATGCCCGGAGAGACACCTTCTGTTAAAAAAGCGTATTACAATGCGATTACACTGAGACTGTCCCTCATTTGCTGTCTAATATCTAAGATGTTTTTGCTTTTTAAATTTCTCCACTCATACTATTTATTATTGTCAATTTAATTAAATCGTTAATGTAATCACTCCAGTTATGTTATATTGAAGGTGAAATGCTGCTGTAGCTTTGGCTTACTTTAATGTTTCCTGTCACTGAGCACTTTACCACCATTTACCATTCACGAAAAGGAATAACTTAAATTTAATTACATGCTAGATCCAAGCCACATGATACGAACATCAAGAAGTTTTCACGGTGACCTGGAGAGTGGGATGGTGTCTCAGTGAATACCCCTGTCGCTTCACATCTGTGGTTCGAAGATGGACGGCTGCCAGCCTGGACCTGTGTAAGTACAGCTAAGGCTTCGGTGTCCTTTCTACAGTAGTTAGAACAAAAGGCTGCAGTGGCAACTTTCATTTGAAAGCATGATTGGAAAAGTGCTTTAAAGCATATTCATCTATCATTTGTTAGGCTCTTCTCAACAGGTAATGTAAACACACTTCAAAGCCAATGCAATTTATTCTCATTGAGCAAACATTCCAGTGTTTTTTGGCAAAAATGAGCTCAGGAGGAAGCGACAGGCTTTCGGGATGCACAGTACAAGCCTGCGCTTATTAAGAGTTTATTGCACTAGGAGATGGGCACTGACCTTGAGGAAGCCACTGATTCTCAGAATGTAGATGTGTACAGTTTCAATCTGCTGACAAACTTGCAGGTGACCCTGAAGGTGAATTTTCACATTTCCCTTAATTGGCTAGCAACTGTAGCTCCAAAGAGAAAAAAGAGACTTTATCAAAGTTATCAGCTGAATTAGCTGCTTACACACTGTGGTACTGCACTGGAAACTGTTATTATATCGGGAACCTCCTGACATTGATTTGCTTATGTATAGAGCTTTTAAATGACTTTTTCTCAATGACCCTAGCTAAGCTGAAGAACCTGTAAACTGAATTGATTTAAATTTTACACATTTCATGGGAGGCTATAAATGACGGGTTATGATTTGTTGCATAATATTTTACCCGACTAGCTGCTAACCTCCTTTTTTGATGGAAGGATTTTTTATAAAATCTGATAGGCAGAGGTTTCAGCCAATCAGAATGAGGCTGATTTTTAGTCATTGTACCATTTCCATAGTACCATACAAGTAAAAGAAATCAGAGGGTTATAGATGGAGTTAATAAAGGAGAGGAAATATATTGAAACAAAGAAGCAATCAGCAAAGATGGGACACTAGATTAATGAAAATTTCCCAGTCTGGATTAAAGACATAGCTGGTGGAATCAAGGAAAACATATCAGATGAGCAACAGCATGGGCTGTAAGATAGAAGATAAGATGCTGTGCTGGTTTACAGTTCTCCAATTCATTGCCTTTTTTACAGGAAAAAAAGCATTTTGCTTAAGAACTGTTACATTAAGCAGAATTAGCAAAATATTCCTTTGGTGTGACTATTAGAGTTAGCTTTGTCAAAGGAATGGCTGCTTGTGTGTGATAAGAGGGGTTGGATTCTCATGCCATGGCCACCCCTGCAGGGGATTGTGGGTAAACATGATAACTGTTTCCTATCACCTAAAGCACTCCAGCTGCCCAGCTGAGTGTGTCCCTGCTTTTCTTCTGCTCAGCCGCTCTGCCTGCACTTTAAGTAAACAAAACCCTTATCTGCGAAGTCAGACGTTTCCATCCAGGTACTCTGCGATCCTGTTGGCCTCCAAGCTTGTGGACTCCTGGGATTTTATCGGCTTCTGTCCAGTGCAAGTTACTGTCCACAAGACTCTGGAACACATATATCGCAAGCAGACAAGAGGGAACCGGGAAACTCCCAAATTCCTTCCTAACTTTCTACCTCCAAAGAGGTAGATACAATTATTCCATTTACTCTATCATTCCAAACTAAAGGCCTATTCATATTGCTCTTCTCTGTGTTTGCTTTCTAATGCAGACGAGGGGACGTGACATAAATTTTGTAATCAATGGTTGGCTGCGACTGTGGTCGGTGTGTGTAGTCCCATTTTTACGTCTAGTGGAATCGATGGCACGTGCAAGATTATTGATTAGGTGTTCCCAGTAGGTGGCAGTGTGGACTTCCATAGACCAGCAGTCAATGGTGAAAGAGTAGAGGAAGAACAGTTGTTGCTGTTGTAGTAGTTATGATGAGCTGAGCTGATTCCAGAAAGACAGGTCTATGGCCTGGTATCAGAAGCATACCCTTGCCTTGGGTGTTTAGGGCCATAACAATGAGTGATTTTTAGCACATTAGCATTTATAGTTTTATATATTTTTCTTGGAGATGCTTCTATCCAAAGTGACATGCATTTTTTAAAGAAAGCAGGACCAGACAGTCCTTAGAATAAATTAGGGTTAAGAACCATGTTCAAGGACTCAGCTGTGACATCCCCCTAATATTCTGTTTATGAGCTAATGTCATCTGACTTCACTATATATGGCGCTATTTGAAATATAGGTGATATTAGATACAAATACTGTTGCACTTTACATCATTGTGTCCTTTGTTCAACTGCACTATGTGCCTTTAATTGCCCCTTGGAGACAAATAAAGTGAATTGAATTGAACTGAAGATTGAGATAGATAAGATTTGACATTTGTATTCCCTTGCACTGTGTCACAGCAGCAACACTAAAATAACTACCCAGACAGCACACATGTATCGGCACAATGTCTCTGTGATGCTTGATAATCCATCATCAAAGCATCTCTATGTCGCAGACACATCACTAGTGAATATTTATTCCACATTCCCTCAATGTCTGTTCCATGTAATTCAACAGCAACACGATGTTATTATGATCACTATGCGACATTTAGCCTACTGTTATTTTTGTGATTAGGCTATACAGTCAGTACTGCTACAACAGGTGATGTCACACCACAAAATCTGTTCTAATGTGATCGATTGATATACAGTAGTACCTCAGAACTTAAGTTTGAATCCTCAAAAGTTCGAATTTTCCCCATAAGAAATAATGGAAAACCAATTAACTGGTTCCCGGCCCCAAAAAAATGCACCTAAATATGTTTATTTTATTTTTTTTGCATTTAAACACAAAATGAACAGGATAAAACAAGAGCATATACTAAACACATCTAAGCACATTTATCAAAACAGTAATTTTGTCACACTGGAATCAGAGTCAGGCAGACAGAAATCCAAGAACACAATGTTTATTGCTGGCAAACAAGGCACAACACGGAATAGACTTCAATAACAGGACTGGGGAAACATACTTGAACATGGACTTAAATACACATGACTAATTAGAAATAACGAGAAACAGCTGATAACCTCGTGTGATATCCCAATGTCAACGAGGGGACGTGGCACACGGGAGGATCGTACGAGCGGGGCGTGACAAATTTGTAGCGTAAGAAAATAAAAGTATCCAAACAATGTGCAATGCCTACCAAAAGTATATAAAGTACAGTGTATTACCAGATATTTTCAATTAAAAAAGCACTATCACCAACAAACGATGCTATCACAGCAAATGCGAGGCTGAGACTGAAGCGTTATCCATTGTTTCTGCTGAGAGACGTGCCGCGCGTACAAGTTATCTTATGTCGGCATTCACGGTTCAACTTCTGAGATTCAGATCGAGTTCTAGGTAATTTTTTTTCGAACTTTTTCGAAGTTTGAGTACTGCGGTACCACTGTACAGTACCCAAATCCAATAAAACACAGAATCGCATCTGTATTTGTGCAATTTTCAGTTGGAGATAAAAGCACTACAACACAATACACTCATAGGGAGAAACACTACTTGCATGCAAAAACAGCTATCCCGGTCAATGGTAGTGATGTCGGACTCGTGAACGAATCCATCTTTTGAACCGGTTCTTTTCAGTGAATTGGTCGAACCAGTGTTCAAATCTACAAAGAATCAAATTTTTGTATTTCTAAAATCTAAAAATATTTGACAAATTATCACATAAAACACCGCGGTGTTTTTTTTAATTCACTTACATTTGCTTTCGTAGACTGTAGCCATGTCCTGTCCACATACAGTAATGGATTGTATTTGTGCTGTATGCATGCCAGGCTGCATAGTAGCTGTGGCTCACTACTCCCAACTAATGATGGGCAAAATGACGCTTCATGAATCATTAGCTGTGCATGTAATAATAGTATTGGCCACTGGTATCACTGCATTCATAGTATTGGCCACTGGTATCACTGTATTATTTAATTCATTTTGTTTGGCCTCAGTTACTAAGTGTGGAGTCACAGTCCCCTAACCCTAATTTTCCCATTGGATATGTGTATTTTAGGATGGTTTTATAGTAGGCTGAAACAACAGGCTGTTGGAAAGGAGGAAAAATGCTACTAAAGCATGCTAAATTGTGGTTTCCTATCCATCAGGGCCCCAGAACTGCCATAAACCCACATTTTGATGGCTGAAAATGCAGTAATTTTTCTAACCCTAACCCTAGCCTCAGTTTGCAAACCCTAATTTGGGGCGTTAGGGTGAAACAACAGGCTGCTCGAAAGTAGGAAAACTGTTACTAAAGCATCCCAATTTGTGGTTTCCTATACATGAATGGGCCCAGAACTGCCAGAAACAAACATTTTAATGGCTGAAAATGCCATACTTTTTCAAACCTCAACCCTAGGTTCACTTTACAAAAGCTAATCCGGGGCATTTGGGTAAAACAACAGGCTGTTGAAAAGTAGGAAAAATGCTACTAAAGCATGCTAAATTGTGGTTTCCTATCCATCAGGGGCACAGAACTGCATAAACACATATTTTGATGGCTGAAAATGACATCATTTTTCTAAGTGTAATCCTAGCCTCAGTTTGCCAACCCTAATTTGGCACGTTAGGGTGAAACAACAGGCTGTTGGAAAGTAGGAAATATGCTACTAAAGCATGCTAAATTGTGGTTTCCTATCCATCAGGGCCCCAGAACTGCCATAAACCCACATTTTGATGGCTGAAAATGCAGTAATTTTTCTAACCCTAACCCTAGCCTCAGTTTGCAAACCCTAATTTGGGGCGTTAGGGTGAAACAACAGGCTGCTCGAAAGTAGGAAAACTGTTACTAAAGCATCCCAATTTGTGGTTTCCTATCCATCATGGGCCCAAAACAGCCAGAAACACACATTTTAATGGCTAAAAATGCCATACTTTTTCTAACCCTAACCCTAGGTTCACTTTGCAAACCCTAATTCGGGGCGTTTGGGTGAAACAACAGGCTGTTGGAAAGTAGGAAATATGTTAATAACAGTTGTAATATTGTGATTTCCTATCCATCAGGGGCCCAGAACTGCCAGAAACACAAATTTTAATGGCTGAAAATGCCATACTTTTTCTAACTCTAACCCTAGCCTCAGTTTGCCAACCCTAATTTGGGACGTTAGGGTGAAACAACAGGCTGTTGGAAAGGAGGAAGTATATTAATAAGGGTTGTCAAATTGTGGTTTCCTATCCATCAGGGGTCCAGAACTGCCATAAACACACATTTTGTTGGCTGAAATTGCCATACTTTTTCTAACTCAATCCTTTGCCTCAGTTTGCCAACCCTAATTCGGGGCGTTAGGGTGAAACAACAGGCTGTTGGAAAGTAGGAAATATGTTAATAACAGTTGTAAAATTGTGATTTCCTATCCATCAGGGGCCCAGATCTGCCAGAAACGCACATTTTGATGGCTGAAAATGCCGTAATTTTTCAGCCCCTAACCCTAGCCTCAGTTTGCCAGCCCCAATTTGGGGCATTAGGGTGAAACTACAAGCTGCTGGAAAGTAGGAAAAAAGTTACTAAAGCATCCTAAATTGTGGTTTCCTATCCATCAAGAGCCCAGAACTGCCATAAACACACATTTTAATGGCTGAAAATGCCATACTTTTTCTAACCCTAACTGTAGGTTTACTTTGCAAACCATAATTCGGGGCGTTAGGGTGAAACAACAAGCTGTTGGAAAGTAGGAAATATAATAAATAATAATAAAGGTTGCCAAATTGTGGTTTCCTATCCAGCAGGGGCCCAGAACTGCCATAAACACACATTCTGATGGCTGAAAATGCCATACCTTTTCTACTGTACCCCAGTATTACTGCAACCCACACACTCACACTGCCTGCCATGCATGTCGCCAGGTTTACTCCTCAAACACACAGTGGGCGCACACACACACACATGCACACTACGTACAACAACAATAAACATTAACGATTATACATGACATAACACATAACACATGTATAATGACACAAGTGATTACTGAGAACTATTTACAGTACAAGCTGGCATCAGTCCAACATGCTACGCTGCCCACCAGTATCTCAGTATTTATTTACTTACAGACTTTGCCCAAATTCTGTCCTGGGTTTTAACTAATTAATAAATAAAAAACAATACAGGGGTCCCCTCCCCCTCCATTCCATCCCCCCAGCACTAAAACATGTAATTCAGGACTTTGATTCTCATTTCATTTTGGACCAGTTCATTTGCTATTGTCCCAATCACTCTCTGAGCCATGCTTATTAATCATGGTGTTGCATGTCATCCATAAACACAGTTTATCACGGTTTTTAACCCTGCTGGCCCGCCACCCGAGGCCCCTCCTGCTGCGCCGCCCGTGGCCATTCCTGCGCCCCCAGTCCAAACTCCAGTGCCCCCCATGACTCCAGTACTCCTAGCTCAGCCCCCCGAGACTCCTGAGCTCCTAGCTCAGCCGCCCAAGGCCCCTGCTGCTGCGCCGCCCGAGGTCCCGGTCTGCCTGACTGACGCTCCTCCCTCCATAGTGGAGACTGAGGAAGAACTGGAGTGGGATCCCTCGGGGATCTCCTTAACCTCCCCCATGATTTTCTCTGTGACTCCTCCCGTGCTTTCCCCAGTGACTTCCCCCTTGATCTCCCCAATAACTCCTCCACCCTTGCCCCAGAGCAGCAAGTCCCGGCCAGGTCCCCGCCTCTCTGTCTCCCGAAAAGGGAGGGGATGCCGGGGTCGGGTCCCGCACACCCTGCCCCCTGGCTCGCTTTTGGTGCCCCTGGCTGTGGCTCGGCGGTCGCCTGCGGGTCCTCCAGCTCCCACCCGGCAGTCACCTGTGGCCCCCCTGACCTCAGTTCGGGGGTCGCCTACGGTGCCACCTTCGGCGCCCTGTCGGCTGGCTACTGTCCCGCCTCCTGTGCTTCGTCGGTCGCCTGTAGGTCCCCCATCTGGCAACTGCGCCTTCGTCAGCCGCGACTACTGCTCCCTTCTCCCCTTTGCCTGGGTCCCCTTCTTCTCCCTCCTTGCCTCGTCCGTCCGTTCCCCTGCCCTCCTCCTCGCCGCCTGCGGTGTTTCCTCCGGCTCCCCCCTCATGCTCGCCTATGGTCCCTCTGGTTTTGGCCTCCCAGTCGCCTGTAGCCCCTGTGGCTTTCGCCCCTCGCCTGCCTGGGTTCCCTGCGGCTCCCCGTTTGTTCCTCCAGTTGGTGTTCCCCCTGTGTTTCCGGTGTTGCCCCTGTGCCTGTTGGCTTTCCCTGTGATTTGTCAGTTGTTGTCGGAGTTGCTGTCCCTGTGTCTGTTCTGTGTATCTGTCTTGTTTCCTGTGTCTCGTTGACTTGTTTTTTGCCTTTTGGGGGGGGGGGTTCTGTCATACCCCGATCGTGCTGATCCTCCTGTGCCAGGCCCCCTTCGTTAACCTCGTGTCTATTCCCAGCGTTTCACAGCTGTTTCCAGTTGTCTATTAGTTTGATGTATTTAAGTCCACGTCAGAGTTTGTTTCACTAGTTCTGTAATTATAGTGTTGTACTGTGGTGTAGCATTTTTGTTCTTGTCTTCCTTGTTATGCCCTTGTGATCCCCGATTAAACCCTTTTATTTAACCCCGTTCCTGCCTTCTATTGCCTGTTTCCCTAGTCCGTGTTCTACACGTTATGACAGTAGACATACTGTATAAAACCATATACCACAAGAACAATTTAACTGATTAAATGTTATATGTTTATTAAATTAAATACTCACAACATGACAAATGCAGTAACAATAGGCCTAACAGACCAGCTGAACTCATTAAAGCAAAAAGAATGCGCTCCCCAAAACACATGTAATAATTAAAATTTTGTTAATAGGCTTAAATGGAATGTGGTTTAACAACATTCTGATCTTAAATCAATATCCTGGCGATGTATGTGTGCTGTCTGGGTATGTATGTCCATCCATCCATCCATCCATCCATTTACTTCTGCTTGTCCGAGGTCGGGTCGCAGGGGCATCAGTCTCAGCAGGGAAATCCAGACTTCCCTCTCCCCAGCCACTTCCTCCAGCTCCTCTGGGGGAATCCTGAGGCGTTCCCAGGCCAGCCGGGAGACATAGTCCCTCCAGCGTGTCCTGGGTCTTCCCCGGGGCCTCCTCCCAGTGGGACATGCCCGGAACACCTCACC
>JAODKF010000116.1:20181752-20198247 GCA_026779585.1 Mormyrus proboscirostris | reverse complement strand
GAGGTGAGCCCGACTATATCTAGTCAGAACTTCACAGCCTCACGCACCAGCTCAGGCTCCTTCCCCACCAGAGAGGTAACATTCCATGTCCCTAGAGCTAGTTTCTGCAGCCGAGGATCGGATCGCCAAGGTTCCCGCCTTCGGCCACTGCCCATCTCACACTGCACCCGACCCCTATGGCCCCTCCTACAGGTGGTGAGCCCATTGGAGGGGGGACCCACGTGCCTCATTCGGGCTGTGCCCGACCAGGCCCCATGGGTGCAGGCCTGGCCACCAGGTGCTCGACATCGAGCCCCACCCCCAGGCCTGGCTCCAGGGGGGGGCCCCAGTGACCCGTGTCCGGGTAAGGGACATCGTGGATTCATATTGTAAGTCATCATAAAGGGTCTTGTGAGCCGCACTTCGTCTGGTTCCTCACCCAGGACCTGTTTGCCTTGGGTGACCCCACCAGGGGCATAAAGCCCCAGGCAACTTAGCTCCTGGGATCATTGGAACACGCAAATCCCACCACCACGATAAGGTGTCGGCTCCAGGAGAGGGGTATGTATGTGTTAAACATTAATAAGAGAATTAAAATAATGCAAGTTTCTTTCCCTTGTAAGTAATTACTTTTATATGCAGTCATTGGCAAAGTAATTGGATTACTTTTGAATGAAGTAAGAAGTAACTGTAACTAATTACTAATTAATTCTGTAACTTGCACATCACTGATTGCTAGCGACCTCAGACCTTTTTTATTTATTTTGTGTTAGTTTGTTTGTTTATCCATCCGCCCATCTTCCAAATGCAATTTGACTGCCCCTGCATATAATGGAATTGTCCCCTTGTGCAAGATAGTGGTACCTTGCAAATTGTGTGTGTGTGTGTGTGTGTGTGTGTGTGTGTGTCTGTGTGTGTGCAGTCAGCTTGGCATTCTCAGTTTACATGGTCTATGGGTGGTTCTGTTATTCAGCTTATGCTATAAAATCCTGTTCTTTTCCCTTTAAGGCCTGTAACTATTCAGACAAAAGTGCTTGTTTCTGAAAGCTGTCTGGTAATGAAGCAAAAACCAACATGATGTAATACATCTATTGGTTGATTGCCCACCACTGGTCTGAAAGACTTCAGGGGCCCTCTTTAAAGGGGTCGTCACATTGCTATTGGTTAACGATGACATCATACCCCATTGTATGCTTTTACTTCTGTAAATTGAGAAATATTTCACTACAGTTAAAAAAAAGAATTACCTTTCACTTTAAGTTCAATATTCTGGGCTTTGACAATTAAAGCAGTACTATATTCATATTTAAAGGGTTATGTTTCTTTTATGTATCGTTTGGGGCAAATACCCCATGAATGCACTTGTGCTGTAATTTTGTGGGATGACATGTGATCTTCCCGGCCCAATAAAATTGCCAAGGGAAGAGACACAGGGTATAAAAAGAAGTATTTATTTCCCATTCACTTACTTTCAATCACACTTGACCCTTTGACAGCTTTTCTTTGCATCAGAACTCAAGTATTGCTAAAAGTAATTCACAGAAACATTAAATGTGAGTTCCCAGCATTGGTTTGCCAATTAGTCATCTTGATCAGGCTTACATTTTGCCCCAGATTATATGTGTTTATTTTGTCTGTTAGTTTGGCATCACCATTGTATGCAGGCATTAATTTAATGCAAGAATTTTAAACCCAGGCTCTTCTTTCTTGATGTTTCTTGACCAAAAATGTTCTTTCAGTTATAGGCTAGTATGGACTTTCTACAACATTGCTGCCACTAATTCTAGACAATCCATGGAGACAATGGTCAATAAATGGGCTAATGAGTATTTCACCCACACAGCTTCTCTGCTACTCCCAGTTACTGCTGAAGGCTTGTTAGTTTGTGCGATTTGGCTCCGGCTTCTCTGCTTTTATTAAGAGAACTGTCAGGAGGGCCGGGCAGTTTAGCTGAATGAGTGTGGATGAATAGCCTCCCTCTATACAAAAGAATCTACAGGTTCTACAAAAAAGGGTCACAAAAGTGAATATTTTGTGAAGTCAGCTTCCTGGCACAGAAGTCTGGACTCACAAAAGCGTTGACTCTGTATAACTTCCTCAAACTGCGGCAGTCAGTAGCCAGTAAAAAACTATAGTTTAAAGGGGTTCACTGCAGAAAATACCGATATATTACAGTGCACAAATTGTCACATAGGGTTTTATATCTTTTGAGTTGGCTGTTTACCATACTTTTTCATCCTAACAAGCCAGCCAAAATTTACAAGAAGACTGACAAAGATATCCAGCAATCCAGCACGCCAGGTGGAAAATTCAAGCAGGGGCTCCCTGGTAGGAGGGAAGTAGTAATTTACTATCAAATTCTTAAGTATATATCCCTGTTCCAGGGGCTTTCTGGAAGGTCTACACAGCTACATAGTGTCTTCCAAGCTTCCTGCTTCATATGCCTTCATTCAGTCGGCCAGATACTGTAATGCTATCATTACTATGCTGTTTCCAAAGTATACACCAGCTGCAGTCTCTAATTGCACCTTAACTGTTGATCTGATGGTCATTGGATGGACTGAATTGTCAGACACCAAAATGCAGTGACGGTGCTTAATTGGCCACAAAAGGATTTGAACCCAAATATTCAAAGACACTGAACCCTAGAGACAGCACCTTAGAACACTCAACTGCCACAGTTAACAGCAAGCAGGGAACAAGCAATCACAAACTTCAAATAAATCACTTACGAGATCTAATACCAAAATACAATGTCTATAATAACCAGAAGAATGCAACTTATTGCTAAAATTAGTTTCATTTGACAAAGTCTGGAGCTTATCCCAGGAAGTACAGTGCATGAGCACTCCTGGATGGGATGTCAGTCCATCTTAGGGCATACATTCACACAGTGCATGTCTTTGGGAGAAGAGGAAGAGGAAGCCCAAACAGTAAGTACATGCAAACTTCACACCTACAAAGCTGAACCGACCTCCCTGAAAGGCGGAGGCAACAGCGCTAATCACTGCGACTTTATATTTCATGCAGTGAGTCAAACTGCAGGAAAGCAACACATTTTTACAAACGAGTTTCTCACAAAAACTATGTTCAGAAACTGGGAAAAAAATTATTGTTTCATGGTCTTTGCAAAAACAGGGATCAAGCAATACTTGTGAGAAATGTGAGTCTCTGGAATGTATAAATAACAAGGCCAATGACATGCAATTTTTAAAAAAATGTCCTGATAATGGAAGAAAACAATTGGGGAGTAGTGAGGAAATTAAATGATGCAATGCTGTTTTATTTTCCATTTGCACCAGCACATTGGAATTCTTATTATTGCATATCCTATCCTGCAATGGGTTATAATAGGTGCCCTGTCCTGGGTTATTCCCAGCCTTGCGCCCATGGCTTTCAGAATAAGCTTGAGACCCCCTGCAACCTTGAATAGGACAAACAGGTACAGAAAATGGATAGATGCCATATCCTATCTTGCTATGAGATATCCACATGTACTACTGAGAAGAACGTTTGGGCTGCAAATACAGGGTTAGCCATTATAACCATTAATCTGGCACATCAGGACCATTTTTGGAGCTTTTGGTGCAGAGGATTAACAAAGGCCTATGTTGGTATGCTGGATTCGCTATAGATTAGCTCAGGCCAGCAGGAGGTGGGACCAACCAATCAGATGTCTTGGTCCCACCTCCTCTAGCATCTTCGACACACCTCTTCTACAGTCTAATTGGTTATCTCTCTAAACCAATAATTTTTCCTTCTGCACTCAGAACATTTTTGTGTAAAAGTCCCACACTGGGTCCAGCTGATGATCTGTTTGCTCAGGCCCAGATAGATAGTCCAGGACAGATAGTTCAGATGATTTACAGTATAATCCTAATCACCAATGTAATTTATTAATCACTGCCACTTTAAACCTCAGAACCTTGTTGTCCTACTTGTGTGTTATTGTATATTGCTTCTACATTGTATATATTATTGTACTTGTATGTTATTATTTTCCTCTGTTATTACCCTTTACGTACTTCATCATTATAGGCAGTTAATCTCAAGGGAGGTACACAGGCATTGTACAGTGATAATGAAGAGTTTGAATCCTTGAATCCCAAAATAAAATAGAACAGGAAGATGGGAAAACAGGAAAAAAAACAGGCCTGTATTACTGTGTGTATGTAAAACTAAAAGAAATATTTACTGAAGTACTGATCTGCCACAATGAATAGGACAAATATGACATGCGGCTGCTCATGCATATCTACCGAAACAACTGACGTAGTCCCCAATAAAATCTTTCTCCATGTGACAAAATTAGGTCTTACTTCATTGTTTAAACCCCCTTTTCCCACTCTATTCCCAAATGGCCACTTTCTTCAGTTCAACTGACTGTTACCCTGACAACAGCCAGTCTTTTGGCTGGGGGCTCCCAGTGTACAATGGGGTCAGTGTGAATGAGAATGAGTGCGCGAGTCATATTTTTGATGACAGGGAACAGAATATGCACAGCATGCCGAGGCCATGTGGACTCGCCCTGCATACGCAGGGAACAGTTTTTCACAGGGGGGAAAAAATGAACAATGAGCTCCTTCAGAAAAAAGGCGAGCAAAGCCGATTACTGACATTTATCGGGCAATTGTCAAAAGGGTGATTTATGGGTAATAGCGCCTGTCATGGTCTCCCTCCTTCACGCTGGTTAGCCACCTTCCATAAATCCACCTGTCGATGTATAACACCACTTGTTAGCACTGAATGTGGCGGTCATCTTCATTTGGTACTAAGGGCGATATTATTGACAAAATACATGATTTTAGCTTCTCAGTAAAGCCTACAGGGTTAAATTGGGTGGGGGGGGGAGATTGCTGAGCTAAAGTCATTGTTGGGGTCCCTAAATACAGAGCCCTGGGCTACAGCCTGTATGACCTTGTGAAGTATGACCTTGAAAGACTGCATTGGCCTTTATTCTGGAATATTCTATACCTATGCTTGCATCCCACTGAGAGGTTCTAGTACACTCACTGGGCAAAAGCTAACAGTCCTTAACAGCAGTACGTTGACCTCATTGTTTCTCAGACCATGTGATCACCATGTGATCACGATATGCCATCCAATCCTTGACCCCGTTCAGACAGGGGTAGGGGAGGGGCCAGGAAAGAATGGGAAAGCCAGATACTACAAAGACACAGAAAGTGATGGATCCTGCAGCTGGAAAAAAGTCATGCATCATTGGGACCACTGGGAAAGAGACACTATATAGTATAACTCAAATTTAGTAACACTTAATTGATTGGGTCATGTCCTTAGGTCACTGTTGGACAACTGGACACAAAGGAACAAGGAACAAAGTTTCCACCGACCTTGGTCATGTGGCATAAGGATCTTAATTCTGAGCACATGGCGAATTTGTGTATTTCTGTGATGAAAATCATTTAGAGGAAATGATGGAAAAATCAGGAGGTGTTGCATGGAGGATTCGGAGATCCGCTGGGGGGCGGGTGGGTCGCACGTTGTGCAAACAGGTGCAGGTTTTAGGAAGAGATGTGCTGTTCCAGGATGTGGATTAGGGTCTGTGCCTTAGATTTGGGGGAGGGGCCCATGTTAGAGGAGGAGGGGGCAAGGGGGGCTGAGCGGTGGGTGGGAGTGGGCTAATTTGAGCAATAAATGGAGAAGGAGGTGCAGAGTGGCAGAGGGAGGTGGAGGTATGGGGGAGTAATCAGACAGGGGTATAAAAGCCCTCAGTGTTACTCGGACTCTTGTCTGACACCATTGTTTTCCATTTTCATAAACCTCTTCAGAGACACCAACGGAGACATGAGTTCCTCAGCCGGTGCATCTTCATACCGACGTTCCTTCAGGGAGACAAATTATGGCACCCCCCTTATCTCCCGCCTGTCTCTATCCGGGGGGCGCTATCCGACCTCTGCCTCTCCCGTATCCTCCCGCCCGGGGGGCCACCGACCACGTTCTAGCACCCCCGCACCCCGGCTTGTTTATGACAAGGTGGATTTCTCGTTGGCCGACGTGGTTAACCAGGAAATACTGGCGGTGCGTAACAACGAGAAGACGGAGCTCCGGGAGCTGAACGACCGCTTCGCTGGCTTCATCGAGAAGGTGCGCTACCTGGAGCAGCAGAACGCTGGACTGCGGGCGGAGCTGGACAGACAGCAGAGCCGCCAGGAGCCTGGCCGGGCCTGCGAGCTGTACCAGCGAGAGCTTCGCGAGCTCCGGCTCCAGCTGGACCTCGTGGCCAAGGAGAGGGATGGCATCCAAGTGGAGCGAGACAACCTGGCGGAGGATCTGACGCTGCTCCAGCAGAGGTTTGTGCCAACGGGGGGGAGGCTTGAGTATCAAGGGCAACAGGACATGAAGTACAAGCAGAGGTTACAGGCTACAGGGCGACCTTGTTCCCTTGAAGATGCAGTTAGAGAGCTTTTTTCAGAGTGCAGGGATGACACTGAGGACATCTGATGTATATGAGTCCATAGTTGTACAGTGAAAACTTTGAATGGGACCATCAGGGACCAGTTATTTATATTGGAGGGAATCAGGGGTCAGTTATATTTACAAGGGCAAAGGCAACCTGTGTATTTGTAGGCTTTTGCTTAGAAAATAAAATAATCTGTATTTTATTGTTTTGATGTGGGATGGCAGCAGGGGTGGCCACAAATTACACCCCTGCCCCTCTGCCCATGCAGCTGCGCACTTAATGCTGTTTCCTCAACCCAGAATACGCTAGTAAATGTTCAGCATTTCTATGCATATAAATATGGACAATATGGACTTTCCTCATTTTTTATAAAAATAAAATGTTTAGTGTTTCTAACTGAATCGTGGCAGCAATAGATCAGTTACAAACCGGACCTATCACTGCGTAGCGTAACTTTTGTTAGAAGGAGCATTAAGTCCCAGGGCGCCCGTATCACCAAGCTGGGGGAAAGCCTCCTTGGACAGAGAATCCTCAATGATGCTGGGAGACTCCTGAGCATTTAGTGTCCATTGTAAAGCCACATGCTGCCTGACCGTGAAAGAAAAAGCACAGATAAATGAGAACGTGGGGGAGGGGTGGCTGGGTATGGATCGATGCACCGGAGGGGGGGGTAAAACACCGCCGTTCTCTTAAAGACTAAGTCAAAGGATTTAGTTGCCCCGGCCGATGGTCCAGGAATGCTATTAAGAAGTGGGGCCCAGCACTGAGCCATGAATTAAAGATGAGCCGCATCTGCCTCTGTCCCTCTGGTCATTGTGTGAGGGGCCAGGATCCAGAATATTCCCACCAGATGTTCAGTCACTGTCTTCACAGAGCAGTAAGAAAGTAGGCTCTATTACAAGCGGCCCCGTCCTTAAGAAGAAACATCCTAGACAGTGACGTGAAGAAACGTCCTGTTTCCAGACAGTAATAGCTTCTTTTGCTACTGTTTAATACATGAAAAAAGGGACAGAGATGATTGTTATGATGGTTACCCTGGGTATGATACCTGGCACCTTTCTGACTGTAGCTGCACTTTCCGGAAGTAAACCTGCTGCCACTGTGATGCATTGTTTTTCTGAGAGCAGCTGTGCATCTTCATTGCTAAGCAACTGGAATTTTTCCCTATGGGAATTAGCCTTTTCTATTCATAAATCTATCCAAACTGGGAGACTGACTATGTGATATCAGAGAGGTGACAAGCAGAGTAATTTAGGTCAAGTTTCCTTTATTCTGAGTTACTATATTTACATTCTATTTATTTAGCACTCTCTTTTATCCAAAGCAACGCACATTTTTTTGTGTAAACAGACTCAGCCAGTCCCTGTAACAATCTGAGGTTATGGGCCTTTCTCAAGGAACTCAACAGTGTAATCATTCTGCCAACCAGGGGATTTGAACTGAATTTCAAATTTTCATTTTCATCACGTACTGTACACACACACATACATAAATATGCGTATATACATATTGACTGAAAAGGTCTATGTTGAAGCTAGCAAGAAAAAAATTCCAAATTGTTCATATACAATGTTTAGTTTTGTATTTATATTTTAAACATTTTTTAAAACAGAGTGAACTACACACTGAATTCCTATTCTAAAATTCCTGAACTATTCCACAAGTTTGCCCCTTGGACAGATATGCATCTTTTTATATTCGTCCTTACCCTTGTTTTTTTCAAACGTACCTCTTTCCCTCCCTCTGCCGGCAACCTTCCTATCACAGACACAGGGTCTTAACCCACTGAGCCACATATCTCCCCAAAACTATGGACTACCATTGTACAAGATTTTCTTATGACGGTCTATGCTGGACACCAGTCCCAGCTCATTCCCACTCTGTGCTTCTTCCTTCCATCTTCATGTCATGTGATCCTGTTCTCCATCCCGCCAACATACCAATCAGAAATGCCTGGCAACCACATACTGCATGATGGGAAGGCGACAGAAGATGGCAGATTGGCGTGACTGTAATGAAAGGCAGTTGGTGGGAGTCATGACGCAAGCATCCTCCTGAAGTGCATCTTAATTATCTGAGGCAGGACAAAATACAAAAGGCTGGACCCTGTGGAGAACTGTGTAGGAGGGTGAGAAGAGCTGAGATCCACAGTACTAATGGCCTGTTACTGAACATCTGACCAAACCCCCAACCCCACAGGGAAGGCGAAGGTCAAATGAGTCCTTCTCTAAACCAGAGGCCAATTTGCAAACCCTGCAGGCCGAAGAGATTCTAGGATTGTTTTAAAGCGGGGGGCATAAAAGGGGCCATAATTGATAAATGGGTCATCCTTATCATTAGCCAATGACATGTTTTGAATTTGTGAGTGGAGAGGGCACTCCGGGAGCCAATCAGCTTTGAGCTTTGTAGCCCCGCCTCTGTATGCAGGGCAAAGGCAGATGGTATAAGGGGCACAACTGAAAACGGGCAAGACAAGCAGAGCTTAAACTGAACACCATGCATGTTTTCACAGCCAGCTAACGCAAATGCCTGCCCTGTTATTCACCCCCTAGGCTAGAGGAAGAAGTACAGAAGAGAAAAGAAGCAGAGAGTAACTTAGCCCTTTTTCGAAAGGTAAGTAAAAGAACCAGCATTTCTTACCAACTGATCTCTGTGTAGGACATCTGGATCATAACAGAACTAATCCCCAATATCTATCCCCAATATCTCAAAGGATGTGGATGATGCCACATTGACTCGCCTAGGGCTGGAGAGGAAAATCGAGTCTTTGATGGATGAAATCGAGTTCTTACAGAAAGTCCACGAAGAGGTGAGTGCTGCCCTCTAGCTTGTATTAATTATATTGCAGGCAGCACCATGGGAGAAATGAAATTATGACTTATTTGCCATTGCCAACAGTACAGCTACATGGAATGCTTTTCACATATCCAGTCTTGCTCTCCTGAGACATACACACAGGGGAGAGCAACACTTGGGGTCAATCCACATGGTCAGTAATTAATCTAAAAACCTAGGAGCATTTTAGGGAGTCAAGGGTGCAACAGACATGTGACTGTCTTGCCGAGATCTGGATTTTAACCTTCCAATCCCAGGCACCAAAAGTTAACTCACTGAGCCACACAGTACCCAAGGGCAAAACTAATTTCTAATTATTTTTTAGGAAGTATAACCACAATTTATAAAGCGTATGAAACCTGGAACCTTGAGTAAGCTATAATTAGGCATTAATTGCACAACACCTGCCCTGCCCTAAGCACCCACATATCTGGCTTATTCCCGCACCCCCCAGGAGATCCATGACTTGAGGATGAGCATGCAGGCCCAGCAGCAGCAGACGGAGGTGGACACCGCCCCCAGGCCCGACCTGACCGCAGCTCTGAGGGACATCCGGGCCCAATATGAGAGCATCACCTGCAAGAATATCCAGGAGGCTGAGGAATGGTATAAGTCCAAGGTGAGTAGGACTCACATACACCTTGACAGGCACCAGCCAGCCAGATCTTTGTCTGTTATTGTAATATGTATGGCTGTGTTAATATCAAAGGTCAACAATCTATGACTATGAGCTGGACGATGGAGATCTGCAACCTTGCTATGAAGCAGAAATGTTTTTCCCAGTTCATTTTCCTGTCCTCTGAACACACCCATGGGCAGGACCACAGGGGCACTGGTTCCAACTGAATGCTGATAGGCCCCCAAAGTGTCACCTCCCGTCAGTGACCGATTCAAAACATATCATTGGTCAAGGATAAGGATGGTCCCTCTGTATGAATCGCCCTCAGATTGCACCATCCTGTGTGTATCTTCAATGGCAGATTGCAGACCTGACTGAATCCTCAGCCCGCAACATGGAGGCGATGCGTCAGGCAAAGCATGACGCTAATGAGTCCCGAAGGCAGATGCAGTCGCTGACCTCTGAAATGGATGCTCTGAGGAGCACGGTAGGGCTCCACCGCTGCTGGGTCAAAGAGTAATGAGTTATTAGCTACTATGTTGCATGCTGGTTGTTTCCCCTCCCGTGTTCCTTCCTTATTACATACCCTGTGACAACCCCATATCTCACTGTGGGTGAACCGCGAATCCTGATTGGCTGAAGAATGAGACTCTGCTGAGGCAGATGAGGGAAATGGAGGAGAAGTTCGCCGAGGAGACGAGCGGGTACCAGCAAGCCAGTGCTCACTTGGAAGAGGAAATCCAGCGACTGAAGGATGAGATGTCACGCCACCTCCGCGAGTACCAGGATCTCCTCAATGTCAAGATGGCACTGGACATTGAGATCGCCACCTACCGCAAGCTCCTGGAGGGCGAGGAGAACCGGTACTGAATCTTCTTACTTTGTGACCGTATTAATCAAATTAAGCCAAAGTCAAAGTATCTTTATGGTTGCCTCAGCTCCATGATACATGAGTCATATGGTGAGATGAAATATCGTTTTTTCTTGGTCATAGTGAAAATAAAAATATGTAAAAGACATAAACCATGAGAAATATAAGACACTAAATAAAAAATTATGGAATTCAACACTCAAGACTAAATAAGACATAAAATACAGTTTAATTAAAAGATGTGTCATGAGTGAGGTTGTTCATAGAGAGTAGTTTCCATCCTGGGCAGAAGACCCTTTGGTCTGGGTCCAGGAGGTGAACATACAGTATCAGACTCTCTAGTATTTTTCTGTCATGGTTAATCATCAGGTGAATCCATCATCCCTTTGTCTGCCTCTTTCCTATAGAATAACAGCTCCTGTTCACAACTTCTCCTCTCTTAGCGTACGAAGCACAGGTGAGGATCTGGAACACACCTGCATTGAAGACGAGTCACAGGCACACTGGCTGACAGCCACATAAAGACTAACACCCAGGGTAACACGCCCTCTCTGGCGAGGTCATGAGGTCATCCCATGGCTGATGGAGAAATCATATCACTGTGAGGCTCTTGAACAAGACCCTTAACCCCAATTGCTCCAGGGACCCTGGTATAGACCGTGTTCGCTGATCCTCACTTTCACATTGCTTTGGACAAAACAATCTGAAATATATATATATACATGTACACAAATCACAACCAACACAACTTATGTATGCATGCAGCTCCTGAATGCGCCATTCTGTCCTTCAGTGTTGACCTGCTGCTCCATCCCACCTCATTGCAAATTAACTCATCCAATGTTGCCATCTCTTCTACACAGAGTTTGACCGCACCCTGGACACGCAGACCAAGCGGATGCTGCTAATCAAAACCATAGAGACACATGATGGAGAGGTCAGCACATTCCAAACTGTTCAGAAGCGCCACCTGTTAGGATATTTTCATATTTCTTGTTTGTTTTCAGTTTTCACATGGCTATCCAGCTAATCCCCTCTGATTTCCCTATTTATAGGTGGTCAGTGAGTGCAGGAAGGACAGAGAATTTGACAGAGATGTTTAGAGAAGTGCCAACGTGCTTGTCACAGAAGAGGAAGTAGCCAGTCATGACAAGGAAAAGGAAAACACGACAAGGCCATACCTCCTCGTCGAATTTTCAACATCTGGAAAATCAGCATTGCAACATATTTAACCAAAAACTGGGGTGTGTCCTGTAAACTCCAGAGAGAAAAGAAAGAGGAGCGTTTTCTCACTTACTGACTGTTTTACTGGGAGAGAAAATAGCCTTCCCAAGTGCACCAGCAGTCAGTTTTGTGCTGTTCCTATAGTAACCTCATTGCATTTTGATATCTGTATCTAAGTTGGTAGCACGCCCTCGCTTACATTATTTTTTTTTAGTCATAGCTTAAATATTCTTTAATCTCCACCAGTAGTGTTTTTGATGCCTTAAGCAACGTCTGTGCATCAATGGAATTCACAAGTCAGGTTTTTCGCCAATGAAAATTAAAGTATAATAGTCAAATTAAAAAGTGTTATGTTCTTTGTCATGGGACATATTAAAGTTAGAGCACCCTCTATTGGACAAAGTTACACTCCGTCAGCTTTTATTGAAAAATCATCACCCAATTACATCTTAGTAAGTATTTACCATAATACAAATCTGTAACTGTCATCTGTCCGAAGGAAATGCAATCACTGAGTACGCAAAGGCATATACAGTACATACATGACCTATAAACACCTGTTGAAGTTTTCATGCATACAGTTACCACGCAAAATTGCGTTCAAAGATATTTGTCAGGGGCAGGAGGTATTTACTTGATTAGAAAAACACAAAATAGTGCAGCACATCGCATACTGTAATACACAGAGGCAGTAATAAAAATTTGCAGTTTCAGGCACGGTATCTTATGGGTGAATAAAAGAACGAGTCCTTTTCTTGGGCGCACCCCAGCCATTTCATGTATTCGTTAAATTTCACCCAATTCACTCACTCAATTGGTTAATTACTTTCATGAGGTATTGATTAGTCAGACATGGCATGCTGGCCATGGCTGTTCAGGGTGTACTCCTGCTTCGTCCTGTATGCTGCCGGGGGGGGGTGTTCCACGAAGAACAAAACTAGGCTTCTATTTCTGTTTAAGGAAATATTTTCCCGTCATTGCTAGAAAAAGGCTAATACAGAGCACCTTCCTATCAGTATTAGATTATGGTGATGTCATATACAAGCATGCACCTTCATCTTATTTGAAGAAACTAGATGTTATATATCATACAGCATTGAGGTTTATAACTGGTACAACAGCAAGAACCCATCACTGAAAGCGATATGCGATGGTGGAGTGGACATCATTACATCTTAGGAGGAAAATGCATTGCCTGCTTTTTATTGCAAAGGCTTTATTGGGCAAATTACCTCAGTATATATGTAGTTTTCTGACATTCTGCACTAATACATACAGCATCCGTTTATCAATTAAACTTCTCCTTCAGCCTCCCACCACATGCACAGAACTGAGGAAATCCACCTTTTGTTGTTATGCACCACATGAGTTGAACATATTACAAAATATATTGAATTTAAACTCCTTGCTTTCTCTGAATGTGTTTAAAAATCTCTTAAACTCTGAAATTAAAGAACAGTGTCATTGTTTCGTATAATTTTATTCTATGTATAGTTTGAGTATTTGTATGTGTTTTAGTCTGTGTTCATATTAATCATCTCTGTAAGTATGTATATGAAACTTTTGTCTTTTTTATTTACTGCCATCTTGGCCAGGACTTTCTGGAAGAAGAGATATTGTATCTCAATGGAACCTTCCTGATAAAATAAAGGATAAATAAATAACGATTTCTCGGTTAGCTAGGTTTAACTTAGCTAGAAGTCATGATTGTCCAATAGAAATGCTCCTTACCTAAGCTCTTATTGGAAAATCATGAGTTCTAGCTTAAGTTAAAACCAGCTAACCAAGAAATCCTGTGGCCTGTACTACAAAGCAGGGTTACTGGCTTATCAGGGTAACTTGTTGGATTGAAGGTACCACAGTTTAAATGGACTTCATATTCGTTCACTTATATTTTGCCCAGACTACCTTAAATCCGACAAGTTACCCCGATAAGCCAGTAACCCCGCTTCGTAGTACACACCCCTGCTTCGTGGAACACCCCCAGGTTCCTGCGCAACCTCGACCTGAACTGACGGATAGTTACACCCACTAAGTTTTGGTGCTATTCATTATGACCACCAGAGGGAGCCAACATTCTCATTTTTAAATTATTACAACACCATTCCGCAATAATAAACAAACAAATAAGCAAGAAAAATTAAATTAAAGCAACTTTAAAATCACTTTGAACTCTTATTACCATTGCTGGTTCTTTGTGTGCAGCTTTTTAAAAACAAAAAGCGATCAAGTCAGTCAAATTAATCAAGCAAATCCTACAACACAATCGTGGAACAGTAACAGCTTTTATAACCTAGCTTATACATATTGTCACGGTCGTGATGCAGGCGAGCAGGTAAGGAGGCGAGAGCCGCAGGGTGAAAGAAAAAAGGGGATTTCTTTCGAACGAAAGGGCAGACAGGCACGAACATCCAGTAACAATACAATGACGTATCTAACGGGACTGAACTCAGACACGGACTAAATACACAAGACAAGCTGGCAGTAACAAGAAACGGGTGAGAACAATCAGGGAATCACACGAGGTAACGAGGTGGGCGTGGCACACAGGAGGATCGAACGGAGCTGGGCGTGACACATATGAGGAGTCTTTATTTTTTTAATGTGACACTCAGGTCAGATTCCAGTTTTTTCAAATACGCTGATTTGTGACTTGCTAATAATAGTTAGCTCATAATTAAAGATTAGTGTAAATTTTTGTTGGTTTTGTTAAATCATAACATCTGTCAGATAGGTCATTTCGCTAAAAGCTAGTTAGGCTTTAAATATTTTATTCCAAAATACAATTATTACCTGGGGTAAATAGACAACATATACAGTCCGATAGTTTCTCTTGAGGCAAGTTAACAAGTCTGAAAATGTATGCATGATGACACTGAAGTACAACCTTGAAGGTTTATGCAATCACCCCTGAGATGCTCTTAGATGAGTTTGTTTTTTTCACACCATACACGCATGTAAAAACAACTCAACATCTGTTTATCTTATAAAATTGGGTTAAATATTTTCCCCTCCAAAGATATATAAACTCTTGCATTTTTCAAGGCATGAGCACCATGCCATCCTTGTCCATGGTATTATAATGCCCTGATCTGTCTGTCATTTCACATCCTGAGATCTTCAGCTTTTTACAGTCAAACTCAACGCTTTGCAGCTTTATCGGACTCCCCTCCCCACATCTGGCTCACATTAACCACTTCCTGCCAGATTTATCCGGTCAGCCCGGAGTGTGAGGGATGGAGAAGCAGAGTCGTCAAAACATAAACATAAGCAGGAGCCCTTTAAGCAGGAGGAGTGGTGTCCAGCAAAAAAAAAAAAATCCTGTGTGGTCAAGAAAGTAAATCACAATAAGCTCAGCAGTCCTGTGTGTTTTGTTGGGACTCACAGCAATGTAGAGGGTCATTAAACAGAAACATTACAACTTTTAAAGAGGAAGAGATTTAGACTGTATTTTAATTGGGATTTAAACCAAACAGACATTACACATTTCCTACAGTTTGCCAGTCCTGGAGATCAAATGAAGTTCTTAATTACAGCCTCACCACCATCCACTCATATCCCATTATGTCATAACCCTATGTTTATAATTAACACTAAAGCCATTTCTTTCCCAACATGGTGTCTAAGAGGACCAAAAAGCTGGGGACAATTATCCAGTGATGACCTATAATATACCAAACACAGCACATCCAATTAAAATAAGCCATTAAGAGAGAAGACTAATATTACAAACCAATTGGCAAATCCTACATAATAACATGATATGGAATTCTGAAATCTATCTAATACAATATAAATTCCTTCACAGAACTCACATTACAAATCACAAACCCTACCTCATGGGGGTCATCGTAAAAAATACATGACCACCTTGAGCGATGATATTAAACACTTTGATGATACCTGGTCTCCCTGCTCACAATACTTTCTGATTCCTATATATCCTTGTCTATAATATGTTAGACTAATATATACATGTACCAAGGTACCCATCATTTCATCTTACCAGCCTCTTCATTTGCAAATATTTTCTACCTACCATGCCTCATATTGTCTGTATTATCAACAAAAAAAAGACCTGTTAGAATGAAATTTTGAACAGTAATATAGACTTTGCAAATGATACAAAATGCTTAAGCAGTATACTAGCGACGTTAAGTATATGCTTTTCATTGTCTCACGTGTTAATTCTTCTACCTGTTTTTCTTTAAATATCTTTTTAGTTGCCTGACAACACATCAGTTATAGCTACTTTAGACCACCCATTAGAAGCAGGACTAGTCTTCTTGGATTTTTTTGCTTTTCTTTTTTTAGCTAACGGATTGTGCTGTTTACGTTCAAATCTCCGTCAGAAGGTGGCTCTGTGAATGACTGTGAGATGCCTGAGAACACAGCTCCATTCAGGGCATATTATGGCCGCCTTTTCTCTCTCTCACTCCCTCTCTTTTCCTTCTCCTCATAGAAATGCTTTAGCCGTTGGTTACATCTGGTTGGTATGCTGTTACTGAATGGCAATTCATGTAAATTGGGGCGGGGGGGGGGGGGG
>JAODKF010000116.1:20131404-20172845 GCA_026779585.1 Mormyrus proboscirostris | reverse complement strand
AACCACCGTGTCTCCAAGGAGGTATTGAGACACTTATGGACCCTCTCAATAAATATGAAAGTACCATTTCAACAACACTGCATACACTCTGCCGTGGCACATTTGGTCTGGTATTCCTGTCAAAAATGAAACCGCTAATGCAGAGACACGGCGGTAAAACAAAAGCGGATCCATACTCCTACCCCCCCTTCCGATTAGAAGAATTATTAAAAATACAAAAGGTGTTTTATATGATGAACAGAACTAAAGCTGATAGTTCAATTCTTTCATTATTTTGTGCAAAGATGTTTCATCCACAGTAAACATCTGTGTAATACACACTAAGAAATTGTTTTTTTTAGTATCGAGTTTTTTGCAAGTCGGACATTACATTAGTTATTTTTAATATGTGTAATGTAGCAGCGGGGGTTCCCGACAATATACTTGAGCAAGACCCTTAACCTCCAGCTCCCTGGGTGCCCAAACAGGTGGCTGCCCTTTGTAGACAACTTACTTTACAAAAGAGCAAGCTGAGGTAGGCGTAAAGACAATTTCCCCACGGGGACAATAAAGTATCAATTATTATTATTATTATTATTTTTGTTTGCAAATACCAAACTTTGTGTATAAATATATTCAGTACTAAGGCAAGTATGAATATAATGTTTATAATATTGTCATTGTAGTATTTGGTGGCAGGGGTGCAGCTAGAGATTTTGGGCCTTATGGAAAGATACCATATTGGGCCCCAAACCCAGGCCACTCAGGGGCTCTTGGAATTGTCCTAACTAATTGGGTTAAGTACTCTGTTTTAGGGTCTAACAGAAGGGGCCCTTCGGATACTTAATCCGGCCTCTGTGTAGCTGCGGTCTTAGCTGTTGCGACGGCTACGATTTCTTTTACACAAGTGTGCTGTTTGGGATAAAATCAGTGCAGGCTGCCCATTTGTTACTTTGCACGAGTCTTCAGAAATACAAAGCGGCATTGTCCCCCCCCCAGCCCTACTTTTTCGAGTAAGGCTGCGAGCTCAGGCGACGGCAGGCAGGATTTCTAGGGACGAGCCAGCAGCCTGGCGATGTTGTTCGGGTCCCTGTGGTTGATTAATGAGCGGCAGGAAGGCCTGCGGTTTAGATCCTTTTACGGTAGCATGACCATGTGGGGTATCCACGGTGACCGACCATGGAGGTAAGAGGAAGCCGTCCTGGAGGTGTCCGTCCGCTTCCCTGGGAGAGCCCGTCCTCTCATGTGGAGCAGTTCCTTTCCTCTGCAGCTGGATGGCGACTTCTCCGTTCTCTCCCATTCTCTCTTTTGTTGTTTTTGCTCATTCATCTGTGACTATAAGCAGAGCAAAATCAACAAAATATGCTGTATTTTTGCTGCTGCTGTTTGGCGTGAGGGACACTTTGTGCAGCTCTGCAACTAACCCTCTCCTATGCTGAGCTCTGTGAAAGATTTCACAGAAACACTAGATTTTGAGTAGAATTACTATGATGTAAGCATCTTGCTGCTGTAGCCACAACAGTCATGCTTACTCTTCAGAATCTGATTGCAGAAGGATTTCAAGGGAGCATTTCCTGGGGATTGTATAAAAAGGAAAAATTTCACAATAGAAAATGAGATTTTGGCTTTGCCTTTAATCATCGAAGACTTTTTATTTAGACTTCTGTGTCCTGAGGAGAAGTGTGTTGCTATGCATGTTCTCTGTTCTCACTTGTGCCCCCTTTATTTTGAAAACCAGTGCTGCTTCACTGTGAGGCCTTCCCCAGCCGGGCTGCATTTGCTGCACCATGTAATCAGACGCTTTGCTCATTTGGCAAAGCGAAGCAGCTCAGTGCCGAGGCTGGCATCCCATCTGCCCCAGTTTCACTGCCCGCTCCTGTTTTTGAAGAGAAAATTCTCTCTCTCTCTGTCCCTCTGTTGTCCTTTTCAATCCCTTCTCTCCTGAAAGTGTGAGGACAGGTCTCCCCAGAGCTGCCAATCAGACTGCCACCTGATCCACCTCATCACTGCTGCAGGGTTTGTGATGTCACCATGATAGTCACATGCCTCTGACATTCTGTGTGACAGCTCGTAGTGTGTCCGTGTGCCAGGGTGGGGCCGCGAAAATGGCCTTGTCCAGTCGCCAGGCGACACAGTGATGGGTTCGGTGCCAGGCAGCAGTAGACGGTGGCGTAGGCTTACATGCCCGCTGGTGCCAGCTGTTCCACTCATTCGAGGAGCGGGGTTCTGATTCTAGCTGTTATACATGCTTTACATGCACATTCGTGCATGTCACCCGAGGGTCAACGACCCTGACCCGCCCCCGCCCCAGTGAGGGATGCGGAAAACCCCCCAGGCATGCTCTCACTGTGGGGCTTTTGTCAGCTGCTCTGCATGGTTATCGGAGGACGAGGAGAGGAGCAGCAGAACAATGCCGGCCTCTTTCTTTAAGGCCCAAGCGAGCCGGCGAATGCAGATCAGCCCAAGTGAGTGAGGGGTGTCGGCTTCGCTCTGGTCTGGTTAAAAGGTTCTGGCAGCGTCTTCTGAAGTAGGGGTGGAAGTGGTGTCACCCTCCTTAATCGTGCCCCCTGTTCTCCAGTTCGCAGTAGCCATAATGTGGGCTTTTGGGTCGCTGAGGACGTGGAAATGGACGACATCATTGGTACTGTGAGCTGGAGAGTGGCTATAAACCACTTAGCAGATGGTTATATCCAAAGTACATTTTTCAAGGAATCGGGGTTGGACAGCCTCTGAGGCGAATGGGGTTAAAGGCCTTGCCAGAGGGCCCAATGATGACATCACTCTGACAATCATGGGCCTTGAACCGATGACCTTCTGATCACAGACACGACATCCTAACAGAGAGCGACGCACCTCTTCCCGATTATGCTGCTATGTGTGTGATTTTAACCCAGCCCCAGTTTTCCCTGCTAAATGGCTCAAATAGGGGATGTCCTTAACATGGGGAGTATTATATGACCTGGATGCAGCTATAGTGTGTTGTAATACTAACTCGCAAAAAGTGTGTCTTTGGCCCCGCTCTAGGCATAATAAATCAGTATGCCATTATATTGCCTCGAAGCAGTGGTGGGTTTTGAGCCGTGTTGACGATGAAAATAGATAGCGATCTGGGCCGATCGTTTATCCATGTTCCACAAGACCGAGATTGTTTTCTGACATTGTTTGTTTTTTTTTTTTCGGGTTTGAAGCAGGGGGTAGTTAACACACACACAGCCCATGCCACAAAACTGACAAGCGGCCAGTGGGGGGCAGTTCTGTAATGGGAGAGCGGGCGACAGGAGGACATCGTCCTGCAGGCCCTCATTCTTTCCATGTCAAATCATTCTGGGGGCTCACAGGCCGGGTCTGTCCTGATGGGGGGGGTTGTTTGAGAGAGGCCAGGCTGGCTGGGGTCTGCTTTGCCCCGTCTGGAAAACATGTGGGCTAAAAGCAAATAGCAGCTGGAGCGTAAGCAAATACCATCACGAAGTTAGGAAACATAGAATCGGCATTATTATTCAGCTTCCCCAGCGGTTTCTCTGGCGGGTTAAATTTCTGATCCAAATTGCTTTTAATTAACTCAGCATAATAAAAATTATTGACTAACCAGCTGGCAGAGGCTTTCAGTTATGAGATAAGAACGCTTCAGGGAAATATACTCATTAATATTATAAAAATGATCAACTGCTTTATAATGGCTGACTTTGCATCCCGCATGGAGAGGGACGCTGCTGTGTTCGTGTCCCCTGAGAGGTCACTCTCCCCTGCCCGCCGGTCCCCAGTCTCGCTGCCCGTGCCGTCTGGACCGCAGTGTCCGTGCCGAGTTTACGGGGCTCGTGAGGATGAATGCCGGCACTCTGCTGGACATTCCTGTGGGGAACCCCCCCGTCTGCCAGCGAGCCACCCTCTGCTGTTGGACCCCCACTCTGCTCTCGCGCCCCGAGCAGCCAGCCGGGACATTCCCGGGCCTGTGCAGGAAACGCCACGGCTCTGAGGGAGTGTCCCGCAGAGCCGCACCCCAGCAGGCCCAGGCCAGCCAAGGGAGTGTTATTCACCCAGCCGTCAGGCCCCACACCGCCAGCGTGTCTCGTTCAGGCTTTCAGTGTGGCTGTAGGGCCAAAACAAACAGCTGGGAAATTTTTATGGTTTCTAAGAAAGTGTATCATGTATTTGATGGTATCTTCTTTAATCCATTCATCCATCTTTTCACTACTTATTCTGGACAGGGTCACCATGGGGGCCTGGAGCCTATCCTTAGTTAGGAATGGCATAGTGCTACACCCTGGCTAGTATGTAGTCCATCACAGGGCACATACACTACAAGCAATTTTAGCTTGAATGCATGTCTGTGAAAGTGGAAGGAAACCGAAGGAGCACAGGGAGAACATGCAAACTGCACGCACACTGCAGGCAGGAATCAGACCCCTCCAGCCTTGGAGGTGTGAGCCAGCGTGCCCCCTTGTTTGCTTTTGTGCTATGTACATTGCTTTCTCATGAAGTTGTGCTTAAGCATATAGATAAGTGGGCTGTCCCTTATCGCGTTGAGATCCCAGACTATTTCCCCTTTCCTTTATAGGTACAGAGCTGAGCATGCTCTCATGGACGTGATCTGCAACTGACATCGATCGCCCATCTTCAGTCCCAGCCCCCCGAACCCCCGCCTCAACATGACGGACCCCTCCCCGCTGGTCCTGGAAGGGACAGAGGCCGGCATGGCTGAGGTGGACACGTGCACCCTGGAGATCGAGCGCAAGTACGAAGTCATCCCGGCCGTGATCTGCTCCATGTGCTTCCTGTTTGGCATCATCTACTGCTTTTTTGGTAAGCCCAGATGGCCTCCGCGCTTTGTGTGAATCTTTGGTTGTTTTTCCACCTGCTCTCATCTCCATTTCACCTCTGTGTCACGTAGTCCACCTGAGTCTGTCAGCAAGCCGTGTTAAATAGGATCAGGCCTGATCTACCCATAGCAAGGGAATGGCTTGGAATCTGCCTGCCAGTGTAAGCAGATTAGCTGCTTTCCTGCCAGCTGGGTGAGGCAGATGGGAATCCTGAGCTGCACTCCACCTCAAATCAATTTTTTGCTCCGCTTTCCAAGACGTCATGGCTCAGATAAGTGAAGCCTGCTTAGCTCAGCACCTAGTAGATGAATGAGGTATTTGGCGATACTTGGCTATCCAGGTATCCTTTTTTGTGTCTTTGTATTCAGCTAAAATGATGATGAGTACTATATTGAATTTGTTTTTACTTCAGACTCACTGACTTTGGGGTAGTTCACCAATTTGTGCATAAAATGTATATTTAAAAAATAGTCTCTGCTGCCACCCAGTGGATGTGCAGAATACTGCAGTTTCTGGTCTTTCAGCAGTGGTATTTCTGTTTTTTTCCCTATCTGTCTGGCCTCTCCTTGCCATTTGCTCCCCTTCCCCGCTCAGGTTACCGCTGCTTCAAGGCCGTTATGTTCCTGTCTGGCCTGATGTTCGGCTCGGTGGTCGTCTTTCTGCTGTGTCACAGAGAGCGGCTGCTGGACACAGAGCTTAGCGTCGAAGCCAGCGCGGGAATCGGCCTGGGCATCGGCCTGCTCTGCGGGATGGTTACCATGCTGGTGCGCAGCGTTGGCCTCTTCATGACCGGCTTGCTGTTGGGGCTCCTGCTGGCTGTTGCTGTTCTGGTGGCCATCGGCCATTTTTACACACCAGGTACGGTGTGGGTGCCCCTAGGGGCGCTGTTGGGCACAGGTGTGCTGTGCGCCGTGTTGGCGCTACAGTGGCAGAAACCGCTGACGGTGGTTTCTACCGCCGTGTTCGGCGCGGCCGTGGTGACAGTGTGCGCGGACTACTTCGTGGAGATGTTTGCCCTGGCGTCACACGTGTACAACTGCCTGCGCCTGGCGCCCACCCCTCCGCTCTGCTGGTACAGCTGGGTGATTATGGGCATCTGGCCAGCCCTCAGTTTCATGGGAATGCTGGTCCAATGGAAGCTCACCAGCGACGGATACTCCCACGCAGAGGGTGAGCTGCCCGTCCACGCAGACCGGTAGCCACGTCTGGCCCACCGGCTAACAGCACTCTCTTTCGCCCTCAGTCATTGTCAGCAGGAGACAGAAGAAGGTCCAGCTGATGCGAATCCGGCAAAGAGACGCCAAGAAACAGCAGCAGGGAGGGGGTCAGCTGGCCACGTACCGCCGCAAAGCCACGCCAATCAAGCGCTACGCTGGAGACATCTTGGCTCCGGTTGGTGTCAGCAAGGAATGATGGGAATTCTTTCTTATAGATGACACAAGATTGGTGTACCTGGGACATTAAAATTCATTCCAAACAGATGTACTGTTACATTTAATATGACTTCTTAAATTAGTGTTCATGTCCTGACAGTAAAGTGCTGCTATAATTCTGTTTGGAAATCAGTAATGTATGAACAGCACAACTAGAGGGCGCTACTGTTACAGTATAAAGTCAATATGACGTCAGCATATGTAAGTGCTGATACATTAGTGTTAAGTTGGGCTCTTGTAGTCACCCTTGTCATTTGTCTTCCTCAGAGCTATCTGCAGAGCCTGCGCGAGCGTCAGATGGGCACGGGCACCTCCATGAGCAGCCTGGGCACCACCAACCACACCACCCTCGACTACGACTTTGAGACAGGCTCCACTGTGCCCCTGACGGCAACCAGTCCTGTCGTGCGGGTCTGAGGCCGTGTCCCGACTTGGCCGACACCGGGCCATGCCGAGTCTGCTCTGTGAAACGCTGCAGCTCTCAAACTGACTCGATTCTTCATCGCTGGAATAGAATCCGGAGATCCTGTTATGCTGTCGAGCCGGGAGCCGATTTCTGCCCGTCTAGTCAGCCGTGAGAATCATGATGGAGAAATAAAAGTGAATCGTGCTATGAAATGACATATCTGAAACGTATGCAATACTGGAGTAATTGCTGTAATCGTGGTACAGTTGAAAAGGTATTTGAATATGAGGAAATCCACATGCATTTTGTGATTGCCATGAGAGAGGCCAGACTGCCAGCGGTGGCAGATTTAACCTGGTCTTTGACTTTTTCCACTGGTTATTTCGACTTGTCCTTTTATGGTAGGATGCAGTATCTGTCTTAGAGTCTGTGCTTATGATCCACCAGGATTTCACAGATGGTAAATACCTGTTATCTGTTTAGTGTATCGCTGACTTTACAGTGAGGACTGTAGATTCTTATGTTTTAGTTAAAAATATTAAAAGCTTTTTTTTGTGAAGAAAGTGATATTCTGCAAATGATTTTCCTCTAATTAGTTTACAGGAATTGTATACAAGGTTATTATTAGGAACAGGCAAATTACTTCCCTGATGTCTTAACTTGAATGTGATTGACAGGTTGCTTAGCAATGAGTACTGTGTTTTCTGACAACCATGAAAGAAAAAAAAAATCTCCATGGCAACCAAAGTTTTGTTTATATGTTTTAAATGGTTGCCACACCTGGCTTTCAGATTACCTGGAACAACAGGTAACACAAGTTCAATTTCCACCTGTGGCGTGTGTCATAATGAAATTAAAGAAATTACATGTGCAGTTCAGCTGTGGCTGTTTGAGATTAATTTTTCATTCATTATTGACTAACCTGCAGTGTCATACTTTCAGCAAGGCTCAAAAATACCTCACAAATTAATTTTCCTACCTATTAAGAGAGACGTTTTAAGCATTACTTTAATTTTACACAGTCTCAGCATCCATCCACCCTCCAGCTGTCTGGCTCACGGGACGATTCTCAGTTTAAATAGGTCATGGTGTATTCAGCTGCCCATAGGGTCAGCTAGACCTGGATCATTGTGTTATGTGCAAATTTACACTGCTCCTATATGTGTTGACATAATTTGTGTGCTTTCCGAGCCAAATCTGTTCTGCTCACGCCCTTGCTTTAGTGACGTGGTCACTCTGACTCCCAGGTTTCTCAGTGATATAGAGACGTACACCATGGTCAGGACCTCAGACCACCAGCTGTACATAATGGCATCAGCACACTTTATTGTTTTTTCTTTTAGTTGTTTGGTTGGTAACATCACAGGACCATACACCACCCATTGCCATGTCCCACGGGGACAGATAACGTTACTATGGGCCTTTGTTTCTTTAATAGCAAGTGCACTACACTGAGATGTAGTGTAGTGCATTCAGGTTTCTGCTGTTAAATGTCCCATGAGGCTTGAGCTTGTGCCTGATCCCTCTCCACACATTGAATTATCACCATCACCACTATCCTGATGTCACTCGTCCGTGACGTCAGTCATCGCACATCATCCAGCGCTCCTTCTTGCTCAGTGGGTAGCCACTCTCCACACTCATCTGCTTGCCAATGCGCCAATATTGATCACCCTTGAAGAAGTAGACTCTGCCATTGGTCCAGGTGAGGGCGGAGTCAGGTTTGGGGGGCACGCCTTTGAAGAGCTGGGAGGTGGGCCTGGGGTAGGAGCTGAGGCTGGTACTGTCCAGCTCATTCCACTGCCAGTGCTCAGAACCCTGAGGGGCAAGAGGGGGACATAGTTTGGCATTGCAGGCCCTTCACACAGCAAGGCGCCTCATCACTCTCTTACCTTAAAGAAAACAAGTTTCTTGGTGGCTTCAAGGTACAAAGCGGCATCGATGTTTGGCGGAATTCTGTTTAGTTTTTTGGGGAATCCACTGTCAAGCTGGAAGTTGGTGTACCTCCACACTTTGTCACCTGAGTTGGAGTGTGTGGATGAGGGAAATGAGAACCTAAGATGTCGGTTACAGATCAAGAGAGTGGAGAACGGTGCAATCTAAGATTGCAAATAATGATCCATTTTCCAGAAGCACTAATCTAGAGTAACCAAATAATCCATGTTAGGGATGACACTTCAAGACACATTAAAATTCAAAAGGTTCTTGTGCTTGTCTAAATAGTTCACCCCATCTTGTACTTTGGCTGGTTTGTTTCCTTGATTGAAAGATCAAACACCAAAGAGCTGTTTAACATTAACATTAGTGACACATGCATGATTATAGGAGAATGACCAATCAGCACACAGCAACAACTGAGGTCCTTTTAATTGAAATGCTAGTTTACAAATCCTGTCCTTCCTAACAGAGATTATCTGATCACCCTAACTAATCCAATGCAAGGTTATGGTGAGCCTGAAGCAGGATACACCACGGACAGGTTGCAAGACCATTATTGGAAACAGGGCTAGAGAAATTTAGAGATGAAGCTTGACTTGACCAGCATATCCTTGAGCAGGTGCAGGCAAGAGCACGGGGAGGGTCATGGATACCCTGGGAGATTCAGGGGCCCCAGTCTATAACAGGGGCCCTTGGATATGTAAAACTATACATAAAATTGGGGTGGGGGCCCAAGGTGACATTTGTCTGGGGGCCCAGAATTTCTAGGTATACCCCACCCCAGGGAGCATGCCTTAACCCTCCTTCCCTTCAATGCTTCTTCTGCTAGAAGTTTGCATGTGGAGTTTGCATGTTCTCCCTGGGTTTCCTCCCAAAGGCCAATGATACAGTAAATTAGAGTAAATTAAGTGATGGAAAAATTGTGGCCCATAGGCTTGTACCTGACATCCCACCTAGGCTGTATCCCTGCCTTGTTCCCCAATGCTATGTGGAACAGGCTCCATGCCAGTTCGGAAATATAAGAAGGATCCAATTCTTTACAAAATTGTAACATTCATTTGCACATTTAATAGTGTGGTTACCTTTCAGGAAGTATGTCTTGCCAGTTCTCTGGGAGTGGACGGTGGCATCGAGGTTGCCAGGGAGACCCTTCCATAGCAGGTTTGTTTTGACAGGAGCGTTGTAGCCCTTGTCTGACACTGTCCATACATACTCCCCACTGAAGGCGTATGTCTTTCTTAGGGGACCTTCATGAGTAGAGATAGCAAGAATGTTTGGACTTCAGGCAAAAGGTATAATACAATAATTACATGCAGAATAATATCATTGAAACACAGGTAATGCTAATCTGATGTCAAACTGTAGGAACCTGATTGGTTCTTGCTTGACTGAGCAGCTCTGAGTTAATGCTTCATTTGTTTGTATTATGATGATGTAGAGCAGTGTTTCCCAACCTTGTCCTCAGGGACCCAAAGATGCTTTTGAGGGAGCAAAAATGTGGACTGTCTGCAAAGTGCCTGAGAACAGGATTGGGAAACACTGACGTAAAGGCTCTCTTCATACCTAGCATGATGGCATCCAGGCTGACCGTACAGGGATCCGGAGGTTTCCCTTGACCCCCTGACGAGTGGGATGGGGAAGTGGCTGTGGTTGGCTGGCCTTAAAGGGAAGAGCAAATCATGGACAAAGCCGCGTGCTAAATCATTCTGAATGAACACATCTCAAGCTCACATTAATGTTCCATCAGTCTATTCCAGTGTTTCCCAACCCAGTCCTTGGGGACCCCCAGACAGTCCCCATTTTTGCTCCCAACACCAAATACCTGGTGCAGGTGTGTCAGGAGCTGGGAGGGAACTAAAAAATGTCTATCTGGGGGTCCCCGAGGATTTGGTTGGGAAACACTGGTCTTGACTCCCTTGTAAACCTGTATATTTAATAAAATGGGGGTCAGGTCTGTCTCTCACCATAAAGGACCTGGATGCCTATCACGTCGTCAGGGTGCAGCTTGAAGTTGCTACGATAACCGCTGTAGATGGGACCCATGAGGGCACTGCTATATTGGGAGTGACCCAGCCCCAGGGCGTGGCCGATCTCGTGGGCAGCGACAATGCGCAGGTTGGTGCCGTCGTACTTGCCCTCTGTCCAGAACTCGTCCTCGTCAAAGTGCACTATGCCCGACTCTGGGGCATCAGCATGGGCCAGCACACCACCTAGAAGGGGGCGGGGGGGCAGAAATGCATCAAAGGTGCTTTGCCCATGTGTGTCCTGACCCCCTCCTAGCCAAACAGAGTTCGATATCTTTACCTTGCCCGTCGAATGCAGCCGGACACGATCCCGCTTTCTTATGGAATGAGATCTTGATGTCGGCTCTCCCATCCATCACCTCTCGGAATTTCAGGGGAGAAACATCGCTCCAGTATTTAAAAGCGGTCCGAACAGCTGCGCGGGTTTGAGCATGACCCATATCAGGTGTGTAGTTATATATACGGTATATCAGGTCCTTCTTCCGCCAACGACCTGTGTAACGCACATAAAGAATGATTACAAAGATGTCTCCAGCTTAATGATCCTTCTGGTAATGACATTGGTGAGGATTATTAAAATTTTGGTTTTGGGCACTTTTAAAATTAATTCTTTGTTCATAGAAATAGATGTTTTCAGCTGAGAGATTGAGGATAAACGCAACAGTTGGGTAATGCGCCATGATCTAACTGGCTTGGTTAGTAAGTCATTAAACTCTCAGCTAAAGAGAATTGTCATATGAAATATTTAGATGCTGCTGTAGCCGCGTTGGCCACCGACTCGCCTATCACACGGTATTTGTGGGTCTTCTGGGTAAAAGGGTCTTGCAGGCCACAACGAGGCCTTTTCATCATTGCTGCTGTTCCATTGTCAAAGTTTCCAGTCACAGGGAGGTTTGCTGCCTTCTGGAAGACCCTGGGGAGAGGAGGAAATGGAAGCAAGAGGGAATAAATGGGGCAATTATACCGTCCAGGAAAAGCTAGCAAACCAGTGCTACTCCTAATCCCTATAGTGAGAGACTCAATAATAATGACTGATGGTACATTCTGGAAAAAAGGCTTCCATAAGCTTCAGTCTTGATCCTCCACACAACCAAGCTTTTCACTGTGATCTTTGGTGATTCAGTTGTGTTTACAAAAAAACTAAGCCTAGTAAAAACAATAAGATGGCAACATCAAACACACTAATATGTTCAGACTAGTTGCAGGCGGCTTTACTTTTGTTAGCACAAGTGGTGTTGTTAGCACAAACATCCTGGTTACCTGAGGGCCTCTCTAATGTCCTCTGGACCATAGCTGTGCTCTTTTGCCTCCAGTGAGGTGTGTAAGTAGCCGTAACGCTTCAGGTAAGTCTGGAGAGACGGGGGAATGTTACATCATGTGACATCAATTTCAATCCCCCTTTCAGCCACTTGCACTTTCAAATAGTGAAAAGAATAGCAAAGTCCTTTCCCTGAAGCTTTCCTGCTGAAAAAAACTACGCCTACTTGGCATTATGTCAGTCAGAGAAGGAATTATGTGTTAAACAGACTTTGGGTATGAAAAAGACAGAGCTAACGCGTAGGCCAAGCATACGCTGTGCCATAACAGATTAAATTACAGCTGGAGCCATTTGCCGTCAATGCAGACATTAGTCCTCCAGCAGGTTTCAAGACCACAAAACTCCAGATCTACACACAATTGCAGATTAATCACAGAGGTACCAGAAGTATATATTTCTGTGTATTTCCTTTAATCCCCTAATCTCCTGCTGTCAGCTGCAATGTTCTATAACAGCTTGACAACGAGAGGTGTGGATTTTCCACAGTAAGTAGTAGAGGAGACTTTTAGCAGTTTTAGTCTGAGTGGTGGAAAGCTGCTCTTTTAATGCAGAAATCATGTTCATCAACGGCATTTTAGATATATGTTTGCATGAAGATGGCTAAACAAAGTAGACTAGCTCCATTATGAAACCACAATTACATTTTATTTTATTTAGCAAACTCTTTTATCCAAACCAACATACAATTGAGAAGCTAGAGTCAGACAGTCCCTGTAGCAGTTGGGGGTTTCTTGCCTTGCTCAGGGGCCCAACAGTGAAATTATTCTACTGGCCCTGGGATCTGAACTGACGACTTTCCGATTACAACATGCTAGGCCATAAGGCTGGGACAGCCAAGTGTCATACTGTCACCCCCACTACCATCCCAAGGAGGACCTCCCCCCACACACAGAGATGCACACGGTCGTCCATTAATGAGCCGTGCCTGCAGTGGGGCCAGACGTCATCTAGGCCTCATGGCTCTTACCATGGCTTCCAGAAGGTTGCTCCAGTCTATCGGGGTGGAGAGCGTGGTGGAGAGGACACTTGAGAGCAGCACTGCTGGGAGTAAGAGGCCCATCTTCCACTGGGAGCAGCCAGCTGTTCTATAATGACAAGACCCCTGTGTGTTTTGCAGATGAGTTTGTTAGCCTTGATTGAGAACTCCCTCACGGTGCAACCTCTCCTTGCTCTCCAGCTTTTGCTCTTGATTTTCCACTCATTGTCTCACTTCTCCTCCTGTTGTTTTTATACCCTCTAATGAGTCAGTGCCCCTTGAGCCCCCGTTATGACCTATCCCCAAGGATCCAGGCTCATTTTGGGAAGGGAGGCAACCAGCCACCACTCAGAGTTATTCACCGCAAGCCTGCCCCTTCCCGGAAGACATGCAACCCAAACCCCTCTAACAAAAGCCGTTGTTTTACTTTTAATATCCTCTCTGCTTGCGTAAACTAAAATAATTAGCTCAATAAAATAAATATTAAAGATGAAAAAAACATGTACACTGTTGGTGTAGCTTTATTTTTTTTTTTATGATGTCACTTGTCATATATCGTAAAATGTAATTAGACGGAAAGGAAGATTTTTGGTGGTAAGGAATTCTTACTGATCTTTAATTACGGCTGAGTTACGCTTTGGAAAGGCTAATGAGTTGCTCCCAGGAATTTACACATGGGATTTCATTCAGTCTGAAAAGCAAAATTATTCTGGTCTTTCAATTTCATATGTGAAAAAACACGCATATGGCTTCAGAATTTTAATGCACTTTTGCGCTTTTGTATGTCCCAGTAACAGCTGCTGTCCTATGAATTACGCCCACATTTAGCGTAAAATGACCTTTATTGAAGCGTTTACGAACCCACGCACCATGAAATGTTTTCATTTGGGAAGCTATCCCTGGATGAAGGGAATGTACGCAGTGGGATTTGGAAGGGGACCAGTGTTCCACTAATTCAGAGAAGCCAATTTATTGAAAAATGAGAGGAGGTGTAAGGAACCCACACACATACATCGAGGACATTTAATCCCCATGTGGATGTACTCAAACCCATGGCCAAGGAGGTGACAGCCACCCCAGGAAGCACCTCATGAACATTCGGGACAGAAAATTGGACTCCATGGGGGCACAGTCACCTTCTCTGTAGACTACGGCTAGATGTTTACCCATTCTGTTTATGTTAGCAAATTATATGGGATTCTGTCTGTAATCAGAATCACAAATCTGTGATGAAGCGGCACTTCATTCACTTTTACACAATAGCAGGACCAAGTTAAATGTGCGTCATTCCACTGATGGCACTAACAGTGACGGTATGTTGATTGCGATCAGAGGAATAGCCCTGGTTTTACAAAGGATTTTATGTAACTGACATACCAACATACATAATGACCCTAAAACAGTCTCTGCATGCCCCTTTGATTTATGACAACTCAATTAGCATTAAATAGTTGCCACAAAGCCAAGCTAAGGCAGATGGACGTGAAGAGTATAAATGCCTTGAGGCTGTTCTCTTATTGCTTAATGTTGTGGTGAAAAACGCACAAGCAGTTTTTCCATACCACATTTATATTCATCTGACGTCTGGTTTTACAGTCTCTGTGTGATTATCTACTAACTTGTCTTAGGAGGAACATGCTTGTTAGCACCAGACTGTCCACATCCCATTACTGAAACTTCAAAAACCTGTGCACTATATGAGACCTGCACTCATATTTATCTCCATTTTTACTGATTGTTGTTACATCTGTCTCTCCCAAAATTTCATTCCATATAAACTGTCATCCTTGTTTTATTTTCACTCATCCCTTTTTGTCCCCACAGTTTTCCTCGTTCTCAATCCCGCTTCTGATTAATTTCCTGTTTGTATCTGCCCTCTGACTCCATTCAATATGTCCATGTCATACTCCATGGATACAGGGTCAGGTGTGTATACAGGGCTGAAGTAGATTGGCCCCCAGAGTGCCTCCTTATTGTCACTCACCAATCATTGGGTAATGATAAGCTTGGCTTCACTGTATGCGTTATGGCCCCACTTGCCATCCCGGTTAGGGACAGTAGGGCTGCCGTGAGGCCTTGAATTCCTCGGGGTACCGAACAGTCTTACAAGTTAACAAATTCTTGTGTTCGGTTTGTTTATTTGTGAGAGTGAGAGTGAGAGAGAGAGAGAGAGAGAAAGAAAGAAAAAGAAAGAAAGAAAGAAAGAAAGAAAGAATGAATGAAAAAAACAATCCTAGAAATGGTCCTGGGATTGATGGATGTCAGCTAGTAAATTTCACAGTGGATAATTTCGCAGAGGTGGAGATGTTTGGTTACAAGTCATGAACCCTGACGGCTTCGCAAACATGACGGCAACAGTGAAGGCGTTGGCAGCCGGGCATGGAGGAACAGGTTTCAGCTGGCATGCTAGCCATACCATCAGAACACCAGCAGGGGACGAGTTGCGGGCTGCTGTGTCACCTGACATCTCTGTCCACAACTCAGACCCTGGTTTCGTAGTTGTTTACTGAAGGTGCTTCTATTCAAAGTAGCTTATGTAATTTACAATAACATCCAGCCATCATCCAAGTGCTAAAGACCTCCATAAGGAAGGGGAAGACCCTAAAAGGGGTGACACTGTACACAGGACACACGGACACACAGTATGGGTAAAGCACTTAAGGGTGTGACTCCGGACTGTGGCAAGAAACTGTGATACATGCAGGAACTTCTTTTGCCCTGCAGAACACAGAGAACTTGGAAATCAGACATGCAGAGGTAAAGAATGGCCTCCCAAACTTAGAAGAGTGAGGCAACACGAACTACTAGCTACCAAGCCACTGTGTTGCCCTTTGTTTACAGTTATGAACTTTATAAGTATAAAGCTACAATTTATGTTAGCGTTTCTCAACCCAGTGCCCAGGGACCACCAGCCAGCCCACATTTTGGCTTCCTTTCCACTCCCAATACCTGGTATTCGGTGTTTTTGATTAAGAAACTGGGCTGGAAAACTACTTTTTGTCAAACTAAACTAATGTACCCTTTTTGGTCCTTGAAGATTAAGAAGCCGTTTCAGTTGTCTAATTTAGGAGGGCTTTCAACAAAGTTTTGGGAAAAATCCAGTCAAACATGGAGATCTGTTCTTCAACAAAAATGTAACATGACAGAGAAAATTAATAACCAACATATCCAATTCTGTTACCCCTTTTCGAGGTGGCATGAAAGACTTTCACAATTCTCATAACATTTATTTTCTTGGAGTAAATTATTATCCAAAGCAACTTAAAGTTAATCCAAACTGCCACATGCACTGTTTTCAGAGCAATTCAGATTCTGTGAATTCGCCAGCCCTGGAATCTGAAGCAGCAATCTTCACATTTAGCCGCTATGCCCCCTGCAGGCTGAAATGCTGGCATGCTGCAGAGATTGTTTATTGACTGTCACTTGGTGACTGTTTTCTTGCAGCACAGCAGAGATCCCGCTATTCTTCTCTGAGGCCGGAAACCATGCCCCTCCATGCCTGACAGCGGGTCCACCTCATGCTGATTGATTGCGCTGTGAGCATACTTGTCTCCAAACCAGTGTTTACACCGAGGCCTGCACCACTGTACTTTATCATTTGGAAAAAAACCGACAGTTTTAAACAGAATGCCTGTTTTCAGAGCACACATAAATTCCCTCTTTCAGAACACTTAAATTTTGAGGTCTGAAGTTTAGCCCCCTCCCATCTCCATCCATTGTAGAGAACTCAGCATACCTCCATTTCCACGACACAACAATCCATATCTCACTATCACAGCACGAGAGGTGTAAAGTACTTGAGTAATTTTACTTGATTACTGTACTTAAGTATTATTTTTTGGGTTTTTTACTTTACTTGAGTACAATTAAAAATGAATACTTTTACTTCTACTTAATTACATTTTTAAAGAAAAAAAAGTACTTTTTACTCCTTACAATTTTATTTGCAGTCAAAAGGTAAATCATTGTAAAATGCTCATTTTGGGAGATCACTTCATTTTATTTTCCCTTGCTAACAAACCAATTGAATTGTGCTGAATCCCAGTTTAATTAAAATGTTATTCATTGTGCCAATGAGATTCGTTTTCACAATTTATGAAATTAGTCAGACATGTTCATTGGTCCTTTGGAATTGACGTCATGTCGCATCAATCACCACAATGCACAGCACCTTGACCTGGAAATGAGAGAAATTATAACATTCAATCACTGGTAGAAAATGGAGGAAGAACATGATTTAGTAGCAAACGCAGTTCAAAATCAGCCACAGGGTCAAGAGCACCCGTGGCTGTACCTTAGCGAATTCTTAGCGAAATCAGCTTCTGCTTAAGTTAAATCAGAGGTTTTACAACTTTGAGCAGCATGTTGCATATTTGCATTAGGTGTGACTTGTCGTACAATTATATGGTTAAATCTAAGCAGTTCTAAAGCAGGGTAAAACCTTGTATGTGGTTCATTCACTTCATGTTTTTAGAAATTAAAAACGTAAACAAGAATCTCTAGTTTTCATTCTTGCTTTTACTTTTTTAATACTCAAGTAAAATTTTAATGCAGTACGTTTTCACTTTTACTCAAGCTGAGTACTTTTACTTTTGACTGAGTAAAATTTTCACTCATTACTTGTACTTTCACTTGAGTAACATTGTTGAGTACTTTTTATACCTCTGCACAGCACCTAGAAAAATGAGGTCCCATGTGCAATAAAAATCAAGAACTTTTATATTCTTACTCGCAAAAAGGAAATATTTAATTAACTAGAACTACATATTCCAGTTAACATTATAGTGTTACTTGTCACGCCCACCTCCGTACGATCCTCCTATGTGCCACACCCACCTCGTTACCTCATGTTTATGCCTGACTGTTCTCACCTGTTGCTCGTTAAACTCAGCTTGTTTTGTGTATTTAGTCCGCGTCTCGGTTAGTTTCCCCCAGATCTGTCATTGTCGTCAATGCCTTGTGTGTGTGTGTGCGCTCGTCCCGTGTTCGACCCGCAATAAACCTCGTTCCTCCGTCAATCTGGCTGCTCTCGCCTCCCTTGCCTGCTCGCACTACCTGACATTACTCATGAGCAGAGTTAATTACTTGTCCCTCCCCTTATCAAAATAACTCATATTCTTTCTGCCTACATCTTTAAGACTTAATAGCCCGTTGGGGCTAACACCTCATACGAAGAGGTGGCTCACACCCTGAAACCGCAGTTCATATCCCACAGAAACGCACAATACTGTCCGCACTTCATTTCCATCTGAAGGTGTGGTGTGCAAAAGTCTGGATTAGTTCGACCCTCTTAAACCATGGTCAGTGACATCTGCAAATCCGTGTGGGCGACTCCGACAGCTGTTGCATGGTCATGGGGTTCCGGAAATTTCTTAGGCAGAAAAGCATGGCTGACAGTAGGCAGCTGGACAAGGGCGAAAAACATCTGGAAACCCTGGCTTGATAGAGCAATGGGGAGGGGACAAAAAACACTTCTGAACACAACAGTCTGTTCCCAGTAAAAACTTTCATTATGCTGACATGGCTCTTGAAGACACCAGTTACCAGTTCTGGGCAAAACACCACAGTGAACAGCAGCTACCTGATAGCTGATCATAGAAGGTGGCCAATAGATTAAGACCTGAACTTTGGATCAAAAGGGTGGAGCAGCCTTGAGCGAAGCAACGGCACTTGATACCAGGGGGATGGAAATTGGCAGTCGTTACCCAGAATCACTTTGGCTAAGTAACTCATCATTACTTGCACATGCCTCTCCAAATGTCTGACGTCAGGTAGATACTGGCTCAGGGGTTTAAAAATAGCCCACAGAAATAACACGTGGTGAAGTGACTGAATGCAAACCACGAGTATTTAAAGCATGTTCAAAATCATCAAGATAAAACACAATAGTCAAAATCAGGAAATAGGGAAACCACATCAACAAACTGGAACATCTAAAGGTATTTAGAAAATGGAGGAACCTACAGCACAACCTGACAGCCGTCACAGACCAAAAGCTGCCGAAGTAACACGGAAGCGATACACTGAAGCATCAGAATGATCCATTTGCCATAGGTGGAAATTAGCGAGAGAACATTTCAAACTGGATTTAAGGAACCACTTATTTACACAGCGTGTAGTCAAAGTATGGAATAGTCTTCCTGATAACGTAGTGTAAGCTGAATCCTAGGGTTCCTTTAAATCAGAGCTAGATAAGATTTTAACAACTCTGAGCTATTAGTTAAGTTCTCCCCAAGCGAGTTTAATGGGCCAAATGGCCTCCTCTCGTTTGTATAGTTCTTATGTAACATGGAAGCGATACACTGAAGCATCAGAATAATCTGAAATTCCTGGGTGGTGAGTGGCCCTGTGTATTAGGACCAGGGCCTGTGATGTCACCATTGAGCAAGACCTTTAATCCCAATTTTTCCTGTGCTATGCCCCCCAAACTTGTTCTAACCAAAGTACGGTCTCATGGTGAGCAAGCCAGGATAGGCAAAAAGTGAGATAAAGTATCACTGTTCTGCAGTTAGCTGGCTTTGTTGTGGATTGTGTTTCTTGTCTCTGAATGGTGTGGGAACTTCTCATAATTTTTTTCATTTATAATTATTGAAAGTTGCTTTTCTGTCATGGTACAATCTTTTACTTCCAATTAAAGGCCTGTATTGCGCCACTTGCTCATAATTTCCAGGCTAACCGTGTCTCAAACATGTAAAATCTTAACATTCTTTCAGGACAAACAAGACTGAATTTTAAAGGGCATCCATCAGGCCAGGGATGCAATACATGCAGGTCTTTGTGCCAGCCATCATAAAAGACTCGATCACACTCCACCTGGAAAATAATGAAAAACACAGGTCGTGGAAGAGCGATTTTTCTAATAATAAAACTGCCTGTAGTGAAAAGACAGAGACGAGCATCGGACCACCGCAAACCTCAGCCTCTGTAGGAGCAACAGCTAAACAGACTTGCTTTTAGGTTTAATTACATTAGCTAGTCTGTCTCTTGCATAACCATGACTCAAGTTCCTAAACTCCCCCTAGAGGATGTCACTGGAATCTCAGAGCAAGTAACCGCCAATGAAGAAATGCAATGGCAGCTCTTTCACAACTGACAGCGACTGGCATTTCTATAATAGAGGATCAGATAGTTTGTTTTTAATTGATATAATGGGAAATTGTTAAGAACACAACCAATTCGAAAGAAAAAGAAGTACATGCTTCATAAATCTCACAGATTTTCTTTACAAAACTGCAGCAATTTTTATTTGTCTTTTCCTACACCCAGAAGAAACATTCCCAAACTCCCACCCTTAAATCCCACCCCTCCTTACAGAGAATTCTGTCTAGAATATAAACATGCCGGGGACCACAAAACCCAGACTCCGCCAGGCTGGGAATACAGAAACCCCAGGTCTCTTTCGGCACACGGATCTCATGTCACTCTCAGCGACGGCAGCGTGCACGTAACTTCCCAGGTCCTGGCATAGAGTGACCGCTGTGTTTTCAGAAAACAGGCTCAGAACTTCAGAACCAAACACCCCTTTCCTGCAGAAGTTACCACCTACATAAAATATGCTAGTTTCTACCAAAGAAGGTGCCTCTTTGCAGAAACTACACAAAATCGCATGCTGAAAAAGGAACAGAACCAACATAGAAAACATCTGTAAATTAAAATCTTTCCTAATGGTAAAATAATACTTTGACAGCTGAATTTACAGAACTGTTCCATGATTTACCAGCATAAAGATGTATATCCATTTAAAAAATTCTGTTCCTCTGATGTACTTACTACACAACTTACCTGCAAAACAGGAAAACCTATATATATATACCACCTTTTTATCTCACCACATCAAGCTTCTGGGATTTGTTCTTCAACCCAGGTCACTTTTAGCCACTGATAAGAAACCCTAGAGCAATAATTTGCATCCAATTCTTCAACAACATGAAAAATTTTACAGATAATGCCACAAGCCTTTACAGCATCCTATAAAGGGAGAAAACGAGCCTCAAAGTGCTGATCAGGACTGAAATGACAGACAACCTGAACTATTCTCACGGAACTGTCGAGTAATATCAGATCTACTAACCATCAACCTAAATGGCATATTTGAAGTAAGGAAGTGATCTGTTGTTATTATACATGTGTTAATGTCCAGTGTGACTGTTAGTGCAGTGTTTCCCAATCCAGTCCTCGGGGACAGTCCACATTTTTGCTCCCACCCAGCTCTCTGCCAGACAGTCCACATTTTGCTCAGCTGGGAGGGAAAAAAATGTGGACTGTCCATGGGTCCCCGAGAACCGGACTGGGAAACACTGCGATAGCGTATACTCCAGCCTCTGCTGATGATTCCGTCTGGCTGACAGTACTAATGTCTCTAAGATGTCCAGGCCGAGTTGGTCCAAATCACGTTCCGCAGCTGGATGTTTATATTCTTGACAGCGTCTCCCCGCCCAACCCTGCCCACATGTCCCAGGTTTATGAATCCTTCTCCAGCTCCTCCAGCTCTTCCCGCAGAGCTTGGGCCCGGCCCAGCTTCTCCAGTTGCTCCTTGGTCGGCTGCTTTATCTCCCCGGAGTCCAGTTTCTGCTGCAGGTCCTCTACCTGTCGTAGCTTCTTCCGCAGGCCTTTGATCTTCTTGGTTTTCTCAGCTGCCGCCACCCCCTGGGCCTGTGGCGAGGGGTCGTCATGCTGTGGCGCCCCCTTGTGGCCGGCCCCTTTCCCCCTGATCTCCATCTTCCCAACGGTGACGCTGAGCGTCTCCACCCCTTCTTCGGCGCTCAAGTCACCATCCTGTCCCTGCAGCTGCTGCTGCTGCTGTTTACGCTTCTCCTTGCGCTTCATGTTGCGCTTTGCGGTCTTCGAGAGACCCGCAGTGTCGCTGTCCCGCTCCCCGCCGCCCCCTGTCGACACCTGCTGGTGCTGCTGCCGTGCCTGTGCCGCCTCTTCTGGATTCATGCCTGGCGGAAGGTCCGGTTTACTCTTGAAGAACTTGACATATTTGTTCTCGTAGCTGGAAAAGCAAAGTTAATTTATTGCACTTACAGATACTCCCCGGGTTCCGATGGTGTTTCAATAATTTGTCTTTATGATGGGTAAATGTTTTTCACTTTCACTACATTATTCAAGGAACTACATGAGATATTCAACACTTTATTATAAAATAGGCCTTGCGTTAATGATTTTACCTAACTAGGCTAAAGTGTCCTAAGCATGTTTAAGGTAAGTTAGGCTAGGCTATGATGTTTGTTAAGTTAGGTTAGGTGTACTGTATAAATAAACATTGTGGCCTTACGAAAGGTTTATCGGAATGGAACCCCATTGTAACCTAGGATGTAAATGAATTTACATTAATCTATACTATTATATCCCTATAAATTCTACAGCTGACACTAATGGGAGAATAATGAAAGAAGTTACAGTGCAGTGCTGTGATTGTCGGGAGTTGGGGAGCACAGGACACCTCCATGTGCCTGGTCCATACTTACACAGGAACCTCTTCCTGAGGTACATAACCCTCCTTCACCCGACGAGGCTTCCGCCAGGTTCCATCTGGCCTTTGCGTGGCAGCGATGTATTTTCCTGGGAGAAAGTGAGGCCGACACAATGAAATGAATAAGGCAAGTTTGTGGATAGAGTCACAGATAATTTATACCAAGACATACATGAAATATTGAACAGCATATATATAAGATATGTAACCAAGTGAATTATCCAAATCAGGTATAGTAAGTGTCTAGCCATGTATTGTCCACTTAGATTCAAGGGCATAGCTTTGGTTTCAGCAGTGGTAGGGACCAAATTTGCCCGGAAGCCCCCCTCAATTAAACACTCACGGTATTCCCACAAAATTAGTAGGGACGCGTCCCTACCGACCTTGCCCAAATCTATGCCCATCCTGAGATTACATTCAATAATGCAGCTTGTGTACTTTAATTCATATTCTATACAACAAGGCTTAATAATTAGTTTACTAATACAGGGCGGTGAATTGCATAAAGGCCCTACCTCAGTACGTTTTGCTTTCGTACGGTAGGAATGTGCCGATGTGGCTTCAGGCAAAAGAGAAACCATACGTACGTAACTATGGCAACTGCGTTTGCTCCCGTCGCACTGTACAAATGCAACCACTCCGCCGCTAATCAATGAATCCATGCAAGCACTGACATAAAACAACTAGCCAGCTGCATCAACGGGCACAAATGTATGTTTATGCTTAGCTAACTTAAGGCAAGTAGGAATTTGGTTATTTAGAAAACAGTGAAACACAAGTCGTGATGTTAACTTCTGTGTGGCGGTCTAAAACGCAAACTGGACTGCTGAATGCAGTGGAATTTTCTCGTTTTATTAAACACACTAATCTTCTGGCTGGCTGATAGGTATACATATTATTAAAGCATTGGAAATAGCAGATCTTAATAACCATTTTAGCTAGCTAGCATACCAGATTCCCAAATAACAATGCTCTGCAAAACCTGTGAATGAAACTGGATTGTTTACGACCGAGATTTAAAATATACAACATATCTGTTACGCGTATATACGAAGATAGGAAGAAACACGGAAAATTTGCGCTAGACCCAAGAATAAATGATCCAGTTTTACCAGATTCATCTGTCACATAGGGAGTCGCCATCTTGAAATGCGATACTCTTCCGTCGCGCGGCGGAAGCGGCGCTGATGGATCGGAATGTTTTAAAAAAAGTCGCCTTGGTTGTATTTTCGTTTTTTTATTGATTTCTTTCTTTCTTAATCAGAGTTACCAACTCTCACGCATCTGGCATGACACTCATGCTTTCAGACGCTCACGCAAGAAATCTTACGGCAAATCTATTATTGCATTATAAACCTAAATTGGCCACACCAAAAGTGATGGGGTATTTCAAACCCTAATGATCATTTACAAGGTGATAAAACTACCACGTACATATGTACATGTTGCTGGCCGAAGTTGGTCTCACTGCTTAATCCCACCTGTTATGCTGATAAACTAGGCACACCTGTTATTTTCCGCATATAGTACATATCAGTTCTGGTCATAGCAGTAGAAAAGTGCTTTAAAAAGACGTCTGTTTAATTTCCCCATAGAAAGATAAGAAGTTGGAAGATTTCTCTATGTGTGGTGGATAAATGCCTGTTTGATAGTAGTATATTTTGAAAACTTTTTTGTTCAAATCAGTTTTTATTATCAGTTACCATTAAAGTTATGCACATTCAGTTTTAACAGAAACATTTAGGTAAGCCCTTGAACTCTGCTCATCTATTATCAAGTTTTATTTCACTCACTTTTCATTGTGTGTGTGTGTGTGTGAGAGAGAGAGAGAGAGAGAGAGAGAGAGAGAGAGAGAGAGAGAGAGCGATAGTAAAATTTTGCACATGTGGTGCTGGTTATATTGTCATAGCCTATGAGATTGAACTGCAGTTCTTCAAATTTTTCCCACATCTGCACCTACTGGAGCTGATCTGAAAGGGGGCTTTGGTGCCTCAGTCCGAACTCCCTGAACACTTCTTCCAGCTGTTGGTTGGCCCAGCTTCTGGATTTGGGTTTTTCCAGGTTCCTCGGGGAATACGTAGTGTTAGTGAAAGTTTCATCATTCCATTGCTGGTTTCTGTTTCTCCAGAGCAGATGGGTGTTGCATGCAGAAATTGTTGGCACCTTGTATCATAATTAAACCCTTCCTTTAGTGAAACTGTTGTCCAGAGTCGATTGTAGCTTCATGTCTTCTTTTTAGAAATAGCTCTTTGTGCTCTTGAGGTAGGACTAACGCAGCAGGAATTTTGGGAAGAAGCTCATTTTGAGGATTTCACAAATCTGTCCTGTATATTCAAAATCTCATTAAGAAGATCTATTTAATTCCTAACCCCCCTACTCCCCTCCCCCAATACCACGTACCCTAGTTAGTTTGCTATTTCATCACTTAGCTCCAGGTTTTAGATTGCATGTTGTAAAATATATTATGACCCTGCAGCCTCTCACTTGTATCAAGGTTCATGTTGTCATGTGTAAACATAACAGTTAAATTCTTACCTGTGTGCTGCCATTTAAAGTAATTTTTTCAAAATGGTTTTCTTCTGTAAGCTAGTGTATTTTAGAGCCAAATACTGATGCCATACTTTCTGTGCTTTTTGGAGTGTAGAAGCTGTAGGCAGAATATCCTTCAACTGCAAAACATTAGTCCTGTGTAACCCGAGGGTCAGGGGCCTGTTTCACCGAGCCAATTTCCTTGTTCAGCTGGATAACTTGTTGGATTTAATTTACCCTAGTTTAAATTACCTTTCTGTTTATCCACTTACAATTAGCCTAGACCACCTTAAATCCAACAAGTTATCCCACTAAGCAAGAAATCCTGCTTTGTGAAACAGGCCCCAGGTCTATACCTCAAACCAATTTACTCCATACATCTTTAGTTGTGATTAGTAGAATCACCTTTCCACAGATTAGCAGTTCATTTATAGTTCCCAGCTAATATCAACAAAGCAATGCATGCATTACCTGAAAACCATGCCATCTGTTTAAGTTTATTGTGTCCAGTATGATCTCTATTTTGTGATGTATACAGCATTCATACAGCATAGTTTCATTACATTAAATTACATTGTCTTGCACTTTTGCATTGTCTTCTGTTTCTAGAACGTTTTCTCTGAAATCACTGTCATGATCACCAACAAGAAACTAAGACAACACTTTTTATGAAATCAGATATTGCAAGTGCAATTATAACAATTCAAATTATATCCATCCATCTTCCAGCTGCTTAAAGCAGCACAGGGTCAGGGTGAGCTTGGAGCCGATCTCAAGAAGCACAAGGCAGGGGTACAACCTGGACAGGATGCCCGTCCATCACAGGTCACACACACACACACACACACACCCACTCACACTTTATGGGATATTTAGGGACACCAATTCACAGCTTCACACACACATGCAATGGGATCCAAACCGCTAACCTGAAGGTGTTATAGTACATTACACTGAGCCACTGTGCTGTGTTAAGGCATTAGTTTTGTAAATGGATGATTAAAATGCCGGACAGCATGGTAGCTGAGTGGAAAGCCATATTGCCTCACACCTCCGGGATCAAGAGAGTTTTCATTTTGACCTTATGATGCAAGGGATCCATGCTGCTGTCCAAATGCATGCAATTAGGCTGATAGGTACTGTACTGTGGTGTATGTGGCAATAGTATCAGGTTACTTATAATGATGGCAAACAATTGTGAAAAAATGAAGATATATTTTCCTTTTCAGTAACATGGATCAACCAGAAAAAGCCTGTACTGTATCTTCCTTGAACACTCTCTTCATAGGCATGGATTTCAAATTATAAATATTAACAACAAACATTATGTGTCACTATTTGGAATGCCCCTGGTACATATCTCATTCCATTGTATTGTGAAACTATAACTGAAATATTGAATCAATTTTAACAAAGAAAATTCTACTGATGTAAAGGTTTTCATTATTAAACAACTTGATGCTATTGTTCTAAGGGTGTGGATTGAAAAACATCACCTTAATGAAAGCAGGTTGCACTGCTTGTTCTTTTGGTAATATTCAGCTCCGATATATGGAACCTTTTTAGAGGAGACCAGCAAACAATAGACAGTTGTGTTGTCTTTTATGTAAGAAGGTGCCCATTTTAAGGTTCTTTCATGGTTTCTGTAAAATGACAGATTGCTTCGTTATAGTACAATTTGCTATAACAGTATAAACTAGAAAAAAATGAAGAAAAAAAAACAAAGTGATTGTATCTTATGGTCAGCCAGTACCTTAAAAGCAAGTGCTGGTACAGCAACCATAAAACAGACTTACAATACATTCCTTGCTACCTAAAATGCATTCCAGTTTATTAAAGAATCTATTTAAATGCTGCCTTTATGATCTACAGTGGGCTAGAGTCCCATTGAGGGTGTCCTCTGCCCTGTAATAAGTCCCAGGGCCCCTGTAATGGCCCTTAAATAAGCGTTATGTAATATTGATGGATGGAGTGACATACAATTGAGAAAGCAGGATCTCTCAGTCTCTGGAGCAATTAAGGACCTTCCTCAAGGGCCCAACATTGAAATCACTCTGCCAGAGCTAGGATTTGAACCAGCAAGTTTTTGATCACAGGCAAAGTAGCCTGACCCACTGAGCCTCACATCACCCCCTGAAAGTGATGTGACAAATGTATAAATATTACCACTGTCTGAGAACCATGTTTCATAAAACTTCACAATTCTGCCCACAATGGGAATTCAGTAAAGTTGCTAAAAACTACCCCCCAGTGCTCTTGCTTTACTCCTCACACACCCCAGCCTACCCCAGATACTGGTACTACCTGTACTTGGACCTGCCAGGTCAAATGTACAGTGCTGACGTCATAATCCCCAACTGTGTAAGACCATTAGTTCCACGCCCTGCTGAAGTAGGTTCCAAGCTTGCTGGGCTGCCCAAACAATCAGGGCAGACGTGAAAAAAGAGGCAAATTAAAAGAAGATGAATAGCTGAAAGCGCAAGAGACATGCAGAGACGAAAGGGTATTTGGGAAACTGGACCTACCAGAAAATGATAAAGGACTTATTGTTAAGCCCATCACATTGCAGGAAATGATATAATGTACAATAACCGCTTTGTTGTATAAGAATTAATTTACTTTTATTTTATCTGTATTGACTTTCAAACATATTGCAATCTGTGAACCAAAATTACAGTGGGACATCTACATGGAACATTGTAGTACTGTGCAAAATTCGCAGGCAACTAAAGAAAATGATATTTAAATGATCCTCGTGTTGGTGTAAAATTATGCTGTTATGCCTGTCACAGTGTGTCATCTTAGCCATTTCAAACCCTCTGCTAAAATCACCCCATTATTTCCATTAACCATACAATACTACATGTATTTTTTTACCTGACCTCTAGCCCACCTCATATAGCTAATCGATATCTCACTGAATTTGTAACTAATTAAATTAATTAATTAAGTGAGCTGGTGGTGAAATTTAATACATGCATGAATTGTTTGGGGTGCCCCTGAAGAGAGGTTTGAGAGCTGAAGCAGTGTTCATCTAGCCATCCAACTAGATATCAGTAGCTTTTTAGAGAACAGAAGGCAATTTTACTAGTTTTTTATTGTGTATACTTCTAATTTGTATATGTTCTGATATTATATTGTGTTTTTGTTCTGAGTAAATGTGCACAAACTACGCAGATAAATAGCTGCAAACATTTCTTTTGACTGTGTAAGACTTTTGCACAGTACTGTAGATGTGTAATAAAATAACATCAGAACTTTTCAAAACTTAACACAAATAACAGATAAACACAGAATATTACAGAATGACAGATAATGATGTGCTCTGCAGTGCTATACAGTAAGTAAATGTTAATATGTAATCTGTGTTTACCGACAGATTACAAAACCACAGTGGCACCTCTCGATTTGACAGAAAAAGTAAAAAAAAAAAAAGTGTTGGTCTTGCCCTGGAAGCGAATCATTAATAATAATGCATCACTGTAATTGAACATAACATTTCAATATTGTACATTCCATATTTATATAAGGATGCCCTCATTGGTAGCACTGTCTCCTCATGCGTCCAGGGTTGCAAGTTCAAATCCCAAATCTGCTCTATTAGACAGAAGTTTTCTTGTTAGCTGAATTGTCACCTCTGCATATTTACGTGTGTTCCCACTGATCTAATGGCATCCTACCTCAGCGTTAGGCTGTCTGCTTTGTCCTGTTAGCTGCAGGCTAACCCTGTGACACTCAACTGTATAGTCAGTATACAAAACAGGAGGCAATCATGCCTGAGGACAGAGGTTCCCAAATCTGACTGTTATACAGTTAAATGTTTTTTTTCTTGAATTGGACTTTCAGCTAAATCAGTCACAAAATGAAATCACATGTTACGGTATGACTATAATAAGAAACGCTGATTTTAAACATTTACTTTTCCCCTTAACTGAATAATGGCCTATTAACCCATCCATCATCCATCTTCCCAACGCTTATCCTAGTCAGGGCTGCAGCAGTCTATTAATCATTCATCATAAAAATACTTTGTCATTTTGTATTTCTTGAACAATACTTGACATTAATGCCTTGTAAAGTAAATTTCAATAAGCTGGTTTAAAGCCAATTTTTTGCTTCTTAAGTAAAATGGACTGCAGTACATTGATCACATCTAAATTAAAGAGATATTTCATTGGTAAAAAGTGAATATGTAATTAGGGCATTTAAAGTATTACATCAGTATTGCTGAAGGGGTCTATTTAAGCCCAAAGGGACTCTGCTCACTTAGCAAGAACTATGATACAGAAATATACAGAATTATTTTAACTGTAAATCGTTCACATAATTTAAATGCAATCTCGAAGACGCTTTCCTCATGCATTCAGTCAAAATGCTAATTTTCACACTTCTCCGCAAGAAAAATGGACCAGCATACCAAACAAATTAATCTAAAAGATTTTCTTATTTGATTTCATTTGTACTGACAGTTAAATGTGTTGCTGGTAAAATGTTACACAAGTATTAATAACTGCGGTCCTGGTAGGAATCCCCTGGGTGGTTATAGATGTTTAGAAGGGGTATCTGCACAGCTGCCTAATACCCAGGAAGGAACCTTCTGGGAGGTTGATTGGTTCTGGTGTTGGTAGACCCATAGTATTGTAGTCCTTGAAGCAGGCTGGTACAGTGCCCAACCAGACATTAATGGAGAATGTTCAGATACCGATTTTGATGGCTCCATCCTACATTTCTAGGGAGAGAGGTGCAAGGTTTTTTATGAAATACTTTTGATGACATTTCTATACCCTTAAACAGGACGCTATGTGTGAACTTTAACTGAAAATAATGTTACTTTAACAGATATGTGTAGCCATTCAACTAAATGAATGGTCAAATGCAAAATATGTAGCTTATAGTTAGTTGTGAAAAGAAAATCTACGGTGTAACATATTTTATTCAGGTGAATCAATTTCCTTCTCGTTTCTTAAGGTAATTAATTTGTAACGCTTCTAGCTGCAGTTATATTTTAGTGAAAATTGGGTCCCTTGACAAAGAAATATATACGAGCCATTGTAAAACGTCAGGCAGCATTACTCAACACGTACGCAATAGGAAGCGAAAGCTATATGAACTGGGAGGAGAGGAAGGTGGGTGGATCCAGACCCTGGTTTAAAAAGAACCTCGGAAGTGACGCCACCATTGCCGGCTGAGGGGCGATTGCAGCTGTAAGCTCTGAAAGACGAGCGCTTTGGCGGCTTTCATTAACTTCGCCAGACAATTGGCGGTAAGAATTGGCGTTGATCCGCACGATCGCGCAGAAAATGCTAGGTTGTAAAGGAAGAGTTTGGGGGTACTGCCTATGTATGTTTGATGTATTCTTTATTTGAAGCCGTAATAGTACGGGAATAGCTGGTGGTCAAAAACAATTGAATTTCTAGGGGGTCTGAGGGAGGGGACTTTATCGCTTCGTATTAAATTTAGTACAGTGCTGGTGCACACAAGTTATAAGACGTGCATACGTGCACACACGTAAGTGCAATGCTACACAGAACAGAGATCATTTATTGTACTTTAGGCTGGTGTTCAAGAATGTATACTATTCGCCTAGGGTTAAGTCGGCGAAACTAATAATGGGGGGCCTTCTCGTTTATGTGCGCTGGATGAAGTTTGACTGTGGGTGCGACGGAAGGCGCGCTGGGGTGCGATGAGCGAGCGGCGGCCGGTCGGCCGTCCTGCACGCGCAGCGGTGTCCCTTCGCACCAGTTCCCGGCGTGAAAGGCTCACCTGGAGCCCGGTGCCGTGGTCTGTGTGTGAACAGCATTGTCCCCCCACACTTCCTCCTCAGTTTTGCAGAACCGGGCCCCCGCAAACCCGGCTACTGAGCACAAAGAGGACCACCGCCTCCGCCGTGATGCTATCCCGCGGGCCAGCTGCTGTCGGTCCCGCTGCGGTCTAGCGCCTCGCTTTCGGTTCGGGGCGAGCTGCGGTTCTCCTTCCTCACGGGTTATTTAAAGCGCTGTAACACGTCAAGCGATGCCGCACATGTAACCTTTGGTCGCTGGTGGGTAAGCTTGGTTTCTTTCTTACTCGTTACTAGAAGCGACTGGAAAGCTAGCTAGTTAGCCGGCTAAAAAGGGTGGTCACTTGTGTATTGAGCTTAAAGTATAAAGACGGTGTCTAGGTGGCTAGTTACATAGGCAATTGTCTTTGTTAAAAATCCCAAGTCAAGTATAGTTTAAAAAAAGAGGGGGAAAAATCAAGATTTTGGTAATTTAACTTTGTGGTTTTCGAAATATAAGGTAATGCTTAGATAAGTGCACTTCATTTTAGATGAGCACGTTACGTACGTAATGTTTGTCGTGTGACACACGAAAGTTAATTTAAGCAGGTTAAATAGTGGTTCTTTGCTACAGCCAAGCTTTGTGTAGTGTTCAAAGAGTTAATTGAGTAAACTGATAATAGCCCAATACTTGGTTCAAGTAAGTGGTTAAGAGTCTTAAACTGCACACTAATGTAGGTTAGGGACCATAAATCAGAATTGCAGTCTGTAAAGACCTCATTGAGGCCAGGATGACACAAAGGTACTTCTTCATACCATGCAAATAAATTAAATCTGTTTCTCTGATTACTGTTAGGTTCTTTGGGGCCAGGGTGGTGGTAGGTCACTATTTAGAGAGCGTTTGGAGGCTTTCTCTTTTTCATTACTTCCTTGCATCGGCCAAGTGCAGAGATCCCCCAGAAACCCGCTATGCAGGGATCTGTTGCTTTTCCATTTCTGTTGAGCTGCTCAAACTTTTCTTTTGCTTTGGTTCAGCTAGAGCCTTAAATCACAAGTCGAAGGTTTTGACTGCAGATTAATTGTCATCCATCCATCCATCCAAGTTAAAGTAATCACTTGTCTGGAACCTATCCTGGATTCTATGGGCGCAAGGCAGGGTAAAACCCAGGATGGGCCACCAACCCATTACAAATATGTATAATTGTCTCTAATTGCATCATTAATCTAGGCATAATTTAATGGTCGTCAGAAAATGGTCATCAGCGCAGAAAATTTGCTCTGAGCTTTTGGTTTGTGGTGTATAAGCATGCCGGAATACGAGAATTTTAATTAGATCCAACTCTTTACGGCCTGCTCAACTATTGATTGGGCAAAAATAAGTAATGTTAGGGATGATTCATGCCCATTTATCTGTACTGAAGTTTGTATTAGGTCGGTAAAACAATTGAATCTGTAACATCTTGATTTATATGTGATTTGTGTTGTGTAGCTGATTCAATCAAGAGCCCAACGAAAGTAACCGCTCTAATGAAAACCAGCACACTTTTGGCTCTCTTGGATGCCTTTTTACTTAAACCTAATGAAATTCACTGTTACCTCTTAATGAATGTGTTCCTAGGAGTGATCCACATAGACCTCTAAGGAACGTAGTTCTTTGAACCTGTTTTGTGATAACCATCCGAGTCTGTCTTGCTTATTGCTTTGTGTATGTTCACTGTAGTCCCCATGGTTTTTCTTCTTCCCCTCTTCTTTTGAATGTATGTCATTTGTGCGTGACTTTGATAGATGGCTGAACTGTGTAAAGCACTGGTGTTTCATGTTAACACTGTCATTAAACCGTAGTTTGTGCAGCCAGTGGACATATGTAACTTTCTATAGTTGTCAACGAAAGTATAAATGAAAATGGCCTGTAGCAGACTTTACTTCCCTGCGAAACCTTTAGCTGTAAACCTATGCAAACATTTGGATTCTTGCCCATGCTGATGGCTTTAATGGCCATGTTGGTTATTTGGTTGGATTCATTTGCAATAGTGGGCTATATAGCAGCATTCAAAGATTGATCTTAAAACCAAGCCATCTTGTTTTTGTGTAGTAGAGAGAAAATTATCCTAAGAATTTCTTCACAGCCTATCCATGTCAGGGTTACGGGGGAGAGGGTGCTAAGCCATCTCAGGCATATTCCTGCAAGTCTGTGAACAAGCAGAAAGTGTCCTGTTGGTTTTCCTTAATATATGGCAGTACATAAATTTTAGTGTTTGCTTGCTTTGCCAATATTTTAATCGTGAATTGTTTGCCATAGGATCAGTGTTTACAAAAACTCCACACCAGCCCACGTTGTAAATTTAGCAAATGTGATAGTTTCCGTGCTTATGACCAATAATGCAGGTTATATAAATTACACAGTGAAGACTGGATTGTCTGTGTGCGTATAAGATGCTTTGAATTTATGGTATCTTATTTAAAGCTGTTAAGTAAAGATTGATTCATGCTAAATGCCTCTTAGCTACTCCTGTAAACCACAAGCCACTGAAGTGTATGAACTTTTTTGGTTGGCAGGCTATATTTGTGTACAGTGTGTGTATATGCTGATGATGCTGAAGGCTGATTGAATTAGTTGTCTGACTTGTTTGTACCTTTCTAGCACCTGTGTGATTGTTCCGTCTGCATTCTTTCTCAGGTTTGTATCATTTTGTGAAGCTGCTTTGGTGTCGTTTTAAAAAGCCAGTAGGGCCGGAAGTTGGCACAGATGCCCCAATTCCAATATAAATACTCTGATTCTGTATGAACCTGATAAGAATGAGACAAATATATAGCAGCTTTCCTTAGTATGAGGCATGCTTAGAAAGCTCTAAATTTACAAATGCAGTCACTGGAAACAAATTGCAGAAACCAACGAAGAAAGATCAAAGGCTTGTATACCAAGTCTTTATTTGAAGAACTTATGGGAATACTTCCTTAAAAACAACCAATCTGTTTCTTTCAAACCACAAAACATTACTTCTGACTGAAAAGAATAGCTGAAAATAAAAATGGACAAGTCTAAATCTTACATGCCATGTGTCCGAATGGACTTTAAAGATATGTGCAAAAATAAAAATTATTTGAGGAACATACAAGTATTGTTTAGGGCTGGGAAACAATCCTGACCTCACAATTTCCATTTGATCAGATTTTGATTCACAGGTGCCCTGATTGGATTCCATTTAGACTCTTCAATCTACATTTAAGACACATTTACTAATGTGTGGTCAAACCACATCTGTTGTAAAAAATGACATGTACAGCATTGTAGCCTTAACATTGCAAAGCAACATAATTGTTAGCATTACATAACAAAGATATTGGGGGGGGGGGGGGAACAAATATATAATGATGACATTTATTCTTGTACTTGCCTGTGAATCCAATAATTTACTTTCATTGTTATTGTTTTACTACTTGTAGTTTTTATTTTGGTTTTATATAATTAATGTTATATAATTAAATATTTTGGGTCCCCTTAAGCAGTCTTGTGGTGGACTTGACTTGCACCAAGATGTTGGCACAAGGCAATTGCACAATATTACTGCAACCCTCCTGTAGGTGAAAGTAGTGTCACCTATACGATAAGGGGGCTGATACAGCAAAATTCAGTAAATAAGTTTTCATAGTCATGGGGAAAAGGGCATTAATGAAATCTTGGGATTTTGTGAATCAATATTGAATAGTCAAAACTAGGTTCATGATTAACCATATATATTCCCCACCCCTAGAAGCCCTAGGAACTTCTGATTTAGACCCACTTAAGCTGGTTTAAGGTCCAGTGCCACCAAACAAAAGTTACACCCCCCTTTGATTCTGACTGCTCTGCTGATAAAACCTAAATATTTGGTGACTAGTGTTAATGGGATCCCTTGAAAGTACTTAAGTTCTTGGCAGTTGCTCTGCTAAATAGCTAGTAAGTTGGTTCTGATGTCTGTTAGAATGCCTGTAACATGCTATTCCCCACAAGCTGATACGCACCCCACGTTTTGTATTACTCACATTGGTTTGCAGTGCTTCGGATAGGCTGTGAGGCACGATTCACTCCCCCCGGGACATCAGTGCACTTATAATGGGCAAGTCACATGGCCAGATGTTCCCAACCCCCAGTCCTTAGCCAGTTTTGTAGTGGGCCACCGAATGCTGGTGGTTTTGTGAAGTGAAACTATGGATTTTCTTTTTCTTTTTTTTTTTTTTTTTTTTTATACCAACCTATCACTTTGCGTGTTCTGTTCCTATCTGAAATAAACAGAAACCGTTTAAGTCATGAAATCAGCAATCGATCTCTTGGTTTTCCCCTTCTTGGCCTTCTCACTGCACCTTGAAACTTTTCTACAGTGTAAACCAGGCTGCAGACATGAAAAGGTTGGGAACCCGTGCTATGCACAGCTGGGACTATGTCTTTGTATATTGGGAAGATGCAGGAGTACCTGTAGGAAAGTATTGTGAGGATGATGGAGAAAGTCTGTTCTTGTGACGCTGTGGGCATCTTGCAGAAGTGTTGTCCTTTTGTGCTGTTGAAATAATCAATGATTAAAATCTAAGGTAGCGGAGTTTGCTGAACATTTTGGCTAAAGGTAATGTAGCTTTCTAAATTTCAATTCTGCCTGGATGCACACTAGTACCTAGACTGCTTCTGCATACCCATTTGCTTGGATGTATTTCTAGATATATTAGTGAGTCTGTGTGGGTTTTTTGAGGAATAATAGGGATCCCATAGGCTGTATCTTTCATTTCTCTTTTTAAATATTTAGCCTTAAGCGGTCATTCATTCTTTGTCATATTCTGCTGTCAGTGTGATATGGTGTACTCTGAGTAAAACAGTGTGCCATTATTGAAAGTAGGGCCGCAGAAAAGGCTGACATTTCACCCTTAAGCTTGGACAAGTACTAAGCAGGTAAACTCTGGCCCACGTGGGATCCAGTTGAGTAAATTGGAGTTGGTCACATTCTAGACTGGTCTATAGAACCACCTGGAAACTTCAAGGAACACACTGTTATGACAAGGATCTGGCCCTACAGAGGGGGAGAAAAAAGGAAGTTTTTTTTTATGAAGATATGGCAAATGTCACGACTATAAATGTTAGCTTCTGTATGCTAATTTTTGCCATGAACCAAAGTTTTTAATCTAGATTCTTGGAATCTAGTGTCCTTTTTGCACTTTGCCTTAATGAGCGGCTAATTATGCATGGAAGAACATTTTGGCCTTCTGAGGTGATTTGTCAAATGTCACCTTCACTTGAGTCTGCTTTTCATTGACTGCAGAAAGACGTGTGACTAGGCTTTGCGTGGTAAGATGTCATTCCCTTACACTTAGGTCTTTGTTGGCCCATATCAGTGTCTCCATTCAGTAACCCTCTTTCACAATGCATTAAGCTCAGCTGTTCATGTTACCAGCTTATCTTTGCTCCTATCTCAGGAGTCTAGTTAGTGTCTGGCTGTCCCGCCTTTATCGTTCAAAGTCCCAAAGCCATTGACTTTGCATAGCTGTCAGCTGCGCCAGCCGCACCCGCCTCCCCTTTGATCAACACGGGCACATTTTTCCAGGCTCCGGATTTAAATGCGGGTGTGACGTCTGTTTGCCTCGCTGTTATTGGAGTCCCCCGGCCTATCCCGCAGCTAGGATTGTCTCGCTGACGTGCGAGCTGTTCGTCACAGGGGCGTGTGTTTGCACAGCTTAAGTTTCTCTTCCAGAGCTGTGCTGCAGTAAAATGAAACTTAGTGGATGAGTAGCTGGGTTTTGTGTGTGTGACAGAGTGAGAAGTCATGACCACCTCAGTGCCTGGTGCTTCTACGGTTGTATTTTGAGAGCTTTAGGAAATTGAAGGCCGTTGATACTAAATTTTATTCCCTGTTTGTTATTCTTTTAGGAAAGATTTGAAGGACACGTGTGTATAAGAAATTGTTGAACCCCTGCACTCTGAAATATGAATTGGTATTTTTTAAAAGCTGCATTTCTGTCACTCGGGGTGTTTCGGAGTTTCCTACTTAACTGTTTTCAAAAAAAGTGGAACCAGCATGGTTAAGTTGGATCCTTCACAGGCCTGTTTGCAGAGTCTGAGCCTGAGACCCAGCTGTGGCCAATGACATTTGATACAGATTCTTAGAGTAGTTTGCTAAGCAGAATTTAATTTGAAATCTTTTTCAGGAGTTTTGTGCATGAAATGAGTTCCCCAAAACGAGGTGCAGGCTGGGGGTATACCACTGTACTTTTTGTCCTGGGCTCCAAAAATTGCTGTACCCAGTCCTGCTTGCATAGTTGCAGCAGATCATTTCCGTGTTAGGAATTGTTGCAGCAGGGACCAGTCGAGACCCAGTACCAGTAAATGAATCCTTATGTCCCCCTTCCAAACCCATAGTTATCCTTCCCGAACGCCACTAAGTTGATGTGAATGGAAAATATTAACTGCTCTTTTCCCCTCCCATTGCCCTTTTAAAAAAAAAAAAAAAAAAAAAAATTAATACTTTTTTATTTTTCCTTTTGCAGGAAAGAGGGAAGCAGACTCTTCCAAGCCTGTGATCCTGGACGGTGAGCTTGCATCTGGGGGGGGGGGGGTGTCCATGGGCTGATCTGCCCCAGCTTCCACGTCGTCTTGTCCCTGTTTCTTGTAATGTGAGCCTTTGCTGGCATCTGGCGGGACAGCAAGAGTGAGTGAGAAACCAAGAGGCGGGGGGAATCCCCTCTTATGAGAGGACGAGGAGGCATCTGTGAAAAGACTGGAGCTCCTAAATCCGCCAGCGTGACTCGCGCTACGCAAGCATACAGACTCTGCATGTTATAGTTGTCCTGCGTTTCCCCCTCGGAGGTGAAAAGTGCTGTGGATCATCAGAGAACGGAGCTCCTTTTGGAGGGGATCTTACTGGGGACCACCAGGCTTTTTTTTTTTTTTTTTTTGTCTGGATTTGCAGTATGGCCAAGAAGAATAGCCGAAAGGGTAAGTCTTCACCCACTGTCAGTCTGCCTTTTGCTTCAGCATTAACACCTCTTTGTGCTGCCTCTGTTTTCCTTTAAGGCAACTGTCACTGCATGTACAAGGTGACGACTACAGCCTTGAGACCCCTGTGTGGTGGTGTTGTGCCATCCCAGGAGATTTCCTGCCATGTACTTCACTGTGCACCGTGGTGCAAATGAGCGCTTAACTCCTCTGTCCCCAAGTGTGGAAAAAAAGCGGCTTAAGTGGCTTGCCTTTGGCATGGGGACTGTCTGCATCCCGTAGGGATTGTGGTACTTCTCTCTGTGTAACATACAGAATCCTGACCTTTTGGGGGTGTTCCCAGCTGTTCCTTGCCGGCTGTGCACAGGAAGCCCAGATACATGTCGGTAATCCGCACTTAAATCGCAGGCTTTCCTACTCAAACACCTGAGATTTAGGCAACCTCTGTATGGTCCAAAATGAGGATGTGTTCACGGGAGCACAAGGTCATGTTGCTGTTGGTTTGTTTGGTGCCATGTGGTTGATGCTTGCTCCCGGTGACCCTGCAGATGACGTTTCTTCTGAATTTCAGGGTGTTCAGACTCTCCAGTTACACGTTCACTCAGCGTAGTACTTGAGTGAGCCTGTTTTTTCATGCTTTTTTTTTGATCCACATTAAATGAACTTTTAATTGTTCTCTCTTAATTCTAGTCTTTTCACTAAGACTCCAGCCAGCTTATGGTGTGTTCCTTTGCCTGCTAGGATACCGATAGAAGACCTTTTGCTTTCCTGAAACTGTTGCTCAAGGTGCTGATTTTTGGTTTTGTGCACATGTGACCTTTGTGGCTTAGGAGTTACTCAGACACACGGTGGATGTTCCTTACCTTAGCTTGCATGTAGGCTTGTGCTGATGTGGAGGAACAGATGCACTCTGGGTAGTGACTAACAAGCCTGTGGGAAGTTGACGCCATCGGCCAGTCTTCTCTAGTCCACCGTCTGAGCTATAGCTCAGAGTGAACTCCAGATGTCCACCTTCAGGATGGGAATTACTTGAGCCCTGTAATTCTACCCTTGCCAATTGCTCTTTTGCTATCTCCAACCTGCCACACTGTAAAAGTGGGAGACCGGCCAGCTGTTTATCACTGAGAGCTTGGAGCACAGCCCTCTGATGCTCCTAGAGTTTCTCAAGGCGCTTTAAAAGCGGATCGGCTGTCGTCTCGCTTGTTCACCACATTGTTGGTTCTGCCTGGCTCTGGTTCTGGAGCCTTCATGCATGCACTTTTTAACTTGCCACTTAGGCTTTGATGCCATATTTATGGCACCATTGGCGCTGGAAGGCTTAGATGGGATTTTGAAGTGGAAGTACAGAGGCACTGAGTGAGAAGATCCCCCTCATGTCGAAACGGCAGTGTGTTAGGTCTCTGCTGGGTGACTAGGACACCTATCTCATACACTTTGGTGTTTGCTGCTTTTAACTTAAGTTGTTGCTGAAGTGTTGTGCAGCTGTGGTGTATTTGGATTCTGACATAGGCTGTACACATCTCCATTTTGGATTCCACTGAAAAGCAGTGATGTGCAGTGACTTTTTCAGTAGTGTTTGGTAGCTGCTGACTGCTCTGATCCTGAGACTTTTGTTTGGCAAATCCGTAGCCTCATTTGAACGGCTTTGCAATTCTTGCCCCTTAATTAGGGAAATTGAGGGATCAAGGGCACCCAGGAAAATCCAGAGGGTTTATGCATGTGGCAGTTTCAAGCAGTGGCATTTTCGATGCAGCTCGGACATGATTTTCTAATTAAGCAGCCTTTGGCTTTCACTGAGACTGACTACTCTCATGCCAGTCCAATCGGCTGCATAGCCAACCTCCAAAAGGACAGCCAGTTGTAACAGAACAACCTTATGTCACTTTAGGGCATGGTTGTGCAACTGTACTGCACTGAAACATCAGTGGGGCTAAATGGGGCCAAGTTGCTAAGTGGGGCTGCTAGATCACTTATTACTCAACTGGTATTTTTGATCCAAGCACCTCCACTCGACTTCCGGGGGCACAGTCCATACAGATAACAGATATTTATGTTTGGTGTGTCTATTTATATACTGCCTACTCATACTTGTAGGTATTGCATGTATTTCAGGTTCTATTGATTAATTAAATATATGATCCTCCTGCTTTCTGTCACCTATGCTTGATGGTTGCTCTTAAGTGGCACTCAGTACCTACCATAAAGACACACTGGTTTCTGCTCTGAGCAGTTGTTTTTGTTCATGGCTGATTAGCCCCTGTGGCACTAAGCAGGATGGAGGAACAAGGGAATCCAGTGCTATAGGAGTCTCCAGACCCAGGTATCACCTGACTGGCTAAATAAGTTGTACACCTGAGGGCATGAGACACCTGCCTATTTCTGATATGTCCCACAGGCAGTGCCTTTCCAGGCTCCTTGTAGGATAAACTGCCGTACCTTGAGCAAGGAGGGTAGGTTTTCGTTTAAGCAGGGCTGATATTTAGAGTATGACTTCAGCGTGGTATGTTGGTTATTAAAGGAGGGCCCTTGGCCATGCATTCTTGACCACCTTCAGCAGGTATGCTTAGTTCTGCCCTGTGCCATGCTAACACCTGGGGCTGTTTGTTCTAGACGCCAGCGGTGTGGTGTTCGACACTCACTCGAAGATGGTGATGTCCCAGGGAGGCACCTTTGAGAGGATGAAGGAGAAGGTAAAGGTTTACTTATCCCCACCCCCCTCGCTTCGTGGTTTGCCACTGCCTTGCCTTTTTTTTTTTTTTAATTTTTTTTTTTTTTTTGGGTGTGCATTTTGTGTGCCTTGAAGTAGGAAATGATTTCGATTACTTGATGTCACATACAGCTGGCGTTCTGCTTAAACTTAAAAGAAACAAACGTGCTCTTCAAATACAGCCATGCCCTCATCTTCCTGCATCAATCTGCACCTGAATTTTTGGTATTGAGAGGTCTGCCAGTTTCAACCTGGTGGTTCATGAGTAGCAGGAAATTTAGTACATAGATTCTTTTGGTGTGACATTGTTCTCATGCTTACTATCCCTGTCTGCCTCTGCTTATCTTCCCAAGATATATGCAGTTAGGGCAGTTGTTCCCAACAAGAGCAACAACGAGATCGTTCTGGTCTTGCAGCACTTTGATAACTGCGTTGACCGTGCCGTCCAAGCCTTCGTGGAAGGTAATGTGGCAGCAACTCCACCCCGCCCGTGTCACTGCGGCACATGAATTAACACACAAACGGTTGTGAATTCCCCCAAATCTTGGCCTGCCTACACTGAACATGCTATGATGTGCATTATTGCATTTAAGAATGTACATATTTACGGTGGTGCTAGGGTGACAAGGTAAAGCTCATTAAAATTCAAATTTGTCTATTTAAAAATCATCGATACTGCCACAGTTAAATGAAGGTTGCTTTCAGCTTCTGTGCTGACCAGCTGAGAGCTCATTGTAGTTTTCCTCCGAAATTATTAGCTCAGAAATCAAAAGCCTAGGTTGGGGAAACTTTGAGGAGTTGACCTTGACGACAATTTAAACTGTGCTATAGTCTGCACCGTAGCGTTATGGTTGAAAGTGTTTCGGATGCCCTTTGAATCAAATTGCCCCTATAAGTTTCTTTTTTCTTTTTCTTTTCTGAAATGGTTCTGGTGAGTCAGGCTTGGCAGCCTGTAAGTCTGCCTCAGTCTGCATGTGTCTGGACCGACAGCCAGGCCCTGACGTGGCAGTGCTGGAGTAGACTGCCATACTCGGGCCATAAACAACAGGCGCTTTGACTCTAAGCCCAGGCCCCGCTCTTCGGGGGGGGGGGGGGGGGGGGGGGGGGGGGGGGGGGGGGGGGGGGG
>JAODKF010000116.1:20104519-20122251 GCA_026779585.1 Mormyrus proboscirostris | reverse complement strand
GTGTGTGTGTGTGTGTGTGTGTGTGTGTGTGTGTGTGTGTGTGTGTGTGTGTGTGTGTGTGTGTGTGTGTGTAAAATTGAATCTTTCTTGAATGCCCACTATTTCACCTTGGAACATCCGCTACATATAGGATCATCCTCCTCCTTCAGGACCATCCCCCCGCCCCTAAATTGGGACTTACTGCCACAATGAATCTGACACGATTGTAAACTAAAGTGCCTTCTTTCCTCTGTCCCCCTTCCCTCCTTCATTCTGCTAAACATGGACCAAAGACTCCAAGAGCCTGATTCCCCACATTCTCTCCTCAGCATAACCACAACTTGGACACTGCATAGTCGCTGACATGCCTCTCATTTACTTTAATAAAGTGTTGGCAAATGCAATATATGTTTCTGACTCTCTGTGTTGCTTTAGACCTAAATATATTCATACTGGGTTGGTGAAATTACATTTTTAAGAGAAGCAATGCACACTAAATCATTTGAAATACTGATGGAGAATTGAAGCTAAATAGCATAAATGCATATGAACACTGAAACTGGTGTGCTGCCTGTGCCATTTTTTTTTTTTTTTTTTTTTTTTTTTTTTTTTAAAAATCTCAAGTTTTTAAAATTGGGTTTGAACTAAAAAATACAATTAAGCCTTTAATGGTACATTGAAATTTCCATAATTTCATGGGTTATGTTTTAGTTCTATACCATGAAATGCAGGCACAACTTGACCCAAAGCATTTTCCCTGGCGTAAAAGCTTTTCATGGAAACCTAGCCTTGTGGCCTTGATCTACATGGGAGCTAATTTAAATTTATTCTGTAGTCTGCTTTGTTGTGGCCAGAGGAACTTGTGCCTTTATTTTTTTGTAATGTGGTTTCTTGGATGTATAGGACTACACTGACACCCTGAGCAGCTTTGAATATTGAGGCTTTAATTGGCTAATTCTCACATGCCCCTATGAATTCGGTTATGATACAGCCTGCAAGATCTTTAAAGTGAAGGAAATTATGACCAGATCATCTTTCTCAGACCATTTTAGCTGGCTTGCTGTTTCGAGGTAATGTCTCACACATTTGAGAGGCCTGTATTTGAAAGTCACAATATCGCAGCCACAGGGAGCGTCAAAGCCCTGTTAACCTTGTGATTTGAACAATGAGTTACCCTTCTCTTGAGACTCCATTTTATTTGGGTTTTTCACCAGCTGTAGTATTTTGTGACTGGTCAGGATAACCAGATGATGTGACAGATGAATACCTTGATTACCATAATGAACTTCTAAATTCTGCACTGTGCAGTCTGAAATTCCAAGGGAAGCTCCTGTTTATCTTGACCAGACAATGCAATTTTATTTTTATTTGAATGTGAATAACGTTTCATAAGGAACCCTTGAGTGTGAGCAAGTTTAAACAACTTTAGGCAAAGTATGTGTATCAGATTTCATAGGTACTATTGAAAAAAATATACACCTTATTTGTCTTTTGTCAGTACTCAAAATACTATGTTTTATTTCTGATACTGAATTTCACATGGATTATGGCCTTGATTCTCTGAGAAGCTGTACTGTAACTCAAATGGTAATTGATTTGACAAATGTGTACTAGTGATTAAAAAGGAGAATCGGAACTTAATGCAAAATTCCCCTTTTTAACTGGGTAAAATTAAATTTTACTGACACAAACTCCCAAAATAAGGCTTCCCAATGCCTTCAGTTTTCATAGCAATGTTAACAGTAGCAGGCTTTTATAGACTGATATCTGTGGTATATTAAAATGTTATTCTCATGTAAAACCTCTGCATATATTATTTTTTCCTTGGTTTGCATAATAGCAAGAAATTCAAACATCAATGAATAACAGCATGTTTGTGAGTGCAAGCAGCCCCTATTGCCGTATAAGGAAAAGTTTGAGCATGTAGACTACGTGCAACTTAGAAACGATTCATGCAATCACATGTTTTTGTACTGTGGGAGGAGGAAACATCCAGGAATGGAATGGGAATTGAACCCACACTTGAGAAACGGAGGTATGGTGCTGCAATGTTACCACATCTCCTAATGACATAATTTTTAAATAAAAAAACATTCCATTTCCCTTATTTCACCAATGACTACCAGCTATTTGTCAACTAGACAAACTGGAATTTGGATTAGTAAATTAGAATTTACTGTACTTGATTATGCGCTGACAGACAAGACCTCAATTTTGCACTTACACCTACTGTATTCTGACAGTAATAAATCAGCTAGCTAACTTCCAGATAGAGAAACGCAACAAGCTTTCCTGGCAGCAGCAACTGATGAGAATCCATCTCCCACTTCCCACACTGAGAGCAAATATCCAGATGGTCAAGATCCATCCTCTTCCAATATAGCCCACAGGTTGTATATCTAGGTGTAGATTTGGTATGGTATGGATGGAAGGGACATGTCCCAACAAATATTGTAGGGGTATTGTGTCTCTTTAGGGGGGCGAGGGTTTTTCAGGTTGATTTTAGTTCCTAGCTGTGTGCAAACCAAACCCTTGCTATATCTTTCAGGAAGCACTAGGCACAAGGCAGTAGACATGCTGAGTGGTATTCTTTCAATGTTCACCTGATGGCTGTTTATAGCTTTGGAAAATCTCTGATTTTAGCCACTCAGAAGTGTGTATAAATGTGAGATGAGACTGATTGATAATGATTATATAATGCTAGCCTATTTAAATATTTACTCAATTTTTTGTACTCTGTCTCTGCCTGTTTTTCCAGATATGTCCAGGCTAAGATAGGGTTCCTTTGTAACTTATGATACTTGTAATTTTTTAGATGTTACGAAGTGTTATAGACTGTGATTATTCTTTATAGTATATTCCTATGTGATTATTATGCAGGTTATTGCTTCTATGCAACTTTTTTTGCAATGCTCATATTTGACCACGGGGTGTCAGTGTTGGAAAACATCTACTTAGCTGCTGTTTCGTCAACTTGGCGGAAGCAATAAGTGCTGGTGTAAAATACTTAATGCTTTTGAATAAGCACGAGAATTCGCGTGGGGGTGTATACTATAATCATTTCTACTGTGTCATTGGGATGTGGAGGAGAAAAGAAATTTGCAGCTTTCTGGAATTTCATACGGCCCCTCCTCTACACATTCATCGTATTCACTGTCATTACTAAATTAGTCATCAGGATCCATAAATAGTATAACGTTCACTTCCAGAATTGAAATTATCTTTTTAGAAATTAACCTCAACATGTTTTAACGTTAGGCAAAATACTGCTTTAAGATATATTTATGTTGAACCCATGAACCTATACCATGCAGGCATAATATATATGCAGGCTGGAAGTTTTCTCAGAATACATTAGTCTCATGAAAACCCATAAATGGCTTCTGAATGTGAGAACTAGTAGGCATCTAAAAGTGAAATGGCAAAAAATATAGGAATAAATGTGTGTATTAATATAGTATTGGAAGACCACCTATGGATGGATGGATTTTTGTATGCAGACATTGCACTGCTTTTTCCTTGAAATTGACTGAACAAGAAAATCTAGCTGATAGCTATGATCCCTAAATTGTATGCCCATTAAATTTACTTCAATCAGATTCTTTAAAAGATTTAAAGAAAAATTTTTATGACTGAGGCACAGATTAAACAAGTAAAAAGGAATTAGCAAATGTATATAATATAAATGCCTTTAAATGGGGTATGTGGTGTGCTGGTTTTGGTCAAGAACTGAAATTCTGCTAGGTCTGTTAAGTTCAATACTGCCCCCTGTGTATCAGGAACGATCCATGTCACAAGGAATGTCACTGACAGTTGTTGAGGCCCTGCCTCAATGACCTGATGCTGTTTTGAGTCAAAAGGAGGTGCAATGCAATATCTGGAATAGAACACTGAGTGTATATTACCATTTGCTATGTATTGTGAAAATGAAAAAAATAAGTCTTGAAAAATTCCATTACATTTACTGGATTATTCACTAAGGTGTTTTTGCAGACAGTACCTCATTCTTTTTTAACAGATTTCCCTCCGAGTTGTACATACAGTGCTCGCAAAAAGTCTTGGGATGCTTGCTTAAGCCTATAAAAATGTTGCAAATTTTTTGGTTTTGTCCATTGACAAGCAATGTTTAACATATCAGCACATATCATCTACACAGACATTTTCTTTTTAAGTGTTGCAATTTTGACTGACTCATTCAGTTCTGTTCTTGCCATTTTACTATTAATAGGAAGATTTTTATCATTGCAATGTTGTTACTAATCAACACCCAATGAGTTTTCTCTAAAGAGGAAACAAAGTATGAAAACAAAATATGAACTGTCTTATGTTCAGGTTGCATATGTAGGAAATCATGTTTTTTTTTTTGTTTTAAATATTCTTATCAATATGCAGATATACTACTTTCACACATCTTGGATGGTGTCTTACTTGTGTACTTTGTTCTCCACACTTTGTGACTTTCTCACCTTGGACTGTTTGGTTTTCTTATGGCACCATCATGTTTGCTAAGCCTTAGCAAAGAGAGTCTTCTGATAAGACACTGAAATGTGTACTTGGCTTGGGAAGCTTTATTATCTTTGTGGAATGAAACGAACCTATACACTTTTCACAGACCCAGTACTCATCTCTTCATTCTCATTTGTTTCATACATCTGGTGTTGTATCTATTATACCGTAATCTCTGTGAACTCAACTATCTTCAGAGCTGGTGATTTCCACCAAAATCCAACACAACTTACAGTAACTACAATCACAAGAGAGCCCCTATTCCCATTGTATGGTATAATATATGGACCTTCTAAAATTCCATTAATTCTCACAGCGTGCCCTGCAGCAGTATTTCTCAACTGTAGTCATGGACCGTGTGGTTAAAAACAAACATGTGGTTCAAAGCGTGTGGTTAAAAATCACCAAAACCCCCAGGTTGAAAAATTTAAAAATGAATTTGGGTCATGACCTAGTGTATCAGTGTGGGCCCAGAACCTAAACCGATTAAGAACCCATACCCTACAGAGGCCACAGAAGACCTGCAGTGTGTGCCTCGGCAGCTTAAATTGTTGTTCCCGCGATCCTCTGACATTGTGTTCATGAGTGTGTCTTTAGGAAAAAGAGGAGATAGGATGCGCATATGAAGCTACATTTCTGAGTGGCTTGATGGGGAATGTTACTTCTGCAATGCGGCCTGTCATGCACGTTCTGAACCAACCACATAAATATTTGTCCAATTTTTCAAAAGAGGAAGTCACACTCTTGAGTCTACGCATCCATTGATGAGTCTAATAACACATGAAAGATAGATGTCAATGGAATTTTTTAGTACGCACAGCTAGAGTGTGAGAAATCATTTTGTTTAAAGGCTTTTGAATTACAGGGCACACAGACTACTGATGCAACATGTGTTCTGAATTAAATGGGAAAATGTACAAATTTTCACTGAAACAAGAAAGGGAAACAAGTACATTTATTTTATTCTTCTTTTATTTTATTCTTGTTTTACATACCAAGGTTTTCAAAATAATTATGGTTTATTGGGTGCTCTTACTAGAACTACAAAATTATTTACATACAGAATTTCTGCAATTGTGAACAATACTATAATATTTTATTCTTTCCCATTCTGTTTTTGTTCTCAACACATCAATGTCTGGAATGTTTTCTAAATGCTGATCATCAAATAAAATATTCATTTTCAGCTTTATTTCTTTACAATGTCAAAATTAAAGCATTCAGCATCCTCAGTCTATATTTTGTTAGCTAAAGGAATGAACAAAAATAGAATGGCATTCAGCTAGTACCGAAATGTTTAGGTGCGTTAATTTTAATGAGTAACGCAAGGTTTAGTTTGAAATACTTTGAAACTACTTTAACACTGACTCACTGCTTTTCCTATTAGTAATGCATTTTAAAACAAACATTGCCAACAAGAGCCAGCGTATTTGAATATATTTTGATGAGAAGGTACCCTGAAATTAAAAGCACAGTTTAGAGCATCTTAAGAAGAAACCGAATAACTTCAGGCAGTGACAATTGGTTGTTCATACTATGAATGTTAACCGACATGCAAAAACACATGTACAAGCAGAACATTTTGAAAACCAGGTATAGTTTTCCTTTTGTTATTGAAGGTCACACTCTTTCTCCCTCGTTCTCAAAATTTGACGAATTTGCAATCTAATTTTCCCCAATGGCTTAATATTGATAGGAAAATAGACCCGTCACTATGCATCACTTCTGCAAGTCCGTTTTATTATTTTGAACAGAACTGCAAACTGCTTATCATCAGCAATGTGGATATTATGCTCACCAGTCCTGGATTCCCCAATGAGATATACACTTAGGGATGTTAAGGGGACTGCATAGAAATTTCACAGCCCTACCTCTTGTCATCGCTGCATTTTGAGTGAGACAAGCCACAAACAGTATGACCATTCAGAGAACTAATGAGCTTCCGGAAAGATGGACAATGCTCTCAGGGGAGTCAGACGTCACTGGTTTTCTGTATTTCAAAGCAAGCCAGAATTTGCCAGGGGATTCCAACATTTCTTACATCAGGAACCCCCCCTCCAAATTGGAAACAGACCGCGGGCAGTGACCCCCCTAATATTAATGGGTGTTCACTTAAGTAACTAGAGACTACAGAGCAGTGGTTCTTGATCCTGTTACTGAAGGACTCCCTATCTGAATGCTTTTATTCCAACCTGAAGCAGTGTTATATGGCCCTTAATAGGCTAATAATGAATAACACAGTGAAATAGAATGAATGAAAACGTTCTGGCAGATGGGGGTGAGAGGATCAAGATTGAGAATAGATAGTGGGGACTTGAGAATGTTTCCTCCCTATTTTTCTCATTCCATAAACCATAACTATACCAAATAGTTTAATTTACAATAAGCTAATGACCCTTTTCAAATGACCTAAGCAAGTCGGGCGGGTCAGGCGGGTCAAACCCATAGTACAAGCATTTAAAACTGCAGTCTTCCCACTCAAGAATGAATTCTTAAAAACTGAAAAGTTACCTGGTGAAAAATGACTGTTAATAAGGATGCATAACAAAACTCTAATTATTCAACTCTGGAATCAACTCTAATTCATTCACCCTCTAGAAACGCCAACAAAGCTGCCAGGTTTTCAAAACCCAAAGATAAATCAGCTACTTTGTCCTACTTTTTTCTGCCTTTCATACCGAATCATCCCTGAAGTACATATAGGACACAACAATGCATAACTTATAATTAGATCTAATTTACAATGCATGCATTTTGCATTATGTCGTAATCTGTCGTAATGGGGGAGATTCCAGTTTTACACTGTTGCACATATCCTATGATCCTAACTCCAAATTAAAATAGTAAGTGGTTCCGATATCCGCTAAATTTTAAGGTCAAGGATACAGAACCAACAAGCTTTATCCTCCATGCCTAATATTTTGTAGATTTTTTCAAAGGAGATCAATAATAAATCACAATTGGAGTACTGCAGCCTACAGAATGACCGATAATCTACAGTACCAAACATCAGCGAGTGAATGAATAATCAGTTCTGAGAATTCCCTGTATATGTCTTAACATTATTTGATGGATTCGTTACGAAAATATTTGGAGAAGTTTTTGCTGAAGTCATTAAACTGGCAGTTATTAAAGTGAAACCCCAAGCAATTTTGTATCAGCTACCTGGCCGGGGCCGGGAAAGTCCTCGCGTGAGTCACCGAAGTTGTATAAATGTAGATAGGTATTCATTTTTCTTTTCACAGGCTCCTGCTGGAATACTGTAGTCGTACAGTGCAAGTTTCATGCACAAGAATTTTAAATCTACTACAGGTGTACACGCCGCCAGAGCCATGCACTCGTTCCGTGGCATTACTGTTGTGCTTTTTATTCAGGCATCTATCCATATGGGATATGCGAATCCGATCATCCCTTGGGATAAATTCACCGAAGTCTCTACCATATTAAACCAAAAAGCTCAGCATATTGCACAGCACGTAAGTATGTTTTTAAAATCTTACTTAAATGATTTTGCAAAATGTATCAATTGTGCAAATGGTGCTACACGATGCCAGACAGAAAACTGTGACCACTATGTAATTAATACCAACATTTATATTACCATTTTTTATTTAGAATCATGGTACTTTGCATTTTATGTTTTTAACAGGTCCTTGGGAGTTCGCCGTATGTACATTTAAAAACAGATGACAGTGCATTGGCAATTTCTTCTGATATATGCAGTCCCAAACATTTAAGAACTGACTTTAAGGTAAGCCTTAATGAAGTGTTTGCTCCCTGCCATGGATGGATGGATAAATGGGTGGATGGATATTGGGTGATTGTCACGACTCGGAATTTAGTATATGGCTTAGTGAGGGTTGCATAAAACAGTTTAATTTGCATGCATATTCATTTTTTGGAAAATTTAATTGTAATCCGGTAACATTGATGATTAAGATTTGTAGTACGCGTATCACAGGTTAATTTCTCTCAGAACTAAAATTAAAGTCGGACACACTGACTGATTGGGAAAGAATTTAGCGGGTTATTGTCTCTCTGTCCCAGCCCTGTCTACAGAACATCAGTATGGCTCTGAAGAAGCACTCCAATATGTTTGGGGCGGGTGGTCTGTTCCAGGACTGGGAGACAGCACGGAGCGCAGCAGAAACGTTATCTGACCTTCAGGAGCTCCTATGCTCCGCAAGCTTTGTAGTAAGACACCCGTAGCACTGATTTTGCAGGCTGCCTCACTTCTCACAGGACCCATCTGCTACCATGTGACTGGTGCAATCACGCCGTTGAGAGAAGTTACTGATGTTCAGGTTTTGCCGTGATCATTATTTGTAGATTCTTCTCTAATGTTATATGCAGATGACTTCTGTAGTATGACCTACATCAAGTTTCTAGGAAAAAAAAATGTAATTCATTAAATCTTTAATCTTTAACTTGCCTGACCAACAGACTTCTCTTTCCAGGATGAGCGAAATCCGGCTACGGGGAAGCAGGACGCCTATCCAAAGTCTGACTGGATGCTGGAGGATCTCCGCCGCCACAGCGCACAACGTCTGCTTTCCTTCTCCATTCTGGTAGCCAGGGTCTTCGGGGCTGGCAATCCTGCTACGCACGAAAATGCCTCTGGGGGGAGCTGCACCCACGGCTGAGGGTACTGCTGAGTGCAATAACGATGGTTGCTCAGTATTAGGCTAAAAGGAGAAACAAGAAAAATGTTAGCGACTTTCCAGACTTAGTCTGTGACTGTTCTTTGATCGATAGTTGTGAAAAATAGTACTAGAGTACTGAAGAAATTTCTTTTTTGTGAACTTTTTTTTTATACATTGGGAGCATATTTATGGAAAATCCTGCGTTCATATTTAAGACGAAGTAATTTATGTAATGTGTATTTATGTCATGATCTATTTATTTAAACATATTTATTTTATTTATTAAGTTTAACAAGAATTAACCTATCTATCTTATTAACTGTGAAACATAAAACTGCAAATAAATCAATTTTCGGTAAAAGCCTGTTTTTGCTATTCCCTGAATTAATATTTACCATATCCCAGTTTTACCATTGTTACATTAGACGGGAAAGTAAGACGTGTGCTTATCCACTGGAGTTTTATTGAATTCCCCAAAATATACTACTATCCTGGAAAATACAATGAAGTTGTGTTTTTTTTTCCTGAAAGTCTCCAAGAAATTCTGAAATATACAACTTTTGGGGTTTTCCTGTATATTTTACCGCTGGTGACGCTATGCATTAAATGGGTTCGGGCATATTTGTAGTTTTTTTCTTTTTCTTTCAAAGAGATCGTAATACATTTGTAATGAATAAAAACGACCTGAAGGCTAGACCTCAAACTCTGGCACAGCTGTTAAAAGGGTGTGTATTTCCTCTAGCTGAAAAAGGAAGTTACACTCAGTAGGATATACGGCACATGTACGACCTCATACAAGGAAGTAAATTGCGTGACGCACGTTTACTATCCGGCAATGATCAACGCAATTTCCTATTTAGAACATTTTGTACTAAACTCATGCGCCATTGCCAATAATGCGGAATGCTGTTTATTGTTGTTATTCAGGAAAATAATTAGCGTGCTTTTACATATTTAACTGTGAAAAAACATGTAAGCTAGTATTGACCTTTGACCTTTAATTTAGGCCTGTCAGATCCATGTGGTTAAGTCCTGTTATAATAACTTTCTCTCAAGAAACATATCAGAGTTGTACCTATTAGCCTGGGGTAATACATAATCATGTGCCAAACCTAATTATGGAATCTTTTAGTTAGACATTGTGGGAATGATTCTATAAGGCTATAACTAATCAAAACAAGGACTGACTGGCGCCGGCAGGGCAGGGGGACCGAATTGAGACAGATAGAGGGAACAGACAGAGAACGTGAGTGGCCTTCACTTATCTTTAGCCTTCCAGAAGGATAAGTGCTAAACAGCTCATTAGAACAAATATTGAGCATGTAATACGTGACGAGACGGAAGGTACAGAGAGGAGGGGGAAAGGCCCAAACGAGCTATAAAGAAATCAAGCTGATACATATGGTTCAGCTTCCTACTGTACATGCTGAACGTATGTCAGACGGTCATTCCCTGATTGCAATCTGCCAGAGAATAAACTTGGATCTGCGACTTCTCCACGTCTCGGCTGTGAGTCTCTTTTGATCAACGGCCCCGGTGGAGACGGCGTACTCCAACATTCACTTATGCATATCAACAAACAGACTAATTTGTCACAGCAAACTTGTCCTCTTATTGCATAATTAAAATAACAGGGATGTAACCTTCTGAGGTGTTAGGAGTGAGGAAAATTGTGTCCAAAAATAAACAAACATACACATAGATAGATAAACTTTAAGTGGTATATACTGTGAACGACTGGCTGACATCCCCGTCGGACTGTTCCCTTCCCTGTGTCTCATGCTACCAGGGATAGGGTTAAGGTTCACATTGACACAGTCCTGGATAAGCAATTGAAGATCAGGAGTGTGGTGGGAGGCATCGCTGAGGGTGCTGAGCATTGATTGAGAATGTGCATTGATAGACATATCAAATGTCTGTCATTTCCTGGTGGGCCTTTCGTGGGCACCCCCCACCCGGTCTGAAAAAATCATGTCATGGGAAGCCCCTCCATTGAAAATATGTATATATGTGGGTAAGGGCGTAGGTTTGATTTCTACAGTGATCGGGACCCCATAAACACACATGGTATTTCCACAACATTGGTAGGGACATGTCCCTACCACCCATGCCCAAATCTATGCCGTTGGTGATGGGTCTGTATGGACAGGGCTGATTTTTAATCTCAGTCCAGCCTTGATGGACACATATACGCTAAAAGCAGCTTCTGATCCTGCTTCCACATGTACCCTTCATCGCAGACTTTATGATTATCATAAAACGTGTCAAATATTGCAACAAAACTTAGGCTTTTTACAATCACCCGATGCTCTGTACTCTGATATTTGGTGTCATTCAAAATTCTTATTCCAAAAAGCTTTGCACACACAGAGAACCTGACAGAACCTCGATTTCACAATTGTGTTCTAACAGAAACCAGCTTCAAAGATCAATGTATTTTCTTAGACGAAGATAGTACGTTCCATTTGGCTTGACTCGTGCTAATAATGCACTCGCATTGGTGCATCTTTGCATTTCATAGTACTGTATTTTTAAGGATGAATCTGGCACCAGCCCAGCTCAGGCGAAGGCGTGGCTGACTTCAGAAACAGGACTTCCTGGTCGCAGAGGCGCAAGGTAGGAGTCGCTCAATTTTAATGGCAGATAAAACTTGGAATCTTACTTTCTGTTACCAGGTTGTATAGCAGACACGCAAATGTAACGTAAATACGTTGATTTTATCGACAATATTCATCGAGATAGAGCATCTTATGTAGAGAAAATTGTGGCACGACGTTAGCGGAAGCGCGAGGCTTCGGGGTCCCTGTACGCTGCAGCTCACGAGGAATTCTTTGTCCAAACTGCATTTTTCATGTACTTAACGAAGCAGTCAGATTAAAAATTATATGCAAAACAACACGAACCAAACTTGTCAGACCCTTTTGCTTACTGTAGCAGGAAATACAGTGTTATATGTAGTAATTAGCTAATGTAGTTTTGAGTGTGTTACTTTAAAAATAGTTTTTATGGATCTATTAAGTTACGTTCGTATATCGCTGGTCTTGCTTACTAGATAGGTGCACGGTAAATGATGCTCACTAGCCAGTAAGAATACGCATGACATTGCAATATTTAAATGTGTAAGTGTGGTTTGGAGGACAGCAGTTTTACCAGTTTTTCCCCGTTTTAACCCCTAGAATGAACGTGGGCGTTGCTCACAGCGAGGTGAATCCCAACACCCGGGTCATGAACAGCCGGGGCATTTGGTTGGCCTACCTGCTTCTGGTCGTTGTACTACACGTGGTTCTACTTAGCATTCCCTTCCTGAGTGTGGGCCTGGTCTGGACACTAACCAATGTCATCCACAACTTGGTGAGTTGATTAAGGTGTCACGGTCTACACTGTGGTCGAGAATTTCTTTCCCAGTGCAAGTACCCAAACTTGATTAGCCTTAATTGAAACCCCTAATATAAATCTTATTCTGAGGTTTCGGGAAATTCATTTGTCGTTCTCCTCAAAATAGAACAATAAATCGATGGCATATATGAGTGCACTTTGAGAAAAGTTAGCATTAAAAATGTCTTTTATAAGCTTTGGTGTTTCAGTGTATAGTCATTGCAATATGAGATCAGTCTCTCAGCAGAACAGTGTAATATACCAAATAGACTATAAATGAGGGGGGAGGGAGTCTGGCCATTCTGCCTGATAGTTCTGGGTTCTTATATGCTCCAGGTATTCCAGTCCTAAGGCTATGATGGCTTAATGTCTGCACTGACCCCATTGTGATTGTGGTTATGTGTAACGAATACTTCCATCCGCACAAGGACATAAAGAAACACATGTAACTGTGTTACACTTAGGTTAAGTAAATGTGTACACTTAGGTAAAGTAAATGTTAATAACATTCATGGTATCTCGGCCCCTTGTATCCCTGTTTTGCAGTAACCCTATCACTTTCCTTGATACTGTTGGCAGTGACTTACAATCTAGTCAAATAGATTTGCTGATATTAAGCAAATTGCTCCAAACTGCAGCTGATGTCATCAGTTAAATATGCTAATAATTATTTTGATGCGAACTGGAGGGGCTGCACATAAAATTGTTTGTGAACAATGTACACTAAAGAAAAGAGTAACGAGTTCCTTGAGCTGGTGCCATAATGCATCAAAGGAAGTCACTGGCAGCTACTGGCACCTATCAGAGGAGACAGAGATGCTGCTCAAGTCATGCTGCGTTCCATTTGAACTCGTAAGTCGTAAATTCTGAGTTCCTGGTCAGAAATTTCAACTGGAATGTCTCCTGACTCGTGAACTATGAGGAATCGACACACCCCCGAGCTCAGAATCCAAGATGGCTGCACCCTTTATCAACAGAAGTTAAAGCTGTATTTTATGCTGTTTATTAGCACTTTCGTCTTATTTGTGGCTTATCAAATTGGTGGCACACACAGTACTGTCCAAACACTATCTCTGGACGTGTTACTACTCAAAATACCGCATGATGTGTTGTTATCCACTGATATTGCTAACAGTGGCTAACAAGTAGCTAAGCTAGAACTCTGGCCCATTTCATTTAGCAAGATTTCTTGGTTAACCAGACAATGAAGTGAACACAGATAAAGGTAATTTAAACTGGGGTAAATTAAATATGAAAAGTTATCCAGGTAAACAAGAAATCTTGGTTTTTAAAATGGAACCCTGGTACTGCTGAATGGCTTTCTGACTTTACAGTATGTACTGCAACACTGTTAACTCGGGCGTGACGTCATTCCCAGTTCTGACTTACGACCACCAAGACAATGACGTCAATGCTAAAAATGCGTCAACATCAGTATTCTATATCACCGTTTTTTATATTTGAATGAAATAACTTTTTTGATTTCTAAAACGCCTCAGGTAATTGTAACAGAAGTTTTTCTTCAATATCACTACATAATTGTGGGAGTATTTAAAATTATCACAAAGCAAAAGGGTGGTTTTACACTGTGTGAAGTTTTGTTACTAGCGCTATACACGAGCGCCTGAAGAGAAAACACACAGGTGCTATTCTGGATGAAGGACCGCCAGAAAAGGTAACACCACCTTAAATGTTATGCTTTCATAGTTATTAAATTACCATTGTCGAGGAGAGCTTGTTAATATCTTTTGCCATTGTAGAATCTCCGTTGAATACATGTCTGAGAAACATTTAGGCTGGAATCTGGGCTTATTCTATGACGGTGCCAGTGTGTTCATGCACGTTGGACTTGTTGGGGCCGGTGTTACTATTGCAAACAAAAACAGACACTAAATTTAATAAAGAATAGTAATTTATGAAATGAAATAAAAATGGAAACCGTATTTACCAAAACAACACATTTGACTTTAGGTAGAAGTACCACCATCCACCAGCATTTTTTTTTTTTTTTTACTGTTTATACATAATATCTCCTCTTTTAAAAAATGTTGTGCATATTGTTGTGCTGCTAGCTGAACATAAACATAAAGGTACGCCGAATGTATGCAGATTACTAACTTATGGGCACCACAGTATGCCTCATTAATTTTTTTTAGGAATACTACTAATATGCTTATCAAATTGTGGGTATAAATACAGTGAGGAACATAAGTATTTGAACACCCTGCGATTTTGCAAGTTCTCCCACTTAGAAATCATGGAGGGGTCTGAAATTCACATTGCAGGTGCATTCCCACTGTGAGGACAGCATTTAAAAAAAACCAGGAAATCACATTGTATGATTTTTAAAGAATTGATTTGTATTGCACTGCTGCACATAAGTTTTTGAACACCTGGCCATCAGCAAGAATTCTGGCTCTCAAAGACCTGTTACTTTGCCTTTAAAAAGTCCATCTCTACTCCACTTATTAATCTAAATTAGTAGCACCTGTCTGAGTTCTTTAAAGACACCTGTCCACCCCACAGTCAGTCAGACTCCAGCTACTACCATGGACAAGAGAAAAGAGCTGTCAAAAGACACCAGAGACAAAATTGTGGACCTCCACAAGGCTGGAAAGGGCAACGGGGCAATTGGCAAGCAGCTTGGTGAAAATAGATTAACTGTTGGAGCAATTTTAGAAAATGGAAGTGGCTAAAGATGACTGTCAGTCTCCCTTGGACTGGGGCTCCATGCAAGATCTAACCTCGTGGGGTATCACTGATGATAAGAAAGGTGAGGAATCAGCCCAGAACTACACGGGAGGAACTGCTCAATGACATGAAGAGAGCTGGGACCACAGTTTCAAAGGTCACTGTCAGTAGAACACTACGCCGTCATGGTTTCAAATCATGCATTGCACGGAAGGTTCCCCTGATCAGGTCATCACATGTCCAGGCCCGTCTGAAGTTTGCCAATGACCATCTGGATGATCCAAAGGAGGCATGGGAGAAAGTCATGTGGTCAGATGAGACCAAAATAGAACTTTTTTGTCTTAACTTCATTTGCCATGTTTGGAGGAAAAAGGAGGAGGAGTTGCATTCCAAGAACACCATCCCTACTGTGAAGCATGGGGGTGGAAACATTATGCTTTGGGGGTGCTTTTCTGCCAAAGGGACAGGTTCTGTATTAAGGAAAGGATGAATGGGGCCATGTATCGTGAGATTTTGGGCAAAAACCTCCTTCCATCAGTGAGAGCACTGAAGAAGAAACGTGTATGGATCTTCCAGCATGACAATGACCCGAAGCACACAGCCAAGATAACCAAGGAGTGGCTCCATAAGAAGCATATCAAGGTTCTGGAGTGGCCTAGCCAGTCTCCAGACCTAAATCCAATAGAAAATCTTTTGAGGGAGCTGAAACTTCGTGTTGCCCATGACAGCTCTGAAACCTGACAGATCTAGAGGTGATCTATATGGTGGAGTGGGCCAAAATCCGTGTTACAGTGTGTGTGAACCGGGTCAAGAACTACAGGAAACGTTTGGCCTCTGTAATTGCAAACAATGGCTTCTGTACCAAATATTAATGCTGATTTTCTCAGGTGTTCAAATACTTATGTGCAGCAGTGCAATACAAATCAATTCTTTAAAAATCATACAATGTGATTTCCAGAATTTTTTTTTAAATGCTGTCTCTCACAGTGGAAATGTACCTGCAATGTGAATTTCAGACCCCTCCATAATTTCTAAGTGGGAGAACTTGCAAAATCGCAGGGTGTTCAAATACTTATGTTCCTCACTGTAATTGCAGAGAAGCTGGCGTCGCTGCCAAGCAAAGACATAGTTTGTTGTTGCCAAAACAAAATGAACTTAAATGATACAGTCAATTTGATTTTCTGGTGGAAAATTAATCGTTTAGATTAATCAACCAGTCAGCAAAATAGTTAATAGATTAATTGATAGAAAAAAAGTCGTCAATGGCAGCCCTAATGTATGTATATAATGTATGGCATACCAGAACCATACTGTACCACAAAGAGTCAACCGTTAAAGCACGGTTCCAGCTACTTTTAATTTTCGACTGTAGGACGGTCGGATCGGTTGGATCATTGCCGGATTTGGAAAGTGACAGTGATGTGAAGCTGAAGTAACGCTTGTTTACTGTTCACATGGTGCACATATATGCCAGTTTCCACCAGCACATCTCTGAGAACTGGTAAGATTAGATAGGTCTTTATTGTCACTATTACAAAATCTGTGAAGAACAGTTTAGCAGCTCAAATTTAAGTAGTAAATAAGAAATAAGAATAACACACAAAAAGAAACAGCCATCCTATTGTAGTATGAGTGTCTGAGTGCAATGTGTACAATATGTCAGTCAAAGGTAGTGTTTGCTTAATGACCTGCCCTAAGCATAGAATTGCATAGAAGACAGTCATTCAGGTGGGTGGATTGTTTCACAGAAACAGTCATTCAGGGGGTGGGGGAATGTTAGCCTGTTATGTTAGCATCAAACGCTAGCAGAATTATCATTACCTTGCATAAATTTGCATTACGAATCCATTCAGTGTTGCCGTTCTATAGTACTTTTTCAAGTTTTCAGGAGTGTATCAATACATAGTGATGTGTGACATTACTAATAATAAATAATTCCAGTTGTTTCTTATCTCCATGCTTTTCGAGCTGTCAGATAGTGATGACGTAACCAGCTCTGTTTAATCACAGTATCATCCCTGCTAGTAAGCAGGGCCAGTGGATAGTGCCATTTATGACAACGGTACATATTAAAAGACAGAAGAGCGTGGTGATATGGGGTGGCTTGGGTTGAAGCAAACAGGAGGCTTCCCTCCTTCGTTTTGCAGGCTTTTCTCATCTTCCTCCTTTCACATTAACTTTTTCTTTAGCAGTCAATTTTCTTCAAAGCAATGTACAAGTGAAGGTAGCTTGGGGTTAGAGAGCGGGTCAGCCATCTTCCAGTACACATGGAGCAGTTGGTGTTAAGAGCCTTGCTCATAGGCCCAACGATTACAGTAAAACCGGTCTAAGTCGACACTCGCGGGACCAGCTTAAAAGTGACGACTTTTCAGCACGACTGAGAATTGACGAGATACACCTAAGTCGACACTTCTCTCGCGGTTTTGCCGACTAGTAAATAGTAAAGTCTTTTACAGACTGTCATGATGTTATTGCCCCCCGGTCTGTCCAATTTCAGCTGAATGTTGAACCCTCAAAACAATCTATTGTGCTCTGTCA
>JAODKF010000116.1:20082172-20104419 GCA_026779585.1 Mormyrus proboscirostris | reverse complement strand
AAACATCATTAGGAAAAATCGGGACTTTTGCTTGAGCGTCGACTTGTGCACATTGACGAGTTACAAGCCGGCGACTTGGACCAGTTCTACTGTATATCACTTCTCTACCGGCCACAGGACTAGAACCTACAACCTTTTTGGACACAGGCATAGATAGTCATATAATATCCTCATTTGTTGTTTGGGTAAGCACACCATGTTGCAGGTGAAACAGCTGTGTGGTGTTTAAGTGGACTGTCATTACTTATGGTGCCTCTATACTCTGACTCACAGGTGATGTACGTGTTCCTCCACACGGTCAAGGGCACCCCTTTTGAGACTCCTGACCAGGGCAAGGCACGCCTGCTTACACACTGGGAGCAGATGGACTACGGCGTCCAGTTCACTTCCTCTCGCAAGTTCCTCACCATTTCTCCTATTGTGCTGTAAGATTCGTATGAACCCTATCTTTCTCCATAGTCATTCAATAAGCCTAGTAAACACTGTACTAATGCAGTTTCTTATAATAATAATTATAGTGACCGTTATTCATTTTTAGACCAGATTCTCCTCTTCAGAGTTACATAGACTTCCATTGATAGATTTCCTTCATTTTTGTCATTGGATATTTACTGGACTTACTCCATTATGACCTTTCCTGATATGTAGACTTCTCTGTTGAAAGACTGCAGCCTTTTAACTAATTATGGCCACAAGTTCAATAGCAGCATGATCTTTTGCAATAGGCTTGATGTTTTGGTAAAACAGCTTCTCTACCATCTACTGTAATCTGTACCCTTTCCTTCTGGTTCTTCTAGGTACATCCTGGCCAGTTTCTACACCAAGTACGATGTCACGCACTTCTTCATTAACACATGCTCTCTTCTTAGTGTGCTTCTTCCCAAACTCCCACAGTTCCATGGGGTACGTATATTTGGAATTAACAAATATTGAATCAAAACCATTGTCATTTTTTTGTAGACATGCTGTGAAATAGGGCCCTTAGTGCTTCACCACCGCACCAGGTACCGTACTTTTACTACGGTACTTTCCCTTTTCCATTGACTTCCAGTCGAGTACCAGTATCAATCAAAAGTTCCAGTACCTAATGTGCCAAACCACCTGGGGTTCTTCTTTGGTACTTCGGGGTGGGACTTGAAACGCTTTCTTTGTCGATTGGTTGTGCAAATTGCCTGCTTCTGAAACCGCCATCTTGAAAAAACTTGCAAACTCAGAAAACTACGATGAATTAAGTAAAATAATATATATAATATAATATATATATAATGTCGGACAAATGGAGAGATCAAAGCTTAAATTGTGATTTGGTAGGAAGAACACATACAGTAAGATCAGGATGGCATGACAAGAGTGATTTAAACAGCAAGGATGAAAATGACTGTTTTTTTTCCTATGACAGAGTAAAAATGTTTGTGAAACTTGAACTCTCTGCACTATAATATCTGTACAGTATTGAAGGTAAGAAAAAGCCTGATCTCAGTCTAGCTGACTAAATAACATGCGGTGTTGGAATTATAATACAATACAATCCGAATTCAGTACCAAATACATTGTGATGTCATTCGACGCCAGTACCAGTTTTTACGCCAGTGAAAAACCAATACCTCGAAGTACTGTACTTTTGGTACGTTCTTGAAGTACCAAAAGTACGGTGCCTAGTGCGGTGGAAAAAGGCCCTTAGGTCAGCTGGGGTGACATGTATGTTGTGAGGCATGTGGAGTTTGGGTTCTGCGATGGAGAGATTGTCTTTAAGAGCTCCATGTCTTTGCAAAGCAAATGCAACTGCAACTGAAAATTTGCACTGCTTTGGACCACTGGATCAGCTACACGTTCCAGAACTGGGTAGCTAGTTGATGAAACACTAAAATAGTGCTGTTTTTTTCCGTCTTCCTTTGTGTTTTTCCTCATTTGTTTAATTTGGTATAAATGTACACATGTGTGTTCAGAAAAATACCAGTTTTTTAGGAAGAACACATCCAGTTTATTTTAAAATTCATTTCACTGGCCTGTTGATTCATATAAAATACTTGAAATGTACTGAAGTTTCTCTGTGTCTACTGCTAAATTTAGGGTGGTTAATTTGCTATCAGACATCTGCCTGGCTGTGGCCATGAACATGCGCATCTTTATCCAGTAGAGAATAAAACTGTTGATTCTACAAAGAGTACTTATGAATGAATGGAAAATGACATATTTCGATATTGCTGAGGAGATATTGGTGACCATTCTGTGTCTAATCAAAATTGTGCCTTTTGTACAGTTGTCTGTATTTATTTATTAATTTATTTTTTTATTTTATTTTTTTTTTCCAATTCAGTGTCCCTGCATAGCCTTTTTACTGTCTGGTGTTCTGATATTTAAAAACATCCTTGTTGGATGAGGAACCCACCCCCCTTTTTATTTTACATTTGTATGCATCTTGTCTCCATGTCTGGGTGGTGAAACTGGAGAGAAGCACAGCATTTCTCAATCTGGAACAGAATTTGGGCCTCCCACACAGTCTGGCTTTGTCAAGGGCTTGGTTAAGGACCAATGTCCCACATATATTTGGCCTAAGTCAGGTTGTTACTAATTATAACACTTTCCCAGTGCCACCAAGAACTGAGCAGTAGCCGAGCCGAACTGCGAAGAGACCATTTTCCATTAAACTATTAAATTATGCGAGCCATAGCTGACCCGTACTTGTGCTGATGTCACCCGGCATACTAGCAGAGCTGATAGTGTGATTAAACCGAGCTGGTTGCATCACCACTATCTGACTGCTCGAAATGCTCGGAGACAAGAAAGAACTGGAATTATTCATTATTAGTCATGTCGCACATCCTGATGTATGCATGCATTTTCAATTCAATCCATGCATTTTCAACAGGAAAATTTCCGGCCTACTACTTGAAAAAGTACAATACAACAGTTAAATGGAATGGATTCATAGTGGAAATTTATGCATGCTAATGCTAATTCCGTCAGTGCTTGATGGTAACATAACACGGCAATTCTCTCAGGCATACTAGTGAAAACTGGCACATAGTAAATCGTGATGTGTCTCTTCGCGGTATGGATCCAGTACTGCCTGGTTCCTGTATGCCAGTGGAAAAGCACCAGTAGGCTCATGCTTATCATTTGGCAATGATGTATCACTGGAAAATCAAAGTGCATTATTTTCCTAAAACTACCTCACAGTGCATGATATGACACGTTACATTTATCATATACCATGCTTTTGATGTAGATGTGAGGTGAAATGTTAGCTTTGTTTTTATCGAATTGATTTTTTAAAACGCGTAACAGCCATTTTCTCCATAGTACAGATGCAACTGTTGTGTAATGGGAATGGCTTTGATAATGGGAGAGGATTTTTTATTTTTTTTATTTAGTCATGGAAAAGATGCCATATAATAAGTTGATCAAAGTTTAACTCTAATCACTGGTTTAGATGATGAATTACTCACAGTATGGTTGAAGAATTGCTTGAATATCGATCTCCCCGACATCGCCTGGATTTATTTTTCTCTGTTGTGCATGAATACTATGTGAATACATTTATAATAAATTTATTCAAGAATTAAATAACCTGGACTATGTGTACTGTTTTGCCAGTTGCTACTTTTATTTGCAGCAGTTGTGACATTTCAGAATATATTTTTCACATATCTTCTCAGTTGAGATGGACTGTGATATTGTTTTACCTGAGTCACTGCTTGTCACATTACATCTCAATATTCTTATCGTTTACCCCAATAAACAAGGGGAATTTCTAGTTTCTGCCCTGATGTAAAGCAATGTAGTCATTTAAAATCATTAAACAATATGCTCATGCTTTATTATATGAATTTTTTATTGATGAAATTCCATTGTTATATCAAGACACTATATTATATTGCGATATAAAATGATTAAAAAAATTAATTAGCTGTAATCTATGCCTATCTTTTATAATACAATTGTCAAATTATTTTGGATTTTCGATATATATACTGGAGAGTGACTGTGCAAACTGGTTTTATTTCCTTCACTGTACATGATTTGATTTGGAGGAACTAAAAGCGGATATACTTTCATTAACATATTATTAAGAAATCATTTGACTACTTCACTCTGTCATAAAAAAACAAATAAAAAAAACACATTAGCAAATAAGCAGTTGTAAATCCATGAGGGAACACCAGGAAAGGGAACAGTGGACCCTTCTTGTAGGCCCGTGGGAGAACATGGAAATGTTTCGGGATTCCTGCTGTAGGACAAGCTGCTAGACTGAGGGAAATCCCATTGCTTTACATCAGGGGCTGCCCAACATGGTTAAGGGAATCCCCCCTTCCTGTTACAGACTTCAAGGATGTTACGATGAGGTGTCTTCCTAGTAGTGTGTAAACAGTTTTAATTTGTCGATATGTGGGGGGGGGGGGGTTTGCACCTCAGTGCTCATTTGCCTGTGGTGTCTCACAAACCTACCAGCAGACATGGGGAAACACATGCAAAATAAGTCACGCAAGTCTGGTTCTAGTGGAACAGAGGAATCCTTTTTTTAAAAAAAATCCCGGTGATATCATGGATGTTTTCCATCATTGATAAGGAAACTAGGCTTGACTCTGGGTTTGGGGTGAGCAGGGATCTCTGACACGTGCCATGAAAGAAAAAAATAACCTGCGGGTAGAATGATGCCCTTTTGTGGTTTCCTGTGTCATGATTTGTGGCTCCCTGGAACTGCACCCTTAGACTAAAGGTCACCTGACCACAGAATTTGAATTAATTATGGAAGTCAACTGGGTTCTGATGAGTCACCAGTAGTTGTTTGATGAGTAGGTGGATTTCCTGCTTTAACTGCTGCTTCAATCCATCGATTAGTGGATAAACTCATAAAAAGCATTTTTAGTGCAGTGATGGACAAGTGGATCGAGGTCAAAGAAGAAGTGTTGCTTACGGTCTTTGGTGTCGTGATAAGTTTAACAAGTAAAACAAACTGTTGAGAATTTGTTCTTTTTACGTTTCGTCTAGCAGCCAAAGTTCACAAAAGTAAAAAACGTAGTCTCCCCTCAGCACTGATACATTACGGATTCCCAACTGTGGCAAAGATAATATTAAAGCAAAAACTCCATAAAATGTCGTGTCAAAGGTTTCATATTATTTTTCTAAATGATATATTTTTTCAGTGTTTTTGCATATATGGGTTGGTCTTTTCCTTTGCGATTACTTCAGATCAACCATTTCATTCCCTCCGAAAGTAAAAATCACCAAACATATCAACAAGGGAGCTGGTCCCATATTGCTGAAAAATAAACTACATTAAATATTGTAAGCCATCAGGGATGGGAATAGTCTATGAATCTACTTATCTATGAATTAAGATAAGAGAACAAATCTGGACCCTACTTGTATAAATCCACTTATTTTAACCAGCTGATTTAATCCATTTAAGGGAACAGCAGAATTGAAACTACTGTTATTCGTCACTCTGCCACAGCCAGGACTGAAACTGATCCCCAGTCAGAGCTAAATGTACAATTCACTTTATAGCAGTTCTGGGAGGGCATGGTCGATTGATAAAAATGATAAAAACAGACTGCAACACACTGCAGTGAACAGACTTCAAGAAGGCACATGGAGCCGACAATAAAACCAACATTCAGTCAAAAATGCCTAAAACTAGGTACTGATCTCAAACCCCTACCTGGAATCATCAGGGTGAGGGAAAGCTATAGTCAGAGTAATTCTCTTAAATCACCACAGAATAACAATATTCCCAATAAAAACATTGGGACAGGAGCGTGTTAGACTCATCCAAAGTAACCTTAAGCTTTCAGTCTAAGGAGCTGTAATCTTTGCCTTAAAATAAATCAATGTTAAAACTTTATCAAAAAGTAACATTGAGTATAAATAAGACAACTGCTTTAGTTAAAATATTTAAGAATTTGTATTTACTCCATACGTATTCCATGAATTTCATCAGTACATACCCTTCTACACTGACACACAGAACATCCTAGAAAATGCTCATGATCAGTTATTTATCACATATTTCTGCACTAAAAACAACACAAACGATTTTACAAAACGCATATTGCTTCAAGTCAGACATTAGCGTCCGGATCTTTGAATTTCCCACAGGTCGATGAATCATCTTCTGAAGTTTCTCCTGCATTTAAGGATTTTTACAGAGCAAAAAGGCAAGGTGGTTATACTCTAGATTGCTTTCATTGAACACAATTAAACTTCAAAATATGAGAACTGGACGAAACATAAGTGCAATTGGCATCACATGTCCTCATTGCCATTTAACGATTTGCTATATCTCAACCAATAGGGAAGCAGACATGGTGGACCATGAGTCAGATTTGACAAGGAAGGAAGCAACAAAGGTGCTATTTCTGAAGCATCCCTCCATAACACAACTTGACCAACCCACAAACAGCGCAGGCAGTCCTGAGCCCCCAATCTATATTTACATGAAGCAGGTGGCCTTCATTCAGTGGAATTCATGATAGCTCGTCTGCCAGGTCCTGTGTGAGACCGCCCTCAGCCATTCTCTGAATGTGAAGTTAGGGTTCTGAGCATCAAAGGCTCCTTGCCTCCAACTGAGCCTTTGAGCTTTAGGATCATATGGCTACATTTCCATTTCACAACAAAAAATGCAAAGAAACAAACGGAACAAACTATCCCTTCCCCTCCATTTAAGAGTCAGTAGCCTTGTCAGTAGCTTCTCGTACTAGAGGTGTGGAGGGCAAATCCAGAGGCTCCTAAGACATAAATTATTAGTTGTTATACTCTGCTCAGCGCTGGAATGGCCTGCGTACTTTCTTTCTCCTGCGGGAAGGCTTGGGACCTTCAGCCCTGGGCCCGCCTGGGCCAAAGGGTCCCGTTTGTGATGCAGAGGTCGGAAAAGAGGCATTCGAACCATTGGGCTGGTAGGACGAGGGCGAGGGGGGGTAAAAGCCTCCACCGGCTGCAGTGCCGTTAGGAACCGTTCCCTGGAAAACGCGACTGAAGACATCCCAAAGGTTGAAGGAAGGGCTCGGCCCAGGAGGCGGCTCAGAAGACGCCCTGGAGAAGACCAGAATCACTTTCAGAGGTATAACGGCAATAGTTCACACCAGAAAACAGAGCGCGGATAAAACCAGCAGTTGTGCAAACCAGCCGAAGGCCGAAATGTAACTTTACTTCTGCTGTGTAGCACCAATGAAGGGCTTCGAGCTGAAGGAGATGTGGTAGGGCACGCGATGGCTATCGGGAGAAATTCCAATCCGCTGGCAACCGGCCCACTCTAAAGAAAAGGGGGGAAACTCCATCTTAAATGTTTCATTTCAGACCAGAAGAGGCACATGTGGTGCAAATGAGCATCAGGTCTCATTCATTTTCTGCTGCGGCTGAGCGGAAGCTCACAGACGGCGTGAACGTTACCCGTGATGTCATACACCTTCCCGTCTATGAAGGCGAAGTAGGTTATCCGCAATCCCAGCATGCTGGACTCGGCCCAGAGGTCACCATGTTCTACACCGTGATGCTTGTTGCACTCGGCACAGAACCTGGCCTGACTGGGATCCCTCTCCATTTCAAACCTCCTGCACAATCGCACACAGGCACACGCATACACATGCAAAAAGATCCCCCTGTTCAAAATGATAATTCTTACATGACTCAGTGGAATCTGCCCATACACAGCAGTGAAATTGACAGTCTAAAAAACTGTAAAGGATACTCAGAGCAGTCAGATCAACACATGATAATCTTGCATATACCGCCTTCACACACAAAAAAAACAATATTTGCTAATGGTCGCTTACACAGATCTACATTCTGTTATGACTAGTTCTGATGCCTTGATAGAATTGATATATATTATCTAGATTTAGACGTCAATATATTCGTATACACATATACATTTAAAATTCCAAGGAAAGCACAGTGTGTCACAGACAGGACAAGAAGAAACAAACCAAGAAATGTCTAAATATGCTTATAATGTACATTTGCAGATTAGCAAATAATTTAATCACTTTTTCACTACTCCTTTGGGTGTTTCTAACATGCATGTATTAGAATATATACCTGCTGATCTCCCACTCACCAATCATTTTACCAGGCTGGTTAGGAACTGGCACTGCCACTAGGGATGGGTATCGAGAACCGGTACTGAATTGGTACTGGTCTGGCCAATACCGATACTATCGATAAGCCCCTCGGGACCAACGGTGCAACTATCGGTACTGCCGTTAATTCACTCTAAGGGTACTTTTCCACCGCACCAAGTACCATGCTTTTGGTACTCAAAGAATGTGTTTTCCACTGGTGTAAAAACTGGTACCAGCACTGAATAACATTACAATGTAGGCCTGGGTATTTTGTACTGAATTCGAAAAAAAGGCTATAGTATATTAAACAGCTGGATGGTGTACAATATTAATACCAACATCACATGCTATGCACAATTCTTACATCACTAGTCAGGTAGATTAAGATTAGGCCTTTTCTTACTTTGAATTCTGTATGGACATTATAGTAAAGGGAGTTTGTTTCGTTAAAACGTTTTTACTTTGTCACGGGAAAAAAAAAAACTTAGCTAGCTTTGAAATATTATGCATTATTCCTTTTTACAGATTGTCTAATAAAGGTTTTAAGATCAGTCTGAAGTTTACCTCTGCAGCTTTTGCATAAGAGTTGCATGCATCATAATCATTTTCATCCTTGCTGTTTAAATCACTCCTGGACGTGTTTGTGAGAAATGGATGTTGAACTCCTTTTTGCGTTATAAATAACCCAATATTTTTCATTTGTCCATGTATCCATTATTAGTACTTTTATTTTTTTTTTCAGTTCGTTTATCCTTATTCTCTGAGCTCGCAACTTTTTCCAAGACGGCAGTTATATCTTATTTCAGAGGCAGGCTATTTGCACAACAAAAAACGACAAAGAAAGCATTTCAAGTCCCATCCCAAAGTACTGAAGTACCAAAAAAGCACCCCAGTTTGGCACTTTCAATACTGGAACATGACTGGTCAATGGAAGTCAATGGAAAAGGGAAAGTGCCAAAAGTACTGTACTATAAATATTGTACCTGTTGCAGTGGAAAAGCTCCCTAACATAGCAGCTTTTTTAAATTCTAAACCGTCCCCTAATGACAACAATGCTGCAGGCGTTACACCATCATATTTTACTTGCGTAGGAGAGTATTTGTATACTGTCCTCTCCAGTCATCATGACAGAGAGGTTAAAGCATTCAAAAGTGTAGGCTCGCTTTAGTAAATGATGCAAAAAATCATGTTGAACTACAATAATTGAATAAATTAAATTTGCATTTAGTCATGCTTGAATAAAAACGCATCGCATTCAATAATGCTTGAATATTTGGGGGTTGCAATTTAATGTGAATGTACTTTTAAACATGCAAAAGTATTCCACTTCCACAGTTCAGTTCCAAAATAAACCGTTTATAAAATTCATTTTTATAATTCAGTCATCTGAATTCAGCACATTTATTTTCACTTCAACACAAGTTTAAAGACAACAAAATAAGTTGGAAAGTTTTAATGCCATCATAATTCAAGAGGTAATACTCTGTCCTTTTTTTTCGCTTTACAAATACGCTGCCAAAATTTCAGTGGTTACAGTCTGAAATTCAACCTTCTATATCTGGCACTAACAAGATAGTGAAGCATAACTACAGGAATACAGGAAACTAACTTATTTTTACAAAAAGGTTATACTAAAATAACTGTTAAATCTCTTCACCTTGTGTCATGTCTATTTTTTGCACCACATTATGGAGAGTAGTACTGATAAGAGTATTGATAAGTATCAGCATCGATAAGCAGTATCGGCAATGTCGATACCCATCCCTAATTGCCGCCCAAAGACAATTAATGACGCAAAACCAAGGGCTCTCCATCACTCTGTGGCTACGTTGCCTGAACACACCTGTGTTTGCCCTTGCATCTGGTGCACAACATGGAGTTCATGGCCTCCTTCAGGTCATCCTGCAGCTTGGTGAGAAATTTGTTCATGGACTTAGACAGCTCAGTCTCTGCCATGCGCTTCCTGAGGGACAAGACAACAGGACAGAGGCTGCAAATAATTAATCAAACTACCATATATTAAACATAAAAACTATACTATGCGTGCCATTCAACGGCCTTTACTGCCCCTAGTGTTGTTATACTGCATTGCATGGAATTGTGTTGAAACCCAACAACAAAAAAATCATTGTTTTATTCTTTTATAAATATTTTCCTCATAACTTGGTAATCTCAACAAAATTGTGTTAACAGTATTCAACTTATTTAAGAAGACAACACTGGTAAATCAGGCCTGGGGAGCTCCGTGATATACTGGCGCTCATTTTAAATGTCCTTGTTCTTGGCTAAGTCTGCTCTTCATAAACCCAATGAATACAGTTAATAACATAAACTGCATTTGATGAATTTCAAGTGCTTATCTTAAAACGCCATGTTCTTCCTTTTAAAAAGATCACAAATCAATTTCTTATTCTTGCTACAAAATAATTATGCATCAATATGATATGGTTACATTTATACTTAAAGGCTTTATCCAAGGTCAACATACATTAATATCCTGTGTGGTCCTAATTAAATATAACAAAACATCTTATGGGCTCCGTTAACCAGTAAGTATATGATATATTCAAACAAAATTTCTTCCATATATTAGATTTATGTGCTTCACAGCCTGAATCCTATCGTCTGAGAAACTTTTTTTTAACTTTGAAATTGTTTTGTTACTCACAATTGGTACTCCCTGCGCATTTCTGGGCAGCTAACAATATCCCAGGCTGCTCTCAAGACCTTAAAGGCCTCTCCAGCAGACGGGTGCTTGTTCTTGTCTGGATGAACCTAGATCGTTGAAATACAAATATGATAGAGAAGTTTTATGGCAGTCAATCGTTTATAAGCCACATTGCGTTACTAAAGCGCTCCAGATTTGCAGTGTACCATATATTAGCAATACTTTACTGCCACCTAGTGTTCCAGCTGCACATTGCAATGTCATTAAAATGGAAACAAACACTGCGTTCATGTTTACAAAGTAACTCACGAGAACAGCCAGTTGCCTGTAGGCTCTCTTCAGCTCAGGATCTGTGGCATCAGCTTCTACTCCTAGTACGACAAATGGATCCAGCTCCTCTTCGGAAACCTCTGCTAATGCAAGTAGGCGCTCCAGCTCATGTTCAGGGTAACTTCTCCCTGAGTCATTGGGAGGCTTGGGAATAAAGGGTGGTTCTGGAAGGCCAGTCCTCCCCATAGCTGTCTGGGCTTTGCCCCATATCTTCACCATCCATGCCCAAGCTCTGAAGCACCGAAGTGAATCCCACCACTGGCAGCTCCTCTCCGTGGCTACCTTGCCCAGGAAGCCTCTCACCCATCTAGTGCCCAGGAGCAAGGCAATGTACAGAACCCTGAGACAGAAAAGCCATGCCCTGTAGCCATGCGCTGCCATCTTTGTAGTCCAGGTTGCTAAAGCCACTCCAGCGGAGGCCACCCTGTACAGCAAACGACTGGCCTCCACCTTCACGGTGGACAGATCTGCAGCCTTGCAGAGTAGCTGGCCAACCGAAAGGTAGAGCACAACCCCGGCTCCTTCCACAGCTTCACCACAGTGGTGGGCTACCAAAACGATGAGCTCCACCACCAAGCGCATATAAGACAGGCACCATGGACACAAGGACTCGGACAGCAGCTTGCGGCAGCTCCGGGAGAGACGGGATAGAGCAGAGCCATCAGATCTGCCATGGTGGTGGTGGTTGGTCCGTCTCCTGCCTTGCCGGTGTCGTCCTCCGGAAGGCGGTGGTTTGGAAAATGAGAATGAGTGCTGCTGATGACTCAGGTCCCGCTCTCCCAATGTGGCCGTCTTGCCACCACGGGCCCAGACTCTTTTTCTGTCCCCAAATCGTTGCACCCCTGGATGCTTGCATGTCCTTGAACCCCCACTATCCTTTCCTTCACCCTTCCGGTCCTCCTCCCCCTCTGCACCTTCGCCCAATTTCCCCCAGTTACTAAGTCTAAAAAATCTATCACTCTCCTCTTCTCTTGAGGCCATCTCGTCCTCCTCTGGGTTTCCAAAACCCAACGTGCTTTCTTTTTCTTGCGGACAAGTCTCCAGGGAAGAGGAACTAAGGTCAAGACTGTCTGGTCTTCCTTCCCCTGAAACATGATACCAGCATCCCCTCCCACAATCACCATGTACGACTCCATTGACCAGATGGGATGAGGAAGAGGACAAAGGGATGTCAAAATCAGATGTGGTCTGTTCAAGCATCTCCCCTAGCTCAACATCTAACAACTCAGCCAACACAGGCTCAAAATTCATCTTAATAGCCACCCGCCCTTCAATCATCTCCTGGTCCTGCCAGTACTTCTTTAGGCTGCTGCATGTCCTTACTTTCTTCACAGGGGGCGCCAAAAGTCAATCTTGGCCCATGAAACCTTAAGTGAGAGGATGCATCAGGTTTACAGTGATACTCCTGGTATAAGCTTTCTCCTTGTCGGCTGTCACCACTACCTGCTCTCCTGAGTGCATTTTCCATCTACCGTGCATTCACGCCCACACTGCAAGCCACTTCCATCCCAGGCCTCTCCTTCCAGTGCCCTCATGTCCCACCAAATCGCCCAAACCTGCTAAAAAACAGAGGGCAGAGAAACAAAAAAAACCGTGCCTTTAAGAAGCAATGAGCAATTAATTACACACATCGTTTAGATAACGAGGACAGGCAAATACCTTGGCTTTCTCACAAAGGTTTACACAGAATTAGTTTACTGGAAAATGTACATTACTACTGACCTAAGTTAAGTGCTCATAAAATGCCATGATAATTAAACTGTACAACTGCAACCGTCTTCAGCGATAAGCCAAATATTAAAAAATAAGTTATCAGGAAACATTACCATTCAACAATACATTCAACGACATGACCATGTAGAACTGTAAAGATAAACAAGTCATAGTAAATAAATTTATACCGCCGCCATAAACAGTAAATAAAACTTTTGCATTAACCAAATTATTACTTGTTATTTGTGTTTTCTGAAATGTATCCGTCTGCTTGCGTACATCTGATTAACATTTATGCAAAAACGTAATGTTTTCTACTCGGATAGCGTAATGATTAAGCCGCCAGGCCGCCAGTGCGTCGGGTTGAGCGGCGATCATCTGCCAGGCTACAGTCTACTTCAAGGAGAGAAAGATCGCCATGCAAACTGTACTCTGGAAAAGACCTGTCAGTCCATCCCGCTTCATCGCTACGTAGGGGGGGGGGGTGCGAGCTGAATTATCGAGAATAGCCACCCTTGTTTTGATGTATCCAAAACGCAGCTGCACGTTGGTACAATTCATAAAGCTACCTAATAAAAGACCCTGCCAGCTGATCTACTATCTGAACATTTGTGCCAGTTGTCTTGAGATTAAGGTTATAAATATCTAATAATAAGCCCTGGTGCCTAGAGCTGCTGCAGCTAGCTGCTTTTCAGTTACCTATGCAGCGTTTCTTGACGTCCGGGTCAGCAAGCGGGTTTTATTATTATTATTGTCAAGACAACCACGCGTCAGGCTTATATTGTGGAGTGCATGAGTTTTATCACCATGGTCCATCATAAGCGCGCGGTTGTGCCCCTCCGCGTCCTGCTCCTGGTAGCGATCGCTGCTCCTCGCTTATTTTTGTTCGCTTCCCGGTATGCAGCGCAACGCAGCACCCCCATAAGGCGCAGGGAATCCGGCAGGATGAGGTAAGGTCTCTGGGGGCGTCGCTAACGCGTTTGGCGTAGCGGCAGTTTTCAGTATTTACATGCTGAATGCCTGCGCAATGCTTGTTATAACAGTGCTTGTTATCGCGCCTGAAGTGATGCAGAAATGCGCGTTTCATATCTTTCACACACCTTGCACTGCTATTGTTCCATTCTGCTTCATACATTTTAGCTACACTTTATAGTGAAAATATACAGTGCAAATTCCAGAACATATTTTAAATGTATTTATTTTTATTCTTCCCCATCCGCATCAGGCAAATACACAAAAATAAGACTGAAATAAGAATTTTGTGTTTCACAGTTGAAACAAAATTTAGAAACAGAAACTTATATATACAGGAGAAAGGCTTTACACAGAGGCAGTCGAGGACTGCCCAATGAATTTACAACAATAATAATAATAATAATAATGATAATAAAAAAAATCAAAATATTTGTCGACAAATTAGAAAAAAAAAGTCCTAAAATCAGTAATGCATTACAGTAACTTAAATATTTCTCAAAACACAAGTCCAGGGAGTTGGACTTTCAGTTCACTTTCAAGCGGTAGACTTCTAATCATAAGTGGCAGTGTAACAGAAATTTCCAGAAAATTTAAAGACAACAATCATGAACTGACCTTTTAAAATACAGGGAATATTGCAAGGAGGTTTGTTTTCCTTAAATTTCTTTTAAGCTTCATATCTGATCTTCATATACATGTGCATGTTTGAGGGAGACAATCCAATAGGATCATATATTCTACAAAAATGAATTGCACTCATTTATGTCTCTAAGAAACGATAGATCAAATGCCATGATCCTATCAGAATGCATGTACGAATTTTACCATTTTCTCAAATGCAATGATGACTCACTGAACCATAAAGCACAATAAGTTAAGCAAAAATGAAACGAAGGGCAAAGCTTTTAAACATTCATTTGGGAATATTACCTCCACAAATCACAAACAGCACAATTTTATGAGATACAAAAAATATAAAGGAGAAAAACCAACATGCACATACACTTAAGACCTAACTGCTTATGGATGCGATTTAAAAGGTATGGCACCAATTTGGATCAGTAAGTCACCAACAATTTCTAAACAAATATTTTTTGGTAATGATCTTGACAGAACTCCACTTAATTTGAACTGGGAAGCTTTTAAAGGGGACAATGTCAGAAGCTGGACCTACTGCATAAACATTTAATGGGCCCAGTTGGCTTCCATGCTTGACTATGAACAGTGTTTCTCAAACCCAGTCTTCTGGGACCTCCAGACAATCCACATTTTGGCTCCCTCCCAGCTCCCAAAACAACTGAACCAAGCAATTAAGATCACTGAAGGAAAAAATATGGACTGTCTGGCAGTCTCTGGGGACTGGGTTTAAAAAGATGGGCTGGTTCTGTGGACTACCAGACCATCTAAAACAAAGTACCGTCAATATAAAAATAAAACAATAATATTGCAGGTTCTGGGATAGATTTAGACATCTCCTGTCCTGAGTTGAACCAACCATATTATACAAAAACTTCAGAATAGAAAGTTTGACAGCCACCATGAGACTTCACAGACATGTCGCCAGATGTTTGCAGCACTACGGAGCTTGCCGTTTCTGATGTTCCAGCATCTTCCAAAATTGTTCTGGTCCCACCCCAGGTCCCTCTCCAGCTGGCCTCCCTTACACACCTCTGTGGTTCCTGAGGTAGTCTTTATGAATTCCTTCAATCTTTCTCAATTGGTCATACTCTTCATCCTCATCATCCTCATCTGTAGCAAAAAGCTCTTCCTCAAAGAAGGACCCACCAAGACCATACTCTTGGGCATGGATAGACACTTCATTCGGCATCAGATGAGGGGAGCCCTCAATGAAGTCTGCAAACCTGCGTGAGATGATCAGCACATCAGTATAAGGACTTGTGGCTGGTCATGCTTCCTCACCCATGAATCTCCATTTACCTCTTAGGGGACTGGAGTCTAGCCACAGTCTTCCAGGTGTTCAATTCAGGACTACTGCAGAATTCCCTAAGTTCTGCCAGGGCGCGCTGCGTCTCCACCTCCGCTTGCTTCTGGTATTCCTCTTCGGTTAGCAGGCGACGGGGTTCCAGCTTCCGAGGCCAGCTGGGCTTCAGCTTGCTGCCGAGAAGATAAGGAGCAGGAGGTGAACTTATAGCACAAAAGAAAAATAATAGCATAAATTAGACCTGATGACACACACACGTACCTGTACGCAGAGAACCCTATCCGAACAGGGTACTCTAGGTGTTTGGAACAGAAAGCAGCGATAATAATGGCAAGTGCCACTTGCTGCACCTGGATCCCAGCATAAACCAGCAGCAAGCCGAACAGCTGCAGCACCCAGGACAGGATATTAATACTGCGCTGATCCACTAGGGGGCCATAGCGGTAGCACACAGCAAAGCTGACGAATCCCACCACTGCGGTGTAACCTGCAATAAAAACACCACAATCACAGAAAATACTACAACAAAATCCCCCCCCCCCCCCAACAACAAAACAAAATGTGCATTTTTTCATTTTTAACCATGTTAGGATTTTTCTCTCCTCTCTCTCTCTGATGGAACCTTATAGAAAAGAAGCTTACAAAGGAGACGTGTTTGGTAACTCCAATACGTAGCCCTACCTAAGGCTAAGTGCCAGTGCTCTCTAAGGATGACCTGGAGGTTCCGGAACACCAGCTGGATCAAATAGACAGAAAAGGACCAGCCTCCCACTATCAACACGTAAAAGGGGCTTCTCTGAAGGACAGGGGAAAAGAAACATTACATCAAAATAAGTCAATGTTCTGTAGGGCTTTTTTTATATTAAATATACAAGGACTAAAATACAATGAACACAGAGCTAACTAACCCATGAAGCTAAACTGGTTATGTGGCATTTCATTTGACTACAAACCTTAGGCAGCAAGCGAGCCATGATGAAGATGAGGATGATGAGGGAGGCAACCAGGCATGTGGTCATTCCTGCTGAATAGTAGAACACCTGACTCCTATAGGAGGAATCACACAAAAGGCTTACATGTTGACCGGTGACTGAAACGAATGGGAATCTACATACATATAGCTCTGGGGAAAAAATTTCAGTTTCACTCAATCTATAAATGTGCATCTGTGAATAATAGATTTTTTTGCAAGTTACAGCCTGACTCTTCCCTGCCTCTCCTTGATGAAGGGCTTCTTACTTGCTTTATGGGTCTTAAGTCCTGCTTCCTCTGATTTATGAGATACTGTCAGATAAGTTGACAGTCATCTCTGGCATTAGAAAGTTGCTTCTGCCCTCTGTCTGGTTGGTTTTTGGTTATTGCCAGTGTCTCCTGCGTCACCTTGTTCTTGTGTGCTGCTGTTTGTACTGCTAAAATTTTGAGCCTCAAAGCAACCTGCTGCTCTATAGCCTTTTATCAACAGGACCAGCATTAAACCGGAATTTAAAAATGCAGATAAAAAAAAAAAAAAGCAGAGTGGTCTCAATTTTTTTTTTTCTTACTTTACAACAAATACCTAAATATTTAAGGTTATTTTTACACCGTGTATGTCCAGCTCTGGAAAAAATGATCTTGAAACTATGGACAATATATGATCCTTATGCAAAAATAATGATGATAATAGACCTGAGGGTCAGAGTAGAGGGTTAGTTGTTTCTCCCATTCCCCTTGGACAGTGTTTGGGATTAGGACTTTTAGGGGTTTGGGATAAATGTTAATAACTTGTATCCAAGCCCCATTGCCTAAAACAAGCATCATGTTTGAATATAAGGATACTCAGTAGTGTACGTGGCCCCGGTGTGCCATAGGCACAGATACATAACACGCTGAGCCAGGTACCTCCTGCATGTTCACCCTCAGTGGACGTCCAGCACAGACATGAATTTCACAATCAGATTCAGTTGTATCATCACTGAGTCTTTTAAAATTGCGACAATATAACCAGGGCAAGATAACTAGTTCCATCCATCCTTAGTACCTGCTTGTCCTATTCAGGCTCACGTAGGTTTGGAGCCTGTCCTGGAAGCTACAGACGCAAGCAGGGAACAACCCAGGATGGGGAGTCAACCCATGGCACTGCATACTCACACTGGCACTGCATACTCACACTGGCACTGCATACTCACACTGGCACTGCATACTCACACTGGCACTGCATACTCACACACACATTCACACCTGTGGAGAATCTGATAACTCCAATTCACCTTAGCATGTTTTTGGACTGGGGGGGGAACATGCAAACACACATGAAGCCATGGTGGTGGAGACTCAGTCCCAGGAGAGTGAGGCAACAGTGCCAACCACTGGGCCACCAGTCCAACCAATTTTTCAACCAAAATATCCTGGATGTCATTAATACACAACGATTAATACACTGAAATAATCAATAAATATTTCATTAAATGCTTGGTTAATATGGTGTTACCTGCTAAGCATGTCCGCAAAGATGAACAACAGTAATCCAGCCAGAAATACAGAGAACAGGTAAATGTCAAACCCTACGAGAGAAAATGTGGTTAACTTGGGATCCAGTAAATAAAACACAAGAAGCAGCAGTCAAAATGCCACTTACTTCGCATGACCTTAACGGTGTACAGATTTTCATGGTCAACTGGGTCCACCCGAAAGCAGGTCTTGGCACGGAAGAGGCTGATGTCGATGGTGGTTTCATTGGAGCGCTCTCGTAGTAAAAGCTGCATAAAATTCCAAATGCTGAGGTACTCCAGCTCCTGTAGCTCCTCCTCATCCTGGACCACCATCATCTTGAACTGCTTGGAACTGCACACTTGGATCTGTGACCGGGGTCCAGGGACATTACAGACTACTGTTAAATATGCTCATCACAGTAGAATGTTTGCTGGTAAGGTCTCTATAATCTAATGATGCAAATTATTCATTACATCCAGGGGTGGAACTTTTTTTGCTACTAGCCATTTGGACTGGTTCAGTAAAAAATTACTGCCAACAGGCTAGTGTTCAGTTATTTGTGCACAGCCTTCCTTTACATTATTCAGGCAGGTGGGCAAGCATTATTTCCAGCCCTAATTACAACCATCTTGCTTGCAGGACAAACCTTTAACTTATCATACCTGAATTCTTGTCCATGTCTCTCTCCACCCGGGCACCTTATAGTTCTGATAACAAAAATATTGCTGGTTCTTGAGTTCCTTCAATTCTTCGCCATCACTTATATTTTTTATTAACAGCTTATTACCTGCACGGGCTGGGAAGAACAAAAAATAACTACACGGTAATATGGCTATCGCTATAAATATTACGATAGTTTGGGTATATATATGTCGAATACTTCCTTTGAATGCTACCTGGTAAATTAGTTATTTAAAAATATAAAACTATAAGTTGCATGTGTATTCAACTAAATTTAGCCAGTACAATTGTGCTGGCGATATTGTAGTGTGTACGGATCTATCCGTTGTATTCAGCTAGACATATATAGTTATTCAGCTAATTATCGCTCAAATAAAATTTAAATAAACGACGAGCACTTTTATATCGACATTTCGGAGAGAACCCATACTTTGAGACATCAAACTACTTGCCTAGACGCGAAGTTAAACAAATTGTATTTCCGATTAAGTAAGTTAACAAATAAGTGTCATGCACAGAAAGATACTGCACAAATTTCCTACCTGATGTATGGCCTATTATTGTAACAAAATAAATAATAAAACATAACAAAACTGCTGTTATGCTTCCGCAGCTGCTGTTAAATTCCAACCTACATTTCATGTGTCCCGCCATGACAGTTATGTGCATAGAAACATGCTGCGTCTCCTCACGTAGCGACTCAGAGAGGCACGCTGATGCCTGGGCCAACCAGATTGTCTATTTTGGTTGACGTTTGTGAGAAGCGAACCAATGGCGAGAACACTTTGCAGTTTAACCAATCATCGAGGTGCTTCCTACGACTTCCACAGAGTTTATTGGTGAGAGATTAACAAAATTACATTGATTGACGAGGTCGAGAATCAATGAAAGCAAATCGACAGAATTTTGAAACTCAACGTAAAGGCTCTTAGCAACCAAATAAGAATAAATCCCACGGTTTGGCGCAGAGCTAGTTTTAGCGATGTATGTTGGTAGAAAGTCACGTATCCATGTTCAGCCTAGTGCCCGTAGGACCCCCCCCCGTTTGTAGTTGTTAGTTACCCGTGATTTTTAGTAGGAGGCCCCTGGCTCAGGTCTGTTTTAATTCGAGGGTCCCAAGTTTAATTTTGAAAAACCTTTAATTTAAGTAGGTTACATATTATTTTGATAAATTTGTTAAATGAGGAACACTTTTATCTAACGATAAAAATAAAACAAGCTATATTAAACCAAAAAATGTAATCACTTATATAGGTTATATTCAAACTTTGTTTCTTTGTTAATGACAGCTAAAAAGGTGAACCGTATGCACTGTTATTTGGGAGCACACCACCTAGATGTGTTAGACCTTGGCAATGGACACTTGCTTTAAAAAAAAAGAAATATTAACTCTCTAACTGTACTGCACTTATTTGCACACCCTGTTTTTACACATTACACTTTTTGATCAATCGTCTTTTTTTGTTAGTTGCACAGGGGGGAACTATTTTACTTGTGTGTGTGCGCAGATCTGTTTGGAGTGCCCTGCATTTTTAGAGAAAGTGGGTGAGGTAGCTGAAATGGGGTAGTGTGGCTCAACGCATAGGTGTCTGTCATTGGAAGGTTGCCTGTTCAAATCCCAGGATCAGCAGAGTGATTTTATTGTTGGGCCCTTGAGTGAGACTCTTAACGCCCAGTTGCTCCAGGGACTGTCTGACTCTGCTTTCTTGAAAAATGTATGTGGCTTTGGATAAAAGCATCTAGTAAATAAATATCCTGTAATGAAAGAGTACCACCTGCAGACTCTGTGGCCCTATTGAGAGACTGCCCTCCTGGATTTAAACCCAAGTGATGAAATATTACTGACTTCCATTCAAGCCACAGATTGCGTAAAATAAGCACCTTGTTTGAATGCAAGGATACTAATTAGTGTACATGGCCGCATTGTGCCATAGATCAATGATTGACTTTGCGCTTGTGTCTGCACTGCACATCTGATTTCAGGCCATGTATTTTGAACTCTTGAGTTAATAGAGAGATAAAGCAATCAACCACTTACTGCTTCAGGACAACCCAAATGAGCAGTCAAGGTTTGCTGGCAATGTCTGGCTGAAGTTTCTGTGTGACATGAACTCAGGATAGTCACTGAGGCAAATGCCCCTAAATGGGAGAGGTGTAGATCTGTTGAGCCCAAACAATCATCCATCCATCCATCCATCCATCCATCCATCCATCCATCCATCCTCTGGTGCCTTTTGTGCTATTCAGGGTTGTGGGGGGGTCCAGAGTCTATATCAGGAAATGACTGACACAAGGAAGGGAACAACCTAGGGTGGGGTGGCCCCACACATGTTTTGGCAAATCATTCAACACCTTAGGAGGGAGAGGTGGTATTGTTGAGTGGTTGAAAAGACAGAGGAACTCCCCAATGTGGTTCATTTGCCCCCTCCCCAGGAGGCAGCGTTGGAGTCTTTTGGTAGATCAGGTGGATGACTTTACAGTGGCTACTACAAAAAAATTTGAGTGGCGTAGCAGTCAGGGACCCGCTTTATTTTTGGGTGTGGCAACAATGAATTATGTCTATTATATGATTCCACATTGAAAAAAACTACTGCATATTTTGGTTTTATTATTTTGATGTGGTGTTGCAACATATTTTCTTGGGTCATGCTTCTCCCCCCCCCCAGATCCCCTTGCATTTAAGCTGAACTTGCTATAGTGGTCAGAGCCATTAGTAATGGAAAGCCTGCATGGCTACATGAACTCTGTGCAGAGATGTTGAAAGCACTGGATGTTTTTGGGATGATGTGCTTGATGCGCTTCTTCGGTGTGATATTTATGGTGGGTAAAGTATCTCCTAACTGCTGGTCCCCATTTTTAAAAAGCAGCCCCAAAGTGTATGCGCCAACTATAGGGTGATCACATTTCTCAGCTTCCATGGCTACAAGACAGGAGCTCGATGGTCAAACCTAAGATTCAGGAGGAATAATGTGGATTCATTCCAGTCTGGCTGTGGAACAAAGAATGCACTTTTGTGGGCAGGAGCACCAAAAGAGTATATGAAAGCGTATTATATTAGGCCCCCAATCCAAACCCATCTACCGTACTTATTTTCATTTTTAGGGGACCCTTACAATCATCCTAACATTCGCTGCTTTACAGCTCCCTTGTTTGTAGGAATATGTTAACAGTTCAGATGTGCTTTGTGGAAAAAATTGACGATGGAACGCTCAGGCACATACTCTAAGGTTGCTGCAGGAATATGGACCACCGGGACCTCTATCGAGAACAATTCAGTCTCTGAATGTAGCAAGAACTGTGTCCGCCTACTTGGCAAAAAAATTGAAACCGTTTATAGCTGTCCTTCTGCATAATAACCTAAATATACTTACTCATGTCTGTGGAATGTATGTGATATGTATATTGT
>JAODKF010000116.1:20013388-20026927 GCA_026779585.1 Mormyrus proboscirostris | reverse complement strand
TAAGCTAGTAAATACGGTGGCCCTTAGAGACAAAACACACACACAAAAGAAAAAGCAGAAACAAAATGAAAATGTGCTGCAAGTGAAAAAAGACAAACAAAAGAAAAAGCAGAAACAAAATGAAAATGCACTGCAAGTAGACGATCCAAAAACCGGAAGTGCTCCACAACGCTAGGGGGCACGGTGAGCTCATGTGGCCCAGTCACTATACAGTAGTGATGGGAAGTTCGACTGAATTAACTGATTTGATTCTTTCGAACTGTCCGTTGTAATGAATCAATTTTAAAATCGATTCTGTGATTCACTATTTTTTTTTCTTCTCATCTTTTTTGCGCATGACCATATGACTCAACGAATCATGGGATTGGATAATAAATCAAACGGTGTCTCAAGGTTACGTTATTTTGACTGAAAGATGGGGCTGGTGTTTCTAGGGGCCACCGTAAGTAAATACAGATGGGACAAAATGTATGACGAAAATATATATGAATATAAGAATGCTTAAAATTAAGTTTTTCTTCCATTGGCGTCAGCGCAGTTACACTTTTGTTGCAATGGCAGCCCCTCTTGTATCACAAGCTCCAGTGAGTTCGCAAAACAGTCCAATTAAGTTAGCGACTCCCAAATCATCCATTGCTTTGCTTTGTCTCACAGTTGTGTGCACTTTGTTAAATGGGTTTGAACATTAAATGCTATTCCCACCTCAAAACTTTATCTTACAAGGACTGCAAATCGCTGTGCTACTGGTTTCTGTTAAACGCGTATAATACTCCCAGATCACGTCTTATCTTGCGCTCCTCATACTGCGAAGGGTATGCGCATGACGTCACAACAGACGGAAGTCACTGAACTCGCACCCACTGAGTAGCAAAAAACACTGATGGGTAGCGATAGCGTTCGATTTGAATGCCGCAAAAAATACATGTAAAATGGGAAAGAACTGTCATGTGATTCATTGCCAAAAACTAAATAATGAAATATAGGACATGGATCGGTCATGCATACAGAATATCGGTATCGGTGTATCTCTAGATGTGAATATAACCTTTGCAGTGGGTGTGACGTACTATGGCCCATTTCTATGAAAAACTTTAAAACCATGTATATTTTTAGGATGGTTTGCTTGAATGACTTTCTTCAAATCATGCCACAGAATTTCATTAGGAATGTGAATGGAATATTCATTCTAAAATGCAGAATTTTTTTCTGTTTGAGTCACTCTGTTGTTAATCCATCCTTGTGTTTTGGATTATTGTTCAATTGCATGACCCCACATTTGCGTTTTAGTGAACTACTGTAACAGAAATCCTGACATTCTGCTGTAGAATTTGCTGATGCAATTTGGAACTCATTGATTCCTCTGTGGTTGTAAGCCATTCAGAGTGGCACAGCTCAACAGCTTAGCTGTACCATAGACATTGTTGTTACCTGTTTAAGGATTAAAAAAAATATTATTCTGTAGGACACCAAGAGTAGCAACATCCCTGAATTTCCCCCCTTTCCAAATTGATCTGCTTAATCGATTTTTATATCTATCATCTCTATCTATCATGAAGAGTTTCCGAAACTTATCTTCTGAAATCTTTGCATCCATGTTGCACTTAAACATAATTTTATGAAGATCAGGTAACCAAAGTTATAAAAGAGGTCATTTGTTTTATGTATTTAAATTGCCTAACTCTAATTATCTTCCTCTAAAGTGTCGTCATCCTGTATATGTTTTCAAAAAATATTTTTATTTGTCTTGAAATAATTCCTTCATAGTTTTTGTCTGATAGTGTAAAATGTTTTGGGTGTTTCTTAAACTACTAAAGTTTCCAGATCTTTTGATGTCCACAGAACGTTTTGTCATGCAAAAACTTCTCGGACTGGTAAAACAAGCTGGGGGTGGCGACATAAATTGCTGAGTGGATGGGGTCCCCAGATGATGCACTTTGCTAGCGGGGGGAAAATACAGGACAAATATATGGGACTGGTGGCAACTGTACCCCCAGTATTCCATGGTCTGGGGGAATAAAAGTAAAGCAGGTGAATACTATTCTCAAATCCTTGAATACTGATCAGTATGTGTACTGGGAGAAGGGAAACTAATATAATCTTTGTATTGAGCAATTTATTCTGAAAATCCAAATAATTTTGTTGGGTTCAGTAACATACTGTCAGCTGTATAGTAATATAAAATTCCAGTTGTAACATGTTTGTATGACTTTTGAGTTTAATGTGTATGAGGCTCACTGATCTGCATTAGGCAAGTGGTTATTGTAAACAGAAGGATAGATGTACTTTGTAGCTAAGTATCTCCAAGGAGTATTGAGTAGAGTTCAGTCCTTTTCTATGATAACATTTTGTAATTGTTTGTGTAGAGAAAGATTGCTGCCCAATATATTCACATGAGGGTAAGATTCTGAGTTGGGTATGAAGTTGAGTAATTGACTAGAGATGCATAGTTACGGGGAATGTGGCTATATAGGTCTGAAGTTTTAATCACAGTGAAAACTTACTTTAAACTATGACTTATCAGGGTAAATACTTTAGTTTGTTTATGCTTGTTCTCTACCAAGGGTCTGTACTACGAAGCAGGGTTACTGGCTTATTGGGGTAATTTGTCGGATTTAAGCCAGTAACCCCGCATCGTAGTACAAGCCACTGGTCTGTAACAAAGCCAAACAACTGTTTCTGACCTTTAGGCCGTTTGTGTGTTAACGTGGGTATATAATGCTGTGTGTGTAGATTGCTATAAATGTTCACTACCTCCTGTGCAGGTATCTCTTCACTGATAAGTATATGCTGACAACATGTCTATGTTTTTCTGGTGTCTTTATACACACATCAAGCACTTGTCCTGACATCAATTTGGTGCTACTTATAAACTGTACTTTTAAAATATTTGAATCATGTACGTCCAATAATCATCAAGTATTCCAAAGTTACAGAGGCTCAGACCAGTAAGTCAAGCAGTTTTCCTTAACCATCAGAGGTTACTGTTACATGAATGGGATAATTAAGAGTTTTTTTTCAGCAGGTATCACTGTGTAAAGATGATCGACCATATGTTATACAATTCCAGTAAATTAGGTTACCAAAAGCAGAAGGCCAAAGAGGATATAAGTACACAACCTGAATCTTTGTACACCTGGTTGGATGTGTTAATATTTAATAATTATAATATTTATATTACAAATGTGTGATATTGTAATTAATATAATTCATATAATACTTGTATCCCCAATGTGCAGCACTCCCGGGTCCTACGGTTTCTTAAGTACTCCACAGAAGACCTTGAGCACCTGCATCAGGTAGGAGCCTTTTCCAGAATGCACTCATATACAGACCCTTTAATTGAATGCGCTCATGTGCAAGATGGACCATTTTATTTTCCCAGACCTCTGCCTCACACCCCGGAAGGCTCCTGATTGTAAACTCAGTTGTGCGTTGCCTTTAGCATCTTCTGTCTTGTTGAAAGTAATTTAATTTTTAAATTTTGATTTTCACTGTTGCTTTTTCTTCGTATTAGGAAAGCCAGCCATTTCGTATAAATTTGTTTCTCCTTCATTTTTTAATCCTGACCATGGATGTCACTGTTGACATGAGTAATGCAAACACCTGTAGGGAACTAATGAAGACAAAGAGGGGTGTAACATGTGCTTGGGCAGAATTTCTTCATGTCATTGTGAGTCACGGGCATGTTTCTGCTATTCTATCTTTCCAGACATCAGAACAAGCTCTGCAGGACATTCATAATATCGTGGACTTCAGTACCCACATCATGAGGCCATTGCTTGGGGAGATCAATGTGCACCATGGAGTAAGCCACTACTGTTTATCATGTCACAAGAGCGTTTGTGGTAATAGCTTAAAAACACTGCTGACTATCATTATTGATATTTGCCAAGAAAGAGAGCCCTGTCAGCATTGCTGGAGAGTGCTGTTTACAAGTAGCCAAATGTGCTGAAAATCAATTTAACAAATTGTGGTTCGCATGAGCACTGAGGCATGGCATGGCCTCTCCCTGCACTGAAGTTTGAGTTGTTGCTCTGCAGGAACCTGTGAAGTTACCACTTGACTTTGTGAAGCGGCTGGCTTTGAGGGTTGAACAAGAAAGACCAGGTAAAATAATAATAATACAATTAGGCAACTATTGATGCAACATGGTGCTTAGTCCAGTGTTTCATAAACACCTTTCTCACACTTGATTGAGGTTATAATGAACTAAGCTTTCACTGTTTTAGACTACTTAAAAAGTACTGTGTTAGTTTTATAACTGATGTGTTCTTAGAACCACAAAAGCACAGGGCAGAATCTGGAGGTCTTGCTTACCAGTATCTATCCAGAATGTTCGAGAAAGATAGTTCTGAACATTTTTTTTTTTTTTGAGTGCAAATAAAAAATTGATCAAGGTCAGTTCAGTCAGAGTATTTTATCACAGACGGTACAATGTAGCATTTTAAAGAGTTACCTAGTTCTCGGACATGTTTGTTTTATTATATTTTGATAAGACTGCGTGTACACCCATCCATCTCTTTTGGTTTTGAAGTGTGTAGAGTGTGAATCGTTACAGAGAGAGAGCGATTTCAGAAGTAAAATGAGGAACAGACATGTGTTCAGTTTCTGTGCTAGCCAGTGCACCTGACAAATATTTCTTGCCCGTGCTAGTTGTTAAAAATGGCAGAGTAGGTTTGGATAATCATTCACTTGGCTGAGCAAGTGTCTTCATGGGACTTCATGAAGCAGTTCTGTACTGCTTGCTTAACTAGTTTATTTAGGGGAATATTTATTTTATTTAGTTGCTTATTTGAACTGTTTCACCAAAAATAGCCAAGCTTACTAGTTTTATTTTTAATTCCCTTGATATCTGACGTAAAGTTTTGTGTCTTGCAGAATCACGCACTGACAAGGTTATGGACCGGTTCAGTGGGTGGGCCTTATGTCTCCCCAATCTGACCAAGTTTCCAGACCACCATCGAGAACACAGACCCCCACTTTGTATAGAAATCAAGGTACACTGCCATTAGGGTGGAAGTCAGAACTCTGACTGGCTTATGATTGTTTTCGAGAGTATAGGGTTGTTCCTAGGAGCCGGTTTTCACTTCTCCAAAGTCATTTTTAATGTGGTGTGTGTGTGTTTTTCTTTTTTTTTTAAAGCCCAAATGTGGATTTCTTCCATTTTCGAGGCAAATTACCAAAGAGGTTAAGTGGAAGGTGTGTCGCTTCTGCATGCATCAGCGCTTGAAGGTAAACACTGCAGCCCTGTTTGGAAATACAAATGATTGGCTGAACCAAAATAAAAGTAAGATTCCCCTTTGTCACCGCTGACGCGCACACATTTGGGCCCCAAACTCCTGTGTTGGCATAGCAGTAGATTAGCTGATGTTTCAATAATAGTTCAGCATGAGTGTTTAAAGGCCCTAGGGTTTTTTCCATTGCTGTTTACCGAAACATTTTACTGGTAGATCCGGACTCTTTCTGTAGCTGTTGATCAGGCCAGAGCTGGTTAGAAGGTGTTTTGGCTATACAGTACGAAGAGCTTAATATCACCTGTTGACATGGATAAGAATTTGAGACTCTGTAACCAGTAATTTCACATTACACTTATCACAGTTATGATAAATTATGGTTGTGTTTTTCTGTAGGTGAGCAGTGGTGTGTGGAAGAGACTCAGCAAATACTGTCCTTTGGATCTGTTCTCGGGGTGAGATTTTAGTGTGTGGAGTTTGCACGCCATACTAGTCCCTTTAAATACTTATCTTGTGTTATTAAAATAAGCATCTGATGTTTTAAACAGCAATTTCTGTTTTGCATATTTTTAGGAACGCACAGAGGATGTATCTTGCAATCAGAAACTTGTTGGATGAGCCACAAAATAACTTAAAAATATTTAGGGTAAGTTTATGTATGTGCACGCACATGAGAGCTCATGTGGAACTATGACTCGGCTGTCGTCAGCTGCTTTGCTGTTTTGGATGATTGCCCCTCAGCATAATGGTGTGCACATTCGGCAGGATGGAGAGCTTATCTATGGAGGCATGGATGACACCGACCAGCAGCATGATCTGAATAAACTGACGCAGCAGCTTCGCTCGTACTTCTTCCCGACCCACATGCTCATTCAGGATCCCCCATCCAACAAAGCCGTGCTGAACAAGCTGAGCCAGGTCATCATTACGGCTTTGCTGACCAGCTGGGATGCGGAAGGTCCTACGCAACGTACCAGGGACTACGTTCCCGTGGGTAGGGACCAATGCCATGCCAGCCTGCCGCTCCTAGATTGTCTTAAAGGTGAGGGTCCAGGGTTTGGAAGAGCATTTGCATTGAGTTAAAGGCAAACATGGCCACAAGTTCAAGCGGGCCAAGTCAAAGCTGGTACCAACTGGAGAATGGAGACTCTTGAATAAATCAAGATTAAGTTAAATTACGTCATGATTAGAATTGTGTGCTAAAATACTTAGCAGGCCCAGTTGCCAGTTATGGTTGTCATGGGAAGAAGATGCCACAGTAAATCTGAGAGGGGATTGATTGTTGGCCTGGGTTTGGGTATAGTGGACCTGGATTCATAGACAAGGGCCCTTTTAATTAGTGCAAAAAATAACTGAATTTTTTCAGTGACTCCTTCACAGGTTTGTAATTGGGCTTGATCTCGTTGTTGGGTAATTAGGGCTTCTTGGGCAACACATTTAGGCATCTATGTATCTTTGACTTACTTTCATGCTTTGGCCTGTGTGAAAGAATTACTGATGTGTCCAGTAGGTATTTCAGATTTCATATTGTCCACTATCTTTTTTTATACAGCACACCAAAGCCTGCCGAAAGACTGTGTACTATCAAAAATCCTCCAAGTTCAACGACTGGATGACCTTGACATTGAAGGACTCTATCCTCTGTACAAACGTGTTGAGCGGCATCTAGTGGAATGCCCTGAAGAAAGGTATGTGGACTGCAAGCTGAATCGGGGTATTGTTAGCATTTTGAATTGCCTCCTCTGGCTTGTAATGAGCCATTTGCTCCACTGGGGGGTAGACAAGTATAAAGTTTAAATCAGAATTGTGCTGCATTTCAAAGGGTTCTTCAAATGTGTCTTTTAATGTTTGGTCTCCTCAATTATAGTGACTGGTCTCACAAATTTCTCATAACTTCGCAGGACTAGATTGCAAATAGATGGGCCATACAATGAGAAGTTTCTGGAGAGAATGAGACACTGTCCATCTGAAGATGATGGTTCCATCGAATATGCAGTGGGGAAGGTTAGTAGGACCTGACCAGAATTACAACACTGGCCCAAATGGGAATTTCAGAATACTCACTATTTTTACCCCTCGCAAACCACCAATTTTAACACTGAAGATGCATCACTTAGAAATTCTATCCTTTTTCTTGAGTGTTTCCTTTGTTTAAATGTAAATCTGCTTGAAAACCCACAGGTTCACCAGTACAGAGTTGCCATGACAGCCAAAGACTGCTCAATCATGATCACGCTTACCCCTTGTGAAGTGGATGAACTGTGAGTACAGCAGTGGTATAACGGACCACAGTTGATACTGATCCCTATGAGTCATTCGGTTTTGGAAATGAATATTGAAAAAACACTTTTTTTACTTTTGGTTTTATTTAGAAAAAGCAATGAACGAGTGATACAGATTCAAAACTCATCAATATGGAGTTGTTCCCTCTTTTACAACTACCACAGCTGCCACTCTTCCGGGAAGGCTTTTTACAAGATTTTGGAGTGTGTCTCTGGGAGCATTTGTGAAGTCAATCATTGATGTGGGACATAAAGGCCTGGCTTTCGGTCTCTGTTCTAGTTCATCCCAGAAGTGTTTGATGGAGTTGAGATCAGAGCTCTGTGTAGGCCATTCAAGTTCTTCTACACCAATCTCAGTGAACCATGTCTTTATGGGCCTTGCTTTGTGCACTGGGACAGAGTCATGCTGGAACAAAAAGGGGCCTTCTCCAAACTTACCACAAAGTTGGAGCATAGAATTGTCCAAAATGTCTTGGAGTACTGAAGCATTAAGAGTTTTTTTCAGTTGAACTAAGGGGCCAAGCCCAACCCCTGAAAAACAACCCCATACCATTTTCCCTCCTCCACCAAACTTTACAGTTGGCTCAGTGAAGTCAGGCAGGTAACATTCTCCAGGCATCTGCCAAATCCAGACTCATCCATTAGACTGCCAGACAGAGAAGTGTGATTTGTCACTCCACAGAACACGTTTCCACTGCTCCAGAGTCCAGTGGCAGTGTGCTTTACACCACTCCATCTGACGCTTGGCATTGCACTTGGTAATATGCATGCAGCTGCTCAGCCATGGAAGCCCATTCCATGAAGCTCTGGGGTTAAAAGGAGGAAGTTTGGAACTCTGCAGTTACTGAAACAACAGCACGGGCAACTTACACACTATGTTCCTCAACACTTGGTGACCGTCCTCTGTTACTTTACATGGTCTGCTACTTTGTGGCTGAGTGTTTGTTCTTAAACGCTTCTACTTTGCAGTAATACCACTTACAGACCGCGGAATATCTAGCAAGGAAGAAATTTCACAAAGTGACTTGTTGCAAAAGTGGCAGACCATGTAAAGTACCACGCTTGAATTCACTGAGGGTGCTTTTCCACTGGTACCAGGTACCATGCTTTTGGTACTTCAAAAAAATAATCAAATGTATGGAACTTCACGGTGTTGGCTATTCAAAGGTGTAAATACTGGTACTGACACTGAATGACATCACAATGTGAGGCGGGTATTTCTTACTGAATTCGAAAATGGATGTAGTATATTATACGGCTGGACTATGTACAACATTAATACTAACATTGCATGTTATGCACATGCAATTCTTCCATCAGGCATTTTCATACCTTCATGCTGTATGGACATTATGGAGCAGGGACTTTTTGCTAAAACATTTTTACTGTCAGTGGGGGAAAAACTTTGCAATTGTAGTCATTTTCAAGATTATTTAGTATATGCTTAAAAATCAGTTTAAAGTTGACCTCCACTGCTTTTACATGAGCATTGCATGTGCCCTGACACAAATCATTTTTATTCTTTGTTTTAAAATCACTCCAAGATGAATTTGTGAGAAATTTTATATAAATGCACCAGTATTTATTACACCAAAATCACATCGCGATATTTAGAAATTTTCCGAAACCGTTGGTGTCCTAGTATATTATACAAAATATCTTTTATTTCTTGTCATACCATCATGATCTTGCATTGCAATTAAAGCTTGAATCTTATTTGACATAAGACAGAAAAGAAAATAATGGATGTCCTCCGTGGACTTCCATATGAAAAGAGACAAAGCAGTTTTGTGTTCATTTAATGGGGCATGTTAAAATTTCCTTGTTTTAAGTGCCTGAAGTAATAAAAGGAAAGCAAAGTTATTGTGACGAGTAGTGTCGGACGAGCGGGGAATCAGGCGAGTCAGCCGCGAATACAGGCAGATGACGGGGTTTATTAGGAGGAAGGGGAACACTGCGACACAACAACACACTAACATAGCACGACATTACAATGACTGATCTGGGGAAAGTAACCGAGACGCGGACTAAATACACAAGGCAAGCTAAATTCAACAAGCAACAGGTGAGAACAATCAGGCAATCACATGAGGTAACGAGGGGGGCGTGGCATACACGAGGATCATACCAGCTGGGCGTGACAGTTATATGTTGAGATAAAAAAAAAAAAAAAAAATGTGCACACACCTGTTAAAATTCCAGGTCTTTGTGATGTAAAAAACAAGACCATGATAAATCATTTTAAAACTCTTCCCACCTTTAATGTGACCCACAAACCTGTGCAATTCAATTGAAAAACAAACAAATCTGTTAGGGGGAAAAATATAAAAAAATTCAATAAGCCGGTTGCATAAGTGTGTACCCTTAAACTAATTCTTTGAAGCAACTTTTGATTTAATTACAGCATTTAGTCTTTTTGAGTAGGAGTCTATCAGCATGCCACATCTTGACTTGGCAATATCTGACTACTCTTCCTTGGAAAAGCACTCCAAACCTGTCAGATTGAATTGCAATCTCTTGGGCACTACCCTCTTCAGGTGACCTCACAGGTTTTCAGTTGGATTTAGGTCTGGGGTCTGGCTGGCCATTCCAAAACTTTAATTTTTTTCTTGTGAAGCCATTCTTTTGTTGATTTGGCTATATGCTTGGGGTCATGCTGAATGGTGAAATTCATCTTCAGCTTTCTAGTGGGACCTAAAGGTTTTGGGCCAAAGTTGATTGGTAATACCCTCCACCTTGACTAAAGCCCCAGTTCCAGCTAATGAAAAATGGCTCCAAAGCATGATGCTGCCTCCACCATGCTTCACTGTGAAGTTGGTGTTCCTTTGGTAATGTGCAGTGTTGTTCTTGCTCCAAACATTCCTTTTGGAATTGTGGGCAAAAAGTTCAACCTTGTTTTCATCAGGTCACATTTTCTTTGCTTCTTGATGACTGTCTTCAATGTTCATGGTATATCTAATGCCATAGAATTTTTTTGTAGCCTTCTCCTGACGGATACCTTTCAACAATAGGATCCCTCTCTGTCAATCATAGCTTTTGCTGTAGGATACAACTGCGTAATTGTGAGGAAAATCCTATTAGTACAGCTAAACTTTATTTAGGATGAAGTCACTTTAATCGATGGGAGGTGTGCACCCAACAAGACTGAATTCTGTAATTAAATCAAAAGGTGCTTCAAGAAAGTATTATTTTACGGGTGTGCACATTTATACAACCAGCTTATATGTATATAATAAAAAAATATAATAAAATAAAATACCTCCACCATATATATGTATTTTTTCTCCAAGAGATTTTTTTAATTGAACAGGTTATAGATCACATTAAAGGTGGAAAAAGTTTTGAAATGATTTCTTGTGCTCTTTTATATCACAGAGGTGTGTTACCTTTTTAACAGAGGTGCGTACACCGTTTTATATCCACTGTAGGAAACTATTCTAAAACACTGTATATCAACCCTCTGTACCCTTGCATTTGACCTTGAATATTCTTGATTGTCTTTCAGCCTCGGATCAACTCTGGAGATTCCACACTCAAAGCCCAAGTTTAGATGTGCTGTGTCAATCGTAGACTTGGACCCGAAGCCATACGAGAGCATCCCCCACATCTGCAAACTGGACTCTCGAATTGTCAGTAACTACGTGAAGAGCATGCAGTCAGAACCAAAGCAGGGGTTGCCAGAACGCTTCCTTGACAAAGACTGCACACTGGTGTTTCACCCTGTCTGAAGAAGCTTTCTATAGCCTGGGTTGCTGTACATCTTGCTTCAGAGATATAGACTATCCAGTAATGTGGCTGCTCTCCTCACAGCGAGGACAGGAGGCTCAATGCCAAAAACTCGGTGTGAGTGCAGCTCTGCTGTTCGTAGGAGGATATGGGTGTGCTTTCTTGGCAATTGCTATTTTTGTTTTGGGAAATCCTGGTTAAAGGACTTCTGCAACACAAGGTGCTTTCACTATATGGGTTATAGCAGCGTTTCCCAACCCAGTCTTCGGGGACCCACAGATGGTCCACCTTATTGTACCTTTTCAGCTCCCTGCCATACAGTCTGCATTTTTGCTACCTCCCTGTTCCTGGAGCTAAAACGTGAACTGTCTACAGGTCCCCGAATGGGCATGTAGTTGTATAGAGCCCCCTGGTGGTACAGCATAGTTCTGTGTCCCCAAGCCGCTCTGTGTGCATGCATGCTTCACTGGGTGAATAAGAAGGTGCAGAGTATATTTGTTACATGGTTAAACTAACTGTGTGTCTCAGATATTTAATGGTTTGAATTTCAGGTTTTCTTAGTAATTTATTTAAAAATGTACCGTTTCATCATTTGTACCTTACTGGGCTGGACCTTTTAGATAACCTTGTATCACTCACTAAGCTTGGTGGAGATTGAAATGCATCTTGGTTTCCTGTCTGAGGCAGACTGCAAAAAATGAGCTAACCTTTGTGCCCCATTAAGAGTTGGCCGGTGTTCCCACACTGCTTTGCTAGTGTTTTTATATCTGCATCATCTGCAGTGGGAAATTAAGTAGTGATACGTTTTGGCTTTTTATTTTTTTTAAATGTTTACCTTAAATGAAAATTTTCTTGCCCACTCACTGTTCTTATTTTATTTTCCTGTTCAATTACATGGCATTTTGTATTGAATGATGTTTTTCCAGTCTGCTGACTTCAATTTACACAATTCCTAAATAGTGCCGGTTAAACAGTTTCAACTTTTTTCCACAAAAGATTATCATCCATTGCACAGCACAGTGTGTTTGTGGTCAGTTTCAGATTATGAATATTAGGAATTTTCTGATTATTAAGTTATTGGCAACTTGTATATTCTGTGTGGAAGAATGAGCTTGTAGGTCCTTTTGTGGGCCAACAGTAATAATTCCTCTGAAATAATAAAAAAAAAATCATTAAACATTTGGCTCAAGTGTTTGTGGTTTCATTATCTGTGTGTCTTCTTCCACTGAGCATGTCACTGGGTGCACAGACACCAGTCTCCTTCTGTTCAATATTTTAGCACTTTCATAAGAAAGAAACTCTTTTATTCACTGGAAATGTTGACTGTAGCATCTGTGACTGACTGGTCGTTTTATGTGTGTCTGCCTGTGATCTTGAAGAACCAGCTTTTTGAACAGAAACTTGTGTGGTGAGGTCTCACTGTCCGGCTTTCCCATACATTTCGACGGTGAGCTTAGTCAGTGGCTGGGTGTTCTGTGTGTAGCCAGACACTGGATGCTGGAGAGGATCTTACGATGTGCCGTTTCCTTCTTTAACTGTATTGAAAGTGTTTTGTGCTAATGAGTGCAGACAGTTGGCCTGATCCTCTTGAATGCCTGCATCCCCCTGACCAACTTCTGGTCTTGTTTAGATAAATGTTTTTTAATATAGTAATTTTCCTTTGTGCCTGTGGTAGGTGGTAGGTATCTCCCTCTCCAATGTGGCTATTTCCCAATGAATAAAGGAAAAACAGGATGACCCTTCTGACCCACATATGAAATGGAGACAAATTGAAGGTATTGTTGGCTTTCGCCTTTGTTTCCTGTTTGCCTGCTAACTGACCCTTATGAACCCATAAGCTCTTCATGAAGGACACTTCCACCATTCCCTACTCATGAGTATTTTATCACTTCAGCTTTTATAAACTATTGCCTGTACTTGTACGGTGAGAGTTTGTGTTTTTTCTCTCTCTCTCCCCATGGTGGGCACTTGCCGCTGATTTTGGTACTTTCAAAGTTAGCATGTATGGGAAATAAGCTTGGACAAATTGTTAAGAATGTGCTGATTTTGGAAAATTATAACAATTTTTTGCACTGTTCAGGAAATGAGTTGTTTTGCTAGGAACAGACGCTTGGTCATAGCTGATTATTATGAATTATTACAGAAATTGCTGAGTTATGCAAAATGGACAAAAATGAAGCAATGTATATGCCCCTCCTCTACTGTTACTGGGTGTGTTGCGCGTGACACTATTGCTCTCTCTTGTTAACAAGACTAACGCTGTTAAACTCTGTTCTTCATTGCAACATTTAAGTTAG
>JAODKF010000116.1:19988898-20006701 GCA_026779585.1 Mormyrus proboscirostris | reverse complement strand
CATGACTTTTTCACAAATGTAGTATGTTTCTGCATGAAGACCTAGATTCAGAGTTTTTGTCCAGTTTTTCCTTGCGACTACAAACCTGCCCTTCTCCTTTTGCTATCTTTCCAGTTATGGTGTTGAAATTGGCGATCGGATGGTTTTCCGATTTGGTTGCCGACACGCCTGCGAAACCCAGGTCATGGCCCACAAATGCTGTCCCAACTTTTGGGGTCCTCTCTGTCTTCGTGAGTGCTGCTACGTTTCTCTGATTTGGTCATCCTCGTTTGAACTGTAACTTTATCAGCCAGGGTTAACGTGCATCCTGTTTTTTTCCCCAGCATGTCCTAGCGTTTCCGGTAGGATGTGTAACTGGCTTGGTTCATGCATGGATGGGATGACAGGAAATGGAACCTGCATTTGTAATGTAAGTGACCTTTACCCAAAATGATGAATAGTACATTGCTATACTGCAGTTATAAAACACCTTATCTGCATATTTTACAAAATCCATACTTCTGTTTTATCTCATGAGAAAATATCTAAGATACTTCATAAATATACATTTTAATAAGTATTAGACATAAGGGTGGACAGTCAAAAAACTTTGAAGCCTCTTTTCTCAGTGTGACTGTCAGTGTAGTTACTGTGTTTTACCTTTGTAGAGTAGTATGGTACATCAAGGTAAATATTGGTAGATCGCAACAAATGAATTTGGATGCTTTAGCTTATACTTAATGGGTAATGAAGTGGTTGAAGTATTGTACACTATAATCGAGAGTGTTATGTAAAGCAAAGTTGTCTCTAACTTAGTTTTCATTTTACTTTAATGACCTTTCAGGAAGGAGTAACTGGCTTCTCATGCGAACACTGTAAGAAGCAAGATGTTTATGGTTCCCAGTGTGCCTCTGGTAAATTTGCATTTACATTTCACGTTTGTTTGGCAGACACTCTTCTGCAAAGCAACGTACAAGCAAGGCAGATAGCACATCAACTTTGAACTGCATGCGTACTGTTATACAATAACCCAGGGCTATTACTAATTACTAATATTTTTTGTGATTGCGTTGTTTTGTTTCCATCTACTACCACTGTAGAGTGCACCTGTTCCAATAAAGGGCAATGCAACTCCGGTCCCAATGGAGATGGACAGTGTTACTGCCAGCCTCCATACACTGGATCTAAATGTCAGGAAGGTGAATGCTTCCCCCATTAGCCACAATTTGTTTTGATGGTGTATATGCCAATGAGAATGAACAGGATAACATGTCCTGGTTGAATTAAGCTGTTTTTTTATGAGAGATGTATAGCAGTTAGCTCTGATAGAGAACAAAGAGTTCAATGAAAAAACACAGCACACATTTGAAGAGCGTTCAGATGTAGGTTCTACATTAGGACTCCTCATTCCTGTTCCTGGAGGTCTACCCTCCCTGCAGAGCATGTGTGCAGCCCTAATTTAACACATGAGATACAGATAATCAGGTACTTCAGTGGCATCTCAGTATGAGAACCAGCTATGTTAACAAGTAAGGCTGCACCTGAGAATAGATCCCCAGGAACAGGAATGAGCAGCCCTGCTCTAAAAGTATTCGACTACCTGTGGTATGTGTATGTCCAAATGATTTAACAAGTCTAACTATGTTTAAATGAAAGTTAAAGAAAAACAATAAATAAACATATAATTTTTATATAAAAAGTTATGTGTGCATCAAAATTTAATGCATTATTTACAGACCTTTTGTATGGAAACACAAGAATCGACGATAAGGATACTTTACATTTGTTCAGAAACAGGGCTTTTAGGCTACCTGGCCAGACACATTTCCTGGCAGCACTCTGCAAGCCTGCATTGTGGTAGTTAGAATAACAGTAGAATGGCAATTCCTGCTAATTTCCTTTTGCTCATGTTTATGCTCAGTGTCACATGACACATTACAACTCACTGGGCTTCCTCATATAGAAACTGCTGTTGGATTTCTATCAACTTTGTCAAAGGACTCCCCCCCCGTTTTCTCCACTATCTAGTGAGCCAATCCTGCGCAAACTGTACAGCCTACTCCTACTGCAAAGGTAATGGTGCAAGTGCAACGTGCGAATGCCTCCCTGGGTTTAAGAGGACTGGCACCACCTGTTCAGGTAACAGTGACTATGACACTTTATGCTCAACTGGTTGGTTGAAACAAAACCTTGGCCTGGATTTATACTTTCTGCACCTGAACTTTCCACCTCTGTGTGTAATGGATGACTTTTTTGAGTAACTTCCATACTCCTGGTTGAATACACATTACAATGGCCACCGTGTACGATCTAAGCCAGGGCTGTCAAATTCAATCGCACAGGGGGCAAAACTCAAAGCACACTTTAGGTCGCAGGCCGAACAGAATAAACATTTATTGAACAGACTAAAACTAAACATTTTTTGAACATAAATAAACTGAAACAGACAAGATACAATATTATTCCAAAATAAATAAACTTAAACTTAAAATAACTTAAAATATTTTGCTCTCCATAAAAATATCTCCTGTCAAAATTATACAAATTCAAAATATGAATATGCTGCAAAAAAAAATGAAAATATAAATAAAAATGTGCTTTTAAGTGAAAGTTAAAATAATAACAAATCTAAACCACTTTCTTTGCTCTTATGCCAATCTGTCAGAGTTGGATGCTTGGCATCTTTTCTTGGCAACAAGTTTATGTTTGGGGTAAGATTCTGTGTTGTGGAGATTCTCTCTCAGCCACATTAGCTCCACAAATAAGACACACGAGTTTACCGGCAATGTCAGTAAACATATACTCAGCCTCCCACCGGTTTTGAAAGGCTCTGTTTTCAGAATCAACTTTTCTCTTGGCCATTGTTAGGGGCTAGCTTTGACGTGAAATTAGGGTTGTATACATCAACAGATGCTTGATTGATCTGACATAACTGAAACAGGAATGATCGTAGGTATCATTCGGTAAGGCAGCTGTTGCACTACATTCTGGCATTTGTAGTTTGTGTGTTATCGGCGCTTCGTATTGCCGGGCCATTAAAAAAAAGATATATAAAATGATCTTTCAGGCTGGGTATAATTGTAGACCGGGCCAGATGTGGCCCGCAGGCCTTGAGTTTGACACATGTGATCTAAGCAATTTAGAATGTGCTGTGATTGCTGGTGCAAGGTGCGATGATCCAGCATCTCAGGAATAGCCACTTTCCTGGGATTTTCACACACTACAGTGTCTAGAGTTTACATGGTGTGATGAAGAACAAACTTCCAGTCAGAAGCAATTCTGTGGGGGGGGAAAAAAACTTGCTAATGAAAGGAGAATGGCCAGACTCGTTAAAGTTAACAGAAAGGCCACAAGTGATAAAATAACAGTTCAGTATAGAAGTGGTGTGCAGGAAATATTCTCTGAATATACAACTTTTCTACTCTTGAATAAGTTCCGACGGTAAAAGTGGGTCATATCCAGTGTTAATGTGGCTGTATATTCCACACAATGTACAGACAAATCGATCAAGTCAGTGAGAACAATCTTTGGCATACTTAATATGGAGAGGCATATTACTGCAGCCCGGAGCTGAGTGTTGAGTGGGGGGGGCAGTGTGGGAGAGGTTTATAACTGTTATTATCTGATTCCTTAATCCCAACCATACACCCCTCCTACCCCTCATGATAAACCCCTCCTACTCTACTTTGAAATGGAAAATGCTGTGTTTTTTAACAGCTATTACTAGTTTAATACTAGCAGCACAGACATGGAAAACAACAATTTAACCAACATCCATGGTTACACACTGATGAAACATGCATTCTAGTGTAAGTATAAAACAGTTACAACATGCATTATCAACATAAATACACAAAGACACATTTTAATTTACACAACTTAAAGATACATGCGGTGCAATGCAAAACATAAACATATTTAGTTCTGTTGACCAACCCCAAAGCGTCAGATCAGAACAACAGCAAATGTTTTCCTTAGGGAAACTGCATGGATGATGCGCCGAAGCAGTGATCACCGCAGTATTTTTGCATCATACGATGCTGTGTTGACAAAATGACGTTGATTTCGTCAGATGTATACAGCCTGCTTTAGCTAGGTGCATCTAAGAAATTGGCCACCGGGAGTATATATAAAACATGCGTTTCTAAATAAATCGTATAATTGTTTTTACCAGGGGATGTGTGCTCTACTAATGTGTGTCACCCGAATGCTGAGTGTACAAACCTGGAAGGGAAAAATTACCAGTGCACTTGTAAAGATGGTTACCAAGGAGATGGAAAGCTTTGTACCCCGATCAATCCATGTGACATGAACAATGGAGGTTGCCCGACCAATTCCACCAACTGTGTCTATGTCAGCCCTGCAAAGGTAAGACACATTCAGAACAAATGCATACAGTTCACCCTCTAATAACAATGGGCATTGACTTTGAAGGCTGAGCCACCGAAGACAGACGTATATCATCGATACATGGGGAGTGTTTGGGGGGGGCAGTAACCCCGTTGCTGAGTTGAAATTGTAATTAATTGGCAAAAGTGATCTTTGCAAAAGTGATTTCTTGGTTCCCTATAGGTAGACAAAATAAGAGGTTATGCAGGATGTGGGTTTTTTGCCCCCCCCCGATGCAAACTTCAGACTCCACCTATGCATTGATGGATAATACAGCTTTACAAAGGAAACTGTTTAGAGTTTGTCAGGGAATTTCAAGAGGGTCTAGCTGCAGTCGCCTATAGAGCGGAGCTTCCTCGGAAACACAGCACCTCCACAGGAAACACATGATCTTTAAGGGCATACTCCGGTTAGGGTTAGGGTTAAGATTAAGGATAGTTAAGTGTTTATTCGCTGTAACACAGAGTTGAGGTCACGTGTTTCCTGTGGAGGTGACATATCTCCGGTGGAGCTCCACTCTACAGGCGTCTGCAGCTGGACCCTTCTCGGGAATTTTGAACTTTCATTAAGGGCGTAACTTTAGTTTGATCATTGGGGAAGTTGAGGTCTCCACCCATTTAGGAGGAGACATGATTATTGGGGGAGGGTTGTATTGGCTGGCTTTGATTTTTGGGGGGGGGTTACAACTCCCCCCCCCCCTATAATTTATGCCCATGTGTACTATATATCACCCATACTTAACTGGCAAACACATGCATGCTTTTTACATTGGCATACACCTTGCCTACATTTGAATGAAATTCTGGAGCCTGACAAGTGCACTTGACTTATCCTCTGAAAGCTCAGTTTTGCCTTGACAAAAGAATAGCCTGTGTATCTGCTTCACTCACCCAGCTGAGAATTCTGTAGGTGTAGTTTGACACCCACTCTGTAGCGAGGTGACAGTTTGATCAGCAGTGTATGACACATGACTGTGGCGGTCTTTCCTGATATGTTATCACTTCCTCTTCTTGCATGTTCTCTGAAGTCTCGATGTGAATGTAAAAGCGGAATGGAGGGCTCCTCTCCCTCACAGGGCTGCAGGCCAAAGAAAGTCTGTGACGGCAGCACATGTCACAGTACTGCCAAGTGCCAGATCGGTCCAGATGCTATCCCCATGTGCGTAGACGTTTTCTCCCATCAAGCAGACTCTCAATGGCTTATCTCTGTTTCTACTATCTTCATTGGCAAGGCTACAATTTTGTGCCATTAGCCAGTACTCTTTGTGCATTCGCCTCTTTGTTGCTGATAAATTGCCCAGTATAGCTTTAGCCTGTGCTCACTGGAGATCTCATATAAGTTCTCTTGCAGATGCTCTTGTGCTAAGGAGCAAATTGGCGATGGCAGACGTTGCTATGGCAACATCATGGAGAGGATCTTGGAGCTGGACAGAGGCGAAACCCTGAAAGGAAAACTCTCTGCCTCTGTCGCCATATTCGGTAGCAACTAAGCCCTTGAACCAATGCTAATCCCCTCATGTTGATTCCACATTTTCATGGTACCTTGACTGTGTTGTCAAGGACATCGCCGTCCTTTTGTCCTTCCATGTTTGTTTGCAACCTGCAGTGAAAATATAATCACATTTGCATGGGGTCAATGTCCCTTGTCAACCTGCATCCAGTTTAAGGATTGTCATAGGCATGTATGTATTTTGAGCTGATTTTGAAAACACTAACGCAGTGTTTGGTGGTTGTAGAGAATGGATGCCAGCTTATACTGACAAAACATGGACCATTCACTGCCTTCATTCCACTTCTCAGCTCATCACTTATACAGGTAAGGACCGATATTCCAGCTGGTGCTATTTATTGCTGTGAAGTGCCTTTTTGGAGTGGATACGGAAGGAGTTTGACATGGGTGGCGTGGTGGGGATGTGATGTATATTGTGACATTACAATGGGCAAACATGCAATAGTTACATTGTGAAAGGATGCCTTGTAAGGATAATTTAAAAATATTTCATCATACAATAACAAATGAACAAAATAAGGCTAATACTTTTTTAGGAGACAGTTTCACAACTAAGCATTAAAAAAATTGATCCATATGATAAAACGTGTTTGTACTACAGTCTTTGCTGGGTACATGTTTCGTTCTCACGGTCTGCATGCGCGGAGTATTTGCCTAAGTAATTTTATTTTTTTGGGGTAGGTGGGGGCTCTCTCACGCCCCTGCCTTTGTGTATCTTTGTGTTGTTTTTTTTTTTCTGGAAGGCTGTAGGTCTCTAGGGATCATCCCTTCATTATCACTTTTAGTTTTTTAATTGCTAGTAAAAAACACATTTTTTAAAAGTTTTTAGTATACTTTAAAGATAAAAAAAACAATGACACCAAAAACCAGGATAAACAAAAAGCTTTACAATAATTTTATACAAAACTGCATGCAAATATTGGGTAACCTTCATAATGCATTCATAATGCATTCATAGAACATGTATACCTTAATAACAAATATTATATGATGATAACAAGCATTATAATTGTATAATTATTTAGCATTCGTTATTAATGTACACTGCTCAAAAAAATTAAAGGAACACTTTTTAATCAGAGTATAGCATCAAGTCAGTTAAACTTCTGGGATATTGATCTGGTCAATTAAATAGCAGAGGGGGTGGTTAATCAGTTTCAGCTGCTTTGGGGTTAAAGAATTTAGCAATAGGTGCACTAGAGGGGCAACAGTGTGACGACCCCCAAAGCAGGAATAATTTAACAGGTGGAGGCCGCTGATATTTTTCCCTCCTCATCTTTTCTGACTGTTTTTTCACTAGTTTTGCATTTGGCTAAGGTCAAATGCAAAACTAGTAGCATGAGTCAATACCTTGACCCTACAGGGGTTGCACAGGTAGTCCAAGTCTTCCAGGATGACGCATCAATGTGTGCCATTTCCAGAAGGATTGCTGTGTCTCCCAGTGCAGTCTCAATGGCATGGAGGAGATTCCAGGAGACAGACAGTTACTCTAGGAGAGCTGGACAGGCCCATAGAAGGTCCCTAATCCATCAGCAGTAACGGTATGTGCTCCTTTGTGCAAGGAGGAACAGGTTGAGCACTGCCAGAGCCCTACAAAATGACCTCCAGCAGGTCACTGGTGTGAATGTCTCTGACCAAACAATCAGAAACAGCCTTCATGAGCGTGACCAGAGGGCCCAGTGTCTTCTAGTGGGCCCTGTATTCACTGCCCAGCACCATGGAGCTTGATTGGCATTTGCCATAGAATACCATAATTGGCAGGTCTGCCACTGGCACCCTGTGCTTTTCACAGATGAGAGTAGGTTCACCTCCAGCACATGTGAGGAACCTGAAAGGGTATGGAGAAGCTGTGGATAATGTTATACTGCCTGTAACATTGTTCAGCATGATCGGTTTGGTGGTTGGTCAATGATAGTCTGGGGAGGCATATCCATGAAGGGACACACAGACCTCTATAGGCTAGACAACAGCACCTTGACTGCCATTAGTTGTCGGATGAAACCCTTGGACCCCTTGCCAGACCCTATGCTGGTGCAGTGGGTCCTGGGTTCCTCCTGGTGCATGACAATGCCCAACCTCATGTGGTGAGAGTATGCATGCAGTTCCTGGAGGATGAAGGAATTGATACCATTGACTGGGCTCCACGCTCACCTGACCTAAATGCAATAGAACACTTCTGGGACACTATGTTTTGGTCCATCCAACACCGCCAGGAGCTTAGTGATGCCCTGGTCCAGATCTGGGAGGAGACCCCCCAGGACACCATCCGTCGTCTCATTAGGAGCATGTCCCAGCATTGTCAGGCATGCATACAAGCATGTGGGGGCCGTACAAACTACTGAGTACGATTTTGAGTTGCTGCAATGAAATTTCGGCAAAATGGACTAGCCTGCCGCATCATTTTTTCACTTTGATTTTCCGGGTGTCTTTGAATTCAGCTTCTGTAGGATGATAATTTTCATTTCCATCAAACGATATGGCATCCTTTCATTCCTAACACATTACCCAGTCCATATTAGTATAGATATCCAGTATGATTTTTTTTCCATTGAGATCTGATGTGTTTTCGAAGTGTTCCTTTAATTTTTTTGAGCAGTGTGTATTAAAGCTGTTAGGATATTAAGGTATACATATATGCTGCTTATAAATGTTCTGTGAATGCTTTATGAATGCAGTATGAAGGGGCACTGAATGTTCTAGGAATGCATTATAAAGGAATTTTGAAGGTGCAGTTTATGTACCAGTTATCAAATATTATGTGGAAGGTTCACTACTTAGATTGCAATTTTTTTGTTTTTCTTGCCTTCATAGAACTATTTCTTGACTTAAAAAAGACTTGGATGTTTGAAAGAATGTGAATCCTTCATGTTCTATTTGAGTTGGACAAATAATTGTATTTCTGATTTCCAATATTTGATGAGGGTATCTGGAAATTATATGGTTTCATGTCCTTTAGTGATTATTACTGCAGTAAAATATTCTATAAGTAAATTTGATTTTTTGGACAGTTTCTTGTTTGAAGATCTGCTACACCTGCTCCAAATATGTAGGTTGACTTGCATGAACGACCAATGAAAAACTTTCTTAATACCCTGCCTTAGCCTTCCTGTTGGGTTGAGGGCTACATACCGTAAAGACCTTATCATAGTCTTTTCTTTGTCCTACATTATTTTTTGGATTTAATAGAATATTTAGGATATTTGTCACTTTGGCATAACCATTTTAGCCAAACATCAACTCTGAGCTTAATGTAATACTTCAGAATACCAGTATGTAACTCAGTGTCAAGTTTTTAGTGCCTATAGGCCAAACATAGCACCAAACTAAACTCCTAACACCTCCTTGTATGATAATTATGATAACTTTAGAGTTATTTTTGGAGTTATGTTTTGATCAAAACTAACATTACCATCTGTGGTGTAGAGGATTAACTCAACTGTCCAAAGTCCAGTTCTCCCATTTATCGCGTTATTATTCAGTTTACATTGTACAATATGCCACATATCTGTCTCCCATGCTGGCATTGCCATGGTGATGTGTTGTATTGGTGAGATATAAACTTGCATAGTTTACAGCTAGGGAGGCCTGCGGAAGTCTGCATTTCTTATATTCTGTGGGATGATTTTGAAAGACATTCACATTTAGGTAGACTTACCATGGTTTCAATTCCACCACATTTTTAAATTGCTTCCTTTACATTGGACATAGGAGTTCACTCACCTTTGAGTGACACTGTATCATAGAACTTACTACATAAACACTTTAAGTGTTATGGTTCTTATGGGGTAACATTTCTCATTTGCTTTACATTGCACATGTAACAATTTAACATTAAACTGGACCTTAATTGTTATAATGAAACAATCACTGTATATATTATATATATTATATTATAATGAAACAATCACTATAACAATCATTATTGATCACTGTACACATCAGTGTTTAACTTCACTTCCCCTGTTCATTACTTACTTTTGTAAATTCTGCTCTTCTTTTTTGTGCCTCAAGGATGTCCCAGATGCTGTCTTTTGCAAGAACCACATAATTCTTGGGCAGTATCTCATGAGTAAATTGCAAAGCAAGGACTACTGGCTGCTTTCTGGAAAATCTATTCATTTCCAGAACAACAAGGTACTTTGAGACAGTAAACAAGCTGGCAATTTTGAAGATATGAAATGTGTGTGTAGGATACTCTGATATAAATATTTTGTCCTTTTGTTTAACAGAAATTCACTATTGCACAGGCTTCATTCCAAGATTTCAGTGTTGTACACAGTGACATACCAGCAGCCAATGGGATTATCCATATCATTGACAAGCCAATCATCAAATCGTACCCAAACAGGATTATTGATGAAAAAGTATGGTTTTTAATCTGAATTTACTGACTCTGTTGTAACTTGATTTTATGTCTAGAGTTTACTTCATGAATGTCTTAATTTTCAGTATGCTAAGATGAACATTGGGAGTATTCTTGCTTCAGAAGATGATTTCAACCGTTTTCAGTCATTAGTAGATGTAAGTACCTCTTAACTGAAAATTAAGTATAGGTGCATGGCATTGTTACCGGACTGCAGTCTTACACCACTTTGCTAAAGATGCTGAGCTGTGTATTAAATTCATATGTGTGGAAATTATTTCACATATTTTCTCTTTTGTTTTTGTTTAATGTTTTCAAACATAGTGCATAACTTTTATAATATTCAGTGCAGTCCTTAAGTTTTTAGACAGTGACACCTATTATTTTGGCTCTGTATGTCATCACAATGGATTGAAAGTGAAACAATATTTATATACAGTGGATATAAAAAAGTGCACACACCCCAGTTAAAATGCTTTTTATGATGTAAAAAAAGACACCATGATAAATAATTTTGAAATCTTTCCCACCTTTAATGTGACCTATAACCTGTACAATTCAATTGAAAAACAAACAAATCTGTTAGGTTGAAAAATATAAAAAAACATTCAATTAGCTGGGTACATATGTGTGCACACCCTTAAACGAATTCTTTGTTGAAGCACCTTTTGATTTAATTACAGCATTTAGTCTTTTTGGGTAGGAGTCTATCAGCATGCCACATCTTGACTTGGCAATATCTGCCCACTCTTCCTTGGAAGAGCGCTCCAAATCTGTCAGATTGCGAGGGCATTTCTTGTGCACTGCCCTCTTCAGGTCACAGGTTTTCAGTTGGATTTAGGTCTGGGGTCTGGGGTCTGGCTGGCCCATTCTAAAACATGATTTTTTTTCTGGTGTAGCCATTCTTTTGTTGATTTGGATGTATGCTTCGGGTCACAATTCCTTTTTGGAATTGTGCCCAAAAAGCTCAACCTTGGTTTCATCAGATCATAATATATCTTCCCACTCTTTTTGGGAGACTTGATGTATTCTTTTTGCAAAATTGAGCTGAGCCTGGATGTTTTTCTCTGTAAGAAAATGCTTCCATCTTGCTCCCCTACCCCATAGTCCAGACATACTTTATGAACAATATGGGAGATTGTTGACACATGTAGTACACAACCAGTTCATGCCAGATATTCCTGCAGCTCTTTTAATCAATTTTGGAGGGACATCCAGTTCCCAGTAATGTCATTGTTGTCCCATGTTTTCTCCACTTCTTGATGACTGTCATCACTGTGATGCATGGTTTATCAAATGCAGTGGAAAAAAAATTTGATTTGTACCCTTCTCCTGACTGATACCTTTCAACAATGAGATCCCTTTGATGCTTTTGTAAGCTCTCCAAACCATTGCTTTTGCTGTAGGATGCAGCTGAGTAAATGTCAGGAAAATCCTACTAGGACAGCTGAACTTTATTTGGGGTTAATCAGAGTCACTTTAATTAATGGCAGGTGTGTAACCCAAAAAACTGAATACTGTAATTAAATCAAAAGGTGCTTCAGCAGAGTATTTATTTATAGGTGTGCACACTTATGCAACCAGCATATTGTACATTTTATTTTTTATATATTCCCCCCTAACAGATTTGTTTGTTTTTCAATTGAATTGTACAGGTTATAGGTCACATTAAAGGTGGGAAAAGTTTTGAAATGATGTATTGTGGTCTTTTTTGCATCACAAAAAAGCATTTTAACAGGGGTGTGTACATGTTTTATATTCACTGTAAAGTGCAGTCTGTCAGTTATAATTTAATACTATGGATAGGATGAGTGCAGGAATTATAGCTATTTTTATACAATGTTCCCTATTTATAAAAGTACCTTCATAATGCAGTACACACCATTATTAATTCTTATGCTGAACATTATAATGCATTATGAAGGTATCTATAGTGCATTACAGGTGAGTGATTCAGATGGCATTCATAACGCATAATAAACATGGCTATAATGTGTTATTCCTTTTTATAAATAGTTATAGCCATGTTTATAATACTTTTGAATGCATTATAATGCATTATGAAGGTATCTATAATGGATTATGATGACTGCTTTAAGTGTTACCAAAAGAATATACTTAATCCACTTATAGACTTAAAGTCTACTTATAGACTGCACTGTTCTTTGTTTAGTAGTGGCTGTGTTCATACGATGGTCATATGTGTTCATATCATTTCAAGCCAATTAATTGAAACTCACGTTTCACTGGTGCTGCAGAACTGTGGTGCTGATATGCCATTAAAGGGTCCTGGGCCACTCACCGTGTTTGTCCCCACAAATGAGGCTGTGGACCGTGCCAGGGATGGGAGTTTCATATACATGCTGTCACAGGTGAGAAGGTCAGGGGTCATCAGAGCTATTTGATACTGAGCTTCACAAACCGGTACTTGCCACAGTCAGGTATGATGGATGGTAATCTGTAATACACCTTCCTTCTGACCTTCTACCTTGAGTGATTCTGCAAACCAGATATGTGTCTAATCATGATTAAGGAATCAAAAATCAGTACTTATCTGATTTCAAATGATACTTGTGACCTGAACTTGCCTCCAGTAATGTTGGTTCTCTTGCTGCAGGCCAAAGACAAGCTTCAGAAGCTTTTAAAGCATCACATCTTCTCCAAGGCAGCGGTAAATATTCCAGCTTTGACCACACTTTAATTGGCCTCCCGCTGAATAAGTGTGATAAGCATTTTAAAAACTATTCTGTGCTCCAACTGAAATACCATATATCAAGTTTAGAAAAGTGCAGCAGCAAGACGAAGAACTATGACACAGGACTGGACCATGATTGAAGGGTTCAGTGTGATGTTAGGATTTTTTTTTAGATGGGGTGCATATGAGGGGCCATAACTCATATAGAGAAGCCAACCTTATCAATAACCAATAGTATCTTTTCGAATGGTTAGTTACAGGAAAGGGGGCACTCCAGCAGCCAATCAACTTTCAGCTGGGGCTGTTACGCCTCACGGAGAGCGAAGCGGAGACAGAACGCAGGAAACGAGTAGTCGGGGCAAACACAGAGTTTAATAGGCGCAGGACCAGCAGGGACAGGCAAAACACTGGGTAACATGACAATGACCGGACTGGGGAAACAAACGGAAACGCGGACTAAATACAATGGACTAATGACAACAATCGGGAACAGCTGATAAACACGGGGAATCCACACGGGGTTGATGAGGGGGCGTGGCACACGAGAGGAGCGGACGATCGGGGCATGACAGGGCTATTGCCCCTTTGGCCTGCTCCTGTTTACACCCCCGTCTATTGGGCACAGGAGGGGTTTTCTTTGACAGCAATTGGGTAGGCATATTAGTATTGCATGAAAGGTAGGCATAAAAAAATAAAGAAGCTATTTCAATAGGTTTGGGTAAGACTCTATAGATAAGACCTCTATGGACTAAATCAAGGTAATGTAATACAAAGATCTGAGGCAGAGGATCTATGCAGTTATGAGGCTAGCCTGACATACTGAATAGCTAATCTCAACCTGGCTGTGAATGATTGCGTGATGATACTGAGAAGCAGCTCTGTGGTCAGATCTTTGGCAAAATGAGACACATTACTAGATGACAGCAAAGCACAGAGCTCAAGACTAGCAAAATTTCTTTCAGAGTCGTGATAAAAATGGAAAGATTGTAATCAGCCTATAGCAAGAGAGACTGCTAGATCCATATTAGACTTCTTGAACAAGGGCTTTGAATATGGCTACTGTAAGTTATCCAAAAGATCAATATTAATTTATTCATTCCTATCAGTGGTGACAAACCAATTAGGAAATGAGCATATTCAGCAAAAAGATTGCATGACACATAATGCATGATAATGCATCAAAAGAAAATCAACTGCTGTGTGATATATAATGGTCATTAATTATATTGGGTATATTTCATACATTGATGTGGAAAAGAATACTGCCATGAGGAATTATTTTCATTGGTATCCACAGAAACCTTTTTATGTTTGAATTTTTACAGGCTTGGAAAATGCTGTTCTAACTTTTGGATAAAATGTTGATGAAAATGGTTGGCGTTTTATATGATAAAAGAATGCAAAATGACGTTTAATATCGAGCCATTTTCCTCTCTTTCCAGGTTACACTGGAACAGCTGGCTACCATGACAGAATTCCAGACCATGGCCCATGAGACCATCACAGTTAACGTTGCCAGGAATGTAAGTCAATGACCCATCAATCTGATCACAAAACGTCATGGACATTACAGAGATCCTCACTATTCATTTTCCAGTGGACAGAGGCGGTATTTTTATAGGTGCCCTTCTGAAACTGAAATATAGTGCATGAGGTTTATATCATCTCCTGCATTTATTTTCCAACAGGCAAGAATCTTTCTGACTGAAAAAGAGATCAATTTAGATTACAGAGAAATTGTAGCATCAAATGGAATCATCCATGTCATTGACGGTGTCTTCATCCCTCCATCCATCGTCCCTATTTTGCCACACAGGTGTGATAAGAATGAGAGCCAAATACTTGAGGTATGTTGTGTTGGTTGTGGTCTGTGAGGACACATGTGAACGTTCAGAGTGTTAAATAGCTTTTGCTTTCATAGAAGTACTTTTCCATGCTTTGTTTTTTAGGGAACCTGTACAAGATGCAGTCACCTGCATGAGACTCATTGCCCATCTGGAAGCACTGAACTGGTAATAACAAATACACTTGGACTTTTGTGCAGTGATTCATTGTTGCTGTTGCATACTGGTGTCTTGTTTTATTTTTATTTTTTAATTTACCCCTCCAGTATTTATTGTCAGTGGTTATTTATTGTAAATGTCTGATTTTCATTTCATGTGTGTGAGATATCAATAAAGTGACGTGACTTGACTTACCATGCACCATCAATGTTCCTACTGCTTGCAGAAAATTTATCGAAGGGGCTGTGAATACTCGACCTCTCCTGACATCACGGTGCTCAGCAGTGGGGGCTGTGCTAAATACTGCAATATGACTCGAGTGGTAGGCCCTCTGTTAGTGCTTTAACCTCATTGTCTGACTTGCATTTGGCATGACCTTATTGATCATGATAAATACCGCATGACACTTCTGCGCGGTAGATTCTGACCAACATTGGGTTTTTTTGCAGCACTGATTTCTAGTGACAGGCTTGGCCCATCTTATGTTTTCCTAGCAACCAGACTGTTGCCCAGGCTTCTACGGACCTGACTGTAAACCTTGCATTGGTGGTTTTGAAACTCCTTGTTACGGCAAAGGGACTGTAAGTAAGACTGCGATCCTATTTGGGTAAAGCTACTGAGCCCAGAGTTTCTGCCTATTTGAATTTTGTGGCAAGAGCAAGTTTAGCTGTATCTAGGCTCACTCGTCTGTGGTGTGGTGGTAACTTTATCTGGTTTGTCCGTCTGGAAACTCCAACTTGTTTTCCCAAAGTGCGCCGATGGCATTAATGGCAATGGCTCCTGCAAATGCATCCCGGGCTTCACAGGAATTGCTTGCCACCTCTGTTCTGACCCGACAAAGCATGGACAGAACTGTAATGAAGGTGCGTGAGATAGATGTAGCTGCATTAGGTCACCACCAAGGACGGTTTGATAGCCGCTGAGCACCTGTGGCATCCATCCACAGATTGCCGATGCGTGCATGGAGATTGTGACAACAGGCCAAGCAGCAATGGGGTGTGTCGGGCAGGGTCCTGCCAGGAGGGGTACCATGGTGACTTCTGTGAGCAGGAGCTCACGCAATGCTCTGCTGCATGTCACCCCAATGGTTATTGCCATCGTTTCAAGAATGGGACATCAAGGCAAGTTCAAAGAGATCTTTATCTTCAGGTCATCAGGCTAAATGTGTACATCTGGGATGGTAGATCATCTACCTGAGCCCAATGCTGCTACATTTTACAATTTACCAAACTGTGCAGAAGTCTTAAGCAAAGAAAATGACGATGTGTTGGTGTGCAACTATGAAATTATGTCTGTCAAAGTGTGGAAGCTTAGCCATTTCAAACCTCTCCTAAATTCACTCTAGTATTTCCAGGAATCATCCAATATACCCATGTAGTATTTCACCTGACTGCTATCATACATTGTTTGGCTAATAAATACGTTGAGTTATTTGACTAATTAAGGTAATAAAATAAGAGAGATGGTGGTAAAATTAACAAATACATGGAAAGACTGAGGTGCCTGTGGGATGAGGTTAAGAACTGAAGTGGTGTTTATCTAGCCATCCAACACCAGAAGAAATTCTTGTTGTTTTTTGTTGCGTTTCTGTTCATTTGCATGTGTTCTAATGTTAAATTCTGCTTTTGTCTAAGCAAATGTACACATACTACCCAGATAAATACTGTAGCTTTTAGACAATTTCTTTGACTACCTAAGACTCTGTACTCAGTACTGTACTTCACATAGTACATCTACACGGTGACTAGACAACATTATTTTCGAATCGGAATGGCTGGGGTTTACTATTCTTATGTCCCTCTGTACCATGATTCTCTAATGCCATTTCCACATTTTGTGAATCTCAGCTGCATCTGTGAACCCGGGTTCGACGGCGATGGATACTCCTGCCTCCCTAGCAACCCTTGCCTCAAACCTGACAGGGGTGGCTGTAATATAAATGTAAATTCATATAGCCGTACATGACATTACAAAATAACACCTGCTGCTGTTGTTCCTTTTAATTCGCACCAATCAGGCTGCATCTGTGTCCCCCCCCCACCCCCCACCAGGCCCAGTGTGTACATGCTGGCCCAGGGAACACCTCATGTATTTGCAATGATGGCTGGACGGGCGACGGGCTGGTTTGTGCTGAAATAAACAACTGCCTCCTGAGTGGCAGAGGGGGCTGTCACCCCCAAGCGGACTGCAAGCCCACCGGCCCCGGTCAGGTATCTATCTTCAGGGACCAGCTGGATTTCCTCCTTTTCCCACTTAGCACTTCTTGTGTCACCACCCATCATGAAACCTTCACCCCTCCACTTCCAAAGAATCTGTTATGTAGTACATTTACATTACTGTTCCCACGACCCCCAAAATAACAGCGCCAGCCATACTCAGCCTCCAGTTTTGCTGACCGGATGGGGGTACTGTAGAGTCCCACTTGATAGATTTCTCAGATCGGAAGGTACCCCTCAGTGAATTTCGTTGATTGAAAGGGGTCCCGCTCAGTAGTTTTCACTGACTGGAGGGGGGGTTCCCCTCAGTAGATATCACTGATCAAAGGTGGTTTCCCTTGGTAGAGTTCACTGATGGGAGAGTTCACTGATCAGAGGGGGTCCCCCTTGGTAGAGTTCACTGATGGGAAGGGGTTGCCCTATGTAGATTTCACCAATTTATCGCAATCGAATGCTTGTAGTCATAGTTAAAATTTTTGTACATTTTACAAACATTATGGGTTATATGTCTAGGTATGTGGAGTTTAAGTCAAGGGAGGTGATGTTACATTTATATAACTCCTTGGTAAGATCCCACCTAGAATATTGTGTGCAGGTCTGGTCACCATACCTTAAGAAGGACATTGCTGCCTTAGAAAAGGTGCAACGG
>JAODKF010000116.1:19967635-19985914 GCA_026779585.1 Mormyrus proboscirostris | reverse complement strand
GGAGTCTGGCAATATTCCTGAGATGGTAAAAAGAGGTCTTGCAAAGGTATTTGATATGATTTTCAAAGGTTAATTGAGGATCAAACCGCACTCCAAGGTTGGTGACCGATGAAGAGAGGGGGATGTCTTGTCCAGAGATAGTTATGCTTGTTATGGAGGATGACTGAATCTGGTGGGGGGAGCCAACCAAAATTGCCTCAGTTTTGGAGCTGTTTAGCTGAAGAAAATTTTGCTGCATGATACCAATCCCCCTTTATCAAACTACTAAGGATTAAGTGATATACCGGTTTTTGTATCAATACATTTCAATTGAGATGCCAAACTGACTGCATTTAGTGTTGTAGCTGTGTTGTTTGAGTTTGCTAAGAACAGGAAAATACAATGGCCACGTTGCTCAAACAAAAGCCATGCTAGTACGCTAAAGGAGGAAATCCACAGCCAACATGATTTACGCAGATGTGTGCTTGCTTGTTTTATTCAGTAAAAACTTTAACAAAAATGAACAGAAATGTAATAGTGCAAACTGTGCAATCTAATTAAATATAAGGAAATCAATCATAAAAAAATATTACTGTATACCCCAACTAACTATAGTCAAAAAATAAACACATAAATCTCCAGAACAATAAATACAATGGAGCACAAATGAAACTCTTAAGTAGTAATTAACCAAACCAAACTAAAAAGGAAGAATACAATACTGAAGTTTGTATACATTTTACTGTGCTCTGAGTTAAGAAAAATCAGCATTAGCTTTACGGACATGCACTCTGCAATTTTGCTTTTTTTCTTCCTTTAGCATAAAGTACACTCCCTTTGTATTTGCAAGGGTTGGGAGGAGATGATGCCCCCAATGTGAAAGTAATAATGCTTGCCCTCCCAGCCTTAACCCAAAAGTCTGCTATGATAACATAAAAGTCTAGTTATTACCAATTTTTAAACAAACAGCACTGTGCTGTGTACTTTTCATGTCAAGTTACATTGTCATTTCTCATCAAGACCTTTTTATATAATATGCAAACATCTAAATTATACTCCTGTATGTACAAAGTTACTAAAGTAAGTACTGGGAGCACTACGTTTTGGGCTCATTGTTAAAATTGCAAACTTAATGACACTGAAAATTTTAAATATACTGCAAAAACTTCAAGATTCTTTGACGACAAAGACAGCAAACACATGACTGAGGCTGATTAACCAGACCAAGATGCATGCAATAGCCAAGCCAAGATCACTAATATTTATATATTTATGTATCACTAATATTTATATATTACATGATTTTATTTCATCCAAATCAATTTCAGCATTGTTTTTGGCCCACTCGTTGTTTGCAGGTCTCTGCCATCTATCAGCAAGGTCCAAGAATATTCCCATTTTATTGTTTATGACTTGCAAATAACCAAAACCATGATTGTCAAATAAGAACCAAAGCATCCAGGATGTTGTCAAATCATTAACAATTAAATCCAGATAACTCGTTAATCCATGTTTTCTCAATGTCTGATCCAGCATTTTTTGTCATTATCAGCCCAATACTGATAGATGGCATCGGATCGCTGCCGTTTCTAGTAAAAACTATCTTGCATCAGCAGATGTTCACTCCGGGTCAGACCTGCTGTTTTGTCCCTGCCTAGGCCACTTGCAAACTGCAGTCGAATGGGACAGCCGTGTGTACCTGTCCTCCTGGCTTCTCTGGGAATGGAAAAGTGTGCTATGGTGACTTATTTATGGTGAGTAACTGAGGTGACTCTAGAATTTTTTAATGTTGGGATCTATGTACACCCTGCATGTGTCATGCAACAGCAACTAAAGTGTCAGTTGAGACAATTAAAGATAATCAGCCATTTTTATGAAAATGTATACAAATACACGAGACGGACCTTAAGTTTCTATAATTGATAAGGGTGCAAGTTTGGCAAATGGTCTACAGTCCAGTACTTGAATAGTTTAATACTTTAATACGGTTGATCAAAATACTCAGATCGGCAGTGCATGCATGACTCAAATACACAGTTGACTCAGATACTATAGTGACAGGGAGCATAAGAGGGGGCATACAGAGAAACCAACCTTATCATTAGCCAATGATATCTTTTGAATCAGTGAATGACAGGAGATGTGCAATTTCGGAGGCCAGTCAGCTTTCAGCTGGGGCTAGTGTTATTGTGTATCTATCCCTGTATAAACCCGTTTGCAAGTGATGAAACGACACACTGTAAGGGAAGATGAGCCATTGTGTAAACATGTCGCACAAGGGAATGCACATACATGAGACAAGTTTCTTGTTATTACTATTTAACAATCTAATGAAGTTTGTTTATGTGTTTTGTTCAGGAACTCGTTTGGAGGACAGAATTTGCTCATTTTTATAGCTTGATACAGGTACGTTTTATTTTTTAAATGAATTTGTGGTACTAAAGGGAGAATGTTAACAAATACCTATAGAATAAACTCACTCTGATACCCAATGCCTGTGCCCTCATCCAGAAATCCACTGATTTTGATACCCTGGAAAATGTAACGGCACTGGTGCCTTCATACAGGGCTTTACGGAGTTTAAGCAAAGCAGAGACAGACTTCTGGCTTGACCCATTCAGACTTCCATTCTTTCTTAAGTGAGTAAAAGGCAATTCAGGGGTCTAAGATTGCATTCTTGTGGGTGGCATTTGCACAGTGGGTCCTACTTGGCTGACTTTAATTATTTATGGTTCTAGGGTGCACTTTTTAGATGGTGTATTTACCCTTGAGGACATGGAGCAGAGAGTCAACACAAAATTGTCAACACTTAACGAAAAAACTAAATGGGAAATAAAGAATAAAAGCGGGGTAAAAAAATTTGCTTCTTGTTTATATATCAAGATCATCAACATTTCATTTAGAAAATAAAAAAAACAAAACAAAAACAAACAACCATATATTGGCTTCTTCTAATAAACTGTAAGATTAAAATTAATCATAGAGAAACAGGAAGAACTATATATACAAAATTCATATGCAACTAAATACCACATACTTGTTGAAATGTCAATGCTTTGGCAATGTAATATATAGGTTGCATTTTTTCTTCATCGGTTATTGTTATCAATATTTTCTAATTGTGAACTTTTTAGGAGATCATGGTGGAGAATGCCACTATCGTCACACCAGACATAAAAGCCACAAATGGATTCATTCACATCATTGATATGGTAACGAAAGTCTTCAACCCTATACGAAAACTCACTTGTTCTTAAACAGATAATTCCTAAGGGGCATGCTGTTTATGGTTCCAGGTATTAAGACCTCCCCTGTCAGACATCCCACCGGACCCCCCCAGCTTGATGGAGTTTTTTAACAGTACCCCAGAATTTAGCCTCTTCCAACAAGCAATTGTGGTATGATATCAGTATCATCATTAACACACTGATTCTTGAGGCAGGGAAGTTGCAATATGCTAAATTCCTACTAGATTTGATTTTAATTTGATACAGTAAGCAGCCCTGCTTGTCTGCAGTTCAGTTTGAGCTACATTCCATTTATTAAAACTAATATAAAGATATTATGCAGTATGCTGCAGAATTATCAGTCTCTCAGGGTGATTGTTATGATTTTATATTATTATGATAATTTATTAATAGAATTAATTGCCAATCAGTAATTATGTTACCCTTTTTCTCCCCAGTTTTACAACCTGATAAATGTAATTCATGAGAAAAAATATACCATCCTCATACCAACAAATGAAGCCATCAAACAGTATTTCAACAGTACGAATGTTACGCAAATGGTATGTTTTCATGGTTAAGAAAATCAGCATACTCTGTCTTGTGAAAATGACCCAAGCGTGATTTGTAAATGATGGAAAAATATAAAAAGCAAAGAAAGGTGGTGGTGTTTTAAAAACAATGTTTTATCTCCATTCAGGATTTAGATTTGGTTAAATACCATGTCATTGTCGATGCTGTACTCACACCCAAGGATCTGAAAAATGGCCTCATGAAAGCTACGTTGCTGGGCTCCACCTATCAAATGATGTTTCACGCTAATGATCAAGGCGAGGTACAGAACAACATACTAATGGGCACTGGGACACTTTCCACATCTCACTCATGACTCCCTAATTTTCCTCAGTGTATTCATTCATTAATCGCTACTCACTGATAATCTCCCTATTGCGTATGAAAATCGAAAGGGGAGGCTATGAATACATTTTGATTTAACTTTCTTTGCAGATTTTTGCAAATGACGTTCTTCTCAATGGAAACTTCAATGCAACCAAAGATGGAATTGTCACAGGCATTCCTCACGTTTTAGAAATTCACAAAAACTACTGTAACAAGGTGGTTTCCATAAAATCCAAGGTAAGCATTTCATATCTTCGTCTTGATGTATTTAAATATAATTTGATTAAAATGAAATATTTTCCCTGCTTATGTTCATTAGGGAAAGTGTGGTGCTTGTGATGAGAAACCCAAGTGTGCATTCTTCAAAGACAAGCCGGTGAGATTTTAATTTTACTTCTAGATTTAAAATGTGTAATTTTACCAACCATCCATCCATCCATCCATCCATCCATCCATCTCTGTGATAGCCAGTGCCACCTTCTACACTGTTGTGTGCTGGGTTAACAGTGTGAAGGTGATGGATGCCAACAGACTCCACAAGCTGATCAGGAGGGCTGGGTCGGTTCTTGGGGGAAGAATCGGAAACAGTTCACACTGTTGCAAAGATGAGGGTGTTGTGCAGACTTGGGTCAATCAAGAATAACCCTCTTAGCAGTTTAGTGTTGTGGTTGGATAGAAGAGCACATTTAGCCATAGACTCCTCAACTTAAAATGCTCCACTGAGCACCTCAGGAAGTCATTGCTTCCAACAGCCATCAGATTGTGCAACCAGTGAATCACACTGGGCACATGTGCAATATTACCTATTTCTATACATATCTGTTTTTTTAATGCGTATAATTACAGGCAACTTTGTATTTGTTACCTCAGTACTGTATTTGTTTTTATACTCACCCACTTAATTTATTACCATCTTCATATGTTTATTTATTGATTTTTATATAGAATTCGTATGTGGCATTGTTTATTGTCTATTTTTGTCTGTGTCTGGGTACTGTGCAGTCTGTAACTACAGACAAGTTCTTCCAGGATAATAAAAGTGTTGTGATTTTGATTTCCCACCTGCCCATCTTATACAAGGTCGGGGACTATATTTGTTTTGTTAGCTCCATATTTCTGTTTGTTTATCAAAATGTAATTCACATTGAACTCCTGTAAAAAAATGCTGCATGGTCTTTAAAGTCAGTGACTGCTGTCCATTGTTTGTAGCTGAATAGCAAGTTTCCTTCCAACATGAAACCCAACTGCAAATACATTCCCCGAGGTACATTCAAGAGAATATCCGTTGCGGGCTGTATCATGGAATGCCTGAAGACAACTGTGGTGAATTTTCAGTTTTTTCTTCCTTTGAGTGTTCCCTTGTAATCTATGTTTATTCATTTAGCGGACAACTTTACCTAAGTGACATACAACTTAGAAAGTACAGTAGAGTCAGTCAGGCCCTGGAGCAATTTTGGTTAAGGGAGGTGCTTAGAGCCCACTGTATTGGCCATCAGATTTGAACCAGCAACCTACTGCTCATGGGTACAGAGTCTTAACCCGCAGAGTCACATACTGCCCCAATCAATCCAGGGACTGAACAAATATTAAATGCTGTATGGCACATTCGAAAATGGTTGTGTTTCCTGATGCACAGAACAATAATACATTCATTCATTTAATCTTTATATCATCCTTTATCTTCAGGATCATTCTTGCTGTTCTGGATACTTTGGTCCCACATGCCTCAAATGCCCAGGAAAGGTGGAGAAGTGGTGTTCTAACCACGGCAAATGCCTAGATGGGCTCCATGGCAGCGGCAAGTGCGAATGTGACGAGGGGTTTAACGGCACCGCCTGCGAGACATGCAGGCCAGGGAGATACGGTCCAGATTGTAGATCAGGTAAAGTTGCCCTTGAAATGTTACTACCTTATATTTTAAATATGTCTGTTTTAACAAAAAATCTGAAGTGTGTAAAACAAGGGTTGTGATGGAACAGACGTTTAATGCAGTGGCAAGAATGACATTAGCTTCCATATGAGATTTACATGGAAACAGCAGGGAGCCATGTAGCCACTGTACAAGTGAATAATAAAATTAAAAAAATATGAAAAGCCCTTTTGTCCTGCAAGACTTTTGTAGAAACCTTGTCAAACTTGTAACGGGTAAAAGACCGGGCTTGTTGAGTGAAATATGCCTGAAGCTTGATTTCAGAACCTCCAAAGCATGTTTCCCACAACCACATAAGATGTATATGTTACAGCGCCCCCTAAAGGAGGCCCTATCTCACAGTATGTCCTACCAAAAATACTGATGATTTTGACCAGTGATTTGTTTAACCGCTTCTTAAAAATTTTCCATCCAGGTACTGTAGGAGAAGAAATGTTATAGGTCATTATATGCCGCCTATGGTGTATTCCAGTTTAGAGGTGCTCTGACTGCTGTATCCTCTCTAGTGTGTCAGTGTGATCATGGGCGGTGTCAGGATGGTATCAGTGGGGATGGGCGTTGTCTGTGCCATAAAGGTTGGAAAGGGCCCTCATGTTCTGTAGGTAAGTGGGTTTAATGTTTTCCAGTGCTATTCGTATTTAATCTCCTCTGTCCACTAAACTAGGGGATCCCAAAGTGGGATCTATCGAGGGGACCCTCAACCCGACTGGCGAAATCTATCAGGGAGATCCTTGCCCCAATTTGCGAAATCTATCATGGGGACTCTCACCCCGATCTGTGAAATCTATCAAGGGGACCCTCGCCCCAAGGTTACACTATATTGCCAAAAGTATTGGGACACCCCTCCAAATGATGGAATTCAGGTGTTCAAGTCGCTTCCATGACCACAGGTATATAAAATCACGCACCTAGGCATGCAGACTGCATCTACAAACATTTGCGAAAGAATGGGTCATTCTCAGGAGCTCATTGAATTCAAGCGTGGTACTGTGATAGGATGCCACCTGTGCAATAAGTCCATTTGTGAAATTTCCTCACTATTAAATATTCCACAACGCATGCTGAGGAGCTTCATGGAATGGGTTTCCATGGTCAAGCAGTTGCATCCAAGCCTTACATCATCAAGTGCAATGCAAAGCATCCGATGCAGTGGTGTAAAGCACTCTGCCGCTGGACTCTAGAGCAGTCATGCATCTCTATCTGGCAATCTGATGGACGAGTCTGGGTTTGGCAATTGCCAGGAGAACAGTACTTGCCTGACTGCATTGTGTCAAGTATAAAGTTTGCTGGAGGGGGGATTATGGTGTGGAGTTGTTTTTCAGGGGTTGGGCTTGGCTCCTTAATTCCAGTGAAAGGAACTCTTGCTGCAGCATTCGGAAACATTTTGGACAATTTCATGCTCCCATCTGTGTGGACCAAGGACAGGGATGAGAGAGTTTGGTGTGGAGGAACTTGACTGGCCTTCACAGGGATCTAACCTCAACCCGATAGAACACTTTTGGGATGAAGTTGAGCGGAGACTGTGAGCCAAACCTTCTCATACAGCATCAGTGCCTGACCTCACAAATGCTCTCCTGGAAGAATGGCCAAAAATTCCCATAAACACACTCCTAAACCTCGTGAACAGCCTTCCCAGACGTGTTGAAGCTGTTATAGCTGCAAAGGGTGGGGCAACTCCATATTAAAACCTATATATTGTGTGTAAAGGCAGGTGTTGCAATATTTTTGGCAATATAGTGTATTGCACTCAGTGATTTCACATTCAAATCATAATCAAATGCTGTCATGTTTCATTCTCAATGTATAAGAGACTCTATCCCTTCTCAGAGTATGAAAAGAGTGTTTTCAGTTGTCTCTGTCTGATACATTGAAACCCCTTGACTGCCCCTATTTTTCATTCAGTTGCATCTGCACTTTCACAAACAGAAAAAATGGACAGCAGTTATATTAAATATTTATATTTTTAGACAGATCTTGCAGCTTGAATTTAACTGTGATCTATTCATCTATCCACCTTCTAAGCCATCCATCTATCCAGCTTATCATGTTCACTTTGGCTCATGGAGCCTATCCCAGTCAACATAGGACAGAAGATACATCCTGGTTGGGATGTACCAATCTATAACTTGCAGGAAATATAGAGATGCCGTTTGAAGAGAAAATGTCCAAAACTTACTCAGTCCATTTTTTATTGTTTTTTATATGAGACCACCAATGAGCTAAAGTCAGGCTTCCTCATCATATGTTACAGTATTGGGAACTAAAAGTCCATAGAAAGTGTATCCTGTGAACTCACTGAGTTCTGGAAATTTAACTGGTACTCTAATCGCATGTCTTTGGACTATGGAACAGTTCTCCCCACGGTTAGCACCCAACAATACAAAAATCATGAGTGTTTTTTTTTTGTTTTGCAGTTATTGGTATAATAAAACACTTTACCCATTTTTAAATCTATAGTTATTGTTTATATGGCCATCATAACCAGCTCCATTTTTCACAGAAATCAAGAACGATGAATGTGGTGGCACCTGTGATCAGTTTGCAAAGTAAGTTGGAAGGTTGTGCTGTGTACGAATAGCACAGGATCAACAATTGGACTAATTGTTGCTGCTAAACTCAGGCCTGGCTTGACAGTCAGCAGGCTTTTAACAAGTGAACTAGGACATACAGTACATCACATTGCACTTCTTGAGAATGTTTCTATTTAGGATGAAGTACGTTGCCCAAGCCAGCATTTTTCTTTATCAATATCATTTTCAGCTGTATCACGGGAGTACCAGGAACAGCTCCTGCTTGCTCCTGTATTGCTGGTTACCAAGGTAATGGAACATCTTGCAAAGGTGAGAATCTTTTTTGCTTGATTTTGCATGTTCGAGATCTGCACAGGTAAATTGGTCATTGTTATCGTTTGAAACAAACTCAATGGTAATGTATCATGATGATATTTAATTGTGGTGGCACTGACTAATTCAATAGGGGAATTATTTGCTTTTTACACAAGAGTTATTTGTTTTGGGTAAGTTTAAGGCTTTTGTGGCCAAACCATAGTGTTATGCTATATGCCTAAACTGTTTTGAGAATTGCTCTTATAGTCTTGAGGATGTTAAGCATGTTTCATGAAATGTGCCAAAGTTAGTATAGTGTTGGTGTTAGGGTGATATGGTTAATATGGGTTGGTGTATGTTGGGCAACATTCTTAAAATGACAGAGTTTCTCCAGTAGGCTACTAGTATGGTTTAGATTAGCGTATCAGATGCTGAGCGGAATCAGAAAAGCTAACGCACTCCAGAATATGTGGTGGGAAAACCCTGCAATGTGTCTTTTTCCGGACAGAGGTCAATCCGTGCGACAGCAGCAATGGCGGCTGCTCGGAATTTGCAAACTGCACTAAGACATCTCCAGGGGAAAGGCTCTGCACGTGCCAGGCAGGCTACACAGGAGATGGCCTTGTGTGCCTGGGTATGTGCTCGTTTGTACACCACAACCAAAAATCATTACCTGATGTTGTATATTTAAAGTCGAGATTAGCTTCACATGTGTACTGGAGCAAGGATTAAATATACTATCCTGCAGAGAAGAATGTCATTATTTCGTATAAAACCCTACTTGTCATATACCATAAAATATGGCATACTGGCGATAGATAGATAGATAGATAGATAGATAGATAGATAGATAGATAGATAGATAGATAGAAAGAAAGAAAGAAAGCCAGTTACAACAAACAATGGATAACAATAACTGGCACCAGTGCAAATTAAGTCATGAAAATGATTATAAGGTAATCTGGAAAAGTAATGGAAGCTATAATCCAAGTGAAAATGGTAGATTACCTGGATTCAAATAACATTCTGAGGGATAGCCAACATGAATTTACGAGAGGTAGATCCTGTTTACCTAATTTATTTGAGTTCTTTGAAGAAGCTACAAGAGAAATTGATCACAAAAAGGCATATGATGTGATCTACTTCAATTAAAAATTATGAAAAAGACCTTGGTGTGTATGTTGATGCTTCCATGTCCCACTCTTGCCAGTGTGGGGAAGCAATAAAAAAGGCCAATTGGATGTTGGGTTATATCTCTAGGTGTGAGGAGTTAAAATGAAGGGAGGTGATGCTATGATTATATAATTCCTTGGTAAGACCCCATTTAGAATATTATGTGCAGGTTTGGTCATCATACCTTAAAAAGGACATTGCTGCCTTAGAAAGGGTTCAGGCTACAAAAATGATTCCTGGTCTTAGAGGAATGTCTTATGAGGAGAGGTTATCTTAGCTGAATGTGTTTAGCCTCGAGCAAAGGAGACTAAGGGGGGACATGATCCAGGTGTATAAGATTCTAACAGGTCTGGATGCTGTTCAGCCAAATGGCTATTTCAATATTAGTTTAAATACTAGAACTTGTGGCCATAAGTGGAAATTAGCGGGAGAACATTTTAAAACAAATTTGAGGAAGCACTTCTTTACACAGCGTGTAGTTAGAGTATGGAATAGTCTTCCTGCTAGTGTAGCGGAAGCTAAAACACTGGGTTCCTTTAAATCAGAGCTAGATAAGATTTTAACAACTCTGAGCTATTAGTTAAGTTTTCCCCAAACGAGCTTGATGGGCCAAATGGTCTCCTCTGGTTTGTAAATTTCTTATGTTCTTATTCCATAGTGATCACTCAGAAACAAATGACCTCATTACCTTAACAATGGACCCTACTAAATTATGTTCTACAAATGCAAATTATACTGGTATATTATCTTAACAATAATTTAACATAGAAATAATACGTATTCGGTGACTGTGGCAGAACGCGTCATATGTATTGAACTCAACAGCCTCCGCAAAGTGGTTATTGGGTTACTGACTATCTGATGTGCCCTTATGCTGTTTCTTGGTTATAGAAGTTGACCCGTGCTCAGAATACAATGGAGGGTGCAATGAAAAAGCTGATTGCGTTAAAACTGGCCCTGGCAAAGTAAGATGTCTTTTCACATCTGTGATCACCACAGACTGATGCCTTGCTTACACTTTGACTAACGTGAGAAGTTTGACAGGAGTCACAGTTCTTCTTATTCTCAGGCGGCATGCATTTGCAAAACGGGCTACAGTGGAAATGGGCGTTTCTGCTACCCAGTGAACCCCTGCAGAACGGTAAGCTGGTGTCACTGCACACGTGACTGTCTCTCTGTACTGCACACGTCCGCCTGATCTGGCTCCTGCTTCCAGGCAAATGGGGGCTGTGATCGGAATGCCTGGTGCGAGTATTCAGGCCCAGGGGAAAGGAACTGCAAGTGTAGAATCAACTTTATAGGAGATGGTTTAAACTGCAAAGGAAGCGTCTTTTACGTGAGTTTGGTCATTTCGCATCAAGTTTGCTCTCATTAAAGATACTAGGGCTGGTTGTTAGTGACATCTTTTCATTCAATATTTTAGGAAATCATGCATCACCCAGTTGCATCCTGGTTCAACAGGAAACTGATGGTATGTAAAAGATCAGGAATGCCATAAGTACTGTATTGTTTGTTTAAAATGGGCTAAAATGATATTTCATTAAAACATTATTTTAATTTTGCATACCATTGTCTGTTTTTGTAGCTTTCTAAGATCAATGAATTATCAGGAAGTGGACCTTTGACAGTGTTTGTCCCATCTGGATATTTCAGTAACAATTTTACGGTATGGCCTCCTGTTCTCATCATTTATCATTTGTTAAATTGTTTATGTATATGAGCATCTAGGCCAGAGTTGTTAGCAAAGCAGATTCCATGGAATGACTGATGACATTTCAAAGAGTGAAGTTAATCTTTATTTTTTATGTTTGAACCGAACAACCTTGAGAGTGTTGTTTTCCGGGCCTTGTCTCTCTATATACCAGTGGGACCTCTGATGCCTCTTTGTGTCAGCAGGCAGCTTGGGACAATGCCAATCGAACTGCAGACCTGCTGAGGTACCACATAGTGAGCTGTGCGCAACTGGATGTGTCCAGCCTCAAGTCAACCGACAAGGTGGTCGCCGTTTCTGGACACCAGCTGACTTTCAATGTCCGAGAGGTACTTCATAATGATTGGAATGGTTTATGTGTTCTCTGTACTCCTTGTCTGTAATTCAAAGGTACCGATATTCAAATTACAAAAAAAAAACTTACTTTCTTTTTTTTTTGGCAGGATGTTGTTTACATCAACAACAAAACAAAAATCATCACCAGCGACTACATTACCGCTAATGGCGTCATACATTTCATTGATAATGTCCTGATCCCTTATGACCTTCAGAACAAAAGTGCCTTGCCATCCTCGTCTGTAAGTCGTCCTCGTGCATAGCTTCGATTAGTACGTTAATGAGAAATTTTGTGGTTTGAGGCAGAAAATATCTTCAGTGCAACTAAGATTTAACAATACCAGTGTAATATAATACTGAAATATAATTACATTTGTGGTGGTTTATTCTGAACGTTGCAAAATTTGTGAGCATGCGTGTTGATAAAACCATTCTGCGATTATTGGCAAGTATATAAAATCCAATAACTGTTAACAGTACTCTAATAGTAATGCTAATTACATGAAACAATCTAAATGCTGTAATTCTGTGTCTCTCCAACCACAGTTGAACGTCACAGCCGCAGCAGAGGCCTATGGGTATCATATCTTCAGCAAGCTGCTCCAGGTACAACAACCTCAATCCAAGAACTGTGCAGTTCCCAGCAGCCAATACAAGGTCACATGGCTGAAATGTTACCAGTGGGTGTCTTAAATATGTCACACAACTGCAGCACGCTCCTTTCTTCATTTGGAGATTGTCACTGGAATTTATGCAGTAGAGTATTAAATAATATTGACCTATTAACGGCATAGTGTCCACACTGTGTACTGCTCAGTCATCCTTCACTGGTGTGTACGATGACTTTAAGTTTCTTGTTGTTGTTGGTCGAAAGCACTTAGATCTCATGTTTGATATAATTTGCAATGTGAATAAGAAAGCATGTAGAAAATAACTTAAAAACTGGGGGGAAAGGGGGGTCAGTTGATATTCAGTATTTATGACAATATATGGTTTAATTATTTCATCTACGTGAATAAATCAGTTTTACCTGGATTAGTAGCTGTTTTCCCATAAATAACTGTAAATTTGCACATGTGTCTTCATCTGTCTGCATTTGTCTTTTGTATGAAAAAATAGAAATGAAGTCTACATTATACAGCAGTTATTTTGAGATAACTGAGAAAATCAAAAATATATCCCTGTGCATATCAACAGGATGCTGGTTTGATGAGCATGATTGAGAATCGAATACATCACCCATTCACGATGCTCTGGCCATCTGACGAAGTCTTCAATTCATTTCCTGAGGAACGGAAATTATGGCTGTACAGTGCCGACCATAAGGATAAACTAGCCGCTTACCTCAAAGCTCATATCATCCGTGGCACCAAAGTGAGTCGTTCTTACTTCAAACCCTTGTAACAACGCATTATGTAATAACAGAGCATTATCTTAACAGAATGCAACACATAGAATGACGATAATAACAATGACGATAATAATAATATTTGTTGAGTTTGTTGATAATAATAATTATTGAGTTATCACACAATGTGGCAATGTTACATAATACATAACACATAATACACAAAAAGACTTTCAGTGAACCGGTAATGTCAGTGGTAGTTAAATGACTTACTGAGTATATTGCCCAAACGAACATCCATTTTCTCACCACTTATCCTGACAGAGTTTTGAGAAGGCCTGGGGCCCATCCCTGCAACATAGGGCCCAAGGTTGGGGTTCATCCTGAACAGGGTGCCAGTCCATCACTGGGCACATACACACGTAAACACAATCCACGGCCAATTTAGATACATCAGTTAGCCTGTTTGCATTTTCTTGGAGGCTGGATTTGAGCCCACCGTCTTGGCAGTGCGATCCACCAGGCCAACCGCAAATGCACAAGAAGATCTCACAAAACAGAAGCATCTGTTTATGTATCTGTATGAGGATGCTGAATGGACATTGTGGCCACTCCTTTACTTTCGGTGTGGTTTGTCTTCACATTAACTAGATACCGAGATATTGAATTTATTTCCCTCCCGGCTGAGAAATGTGAGATTAGCTATTAAAAGATGAACAACTTTGTTATTTCTTTTCAGCTCAAAGCAGTGAATCTCCCCAGTGATGACAGTCTTAGGACCATGCACGGTTCAACTGTTACTTTCAGCTGTGACAGACAGTTAATTGTAAGTAATAAATACATTAATATAAATTATTGTTATTGTATTATTAAAAACATGCGATTCTCTGGCCTGTTTCTAAATGAATGGTCATTTTGTGAAATCATGTAGTGAAGTTCTTTCTTTCCCTCTTCTAGGGAGGCATTGTGGTTGACAATGGAAATGCCAAAATAATCAGCCGGAACCTGGAATTTGATGTGGGAGTCGCCCATGGCATCGACGAGCTCCTTGAGCCTCCCGATTTAGGAGCACGCTGTGACACCTTCAAAGAGACAAAGGTTCAGGTGAGCGGAGCCCTCACCTTCTCATGAAACATTTAGCACTATTAAATAATGAGAGCATGATGGGGGGGGGGGGTTCCCAAAATTTACAATGCAAAACACAGGACAGTGCAACTAGATAGGTAATAAATGAAATGAGAATTTTTCTGCGTATTATAAGACTTTTGATTGGGCCCCTCTCAGGGTAGGTGCGGCACCTGTTTGTTTATACCCTCCTGTCCATATGGATTCACATTCCTTGTAAGTATTGACGTAGCGGCACATCCGCATACCCCACACAAAATTTCCGTACTAAACACTCAACCCAATGTGCCTGATTTTCCAGAGCAACACGAAGATGTGCATGTATGACAGGTACTCGACGCTGCCGAGGTATTCCAGATATCATTACGGCAGGTTCGGCTATGATCTTCTATACCATAAGCTTAATAGTAGAAGGCAGACTGGGTGCAGCAGAGAATGTGGGAAGTCAGATTGGGTTCCCCAGTGTTGCAAAAACCACTATGGAAGAAACTGTCAAGGTAAGTAAGAGACGTTGATTCACCACTTACTTTAGTAAATAAAGGAGTGCAGTGGAAAAGTATGTTGTTATTATATGTGTATTCTGGTGATTATATAAAGAATATACTCAAGAGCAAGATTCCCTATTTGCCTTTTGCACATCTGTGTATCCCTGTGTCCTTTTGGGGATTCTTCCGGGAGTTCTTTAGCAAAAATATGCTAAGGTGATTGGAGTTACTAGATTCTCCGTAGGTGTGAGTGAATGAACGGTGTGTGAATGTGCCCAGTGATGGCACTGTTTCCCAATCCGGTCCTCGGTGACCCATAGGCAGTCCCCGTTTTTGTTCCCTCCCAGCTTCTAGAGGGAGCAAAAACATGGACCGACTGTGGGTCCCCAAGGACCGGATTAGGAAACACTGCTCTAAGGTGTGACTGTTAGGGAGGAGCTCATTATACCTTCACATTTCAGTGTGTCCTGGGGGGTTGGAGGCTCCCTGTGGGAACCATGGATCCTGTGATGATGGCTGGCAAGGCACTGGGAACTGCACATGCGATGCCGGCTTCAGGGGCACCTCCTGCGAGTTGTGTGTACCCAACCACTACGGTCCCGACTGCAGAGGTGCGTGACTCTCACCTCTCCAGGCTCCTTATGCCTCAGCTTCTCACACATGATACTTTCTCTACTCCAACAGTGTGATTATATATTTTTCCCCAAGCCCCGCCATCTTCAGGAGTTAATCAACCTGATCTTTTATTTCACCTGCGGTATGAAATATTAAATTCTTCAAACCTCAGCCCTGAAATAGAAACCATTTACAACTGATCAAAGTCAAAATCAAAGTATCTTTTATTGTCAGCTTCAGATTTCACCTGCAGGAAAATGAGGTACAGGTATCATTCTCAAAGGTCAGAGTGCAGATGAGAATGTTATGAATGTGATATTAATATTGAAAATTTTTTAACAGTAATTTTAAGATGGATAAAAAATACAGGTAACTGCCTAATTGGTTGAGAGGGATTGTACAAATGAGCATGGCAGCAGAATGTGCAATAAATAAATGGGTGCAGATCCAGAGTCATACACCCTTGTGCAAATTAATTGAAACAAGTTGTTACACAAACATGCATGCAGTGGCCTGGGACCTGCTGGTTTGCCCAGCCAACAGAGAGTGGATCTGAGTGGTATGACTCAGTAGATGGACAGAGGAGGCACAGTGCCCACAGACTGGCAGGCCTGCTTGGGTGGGGTTAGAGCTGGGTATGACTGTGCGGCAGCCATCCATGTATTTTTCCAGTGAATGCTCTGGGGGGTCGGGCACCTCCCAATGTCATTATGGTGTTTCCTCCTGGTTCTCTGGTTTCCTCCCACAGTCCAAAGACATGCTAAGGTTAATTGGAATTGCCAAATTCCCCATAGCCATGAATGGTGTGTGTGCCCTGCGAAAATCGTTATTCCCATACGATTTTAATCAAACCACAAGATCCAAAACATGGACCCGAGACGATAAGTATGAATTAGTGTGATGGTGATGTCTTAACTGTGGTCATTTTGTCTGTATGTGGATGCAATAACTTGTTTCTATTAATTTGCACAAGCGTGTGCGCTCAGGTCTGAGTGGTCTACCCCTAATGAGGCACCAAACGCGGGCAGTGATTTGGTGTTTCTCTTGCAGAGTGTGCCTGTACAGTCCATGGCAGATGTCAGGATGGCATGCAGGGAAGTGGGAGCTGCTTCTGCCACCAAGGCTGGACTGGGGCACACTGTGAGGTTGAGATGGGTAAAAACAGGGGCGATTCTCTGAAATTTTTTTTTAAAGGGGGTTGGGGGAGAAGAAGCTATAATTCAATTAGCCAATGATATGGAGCAGGAATTCATTACCCCTTTCTGCATCATTGTATGGCCTGTTGAATATTTTGGGATGGGCTCTGGGCTACAGAAGTAATGTTTATGTTTGCCTTTTTTATTTTATAGAAGTGAAACCTGTTTGCACTCCAGAATGTCACCCCAATGCAGTGTGTCAACCCCAAAATACATGCCAGTGTGACTTATTGTACGAAGGGGATGGCTGGAATTGCACCGGTATGTGCCGTGTCTCACGCCTTAGCAGGGATGAATGACGAGCCGGTCTCACTGACGCTATCTTCGGCATTTCTTTATGTGGACAGCCCCTGATCTGTGCGGTGACCATAACGGCGGCTGTCACATGTACGCAAACTGCACCCAGACCGGCGTCAATGTCAGCTGCTCATGCCAGTCTGGCTACACCGGTGATGGGGTCTTCTGCTCCGCCATCAACAGATGTCTTGTGGAGGAAAATGGTGGCTGCAATGAATTTGCCACGTGCATATTTACTGGTCCGGTGAGTCATTCACCTTGGAAGTAATGAGAAAATTAGTATTTCTGGCATTATTAATATAGCATCGTTTTATTGCTTATATCGCAAAGGACTCGTATATTGTGTCACAAATCCATGGTTGCTGTGGTAACTGAGATAAACAATGGATAGAAAGACAAGGGTTGAGTGAAAAGAAACATTTTGAATAAAGGTTTAAAAGCTGAACTGGTAGGTTGCATGGTGGGTTAGTGGTTAGCACTGTTGCCTGTTCTTTTGGGATCAGGATTCGAGTCTCCACCATGGCTCCCTGTGTGTGGAGTTTGCATATTCTCCCTGTGTGATACCCCTGTGTTGTTGTGGGGTTTCCCCTAGGTACTCTGGTTTCCCCCCACAGACCAGCAACATGTTGAGGTTAATTGGAATATCCTGTAGGTGCGACACACCCCCATTTCATCTTTAGAATTTTTAATTTTATGAACGGTGTGTGTCTGCTGTGGGCACCCCATCCCGGGTCATTCCCTGCCTCGTGCCTGTAGCTTCCAGAATGGGCTCTGGACCCCTTGCGGTCCCGAATAGGACAAGCAGGTACAAAAAATGGAAAAATGGAAGATGAAATGTAAGAAAGTTCATGGAGAGATTGTGGTAGTGCAGTTTTTCTTAACCCAGCCCTTGGGGATCTCCCAGACAGGTGTGCTGCGAGCTGGGGGGGAGCAAAAACGTGGACTGTCTGGAGGTTCCCAAGGACTGGGTTGAGAAACGCAGAGGTAGAGAATTCTGCAGTTTGCGGGCCACAGCTCTGAATGACCTAGTATGTGTAACTGCAACCAGTGTTTATGTTGTGGGGGATATGGGGGGTCTTGGGACCCCACATAAGAAAAATATGATTCAATGTCCCTCCCAACACTCTTTGGC
>JAODKF010000116.1:19939000-19961102 GCA_026779585.1 Mormyrus proboscirostris | reverse complement strand
CCCAGAGGAGCTGGAGGAAGTGGCCGGGGAAAGGGAAGTCTGGGTTTCCCTGCTGAGACTGCTGCCCCCGCGACCCGATCTCGGATAAGCGGAAGTTAATGGATGGATGGATGGACTGACCACTATGTCACGGAAAATTAAGAAGATAAAAATGACAGGTTTTTATGTGATCCATTAATACTAACAAATATGCTATATGGACAAATGTGTTGGCTATTACATCTACTGATCTACTGGGTATCTCTGACACCCCATTCTATATCCATAGGCATCAATATGGAGCTGGTCCCCCTTTGCAGCTATAACAGCTGCCACTCTTCTGGGAAGGGTATCTGTGGGAATTTTTGCCCATTCATCCAGATTAGCATTTGTGAGGTCTGGCACCAATGTTGCATGTGAAGGCCTGGATCATAATCTCCGTTCAAGTTCATCTCAAAAGTGTTCGATGCAAGTGTTTGCATCACAAACCCTTTCACTATGCATGCTTAATCTTATCAACATTTACGAGTGGTGGTCTCTGCTATAACAAAATATTGATTTAGCATAGTTGATTGCAATTCTCACACATCCCTTGATGCTCCAGATTAATTTATGGGCAAATTTTAATTAATATTTTAATGTTCACATAGCTGGTGGTGAATGGGTACAGTGCAATTATTAATAAAGATGTATAGAAATATATAATCTGAAAAACACATGGTGTGTATTATCCCCCTTAGTCCATTGCTTAAACCACACTTTATTGAACATGAATGTGTTTGTCTCAGTTAGTCGTATGGTTATTAGTGCATTTATTCTATACCTTTCCACTTTGAATTGTGTACATGCTTGTCTTTAATAGCTGTCAACACTTTTGTTGTCTTCACTGGCCACATACCCATGCTTTGTGTGTTTGTGTGATGGATAAAGGAATATTGAATGGGTTTTGAAGGGCGGCAAGTTAATTTAATACTAAATAATAAAAAGGGATTATGAATATTAATAAAGAGACTAAGAATATTAACAAAAACCACAAAGCATGTCTGGAAATTAAGATAATTACTGACATTTTTTAATGACAGACTGTATGTATGTATTTATGCTGTCAGTGTCTGCTGCCAGCATGACTTTCTACCTTTGGTAGTAGCCACAGTGTTGCTCTTCACCATTACTGTACTTTTGAATTCTTCATATTTTACCACAATAATTCTTTGTTCTGCCGCATTGGCATTACATAGCCCTGTTGCAATTTGCTGATCAATGCACACTGCATGCTTTTATGTGCGTGTGCTCAGGGAGAAATCCTGGTTCCAATAAGAAAACCTGGCTTGTCATTAATTGTTGATAGTCAGTATAGTGATATTGATTATCTCAGATTGCATTTGTTTGGTTTAGTCAAGTTCGAACATACTTCGAAGCCTGACTTCGTTGAACCAGTTTTGTGATACATGGCCCTACTTTGTGATACAGGCCCCAGCTTCGTGATACGAGCCCCAACTTATCCATATATGATTGGAAATTATTATCCTGTTACCCACCCAGCTGGCCCTACTTAACCCTTGCAAAGTAATCAGTCCTTTCAGAGCTAGCTCAGCTTGATTACTTAAAGTTCCTACTGGCATATGTCTGGTGATCAAGTCACCATGGAAACGTGACATATTCTGACCTCTGCCTCTTGTTTGATCACATTAGTTGAATCAGCCCCAAAAACAAGGATATAAAAAAAGACCACCTAATGAGGCTAGGGACATTGCTAATTAGCCACAATGGTAATCAGACCACTCCAGGCTGGATAACCCCGTGGTGATAAACCTTGATTAACACCAATGGGGATACTCTGTGAACTTGAATATAAAAGTCCAGGCAAACATGGGAATATTACATCGTTCATAAACATACAGCCATTGATGTCCTGGCACCATGTTTTGAATTTGACTTCTTCCATGAAGCTCATTGTGGTTATAATCTTAGGCCTGTGATTGCCATAAACTACTGAACAGTTGCCACATTGAGGGGAAACAATGAACGCTATAATTCAAAATGTGTAATTAAACGGCGCCATGTGATAAAGCCCTGTGATTAGTCGAGGAAAAGACTAGTCTGGAGACCATGCTACAATGATAGTGGATTAGGATAGTGGTATGACTTTGTGCTGCTCTTAAAGTGTGTTCTGAACTGGATATAGAGGCTAAAAATGGACACATGCAAATGATCCTATTCTCTGTGCAAGTACACTGAGCCTGTTGTGTTTCAGTTTTATACCATAATGGAAAATAAAACAGATGTCCATTGCAGCCAAAGGCAGGTACCTGTCACTCATTTATTTTAATGTATTTGTATTTAGCATGTGTTTGTTTGTTTAATGTAATGTGGCTTTAACGTAAGACATGATCACTAGGAGGGGTAAAGGAAGAACAGACCATGAGGACAATCATGGACCTGAGGGAACTACACAGAGACAGCTGGTGTCTATCTCTCCCTCTGGCCCTAGGATATCTGACTGCAAGACTCCAATCTGTCTGCAGCCTGCCCGACATAGATCATTAAACCCTGATGCAGCAATGGTGAACTATTTTTTGGGGGGGGGGGTGCTGTTTAATATGTGTAGTATAGTAGAAACATCATTTCAATGCTTGATGATGGAATCTTACTGGGCAGCTGAACACACTGCATGCATATAGGTCTTTTCTCATGCTTCCGAGGAATAGTACTCACATTGAATTTCTAGAATTTTCCAGAATTCAGTCTGCATCACATAAACTGTTCTAGAGTATTCTGATTATTTCTAGACTTCACTTACTTTTACTTGACTCATTCTGGAATCAGGCATTGAACTAGATTCACTTCTAGTAAGCCTAAGCAATATTCAATGAGCTGTCATGAATACAGTTTGATTTTGGTTCAGGGAGCCTGGGATTGCAAAGAAGATCATTACCTAGTAATTTACTAGAAATAGCAATTTCAGACACACAAGAATTAATCAAAACAATTTACTCAGTGAGAATATTACATATCAATTACAATTCAAATTATAGTACAGTGATCAATCTAAAATGGGCACTTACAGTAGCTACATAATGCAGATATATGTGAAATGATACAAAGACCCAGTTGTCAATAACCATGCAGGTGCTTTTACTGCAGAGTGACCCTTCCGTAAATATCAGACAAATTGAAAGATATTGCCATTGAACTGGGTAGAAAAAAACAATCAATGTTCAAATATACAAGCTGTTATTTCCATAATGCGAGGTAATCAATAAACAATAAATACAAGGATCAATAAAAGGCCAAAAGAAAAGAGTGCTGGTCAGCTGGAATTTTAACATTGGAGAGTTAAGTTTCTTTGTACATCAAGAGGACCAAGCACTCCCTCAAATCAAGAGTTTCCTTTCTTTCTATAACATTGTAATGACATAGGATACTGTGCTGCATTGAGATCATTCGAATGAGACCAAACATGAACACGAACAGCACTTGCGTTGACATTAAACAATGTTTATTGCATAAAAGTAGTCTGTGTGGAATTATAAGATCTTGGTCATGAGACAAAGGGGCAAGAGGAGAGAGGAAGAAGGAAAGGATGGATTTATGAGCAGAATGTATGCAGGAATTTTTTTGTCAGCCACTTCTCACTCTGTGGGGGTTGTGACAATCCAACAGGTATGAGGGAGTGGAATGTGTGAGCCCAATCTTGTTGGAGGCAACTTGACAACTCCCTCAAACTCCCTCAACTCCCTCTGGGGTGAAAAGCAATACAGAGGCAAGGGAATTCAGGATCTGAGCAAGCAGCCTTATACTATTATGAGAGGAAATGAACGATAATTTCTGTCATTATTTTTCATGCAGGGGCAGACGAACTTCTCTGGGGGCCCTAGTCTTACATGGGTAGGGGCCCCCCTAAGTGCACCATTTGATGTGGAGCCGAAAGAGAAGTAAGACGAAATTAGAGATGACGGAACATCAATAATCTGCTAATCAAAGTACAGGATGACACTGGTAACACTTACCGATCAGGGTAGGTGCAGGAGTGCTGATAGTAAAAAGCTGTTTGGGCGGAGGGGGGTATCAGGTCAGGGGTTCAATTGACCAAATTTTAGATATATTATATTACTATAGATTATAATATTTTAGCCAAAATTGTTATATAAATGTTTGGAGTGGACATTTGACCTATGTGTTTTGTTACTAAAATAATAATAATAATTATAAAAAAAATTCAAGATCAGCAGGGCGCCCCCTAGAGTGTGGGGCCTGGGGTTGTTCTCCCCACTGATACCCCCAAATTCCACCCCTAACATTACACCTTCTGTGGGTGCACCATACATGACAATTAATTTAACCGCTCAACACATATCCAAACTTCACTCAGTCCATGAGATACATTTTCCAGAAAATTTCTGTTACCTTAATGAGTTTTCCAATTTAGCAAAAGCTCTTCATTGGATTACATGAGGACTGATTTGGTTTTGGTTCCCGATACAGTAATATATGATGAGGATGTCAAAAAACAATAAAAATGGACTGAGTGAGTTTCAGAAATTTGCTCTTCAATAATAGGCATACAAATTCTTATGTTCTTAAATGAGTGTGATTTATTAAGGATGGTAGCCATTTCAGTATGGTTATCAACACCAGCCATTTACTGTATCACCTATGGAAATAAGACAATGTATTTTAAAAGATGTATTACAAAAGATGTATTTTCAAAGCACTAGCACCTATGAAAGCACCACATCACAACAGCTCTCTCACCTCTTCAGCAGACCCACCCACGTATTTTAATCTCTGGCCAGCTGGCTTTTTATCTGCAAGATGGGTCCATTAGTTCAACAAGAGCCAGTTGGACATTGTTAATTTGGAACAATCGGCACTGGACATATGCAGCAGTCGATTGTGAAAATCCTGCACTGTTCTCAGACTGATTCTTTAAATAAATAATTCATGAATCTTAACAGACTGTTAAACCACAAAGCAACTGATGGTAAGTTATTTGTGTCCGTCACAGTGAGCTTGAAAATAGGGGAAAAACTGAATTGTTTATGAGCTAAATACACAACAAAATGAATTATTGACAGCTGTGAGATGCCTTTATTTCTTTTAGGATCCTTTGCAAGCTGTATATAATGCATATAAACTGTCAGAAATTAGTCTTTTTATGTATTTTTCATTAATACTGATTTTTGCCAAAATATCCCTGCCAAGCAAAAAATATCAATGACATGGTCACATGATTAAAGCCATCTAGACCCAGCTGAATAGTCCCTTAAGGCCAATTAAAAAGGAAATGACAGGGAGAGCCAGGTGTGGCCCTGCTTTTGGGTTAATATTAAAAGCATCCTTTTAAGAGCTAAAGTTAAAATATACACTCACTGGCCACTTTATTGAGTACACCCAACTGCTCGTTCAAGCAAATATCTAATCAGCCAATTGTGTCAGCAGCACCGTGTATAAAATCATGCAGATACAGGCCAGGGGCTTCAGTTAGTCTTTACATCAAACACCAGCATGGGGCAGAAAGGTGATTAGAGAAGAATGGCCAGACGGGTTCAAGTTGATAGAAAGGCAACAGTAACTCAAATAACCACTTCTTATAATCAAGGTATGTAGAAGAGGATCTCTGAATGCACAACACAACAAATCTTGAAGCAGCTGGGCTACAGCAGCAGAAGACCACACCAGGTTCCAATCCTGCCAGCTAAGACCAGGAAACTGAGGCTACAATGGGCACAAAAACTGGACAACAGAAGACTGAAAAAATATTGCCTGGCCAACTCTAGGGGTGCTGCATTTTAGCTGACCCTGGACTGTAACTCCCAAGCTATGGAGAGCAAGATGGGACGGGTAAAGAGAATAATTCCAATGAACTTGTGCAAATGGCAAATAAAAAGTGTTTGTTTTGTTGTTCAATGAGCTCACTGTACTCGAATAGCTTCCCCAGTCACCAGATCTCAATCCAATAAAACACTTATGGGATGTGATGGAACGGGAGAGTCACATCATGAACGTGCAGCCGACAAATCTGCATCAACTGCCTGATGCTATCATGTCAACATCGATCAATGTCTCTGAGCACCTTGTTGTATCTATGCCATGAAGAACTAAGACGGACTCAAGTAAAGCAAAAGGGGGTACAATACGGTAATGGCAAGGTGTGCCTAATAAAGTGGCCAGTGAGTGTATGATGGATAAATGGATTGATTTTAAAATTTACAGTACAGTACTTAGTACCAAAAAGCCAAAAATAAAAGACTGCTTCTGATCTTTGATATTTAGAGTAAAAATATAATATGAAAATGATTATATTATATACACACAAGCAAAATGTTAGTCATACTTTATGTTTTGTAAACAACATAATCAATGTGGCAATTGAATTGTATTAGAAAGCAGCCTTTCAACAGCCATTGTATTTGTATTTTATAATTGCCTTTTTATGTATTTTTATCATTTTAACAAGCGAGTGCTATTTATACTGCACACACACACACACACATATATATATATATATATATATATATATGTGTGTGTGTGTGTGCAAAATACAAACAACACATTTGATTGTATACATATAATTCTATGTAGAAACAAAAATGTGTTGATAATGGGAAATGTGATCTAGGCCAAAGTAACTGTGCTCCAGTGATCTAGCGAATGAAGGCAGGGGACCAAGAGGAGGCCGAAGTGGACAGCTGTACCTCAGATCATGCCAATGTTCTCCAGACAGTGCTGCACACTTAGCTGTGTGAGTCCAGTTGATAATTTTTAAGCTCAGAGCCAGATGGCCCCAAGTGTGAGACAGAAGGGGAAGCAGAAGAAATGAAGACAGTCAACTTCAAATGAAGGCATAACTCTCACCCATCCATATCCAGCACTAGCCACTTAACAAAAAATGGCTGCTGTCTACATTTGCACTATGAATCCATCATATTTTCACCCTATGTCTATTGCACAAAGTAATTAATTTAGTTTTATTTTTGCATACATGTACAGTATATGCTTGAATACTTGTACGTGTCTTGCTTGTCTGTCTTGCGTGTCTGTCTTGCTTGTTGTTGTGAGTACTCTCACTGTGGGATCTGAGAGTAACATAGTTCCAATCCTCCATGTGTCCTGTACATATGAAGGATTGACAATAAACACTTCTGACTTTGACTTGAGGAATCGATTGGGTGGAACGTGTACAATGTTAGAGCAATGGCAATAACAGAAAAGTTGGCTGGAGCCGTTCTTCCACTTGAACTAAAGGAGGAGGATGTAAAGACCACCGCTGATTACAGTGCGTCCCTGTACCCAACACACGACAAACCACCTCACGGATGAGAACCTGAGTGCATCCATGCAGTGGGTGACACCTCAGCACCACACCAGTCCAAATGAACCAGTGTAAGTTTTTTGCAGTGTCTGAAGTGCCAGTCCTGCCACCAACCCCCAAATTTTCCTGTAAGTTGGAGGACCTTCTTACAGAGCTGGATGTAGATTAATGGCATACCCAGGGTGAAGCAATTGCAGGTTAAGGGCCTTGCTCAAGGGCCCAACAGGGTAGGATCACTCCTGGTATTCAGGGTATTGATCTAAAGGAATAATTAAAAAAGCAGGGTAGACCTAACTGTAGAATGTGCTTAAATCAGAAACAGGTAAATTATTCCATAAAACATGAGCTCTGTATGAGAAAGAATACACTGGATTACATGGAAGAAGCAATCCCATAGATTGAAGGTTTATAAAACTGAGAAGTACTGTTTTATAATCTGTAAACAAACGATAAAATAGAGGTCTTGGTGGTTTGTACAGAAGTTTGATGTTAACATGTGTTAATCCCAGTAACTCTTGAAGGTTCATTCTAAATTGGCTGAAGATACTTTTTGGATGCAGCCATATGCTACAGTACTACAGTAATCTAGTCTGAAGGTATTAAAAGTTGGGCTTTATTCATAGACAGCATTTCTTGACCTTGGCTTTTTTTCTGTAAAGGAAATGTGAACAAATGTGGAAATAGACTTTATATTTGAACAGTTAGGTCGCTGTTATAGAATGGTTTTGGCATTTACATAAATCAAAAGGTGTTTTTATGATAGTTCTGGGCCCCTGTATAATGGGAAACTACAGTTTAGTTAAATTTAGTAGGATACTTCATATTTTTCAAGAGCCTGTTATGTCCTCAAATTAGGATTAGCCAACTGAAACTAGGGTTATGGTTAGAAAATATATGGCTTTTTCTGAATTTTTCAAGATAGTTCTAGGCCACCACAGTTATGTTCAATTGAGTAGGATATTCAGTAGAACACTGCCGAAGAATTCACCAACATCGTTGATAAGAAGACTGCTCACATCTGTCAGACATTGTCTCCCACTCAAACGATTACAGTATACATTAAGGATTCCTCTACCCCTTCACTGGCTCAATTTTCCAATCTAGCATCAGAAGAGATCCTCCAAGTCATCTTGTCGTGTAATCCTACCACCTGTCCACTGGATCCAATCCCTTCCATGATGCTCCAGACCTTCTCCCCTTCATTACCACAATCATTGGTCATGTACCAATGGCCTTCAAAAAAGCCAGGGTTATTCCCACCCTGAAAAAACCCACTCTGAATCCCTCAAAACATTATCTTTCCAAGATGGTGGTGTGTCCAAAACTTTGGTGCTAAAGTGTGGTTCTAGTCAACTTTTACACTGAACATACACTGACATGGGTACTGGAACAACAGGTGCACATGTCTATCACTGCCAGACCCTGCTAAAACTAAAACACGGACAAGATAATAACCTTGAGGATGGACTGTTGGACAAGCTACACAACCTTGACTTGCTACAGGGATCAAGTCCTCAGACAGCAGCATCTCCTGATGGCGTTGGCTGGAGGAGAGGATATCGCAAGCGGTGTGCGAGGAAGCGGGCAGGGGTCCATGCTAAGCTAAAAGCCAACACTACCCGGCCAGCTTACCTATCCATTCTATGTGCCAATGTTAGCTCACTGGATAATAAACTGGACTATATCCGACTCCAGTGGCCTACCCAGCATGAGTTGAGAGTCTGCAGTGTTTTTTTTTTTTTTATGAAAACATGGCTCAGAGATTGTATCCCGGATAATGGAATACAGCTATCTGGCTTGCAAGTGTTCCGTTTGGATGGAATCAAAGCTCTTTCTAGTAAGACCTGAGGATGTGGCTTAAGTGTCTACATCAACACAGCTGATGTAGGAATGCTGCACTTGTCTCAAGTTGCCCTGTCAGTCAGGATCAGCAGGAATGTCTAGAGTACCACCATGCTGAACAGATGGGCCCCCCAGGGCTGTCAGCTCAACCTTCTGCTGTTCATGCTGATGACCCATGGCTGTGCAGCAATGAACAGCTAAAACCACATCTTCAGGTTCACTGCTGATACAACTGTGGTAGGTCTGATTAGTGGGAATGATGTGACAGCATATAGTCCCTGAATGTGAACAAGACAAAGGAGGTGGTTATGTGGTTATTGACAGCTGTGAGCACTCTCTGCTGAACATCATCGGATCCCCAGTGAAGATTATCACATCACAGAGAACCTCACATGGACTCTCAACACCAGCTCCATCGCCAAGAAAGCCCAGCACCATCTCTATTTCCTGTAGAGACTGAGGAGAGTGCATCTCCCCCTCTAGTTCTTGCTACGTTCTACAGAGGAACTATAGAAAGTACCTTATGTAGCTGCATCACAGCTTGATATGGGAATTATTCCACTTTGGACTGCAAGACCCTACAGAAGATAGGTAGGACAGGGGAAAAGATCATCGGGGTCTCCCTCTCCTCTGTGATTTATATGTCTGCAAAGCCACCAGCATTGTGGATGATACCACACACTCCTCCCACATCCTCTTCTCTCTCCTTATGTCTGGCAAAGGGTTCAATAGCATACAGGCCTTCAGTGCCAGGATGGGAAACAGTTTTTTTCCCTCAGGCTCTCAGACTTCTGAACCAGAAATAAATAACAAACTCTATTTCATATGCCATTTATTATATACTGCACAGTCATGTACTGCTAATACTGGTTGCACTTCCATACTTTTATTACTATTTATTACTGTCTTGCTGCTAAAATACAGTATAGGTTACAATACTGTATCAGCAATAATAATAACTACTGTTACTACTGTCAACTGCACTGTGTAGTCATGTGTTATTTCTGTCTTTTTATTTTTTGTGCACCTTCGTCCTGGAGAAACAATGTTTTGTTTCACTGTATACTGTGTACATGGCTGAAATGACCTTGACTTGATTAACAACTGGTATCATTTCTTTATTTTCTTTCAAATATCCTTGAATGCACAGTTTATAATCAACTATCTCTCACAAAACAACCTCCATGAGCCTAACCAATCAGGCTTCAAAGCAGCACATTCCATAGAGACTACTCTTTTTCCATCACTAAGAAGCTACATGCTGTTAGAGCAGCTAAACTATCATTTGCTTCCATCCTCCTAGACCTTTCAGCATTTGACACAGTCAACCACAAGACTCGCTTGTCCATCCTTATGAGCCTTGGAATTTGTAGCTCAGCATGCCAATGGCTTGCTTCCTACCTACTGTAGAAGATCATATAGTCATATAAAGTCACACGGAAGAGATCCACATCTACTCCGCACAGAGTCTCCACTGGCGTCCCTCAGGGCTCAATTCTTGGTCCTCTTCTGTTCTCCCTCTATACTCGATCTCTTGGTGAGGTCATACCCTCACATGGGTTCTCATATCACTGCTTGCAGATGGCACTCAACTTACTTTGCAGTCTCGGGGTAACTACAGACAATCACCTGTCCTTTTCCTCTCACATTGCTAATATTTCCCGCTCATGTTGGATCCTCCTCTTCAACATCAGAAGTGTTTGTCCATTTCATTCCACACAGGCCACACAGGTGTTCAATCCCTTGTCATCTCAAGACTAGACTACTGTAAGTCAATCCTAGTTAGTAGGTCTGCCTACGAGCACCTTGCGTCCTCTGCAACTGTTCCAGAATGCAGCTGTCTGACTCGTTTTCGACCTTTGCAAGTTCTCTCACACCACACCATTGCTATGCTCCCTCCACTGGCTTCCTGTAGCTGGTCGCATCAGATTCAAGACACTGATGCTTACCTGCAAAACCAAAAATGAACCAGCATCCTCCTACCTAAAAGAACTTATCTCACCCTGCACTGCACCACCCTCTCTCTGATCCTCCTTCACTGCTCTAGATTTCCAAATAGCTGAGTCATTGGGTGTCTTGAAATGATGACTAAAAACCTACCTCTTTCGGAAGTACTTGAATTTAGCAAGCACTTCCAGAATTATACTCTTATTTGGAAAAAAAAAAAAAAAGTTTCTTAGAGTGATAGTATTCTTAACCGTAAGTTGTTCTGGCTAAGGGAGTCTGCCAAATTCCATGGCATGTAAATGTAAATGTTCCATATTTTGCAATAGCCTGTCATGTAGCCCTATTTCCCCAAACTAGGGGAGCCAACTGATGCTATCGTTAGGGTTAAAATATTATGACTTTTTCAGGCATCATGTTTTTATGATACTTCAGGGCTCCCGTATAATGGCAAAACACACATTAGCTCAATTTAATAGCACATTTCATACTTTCCAACAGCCTATTTTGTCACCCTGAGTTCCTAAATGATGGTTAGCCAACTAGGGCTGGGGTAAAAAAAAGAGCGTCTTGTCACAGTTCTGTGGGGGAAATTCTGTCTCGTTTCGTTCCTGATGTTTAAATATGTGTCATCAAGGTAGAAATGACACTTACCAGCAGCCCAGTTACATACATTAAAACTGGTCTGTCGCCGGCTTGTAACTTGTCAATGTGCACAAGTCGACAATCAAGCAAAAGTCCCGATTTTTCCTAATGATGTTTCCTTTAAAATTCCTTGTGTAAATAGCCGCTTCTAAGTCGTCAAATTCCCTTAGTCATCACCTAAATCCCGGGCCCGAACAACACAAATGAATGGATTTTCCTACCTGTAAGTCGACACCCCAATCGCTGCATTCCCGCACCCTGACTACTAGCACGTCTAGTGTTATATTTACTAGTCGCCAAAACGGCGAGATAGACATAAGACATAAGTTGCCAAAGTGTTGACTTTATAAGTCAGCAAAACGGCGAGTTATATTTACTAGTCAACAAAACGGCGAGATAGACATAAGTCGCCAAAGTGTCGGGGTATCTCGTCAATTCTCTAAGTCGTCACTTTTAAGCTGGTCCCACAAGTGTCGACTTAGACCTGTCTTACTGTATCATTTGATTAGTTCTGGTGATGACCTGACAGAATCAAGATTTTCTTCTCTACCTAAAACAAAATGGACAATATTTACTAAATGTGATCATTGTGTTACAGCACATTTTTTAAACATTATTTCACAAGAAAGCCCTGACTGGCTTACAATAGTTGATGGCAGTTTTTTTTAGACATGATTGCGACATTTTACCAGTCTGCTCACCTGATGGTAATGGTATTCCTAGCTTTCAGATTTTTCCCACATTTGCTTTTCCAGTTTGCTTTATGGAAGAAATAGTATTTAAAAAGGATGTAACAGTAAACATGCACTGCATGTTCTGTGACTGAACGGCGCATTAACGCACAGCCTGAGCTGAGCTTAAGTCCAGGGGCCTCTAATCATATTTATGTGTCTCTGGCTTGCATAACTATTGTTGGCATGCTAATTGTATATGTGCTTACTTAAAACAATATCTAAGTTTTAAGTGGTGTGGTAACAAGCACAGGAGCTTCCAAAACCAGTATCATGGTCTTTGCATTACGGCATGAGAATGAGCTGTTTTTTAAAGCAATTTTTATTTCACAATTTCTGAACAGTTATACCAAATATACAATGTTGACTGTACAGATTTGAAATGTTTAATCAGCATTGTTCACAAGACCACTCTGGCTGGGGAAAATGATGTCATTTTTACAAAAAACAATTATGTATGAAAATTGCCAGTCTCAAACATTTAAATTCATGTTACACATACAGAAATAGGAAAATGTCACAGGGGGAAGTTACTTTGTCTTTATAGAAAGTGCATCTTCTGGTTCTCCTGAACACAACCTCAAATCCACATCTATCATTTGTTTTGGTATTGTTGCCTTTGTCCAGTGTCAAGTCAAAACCCTGAAGCAAGCATGGGAAAATACCATGCTCTGTATAAGAAGGAAGTATTTCAGGAACCAAAAAGCTCAATATGCAAAGAAGCATTTGAGGAACTAGATTAACAAATATCTAAAAACACTGGAAGCAATTTAAGGTAGAACTCAATCAAAGTTATTCTACAGATCATTTTGAAATATTGGAGAAAATGTTAGCAACATAAAGGCACCAAATGGACCTGTTTGGCACAAGAACAACTGTCAATGCCAACTGCTCATCAGAAAAGTTTGTTTTGCTTTTATTTCACACTCCACCCATCTTCCGGATGCATATCCAGGACAGGGTCATGGAGACCTTTATTTTCAAACTCAAGTTACATTAAAGGCAAAGCAGCACATACTGAACGTCAATGGCAAGTATGAAAACCCAACGTTTGTTTAAATAGCTGTACTCTAGAGACGTAAAAGTAATACCAAGTATGAAATACATTTGTAAATAATTAGACTGAATGGTTTTTAAATAAAATGGAGCAATTACGGAAACTAGAGTTTTTTGTAAGGTGAGAAGATATTCAGTCCATGTCAGGGAGCTCCAAAGGGAAATTTGTTTTACTTTACATGAGGAAAGTGGAAATGAAATGTGCTCTCTCTAACTGGGCCACAATATAAGCATCTACTCATGGATGCAATGTTTTATACAAAACACGGCCATTTAATCGTGCCCTGAATTAAAATACTTGCTATAAAAAGTGATGAAATTCAGCACACACATTTCCAAACAGTATGAAGAGCGCATTCTGATGCATTATTTAAATCTCAACCAAAACCCAACAGAATCTTCTCCAAGGGCTTTGGAAAAAGCCACTAGATGCCTGTAAAGTGAATGATTTTAAATGAAAATAAAATATGTTCAGGTGAACAAAGGAATCTTCCCAAAAATGATGGAATTCTAGGGTATGGCCAAATACTTAAATAAAAACCTACAATACAGCACGCTAATCTGTGTCGCCATTTTAAAAAACAGCTTTATAGATACTGCATAGTAATATGACAACATGGCTTCCTTTATCTTAACAAAACGGATGAAATGTCATTTCACAGTGCACCGTATCATATAAAACTGTCAAAATTTAAACCTGTACCCTTTTTGAAAGAAAAAAATGACACATAAAAGGTGGTAATTATTGTTCTACTATCTAGCAACCGCACTCCTACACTGTGCACTGTCCCTTCAATGCAGGAAAGGCGAAACACAGACATCATATACATCGTCTTTGCTGGATGAAAGGGTAAATCCTACCCTAAATGTCTTTTTCCCCATTATAAAAATGCTTCAACGTTGAGTTCAGGCTCAACAAGGCATTGGTAGAAAAGTAAAAATAAAAGCTAGTTGCAGGGATCATGCAGAGCTTTTGTAGCATGACTATGATTTACACGGGGTAAGTGATGAGTGGTTGTATTTCAATAACGGGTGACAGATTAACTTGTAAAATCTTCTGGGCTTTTCTTCGTACCTCTTCATCTGTGATGGAATCATCCACCTTGATCACCTTGAACCTAAGATTGTTCTCGTTTAGCCTGGAATCCTCTTGACCTTTCACAACCCAGACTCCGCTTTTGGCTGTCTTCCTCAGCATTTTGTCCTCGGCTTCCTCATGCCGCTTTCTCTTCCGCACCCGAGCTGCACCCTTATCCCTCAAGCCCAGCTTTTTGCTAGCCACAGTGGATCTGCGACGTTTTATGGGCACTGGTTTGTAGTTGTTGCTTTCCTTCAAGACCCTACCATTCTCATGTACTGCCGGAACAGTCTCTCGTTTCAGCATCACTCCCAACTTTATTGGGCAGGAAACCATTCTTTTCTCCAAAGCTACCACTTTAGCAGTTTTTGGTGAATGTTCCAGTGGTGGCACAGGTATCTCTGACAGTCCAGGTAACCTGTGGGAATTGGACAAAGCAACTGATCGAGACCCTAATCTTGTATGAATCTGCAACTTTGCTGTGTGTCCCCTAGAGGGCCCTTTGATATTAGTCAGCTTAAGGCATGGCATCTGGACAGGCCTGATGTTCAAAACCGGTGGCTTGGAATGGACTGTCCGTTTTAAAGTCTCTCTTGAGAGGTTTGTCAATAGAATTTTAGGTTGATTCTTCAAAATGAGTTTAGCCGCTGCACTCAAGAGTGTATAATTTATTTCTTTCTTCTTGGTACCAGCTGTCCTTCTGCGTCGCTTACCAGATTTTTGTAACTTTGGAACCTTGTTAAAAGGTTCCTGTATTTTTGATAACTTTGCTTCCGGAAGAGGTTCTGCTGTGCAGGAATTGTAGCCATAGACATCCTTGCTCTTCAGCACAGTGGGCTTATGACCTTCTTCTTTGAGGCCCTGAAGAAAGGATACCAGCTGTATCTCAGTGTCCAAAAGATCCTTTGACATGGGACTAAAAACCCTCAAGGCTTCCAAAAGTGCAGTCTTTCCAGCCGAGGTGAACCTGGACCAGGAATGCACTGCCTTCTCTGTAACCTCGTCTTCACAATTCATGCCAACTGAATGTCAACAGTGAAACTGCATGAATCACTCAAATTAATGGAGAAGACGTTCCCTGAAAATGGAAGAAGCATGGAAATTAGTTTGTATGATACTGAAGTATATGCTTGGGCATCAGCAACAGAGCACAAAAGGATCATCTAAAAAAAAAAAAAAAAACAAGTAACCTCTCTAGGTTTTCACTCACTGTCACATTTACCGATACAGATGAGACTTCAAGGGTTTTTTTGTCCGATCATTCAAATGTACCGTTCTCACATTCAAGTGAGCCTGGGTGGCCAGCAGGCAGCTACTCCAGTGATCCACATCCCTGCCTGCTCTGGACTCTTTTCTTACTACAAGCTGGCTCCATGTTAGAGGATAGACTTCTTGTACAAGTATCATAAACCTCTAATGCCTGCAGAAAGAAAAAGGTTTAATTTGCCTGATAGACTTGACAAAGAAGACTGCAGACTCCCTGCAGATTTACCATCAAGCCTTCCTATGTCATACAAACCTTATTTACTCTTCTGTCAGAAACAGAGCAGTCCAGATCTTAACTGTGCTCCAGAGATAACTCCCCACTCGCTTTATGCTAGGGTAAAGGCAAAACACCATCTCAATGTTATTCATTTTATACAATCTAATTTGGTTTTTACAAGCAGAAGGCAAGTGTATGCTCATCCAATTCGTTACAGAAAATGGCAGCTTGTCAGACTGCTTAGATAGGCCATGTTGAAGAACTGGCTGCCATTATATGGGCTGCATAACAAACAACTCAATCCACAATCAAACACTGGTGGTTATGCTGCACTTATTATTTATTCATTTGTTGCATCAAGGGATTGAACTGAATAACTGTTCTGCTGCATAAGATTCTAGAAGTGAATTAGTTCTCCTGTATCCCATGTTGTAAAACCTCTACTTCCCTGCCAGTTTTTGTCTTGCTTATTAATTTGCTTGTTTTCTGTGGATGCTTTGCCCGCTGTTATCAGATCAAGTGCACAAAACAGGGCAGGTGGGGAGTGAGAGACAGTGGGTGAACAGACATATTTAATTATTCCAAAATTAATCAAGGACAGTTTCTTTAACTGTACATCCCATCCTGACCTGGCACTGACCTGACCAGCAAGTAAACAAAGCAAATAAGATAGGTACCAAATAGATTCAGATGATACCTTTTTCTTTGGGATGTGTTGCTTGCATGCCTGTTTACACTACATAAAAAGATACCAAGTCATAATTATGAGATGACATAGACCAATTACATTGCTTCATATACACAGGTCATACCTCATATTCGATATTCAGTTTTCCAGCTGGAACTATATGTTGCATGATGCATGATGCAAGCAATTTTGAAAAGTTTTCCAGTTTCATGAGTTTCAACAGTTTCTTTTCTGTAGTCCCCAGGAATTTCTTTGGATTGGCCCTTATCATACTTGAACACAATTGTTGTGAAGAGCAAGTAACCAAAATTCAGGTGGTTGCATGGCGGGGCAGGCTGAAACCATATCTCAACTGACTGGAACATCAGGCTCCAATTACTTTTCAAGAGATCATTATCCTAGAAGTTCACATACTTTGCCCATCAATGACATTGACTGTTCAATTAAGGTATGGCAATGCTGTATTTTGATTAGGGATAGGCCGATCCACATTTTTTCAGTTCTGATCCGATTTCAATATACAACTGTCGATACCGATACAGATTCTGATACAAAAGCTCTTTTTACTTTGTTATACTTTATATATTAATTTTTTAAGCTAGTAAATACAGATGGAAAAAATGCATGACAAAAATGATTTAATTAGGCTACTACAAACATACATAACGTTTTAATCGTTTTTGAGGCATTTGCAGTTAAATATGAATATCTTCAAAGCAAGTATACACAAGTGGCGAATGCTTAAAATTTTAACACAGTTTATCTCCTATTGGCATCAACTCAGTTACACCTTGTTGTGATGGCAGCCCCTCTTGTATCACAAGCTGCAGCGAGTTCGCAAAACAGTCCAAGTTAGCGACTCCCAAATCATCCATTGCATTTTTTTTGTCTCGCACAGTTGCAAGCTCTTTGTTAAGTGGGACTGTCCATTAAAAACTATTCCCACCTCTCAAAACTTTATTTTACAAAGATTGCAAATCGATGTGCTACTGGTTTCTGTTAAAAGCGTAAATACTCCCAGATCATCATGTCTTATCTTACGCTCCTCGTACTGCAAAGAGCTTGCGCATGACGTCACAGCAGGCGGAAATCACTGTACTCACACCCACTGAGTAGCAAAAAAGACTGAGGGGCAGCATTAGCCTTCAATTTGAATGCCGCAAAAAACACATGTAAAATGCTTAAGAGCTGTCGTGCGATTGATTGTACAAATATATTTAACACAAAATAAGAGCTATCTTTTTAGAGATTGCCCAAAACTAAATAAGTAAGTATAGGACAAGGATGGGTCATGCATGGCTGATACCCGATCTGTCAAATAGGTCTGGATCAGCGATTAGTTCACCTATTTATTAGCTTACTTACCTTAATATCAGATCACATTTTAGGAGCCATTCACACAGAAATCCAGAAAATTCAACAGACTCTCAAAAAAGTCCATTTTCAACTATTATTCTTGCACAGTTTATGTCAGATGGTACAACCTATGAAAAAACTATTAAAATACTGTAATATGAACTATAACTAACTACTAAAAACTAATCGGTTTTTAAAGTTGTACATATAAACTAGATATCAAGAACAAACGTTTGTGCAGGTGTTCAAACATATGTCTGTTTAATTTGAAATGACTTAAAATGCAGATGGTACAACCACAATTAATATTACTATTAATCATAAATTCAAAAAACAAATAGGAATTAACAATGTCTGATGCATTACAGAAACTTAAATGGTTAGTCTATGAATGTTTTCATTTGGAATAAAATAACTTTAAAGTATAAATTTTTGGTTGCACCACGTAACATTTTTCAGTTGGTGAAAGCCTTTTTTGTTATTCACCCAAGAGTTAAAGGAATATTCATTTTCTGGTTTATGTCTTTTGATTTTTGAAAATGTTCCACATGTTAAAGCACATAAAGGGCTTTAGCTTACTCTATATGAGAATAAGTCAGGAAGGAGTATTAAAGAACTGGGGTTACTTTCCACAAAAGATGTGATACTCTGATTTCCACCCACACAGAGAAATGCACACAATAGCAAAAACCGCCTTAGTAGATGGCAGTTGATGAGAAACGGGTACAATTTAGGAGCAGAAATAGAGGTAAAAAAACACAGCAACTTCTAACCTGAAGACCATTTGATCAAGGCCAACATTCTTGCACCCACTGCAGTGATAACAGAAGAGCCATCAATTCAAATGATTCAAACCCATTTTCCTTTTATATCCTTGGACCAGCAATCTCAGAGGTCCAGACCATTTAATCATCTTCTGTAGACTATTATAATCCTTGCCATTTATTCCCGAACAGTCTGCATAACCATTACATAAACATTCATGCACTAATGAAGGCTTTTCACAATTACAGGTTATTCGGCCTCTCCAGCACAAAGCACAGCTGCAGTCACATGGTTTGTACTGTCTGTCAGCCATTTTACCCCCGATACAAAATGGAGCACGGGTAAGCTCAAGCATGAAATATCTTAGCAAGAGGATTAATAATGATATTTTAAATCATGATGCGAAAAAAAAACAATCTGTTTTGATGCATTCTGGTATCTGTTGCAGTAATTACTATCTTCAATACTCATGCCCAATATGTACAGAGAAACACAGGCTTAAATCTGGGTTCATTTATATAGTGTTGCACTATGCTCAAAACATCAGTAAACTCCAGACGTATTTTATTTAAAAAACAACTGGACCAGTACTTTCAATTGTTTCCCTTGGAATTCCTCGGACTAATGATTATGGGAATTGATGGGTAAAAAAAGAAGGGACATGGCAGTAGTGAACAGCACAGTTTGTGTCCTGCTTGAAAACACTTTCGTTTTCAAACAAAAATATTCATTCTGAATATGAACTGCCAGATGATCTTCTTATAACCAATTCCTCTATCTGTAATTAATGGATTGACAGATTATATGGCAGCATAGGGAATCTTAAAAATAGTGCAGAATGATTAACCAAATTGGTAATATGTTTCAGAATGTTAATTTGCTACAGAAAATATACCATGAATTACTGCTTTAATCTTCATTTAATAATTAGGTCAACTGTTCTATGCAGAAGACAAGCTACTGTCAAAAGAAATTAATGTATTTCAGCATCTAGCTGTAGAAAAATTAATATATATATATATATATAATTTAGCCATTTAAATTGTCAATTGAAATACTTCAAATACCTTGGAAAAAAATCTCAAACCGTACTAGTCAAATGTATTAAAACTATTAAGTGTGATATGGTAACATTAATTTACTTTGCAGTTGTAAAATAGACAACTATTATTAATGGGCTGTAATAGCTAGGAATTTGACTTGTGCTACAATGCTATTAACCAATATACACTAGGGGTGTAAATCGTTGGCTAATTATGATTATTGAAGCAATTCTTTGCATTGGAAATATAGTTGAGCGAGGTATCAAATTTGTCTCTTATACGCGATACATTTTTACATACAAAATGGCTTGATACTTTATCGTTATATTGATCTTATTGTAGACATAAAATGGCAAAACGAACAGATCAGTCAGTGCCAGAAAAAATAACGTGATAACGGCATGCTGGGCATGTGCATACATGTGAGGTACAAATCAGGCAGGCGGTACGGATTGTTGATCAGGTACAGTAGTGACAGACACCCCCCACAAAGCCCCGCCCACCCACACATTGCCAAAAAGCGGCCAAACAGTGAAGCACAAAGAAAACTGTAGCACAAAGGGAAAAAATATTGCAAAGGTCCGCACACATACAGTAAAATATATATTCAAAAACTGGCAAAGAAAGAAATCTTAATACATTGATTTAGTCTGCAGTATATGTGTTTTTGTTTATAGTACACAAATTTGTTTGCAGCACTATGTGGCTGCAGTTTGATGCCATGCAGTTAACTTCTGAACAACCTAGTTGTTTAATATTTGAAAATTTCTTTTAAATTTTCAGTTTTTCCCCTCTCCAGGTCCCTTCTGGGGCTCTGCACATATTTACTTAATTTGTAATTCTTTTTTGTTGTTTCTTTTTCTTTGGTTCAAGTGGAACAGTTCAGCAAAGGAACACAACGGCACTGAAAAAATGTTATATAATATCTTATTTGAATATAAGCATTTACCTGAAGAACCTAGGTGTTACATACTTGAAATATTTGTTTACATATTTTCTTTTCATATTTTAACATCTTGTGATGTGAAATTGTATTGTTCAGCAGAAATGCACTTTTCATGTTTTCCAGGTGGGAAACATGGATGTGAATTAAACCATAATTCATTATGACATAGTCCTGACATTTTAAAATAATTCTTGAAAAATTTTAATAATATTGATATAAATTGAATATCGATACAGTAACCTAAAATATTGAGATGGTTTTCAGCACAATCCTAATTGGAAATATTTCATTTATATCACAATCAGATGAATCAATTATTGGATTATTTTGACAACATAAATTCAAATCTTTTTTAACCTCACTGAAAAAAAAAATTCACAAATGTTACCTCAGGAATTTAATTACACACTACACTGTGCGCAGAATTATTAGGCAAGTGTGTATTTCACTTGTATCTTCTCAACCGACTGATACTTTGAGTCTAGATGAATCTCTAATTAAGAAATAACTTTTTAAAAACAGCAAAATGTTCAGTATTTGGTTTGAATACTTTCTGTTTGGATAAAAACAGGAAAACATAGATACTTTCCTGTGCAGAATTATTAAACAAATTATTATTACCATTAAAATGGACCAAAGAGGACCGTACAGAGAGCAGGGAAAAAATAAAAGAGCAAAGTACCAGTCAGAGGGATGCAAAACGATCAAAACTGCCAGACTTCTGAAATGTGATCACTGTACAATCAAGTACTGGGCCTTACCAAAGTGTGAGATTCACCAAAGTAACATGCAGTACCCTTCTTAGAGCAGCTTCTAGGTGGTGGTTCTAGCTGGCTCAGCTTATATAGGACAGGATCAAAGCAAAAATCCGATTGGTTCAGTCAGTAACAGGTTCATGACTGTCATTGCGAAGAAAGTTGGCTATACTGGGCATTAAACTGGGTGAAGTAGGCTGTATAGAACAGCTGATAGCTTGTTTATATATATATATTGAATAACAAAATCTCTAAATAAATTTACTTTGTGCACAAGCTTCTGAATTCATTTTTATAAGTCTGCCACACTTTTGCTAAAAATGATGTCCAGGAATAATACTTGTCTAATAATTCAACACAGTGCATTAATGAAATACAAAGATATTGTCAAAACACCAACTACTATACAGAATTTTTTTTTAACACATTAAAGAAAACAGTACCTGATTGGGGGGGGGGGGGGGGGGGTTGGTGGT
>JAODKF010000116.1:19888740-19908866 GCA_026779585.1 Mormyrus proboscirostris | reverse complement strand
GGAGAGGGGAAGAGATCTGTTTGCATGTTGGACTGAACCATAGCATTTGTCCAGAATCTTTCCCATGCAGGTGGTGCATGTGGCGTACTGATGGAATCCTTTGAGGGACTTGTCGAGCGAACAGTGATTGAAGTCACCCAAAATAAGTTTGGGGGAGTGCGGAGATAACTGTTCAAATTTATTTAGAGAGTTGACGATGTGCTCCGCAGCAGTGGCGGCTTTGGCTTTGGGGTGGATGTAGACCAAAATGAGGAAAAGTTGTGGAAATTCTCTGGGGAGATAGAAAGGGCAGAGGGAGACAGCCAGAAGCTCGATGTCTGTGGTGCACAGTTTTTCCCTCACTACGAATGTGGAGCACCAGCGTGCATTAACAGAGATATACGCCTCCACCGTGATGTTTACCAGAGAGCTCATTGATGCGGTCCAGACGTACAAGGGGGTACAATGTGTAGCATGTCATTGTTGTCGTTCTCGTTTAACCACGTTTCAGTAAATGCCAGGATAGAAGCAGCTCTGTATTCATGCATATGGTTGACGTTAGCTTGCAGCTCATCCATTTTTTTGGCGAAGAGAGCGAACGTTAGCCAGAATGATGGATGGAAGCGCTCGCTGTCTAAAGGTCTCCCTTTTAAGCCTGGCTTTAATTCCACCCTTTTTCTTCCCCCTCCTGGTTACCTTTTTGTGTGTGGATTTATGCTGGCTGGAGAAGCTCTCGCTGAGAATTTCGTCTGGAAAGGTGACCGTGTTTGTGGAGTGTTGAGTCTGAAGTCCAAGCTGAATTAAGCGATCTCTGTGATAGATGAGCCGCGATCCGTCAGGAGGATTGGTTCCAATAGCAGACGCACACTCACAGATAAGCAGCCGATGCGTGCATGCTATTATCCATAAGAATGCACAAATCTCACAGATATTCATGCTGGGGTATGTTCTGCGAAAAATAATAGTAATAAATAAAATAGTAATTAAAAAAAAAAAATTAAAATAAAAATAGTGTCTGGAGTAACAAGCAGCCGCGTAATGTGATCGCGTTTAGAACAAAGAGGCAGCGCAAAGTGAGCGTGTCTGGAGCGCTCCAAGAAAACTGAGGAAAAAAGTATGGAAAAATAAGAGAAACTCAAAATAAGAAGCAACCCCGTTTAAAGTGCAAAGCAGTTTGTGCAAGACTGTACATAAACACCCAGAAAACGAAAAACAAACCAACAAGAACGATAAAACAAACGTTGCTCCGCTAGCCAGCCGGTCGACCGCACGAGCAGTGACCCGGAACAAATATTTCTCTCTCTCTCTCTCTCTATATATATATATATATACACACACACACACACACACACACACACGCACAATAATTTAATTTAATTATTTTAAATAGATTTTGGAAATGTGTATTTTTTTCTTAGTCTACATAATAAAGTTTCAAGGTGTATTTAAGTTTATATTACATACCAATTATATTTCTAAGTGAATTACCCAATTACAGAGATTTCTTAAATACTTTTTACAGGTCTTTCTGTCTTTCTATAAGAATCTATTATTTTTTCAATATGCAGAGGATGGTGGACTTCCACTGCAAGACACTGAGGAGCTGAAGAACATTGAAATGCAACTGGGAAATGTTGACTTTAAGAACAAACTGGTATGATTATGGTTTTAGAAAACTACCTTATACATAGCTAATACATGAATACTAAGAAATATAATGCATACTGCTGTGCGGTTTTCAAACTGTCACTGGCTGAGGGGGCAAACACTAAAGGAAACAGTCTGGAGGATCTGTGGAAAGGTGTTTGCTCCCCAGTTGGCAGTTCATTTAAACTGGTGTGGCAGAGGGGACAAAGCACCGATGAGGAATAAAAACACCATAGATGTGATTATCCGTAAGTAAAACCAATGTTTAAGCAAAGTAAAATTTGACCTTTCAGGATAAAGTTTTTATCTTAAAGGTTTAAACACAATATGGATTTAACCTCCCCATGCACGTTTCATAATTCTTTCCCATAGTTATCATTGGTTTTAATGCCATTAATTAATACGTGTTCAACACTAAAGCAAACGTAGAAATAATTATAGGCAATCGTAGTATAATAAGCGGCTCGGAAACTGGTCATGTAGAATAATAAAGAAGGTCGGGGAATCATCTCGGAGTTTCGCTTAGACTTAGCGTTTTCATCGCTGTTGAGAAAAACGTCGCGATTACATCGCGTGGACAGAGCTATTTCAACGCCGCTACGTAGCGCCAATGTGCAAACGCCTGAAATGCTACTAGACACCGACCTTTCAAAAAACGTATCAGCGATGTAGCGCCGACGTAATTGTGCTGACTGGGTAGCAGTTTTATTACCTTGTAAATAGTCTGCAGAGTTTGCAAACTACCCCAATGCTTTTGATGTAGCTAATTTTAGGTTTATAATGGAATAATATATATTTGCCATTAGATTTCTTGTGTAAACATGGAAAGAGTTGACAACCCTTGTGCTTAATGCACAGTTAGTTCTCCCTCACTCAACAATTATGTTAACCAGACTTACTTTGTACGCCCCATCATACTGAGCAACCTCCTCACCAAGGAGGAATACTCGCTCATCTCGTTCCAGCTCCTCGTCCATGGCTTGGTTTAGGGCATCTCGCACTGTCATCTACACCAAAGAGAAGAAATGCAAGCCTTAAGAGGAAAATGCATTCCCATCCAAACACAGTGGCTCAGATAACTTGCAGTTGTATTAGTTACAATTTTAAAAGTTAGATTGCATTGTAAGTTAATAATAGAAAATACTGAAGACCGCTCTTATTCAGTTTGCACGAGAAGTTTTTATTACTGTTATCACCAATGACAGTATGACCGTTGAAGAAGCCTATTACAACACACTAGAATTATCATTTTAAAAGTCAGGTTGGACTAGACACACGAGTTGTTAGGGTGTGAACTAGGCAAGATGTTATTTAGTTGTTTTTTTTTTAAAGGAGAAATTGGTTGACGAGGTAGCTACAGTGACGGACGGACGGACAATATAACTTCGATCCAAAGCGTGCTGCAAAACTTTGAGTTTCACTGCTTGACTCATTGCTTCAGGAATTAAAACATGATCATCACAATACAATCATCTTATCTTACTTGTAGTGAGGCAGCCGATGTCTTGTGGAACTCTCTCCGTAAGATAGCACCAACTGCATCCTGAAAGAATGTCTTTTAGCTTATGCAGAGACCAAATGCTTTTAAAAATAAGACAGCATACATTTAGTGTACTTTTACATCTCGACGTACCTTTCCTGATCGCAGAGCACATCTAAGCAACGCCATTTTGGCCTCTAACCACGTCAGGGGGCTGTTCCCTATCACAGTCGCCGCATGTGGGACGTAACAGGAACTGTTTTAAGGGCAGAACAAACTGGTATTTTTATGATTTCGTTTTTGCCTGACTGAAGAATAAGTAGGAATTGCAAATGGGAACTAAATCGTTTTTAAAGGCTGTGCAAGAATGAACATGAATAAATAACTCCCTCAATGTAATAATTAATATACACAATAAATAAACACCAATAACAAACATTTACATGTTGCTAATGTGTTTCGCTGTTTCATGTAGAAACTTTGGTCGGTTGGCTGGTGTGAGATTTTCAATCCGAGACAAGTCTGCACACTCATTTACATGTGTGTAACAATTTTATTGCCTTGTAAATCTGTCTGTAGGGCTTGCAAACTATCCAAACGCTTTTGATGCAGCTAATTTTAGGTGCACAATGGAATATAATCTGCCGCAAGAAATTTTGCGCTAGCCTGAGAGTCAGAAAGTATCACGCCAGATGCGTGAAACTTGGCAAACCCTGCTCGTCTATTTTTATTTTTTTTCTTTAAATCAAATCCTATATCCCATTGGTGACGTTATAGGATTCCTAAGTGTAACAGCTGGCAGCACTGATAAGCTCCGCAGTAAGACGGACGATGAAACGGTGTTTAACTATAAATCTGGTAATTGCTGATCACCTCGTATTTATACCCAAAACGTATCTATGTAGCTCGGTGGCCTGTACTACGAAGGAGGTTTAACCAAATGAGACTTAACCCGGAGGTAATTTGCGAACGCGAGGTTGACAAAATCAGGTTGACTCAATCGGGGCTAATCTGTACTACGAAGCCAGGTAAGAAATTGATTTGTTAAATCGGTGTTAACTGTATTGGAGTTTGTGCGCGTTCACATAAATGGAGCACGTTCGACAGCGCAATTAAGGCACCATTTCACTCTTGGCGCGATCTCCATGTTTCATGGAGAAAACTGCATGTTAATTATGCAGGATTATGAGGAGTTTAAATCAACGCTGTAAAGAAAGTCCAATACCACTGCATGCAGCCAACAAAAGCGGGCAGGCTTGTTGGCAACGTATTGCCGAGGGAGAAAATGCATACGTACATTTTCATGGCCATAAAACGTGGTCTAAAATATCTCACGACCGAGTATTAAACAATGAAGTGTTTTCTGAAAAGAATTGAAATACTGTTAATAATTACAGAGGCTAACAGATGCGACACAATTCAGAAGTCACTTATATTATTGCTGTTGAATAATGTAATGCTACCTGAAGTTCCATTACTGTGATGTTACTCATAATGTAAACCTAATGTTAACAGTAACGTAACTGATCCGATTTCAAATACAATAGTAGTGGAAAGCGTACGTGGCAGCAAGTCGAGATGAAATATAAGATAGGACTTTATTGATCCCACAGTGGGGAAATTTGTGTGTTACCACAGCTCAAACGGGTAACAAGAAAAGACTACAAGAGTAATACCAATATAAAAAATATAAGAATACAAAAAAAAATAAAATAAAACACTAAAATACAGCAGTAGTGCATATGTACACTCATACACAGGGGCGCTGTAAAGGAGGGGTAAACGATAACGATTCTCGGGGCCCACGCCCTTTAGGGGCCCCCAGAGATCTGCTTTATTAATAATAGCACTGGTAGGGGGGCCCAACCTCATATTTTGTCATAGGGCCCAAAATTGCTAGCAGCACCCCTGCTCATACACAGTATGTAATATGGATAGTGGGTTGTGGAAAAGTGCAAATAATAATAAATATCAACTATTTTACTACTACAGTTACAATTAACTATCCAGGTAGTGGGTATTAGCATGTACATATACACACCCGTACAATGCACATACATCCACACATACATACATCCATACATTATATACAGATATACATACATATACATCTACATATATGTATACTGTATACACATAACCATATACATACACATATACATGCACATGCCCATACCTCTATAAGGTGCATTATGTATGAAGTGGTAAGTAATGGTGACCGTAGAGGTAAGTATCTGGGTGACTCATGACATCATGATGTGTTATAGAGTCTAACTGCTGTCGGGATGAATGATCTGCGAAAGCGCTCCTTCCTGCAGCGAGGGTGTATCAGTCTCTGACTGAAGGAGCACTCAGGACACTCAGTCTCATGCAGAGGGTGATGTGGGTTGTTCATGATGGATGTCAGCTTGGCTAACATCCTCCTCTTACCCTCCACAGTTTCCAGAGGGCATCCCAGCACAGAGCTAGACCTCCGCACCAGTTTGTCAATCCTGCTTCTGTCCCTTTCTGTGCATCCGCTCCCCCAGCAGGCCACTGCATAGAAGAGGGCGGATGGTACCAAAGAATCGTAGAATGTCCTTAACAGGGTCCTGCATACTCCGAAGGACCTCAGTCTCCTCAGCAGGTAGAGTCGACTCTGGCCCTTCTTATACAGGACGTCTGTATTTGTAGTCCAGTTCAGTTTATTGTTGAGGTGAACACCCAGGTACTTGGAAGTGTCCACAACCTCAATGACTTTACCCTGGATGCTCACCGGTGTTGGAGGGGGTGCCTTCCTCCTAAAATCTATGACCAACTCCTTCGTCTTGCTAGCGTTGACTTGGAGAGCATTAGTCTCACACCAGCCGACAAAGTCACTGACGACCCTCCTGTATTCCTGATCGTTCCCATCTGATACGCGTCCGATGATGGCCGTATCATCCGAGAACTTTTGTAGGTGGCACTGGTCCGAATTATAACAGAAGTCAGAAGTGTACAGGCTGAACAGGAAGGGTGAGAGGACCGTGCCCTGCGGCGCGCCCGTGCTGCAGATGACCGTCTCGGACACACACATACTGCGGTCTGTTGGTTAGGTAGTCGATGATAAAAACATCATGTGTAGTGGTAGGGCTATGTATTTATATTTCTACTCATTATGAATGATTTGTTGTTTCTATAGCCTCCACTTAATAGTGTGTTTCTATGTTTTACAGCAAATAATAAAAAGGTGTCTGTTCATATTTTGAATTAATAGAAGGTGAGTCATTGTTTAACAAACAAAAAATTTACAGCAGTACAAAACAGAAGCACACTGTAAAAAATTTTCATGTAAAATTACACTAATTTACTGGCAGCAGTTTCACCAGTAAAGTGCTGTTTTTACAGCATTGATACTGTATATAAAATATACAGTATATTATTATATTGTTACACATTTACAGTAACGTACTGTCAGTTATTTTACAGTAAAGTGGTCGATTTTTAGTCTTGATACTGCTTTCAAAATAATATTAGCAATAATGTGTTACATCTACGATGTGTATTTTATAGTATTATTAGTAGTATTTATAGTATTGTTTTTAAATAGTAAATAATACTCTGATTACAAATAGGAGTGAAATGAATTTAGTCTTTTATTGGTACATAAAACCAAATGTATAAAAAGCAAACATTTTAGCCATTTACTATTAAAAGCACAAACATTTTTCTTCTCTTATTACATCGATAAACTCAAAAATATAAAAAAAGTAAAATAACTTAAATATATATCTTATTAAGTCTATAAACTACAAAAATAATAAAAAAAAAATGTACAATGTCCAAACCAGGAACATTGTTTCTGCAGGATGTCAGGTAGATTCCTGGTTTGTGATTCACTGAGGCATGAACATTGCAGGATACAAAAAGACAAAAACAAGCAGAAAATGAGTTGAAATGATCCACATGAAAATGTAATTTAATGTTTGCAGCTATAACATCATATGTAACATATTTCTAAAAAGACATTGTTATTAGTGTTGTCAAGATACAAGTAGATTCGGATGCCAATGATAATACTCAGTACTCGATAATATTGCGATACTGTGGGGGATGCATAAATGGGCAATGTCAAAAAAATTTAACTTTATTTTTAAATAAAAATTGGAACACCACAAATATTAAAAAGACATTACATACACTCGTATGGTTAACGTCCAAGGTTGTGCAAAAGAAAAATACAAAACAACTTGAACCAAACATGTCACTTCTAGTATTGATACTGCTGCAAACTTATATCTTATTATATACAAAGTTTTAGTATCGATTAGTATTTGAAAATCAATTTTTTGACAACCCTAATTCTTATTGAGAGAAATACAAAAATGATAATGTTTGAACAGCGATGGGGAAAAACAGTAGATTTTGTAGATCAGCACTATACAGTACTGAGCAAAAGTCATAGGCACTTTTGCCTATATTTAAAGTTATTTATCTGGGTAGTAAATGCATTTTCCTTAGAACAAAAAAAAATACAATTTAACATAAGAACATATGAAAATTACAAGTAACACAATAAACAACTAGTAAAAATATCTTCTGTTCTGCAAAAAGTTACTGATATGTACTTGGATAGCTAAATGAACACCACTTCAGTTCCCAAACCTCTCCTCAGTGGTACCCGAACCATTCCACGTGTTTATAAAATTTCACCACCAGCTCACTTAATTAACTTAATTAGTTAAAAAAAGTGAACAAGATATTGAATAGATATGAGGTGGGCTAGCGGTGTTTTGTATGATTACTGGAAATAATGAGGTTATTTTAGCAGAGGTTTTGAAATGGCTGACATACTTTGACAGGCTAACAGTATAGTTTTACAGTTATTTAAACGTATTGTTTTTTTTTGGCTGCCTAAGACTTCACAGGCAGGTGAGCCCAGTTATATCTGGTCTTGGTAGGCAGCTTAAGGCTAAGATTCTGTGTTGACTCGGGCTGTCATTTTTTCGACTTACCCAGACACTTGAAGTTTTAAAAGCTCAAGGGACTCTTACCAACCCCAAAGTTCATTATTATATGTGGCAGCTCATTTCTGGGTTGAAATGCATTCACAACCAAGTCTATATCCACAGAGACATCAAATGAAGTATGCATATGTGTATACAAGCTATGCTTAATACTTTGCTGTGTGAAATCCCAACATTAATATAGTATCTTTGTAGTTCATAAGGATGTTTGCATGCTGTTCATTTTGCAACTGGGCAATTAGTTTAAGTATTTGAGTGTATTTTTGATAATAATGTATTTGCCTTTCAACAAATATGTTCATGAAAGAACATGGAGCTGAAAATCGGAGACTTTGAACAGGCAGTCAAGCTGGAGTGCAAGTATAAGTGTATGATGTTTGCAGATTGTTTGACAAAGCTTCAAACTGTTTATACTTCACACTAAATCACACACTTTTTCCTTTTGTGTGTAATGTAGAGGGTTTTGCAGAACATCATGTTGTGAGACCTTAAAAATGTGAAAGGAGGGACACAGACAAGAATCAGAAGTAAAGTACACTCGCTTTAGCATTTCTATACTTTTAGTCTCACCTTCATGTGGGTAGGAGCAGCCTAACAGCAAGAAGCACAGCAGGGTCCTGGTTGCACAGCTCACTCACACGGTGTTGAACAAGTTGAAAACAGGCCACTGACCATCCAACCAATGGCAGCGTCAAATTAGTCACAGTGGTTGAGGCAAGGATGTACAGTTGACTAGGTCACCAGTTAGTGAAGCGTGGTTCATCACCCCAAAATGGACAGTAAAGCAGTGGAAAAACAATGTCAACGTGCTTTACAAAAGTTGAGTTGCATTGCAACTAGCAATGTTAGGCTTGTACACAGCTGCTTAGTCATACAGTCTATCAAGGTAATTTCGTCAGGTATGTCAGATTTAACTTTTTTTTAATATTCCAAGCTTTTAGTTTTACTGAAATTTTGTTCACTGTGAACTGTTGCATAGGAATAGCCTGCTAATGTTAACTATTCGGCAAATGCCAAAGTTTAGAATTTACAGTTTTTGTTAAAGTTAATTGTATACCGTTTAAGCACCTCTCACTCCTGTGACTATCCTGTCACTGTACATGCAGGAGTCCAGGAGGGGAGGGTCAGTTCACCATTTTAATTTTGACAGAATAAAGTTGTACCATTCCGCGGATCCATCAGGCCTTCATTTATTAAAACACACCGCGGAGGCAAAGTGATACTGGTTACACCAGTGTAAACATAAAGCCATACATCACCCCGATTCTATTCCCTTTAAAATAAATAGAAAAACCTATATCCTATTCGTCATGTTTAATGTAAATCCAATAAAATTATGAATTATTTAATGTGGTTAAGGCTGAAGGGCTAAATGCTATGTTCATTATAATCTCATAAAAAAATGTAAGTAACAGGGCATATCGGTTAAAATCAGGCCTCTGAAAACCTAGATAAATATCCAACAAAAGCTGTAATACACTGGCAGTTTCTTAAAATGCTTTCCCAGCCTGGATCATTCAATCAACTTTCTGACAATCAGAAAAACTCCAGAGAATATCAAGACTAATCTAGTTTTGTGTGACCATTTGTATGACATCATCTTCCTAAAGGAATGGTACATGTACCAAACAAATACTTGATTTATTTGTATTAAGGTTAGATGTGTTTGGCCTTGCATGTAGTTTTAAGACATACATAATTCACAAATAAGGAGTAGAGCAAGCATTAAAAAAATGTTCCTCAAATTAACACTAACCTCAGATTTAGCATTTTTTTCAAATATTGCTAAACAATAGCTCATCTGTAATGATGTAAATAGGATTTTACTATTTAAAAAAAGGACAACTTTTAACATAGTTAAAAAAAAAAAAAAATGATCAGGCTTGTTTTGCATCTTTACGTCATAGTTTATTTATTTACAGGAACTCTGCCAGGGAAAAAAGAAACCTAAACTCAAATTCTTTACAATCACTTCATCCAGAATCCACCTAAAGCCTTCCAAACGAAGGATACGTTTGGTACTTCTCAAAGAGAGCCTAGTTTAGGCTACCATGTCAATATAAAAATAAATCAAATCAACTGCTGATAAAGTATTTTCACTATACTAGTCACAATTTTAATTTTCTTCATTTCTTTCTTTTCCCTGTAATAAATAAAGAAATTAGCTTGCAATTCTATTCTCAAACAATGGCAAGTTCAGAACAAGAGGCAATGGGGGGTGGGTTGGGCCCAGGAGGCCCAGGAATAAGGGCCATGATCAGATGGAGAGTGTGATGTGGCAGCACATGAGGCAATAGTAGCTATCTCAGGCAGAACTTTTGGCCAGGCCGGGGTAGAGCACTCCTACAGTCACGGCGACCATCAGAACGACCACTGACATCCAGGGTACCCAGCTTCTCTGAAAAGACAAGAAGGACCCATAGAGAAGGTCACAGCAACACAAGGGCAAAGTAACACAATATGGGAAAGCATGGACCTTTTTTAACCAAGGAAAGGGACCCATTCAGGATAAAGAAATTGAGGACCTATAGACAAATCATCAAATAAGCAGAAGACCACAATCACTTCTGGGAAGGGAAGAAACAGGTGTAATAAAAGGAAAAATAAAAACCCTTCCCACCCCAGAATCAGGAATTAGACATTCATGATTCAAGCAAGACAGACAAATGTAAGATGGTCAGTAGAAGGAAAAAAAAAATAGTCATACCACTTGTGATTAGCTACAAAAAAAAATGCATTTTAGGCATAGCAAAGGACTTATGTCTGCCATGCACTGGTCTTAAGAGAAGAGGAGGAGGTGACAGGAGGACATGGAGTGGAGAGGAGGGCATGTACCTTTCTACCACAATGGGCCGAAGCACCAATACAGCAAAGCCAGGATAAGGCCGGTGACTATGGCTTGGGCAGGCTGCAATAGGGGAGGCTACAGGAGGGAAGGGACATCACAAGAATCATTCTAACGAGCTCATCAATGTGGCCTAGATTTAAACAAGAGGAGAGAACCATGGGGGATCGGCATGGGGGAGCTCATGGGGGTCTTACTTGCACAACAATGTTCTAAGGGCAGAATGAAAAATGATTGGTTCAGAGAGACAACCAGAGTATAGAGGAGGTGGGTCCAAAGTAACCAGAGGAGGCGGGTCAAGACTTGATTGGTTGACTCCCTCTTGTTGCTTGGACCCACCTCCTTTACAATCTGATTGGTTCTCTCTCTGAACCAATCATTTTTTATTCTGCCCTCAGAACATTTTTGCGCAAGTAAAACTCCTACAAGCCATGGGGGCATGTGATCAGTTCAGATATTCACAACATGTACAAAAAAAATAAATAAATCACTGGACATTGAAGCAACACACAAAACAGAGAAGCTACATATAAAGGAGCCATGATGAGTGGAGGATTTCTTACAGCTTGTTTCCTTGCACTACAGATGAATTCTGTACGATATTTAGAATAAGGTTTTCATTTTAACCATCACGAAAAGGGACATGAGGCTGCCTTCTTGACATGCTAGTGGGAGGAATGGTTAGCAGGAAGACTACAGACATGGTCAGAGCTCACCAGTGGCACAGAAGCCCAGACAGGGTGACCAGAGAAATTTGCACGTTGAGTTACACAGCACTTACAGAAGCTTGGCCAACACATTGAGTAAAACTGAATCTAGTCTTCCTAGCACACTTATATCAACAATCATTCTCTACTTTTAGCTTGTTTTCTTCTTTTGCTGTTTAATGGGCAGTGCTTCTCCAACCATTTCTCAGAGGGCCACCAGACAATCCATATTTTTGCTCCTTCCTAGCTCCCAACACACCTGTTACCAGGTATTTGGGGTCCTTGATTGGCTGGGTGCTTGGACGAAGCAAAAATGTGGACTGTCCAAGAGTCTCCAAGGACTGGGTTGTTTTAGAGCATTCAAAGAAAACTGGTCATGATGTGTCAAAAACTCGAGAAAACATTTTTTTGCCAGTTGTTTAAGAACGATGTAAAATTTGAAGGTCATATAAATATCTTGAGCACTGGTTTTACATAAAATCCTATAGATGACAAAATATTGCAAAGCATTGTTCAGCTACCATTATATTTGTAACTAAGATGTACATTTGGTCATGTATTTATTAAAAGGAATAAAACTATTTGCTAGCCCTTACCTCTGTTACTGAAAGCTCAAATATATTTTCAAAAAAAAAGCTCAGTTTATTAAACATCACACTTGTCTTAGTACTTGATAAAATTCTGTTGTTGCGCTCATGAAAGCTCAGGAATTTAGGATAGTCAATTGCAATCGTAACATTAATAGAGCTTTAAAAGAAATTACTAAAACTGGACTGTTTTGAGAACAGACTCCAAGGAGTGAGACAGCACATGGGGGACAGGACTGAATGCAGTCGCGGGTCTTGACTGAATTCAATCTCTAGAGAGCCGCACAGTATGACAGGATAGGAGCAGGTGCTGTTGTGGGTCTCTACAGGCCACTTACACTGCTGCCCTTCTCCTGTTGCAGCTTCAGGTCGACCTTGCACTGCTGCAGCTCGTCACTGATTGACTGCTTTTCCTGCTCCGTCTGGTCGAAGCGCTCCTGCAAGCCCGAAAGCTGCGCCTGGATTTCCTCGTACTGTGGGAGGCAGAGGGGAGCGAGTTCAGGCTGCACGTAATGCAGGAAGGCAGCACAGGCATGTGGCACAGAGACGCACCTCCTTCTGCAGATCCTTAGTTCTGCTCTGGGCCTGGGCCAGCTGTGCCTGGAGTTTGGCTGTGCTGTTTTGATGCTGCTCCTCCAGCGAGCCCAGGGAGCTCTCCAGCTCCCCTCGGCTCTTCTCTAGGTCCTCCAGGCTGCTGCTCAGGGTGGTGCTCTTCTCCTGAGATCTGGGGGTCAGCGACGTCAGAAGCAATAAATGTGTGTTTCAAGCAAAGCAGTGAAAAGGCATTACATACATCTATGAAAAGCCCATACATTCACTCCACATCACCGCAAGATGTGTTAAACTGTACTGTACTATAAACTGGCTCCCTCAGCAGGGGCGTATACAGGGGCGGAGCAACTGGGGCACTGGTCCCAGCTGAAAGCTGTCACTCACCGATTCAAAATATAAATTGGCTAATAAAGCTGGCCCCTCTGTATGAATTATGGCCCCTCTTAAGCCCCCCCACTTTAAGATTATCCTAGAATTGCCCCCATTTCTCAGAGTTTGTACTGGACAGAGTAGGGGCTGCTCATTTGTCCAGCATTTGTAAATTCACCTGGCCAGCTCCTTCTCCAGGTCCTGCAGCCTCTTCAGGAGAATCTCCTTCTCAGAGCGCAGCTCCATGCACTCCCGCTGCAGGTTTCTGCATTCTGCCTGCAATTTCTCCAGCTCACCTGCAGGGGGCATGCACCGCAGAAAGAAGTTAACACTCACAGCCACTGTCAAATCCCATTTCATGCTCCAAGAAATTTGTGACAGTCCACCCCACAGATTAACACAGCACAGTTAGCAAGTAATAGTGTAATGGCATAATTTTTTATTTAATGAAATTTGTTTAATTTAATGATGCCTTATTTGCCATTTGCATGCATATAGCTATTCTTTAGGATTTTGAGTATTCTATGTTGGTCTCCTTTGAGATATAGCATATCAAAGACCCCATCTACAGTCTTAACTTAATTTAGAAAAATATGCAGGTTTTTGCATTTGTACGGTAGTGGAGGGTTTGCTATTTATCTGATGCCACTAAAGCATTTTGGGAGGTTAAGGGCCTTGATCAAGAGCCCAGTGATGTGACTATTCTGCTGACCCCGGGATTTAAACCAGCAACCTCCCCATCACAGCCACAGCATCCTAACCCATTGAGTGCCATACCACTCCCTAATAATATTTAATGTCTCGTGTTGTAAAATGCAGTTTGATTGGCCTGCGTGGAAAGGCAGATGTTCGATGAGTAGGCCCTCCGGCAAAAGCCCCACACGGGGGGCAGGCGTCACCTTGCAGCTCGACGGCCCTCTCGCACTGCCGGCTCTGCCGCTGCAGGCTGGTCTGCAGGGAGCCGATCTCCATCTCGTATGTGGCCGCTGCCTGCCGCCACTTCTCCAGCTCGGCGGTGACAGCGCCCAGATTACCCTGTATGGCAGCGATCTCGCGGTCGCGCTCGGCGGCAGCAGCCTGCACGGCCCGCCGCAGCGTCAGCGCCTCCTCCTGGGCGGCGCACAGCTCCTCCCGGGCATCCGAGATGGCGCTCTCCTTCTGCTCCTGCAGATCCTCCATCGCCGTCTGCAGCTTTTGCAGCTGAGCTATTGGGCACACAGCAGAGACACTTCATTTTGTGGCCTACAATTTGCCTGGTCCTGAATGTATCATTATTAACCTCTCGCAGGTTCATTCAGTTGTGCACCTTTAAATCGTCATGGTGTTGGACTACACGCAAATGATTAAGTTACCGACAGTATGCAGTCTTCTCAAAGCATCTCTCCTTTTGCATTTGGCATGGCATAAACGAATATGGAACATCTTATTCTGAACAGCTTTTGATAACACCAATTTCCTCACAAATATAGTTTTCAGTATAATGTAAAGTAATATTCAAATCACGCCACTTGCAGACCAATTGTGTCCAAAGTTTTAATGCCCAAAGAAAATGTGCAACTATAAACAAAGTGCACGGCACAATCTATGGCGTACCCCCAAAATTGTAACTCCACGCGTCTGTACCCCAGGCTTAGTATCTTAGCAGGAAAGCTAGCAGGGACTTATAGGCTAACTGTAGGCTGCAGATTGCAGTGAGGGACCGCACCGCACATGCAGTCGTCCCACTAGAAACTTTAGTGTTTTGTTTGATTAGCAGATGCTCATGTCTGAAGTGCTTCTGTCTCTGTCGCTCACCCTGCAGATACTGTATCTGCTTAGCGGAATCGTCCATCTGTTGTCGGCTGGTCTTTCTCTCCTCCTCCAGCGCGGCTGTAACACAACATACGCTGTCAAGGCGGCTTCTGCGAATAACCAGCCCGCTCAGAATCCACACACTCCATAGCCTCCCACGTCTGAAACGGGGCGGCAGCCTGAATTCTACCTTGCAGTTCCATGCATTTCTGCTGGCTGGTGTTAGCGAGCTCCTGGGCCACCGACAGCTCCCCCTGTAGATTATGGATGACCTCCGCCGCGTTGGTGGGCTCCTGTTCAGTGTGCTGCAGTTCGTCTGCAAACGCATGACAAACCAGTAACTGGAGGGCCTTGTTGTAGTCCAAGGGGGAGATGCCTACTAATAAAACTACAAAATTACCAGTGACCCTCAAACAGACGAGTGGTCCTTAATTACACAAAGCCCATATAGGAACCATGCAGGAAGACAGGGGCAGAGTCAGCTGGGTCCTATATGTCCACTTACCATTTCTAACTAAATAACGCTAGACATCTTGAAACTGATTTATGTAGTCTCTCTGTCCCAGATTCTTCCAATAAACCAAATTTAATTAAAATGGGAAAAGGTAATTTCCCTGGAGATGAAACCTATTCAATTAAGATCTCAAAGTAGAAACAATCTAGAATTTTTTCTCAAAGTTCAAAAAAAAACTTTTTGAAGACACATTCCTTGTTTTTTTTTTTTTTTTTCCCCGACCCAGACGTAAATTCAGCATCTTGCCATGATCCTGCATTTCCCCTTTAACTGACAACACTGATCCAAGACCAAATGGCAGCTAATAGGAGGGCTAAAAATAACCCTGACACCAAACCGGGTCAGTCCTGCTCAGCTGCCACACAGGGGGCCACACGACGACATGGCTGGGCCCCTGGATAATTCTACCGAATGAGACTCCCCCCTTGTTTAAAAACATTTTACTGGTTTATTGCAATGATACTAATACTAATGACACTAACTAAAAATTGTTCACCACAGCATTTCTCATGGGCTCCCCCTAGTGTCTGGGCCCCTGAAAATCGTGCCCTTTCTTCCCTATGGGTAACCCAGGCTCTGGAGATGTGGCTCCAGGTGACACTGCTGGAAAAACTCAAACCCAGCTGGCTCACATTGCAGAGTTACTCTGTAAAAAAAACTGCTAAGCAAAAGGCCCAGTTAGCTAATGTGACACAGACTCTTTCAAAGAACCCATGTCAAGATTATCTAAACACCAGCAGCTATGGGCGTTTCTGTGCTCAGCCAGCTGACCCAAGTTTCTACAGCAAATGAACCCCTGTCACAAATATAACACATTTTACCATTTAGTGAATTTATTTTCATCCAGACCAGTGTTTTAAAGACTTTTTTTTTTTTTTTTTAAAATATGAAATCATAGTCCTGTTCACTTTAAATAAAATTCTGGAATCTCACGTAAGAATCTGCAACCATGGAAAAATAGCTATTTTCAAAATCTGGGTCAGAGCTTTCATCTTAGAGGTGGAGCCTTTGCTGAGAGAAGCAATCTAGCCAGAGGAAAGACCACATGTGGAAAAATACAGGAGGACCCATGACCTCACCCTCTGTTGGGCCTGTCTGATGACTGACAGCAGAGATTTTGCCCCACCTTTTCCCCTAAGATCTCAGTTCAAACCTTATCTGGTCACTAGAAAAAGAAAATGACCTCAATAGTCAGCACTGGCCTCTGGCAATGACCACCAGACAGCTGGAGCCAGTTGACAAAATGCAGCGGCACAGAAGGAAACTGGTACTGGCATTACCAGACAGAAATCACTTCATTGTGATGTCACCAAGTTCTAGAACAGGGCTAAAACAGGAAACTTCAGTCCACTAAATGTTATGGAAATTAGACTAGCAAACAGCAGCCAAAACAAAATTTACAAGACATTTCTTGAGGAGGGAACTCAGACCAGACCAAATTGAAAATTTCATTACTTGAGGTTAAGGTTTTAGCGAAACCTTTCAAGTTGTTTGAAAAATGACCTCATCACCTTTCTTCAACAGATGCATAAAGACAGAATGGACGCAGTTAAACAATCATCAGGTCAACTTTCAACAGAAAAGTCAGCAATTTTGTCTTATTTCTAACTTCTGTGTTTCCATGATGATAAAGATGAGATTAATTTAGTGCAGGCTATTGAAATGAGAAAATAAACACGCCATCTTAAAATGGTCTGCCTGTAATCTTCTGATGAGGAGCCCAGTGATTGCTTCCCAGTGAAAGCTAAGGAAGCCAGCACAGACTTACAGCACACACCACCGATCACATACCAGAATGACAGTTTACTTTAAGCACACGCCAATAAGAACCCCATGCTTTTATACCAGCTGTGGCATCCCTCACACACACTGGGGTTCCGTTCAGTTCCCTTAGGTTGAGGAGATTTTCACACAGTTCTCTAAATAAGGTCCACTCTCCCTACCTAATTTCAGCCTTTGATTCTACCACACTCTGAAATAATACTGGAGCCAACTGGTCAGGTGTGTACATCCAAACTAATGTGCAAATACACCAACAACTCATGACTATGAAAAATATAATGCTGCATCACGGTCAACATGCTGCTATTCACGCCAGAATGTAATCCCTGAGTGACGTTGGCCAGTGCCTACCAAATTAAGCAAATCAAAGTGTGCCGGCACATTCCGGCTCGGTTCTTGATTTACTTATTTTTGACCCGAGTTCCACCAAGAGGCTGCCCCAGCCATATATAGTCTCTTCAGACCCAGCACTGAAGCTCTGCTCACAGCGTGCTGGCTGAAAGTCCAGCTGTCCCCATTAGCGCTGGCCTGATGCCCTCACAGCCCATCACATCTTTTGTATATTACTTAAACCAAGTAAAATGAGTATTACCTTTAACAAGAGTGACCTGACTCAGAGACTCATTCAGCTCTTGGTTTTCCATTTGGTCGTCTGTAAGGAGAAAAAGGAAAGAAGATATACAAGAAACTACGAACTTAATAATAATTAATCACTATACACTCATCTCATCTTACAACTTTTAGGAAAAACTATTTAAAAAGAGATTCATAATGCGAGTACGTAATACACTACCGCTGAAGATCAGACACACAAAAAAGGGAATCACTTTGTTAAATTCACTGTTCTCTTTAAAGCAAGAAACAAAACACACAAAGTAGTAAAGAAGGCAGGAGTGAAGAGTTAAGTTCTCTTTCCCTTTTTTTTTTTTTTTACCTGTAGTGTCTTCGCTGCTTTTATCCTTGCTCCGACTGAGAGTGTCTGACATAGCCGACGGTTTAGCATCTACCCGGTTGTCGAAGAAGAGATGGGAGATACCATTTTTAGGTTGGTGGGGACCAAAAAAAAAAAAAAAAAGTAAAACAATCTGAACATTGGCCAGCTAACCCACTAACTCTTCCACATAAGGGGGGGGGAGTGGTAACAGCAGTTGAAACATTCGAAGAAGGTATTTTTAACCCTAGATTACCCAACTGAGACCGGGCAGCCATCTGCTTAAGATGAAAAAGTTCTCTTCAGATTTCTGGCTACCCTCTGATTTAAGTGGGCTTATTTTTGACTAGCAGATGCGTGCAGTATCTTTTTAAAAAAAGATTTGTTTGGGCCAGTCCATGAGCCTTTTAAAGCCATTAGCCAATCACATGGCAGAACAGTGGCAGAATTGGAGGATAGGGGGGTAAAAAGACCCTTACTTTTTTTCTCTGAGCATCACGTGCTGAATTGATAAAACAATTGCTCGACCCCCCAGCCCCTCATCAGTGACACCTCCAAAGGAAAAGGAAAGAAAGACCCCAGAGTTGCTCCCATGTAACACCCAACCAGCTCAGGAGCATCAGTGAACTGCTGTGAGTGATTAATGTTACCGGATAGCGATTCCCCTACACTTTTGGTTGGTACGGCCCAATATCAGATCTGACCCTGGAACCAGTCTGCGAGATGCCAATGACTCCACCATTAAGTTAAATGCCTTGGACCCACTTCTGTGAGAGCTGTGCGTATGCAGGTATTCCTACAACCAAAAATTACTGATTAATTTGGAGTTTGGGGGGGGGAAAAAACCTGAGAAATGCTGATAAATTGTGCTTGAAAAGCTGTAATAATCCTGCACCAGTACATTCAGCCAATGAAATGAATGAGAAAAAGATTTTTGCTATTAATGGGACCAAGGAAGCCACAGGGACGAGCTGAAATTAAAACTAGCACAAGCACAACCCTTGAGGAATCCAGGCCCCTGACAGCAAGTCTAGTTCCATAATAAAATAAGGAACCCATTTCAGGCCGCGCAGTGATCTCTCAGGCCCATCCAGAACAACCGGAGCCACCCAGCTGTTTGAACAATGGCAACTAATAAGGGAGTCAAGCAACCAATTAAACAGACTCCCCATGCAGGCCCAGTGTTGCAGGAGATGAAAACACAGGCATGTGTCTTTCACTAATGAAATTCACAACTAAGATTCTGCAGATGGTGTCTGGTGATCTATAGTGCTGTTTTATTCGTAACAGACAGACTCTGGTTTCAAAACATTCCCCCAAGTAAGGTGGGGGAGGGCCCTGAAGTCTAAGCACACCTGATTTAAGGTTTATTTATTCAATCTTGAGTGAATGTGCCAACATGAACCCCATTAGGTTCAGACTGATACCTTAGAGAAAGAAAAAAAAAAGTGTTATAATTGTACTTCCCCTTGGTAGCTTCAATAAGGTCAATTCAATTAGCTGGGAAAGCAGTGGGGACGGGTTTTTTGTGGAGAAATGATATCAAGAGAGAATCCAGCTCAGAGCATAGAAGCAATGAGGCTAAAAATAAATTAGACATAAAACAGACCCTATGTCGGAGGGGAGCAAAAAGTTTAGATCCATGCAGTGCCAAAAACACGTTTGTTGTCGTGCCTTTGCTATATTTTGGTGCATCTACGGTTCATTTCACTGTCGTGCTGACAGCAGGTCGACACTCCTCCCTGGAGTGCCTCGTATAAACACGAACATAAGTGATCATATGGTAACTATTTTCTTCTAGTATGTCAACTGCATTATGTTACACCCAGCCTGGGGGTGTTACCACCCACTGGATGACTGGGGACTCTTCTCATACACAAATCAGGCTGAAGATCATGCCTGGTCCTCACAGTGGTAACCCTGCGTTCGCCCTTAGCGGGGGGGGGGGGGGGGGGGG
>JAODKF010000116.1:19877877-19888709 GCA_026779585.1 Mormyrus proboscirostris | reverse complement strand
TAGGACATTCTGGAACTGTCCATCAACCAACATCAGCTCATTAACCAAAGAATATAGTAACTGTTGTCCAGCATGGCCAGCTGTTAAAAAACACATATGATTGAAATAACTGCACATCTCACCAGAATGTGACCTGCAACCACCCTGGTACTCAACCAGCAGTGTATTGGTTCTGTCCAACAGAATATGTGGCTGCAGAAGCAGGCTGTATACAATCGAAACTGGACACAATAACACTGGATAATACAACTACAAGACAATCTATATTATCTATAACCACTGACTTTTTAGACTACAGCTATGATGCTTCGCCTGGCCTTCAAACCTAAGAAAAATTCCATGGATAAAACTAGACAGGGGCAGTGTGTCCCTCAGTATCATGAGAGATGTCAAAGGTTATATGTATGCATGCATGTCGGAAGAGGGGTTTCATGAAAGGAAAAAGACCAGCTGCCTTGTCCAGTAGGCAACAACCTGTGTTCTACGAAAGCTCTATGCACCACTGGTTTTGTCTGGGTCTGTCATTATCAAGGGTGGAGCCAAAGGGACTCTGCTTCCAGCTAAAAGCTGATTGGTCTCCATACAGTACTAACCCCTCCCCTGTCACTCACCAATTTAAAATATGTCATTGGCTGATGACAAGGCTGGCCCCTTTGTATAAATTATCACCCCTCATTTTAGAAAAAAAATCCTAGAATTGCCCTTGGGCATTACTTAAAACAGCCCAGCTGTACAATGAGCTGGCTTTTTGCTGAGTTTTCAGACAATGTAAGGGAGCACAATTGAACTGATACTGTGGGATGGAAAGAAAAGCCTGCTGTGAAACCCAAGAGCTGAGAGAAGAGGGGGGAAAAGCAAAATACAATCATTCACAGTAGGCGCAACAGGGAAGAAAATACAAATGACACAGAGTCGCCAAGGATCTCTATTTAAAGATTAATTACAATATTCAATTTGGTGCAGACCTGTATCATTAAAATCAAACTGTGCCCCCCCTGGGAATAGCCTGGCCCAGCTCCCCCATCAATCAGCCTGGCTATGTGAGGTAGAGAGGCACTGTACTCACGCTGGTATTCAATGAGCTGCTGGATGAATGCACAGTCGCCCCCGCTCTTAATAAGCAAGTGATCTAACAAACAAAAATGGAGAAAAAAAGAACATCCGTGAACTCACGAAGCATTGATGCCCAAGCTGCTTATACATTTCCATGTTCGTGTTTATACACATCTACGGATTGCGACCTTAAGTAGGGGACCGGTAGTTAAATATCTATAGATGGTGGATGGACGGACACGTACAAGGCATGATAACATAGACCCAAAATAATAAACAAAACCGCACCCCAAAACAGTGACTGTCTATGCTGCCCTGTGCTGTATGGAATAGAGCTCAACCCCTCTACAACCCAATACTGGCATCAGTCTTCCATCTGAGAACCTTGCAAGACTGTAGTAGAGCTGCAACTATCAAATATTTGGCTGCATTTTTTTCCCTCAAATATTTGGTCTTTGCACATTACCACTACCAACATTTTGACGTCAGATCTTTTTGGGCCTTCACTAACAGTGCTAGGAAGACCGTCTTGACCAGCTATCTTTTCTGCTAGCTAACACGTGTGTGAACAGTTGTACTGGCACCACGCTGTGGTCAGAATGTGAACTGCACATGAATCTGTTATTAACTCTTCATTCAAAAGTGGATTTTCCTTCTGGATTCTTTCCTACATTTGAACATCTCAAATATTTGTTGTAGAACTAGACTGTCTGCCCCATCGAGATGCTTTAAAGGGAAAGAAAGAAACATGCAGGTGATGCTGTCCATGAACAGGTAGCCTGGACAATGAAAGCTACTGTGTAGGTCAGCATGTAGACAGCAGTTAAAATGCTATGGGGAGGTTATGCGCAGGTGTACTGTACAGTGCGGTACTTCTCTGCTATGCACTTGCCAAACAAGGACACTTTAAAGCTCATATACGCAAATAGCATAGTGCTGAGAGCAGCAAACGGTATCTTTCAAAACCTGTCACCAATTGTGCTAGTACACGGCAAATACATTCCCTCTCTGTCCCTCTGAGACACAGGACACCAGTGGAAGGAGACTTCAACAAAGACTCTGACAGGTCTCCCCATTTATAGCAAAAACTTCAGACAACTGCTACACTGCAAAATGTGTTTTGGGGGTAGACAGACACACCAACCATCCAGGCACATTTTTTTTTTTTTTTTTTTTAAACCCAGCGTGATGACTGTGGAAAGTGAGACCCAGCAGAATGTCCTGCAAGGTCACCGGCTGCAATTTATTGCAGAATAAGCCAGGACCCAGGTGAGGCGCTAGTTGGGGTCAGTGAGGATTATTATTTCCAAGCAGTGAAGCACAATGCTCCGAAAGAGATCGGGCTTTCTCAACGCTCCCTGCGTGAAGGGAACAACCTTTCAAGCTACTGCAGTGTTTCCCAACCTAGTCTTTGGGGACCTACAGACTGTCCACAATTTTGCTCCATCCCAGCTCTCGACAGCAAAAACATGGACTGTCTGAGGGTCCCCAAGGACCGGACTGGGAAATGCCAAGCTACAGTAATCATCCGGATGACAAGAGGGTGCCCACTCACCTAGGATGTTCTCCTGGATGCTCTTTTCCTGAAGCTGCTCTAACCTCACTGGAAGAATACAAAATATGAGGGTGACTAACCAGCAACAGTCTTTCTAGCCCTTCCAAGTAGTAAAACAAATCACTATATAAGGCAATCAGTATGGACATCCGTATTCTCTAAGCGTACTGTCTTTGCACGTTGTCTATTTTGCATTATATGTACATATATGTATGTTTGTCTGCACTCTCTGCTGTATGCACAAGAATTTCCCCCTGGGATCAATAAAGTTTATCAACCTGATATTCCTGTTCACTACAGTTCAGCTGGATGCGCCTGCTCTCCCAAAGAGCCCAGCTCCCCGAACTCCCCATAGGGCTGTATAGAGGTAAGCTTACCCTGCAGGGCGGCCAGGCGCTCATTGGTAAAGTCATTGTCAGCCTGCAGGGCCTCAATGCGGGCCTGTAGGCTCTGCTCCCGCTCCTCCAGAGCGGCGATGCGGAGCTGCAGCGCCGCCTTCTCACGCTGGACCTTCAGAGTCAGCTCCTCCTGGCACTCTTCCGCGAGCTGCGCACACACACACCTGACCCGTTACCCCCCCACAGACCCAGGACAGACCGAACAGCTGCCCTTGGCTATACGCACACGTGCTTTTAATCCAGGAGCAGCGAGGGCCAATCGGCTACACTGCCCAGGTCTGCTCATCACACAACATGCCTTCAGCTTCTCCGCCAGGTCCTTGGCCTCCTTCAGGGCGCCATTGTACTTGCTGGCCAGTTCTCCCAGGTCCTTGCGTGCAGCTTTGCTCATCTCCCTCAGGTGTGTGCACTCATCTTCCGTATTGCTGAGGCTTCTCTGAAAGATGCACTTGGTGTTAACAGGCAAAAAAAAAAAAAAAACACACCCCACAGAGCTGCAAATAAGAGACTGCAGGTCTTCATCCCATGAGGCGAGCTCAAGCTGCAGATCTCCCCGGCAGCCCGGGCCTCTCACCTCCACTTCTGAGAGTTTACGGACCACTTCCATTTTCTCCTGAAGAACCCGCATTAGGGACTCCTTTGCCGTGGTTTCATACTTGTGTTTGTCCTCCTGCAAGGCCTCTAGCTCCCTCCGGAGGCTATCCTCAGTTTGATTCTGCAGGAGAAGCAGACAGCTTTGTGCTAGGCCGTGTACTGAAATCCGGTACTATACTCCTATATAATCGGTACATACCAGACAGCATTGCCTCATTTTGGGGACACTGAAACTGCCAATTGAAATATTTGCCCTCTGGTGCTCAGGCAACACAAGCATCACTGCACCTCACGTGCCATCGCCAGTTAACATTACACTCGCCTTGTTGTCAGCAGACTCCTATCCTTAATTACCAGCTACCTTAAAGCATGGTGAAAACGCCTAAAGCTAAAGTGTCTAAAGTGTGGCTTTATTTCCTTTAAAAGGATTCTGACACCAGGACACGCAACAAATGTTTAAAAACAATTGTGGACATCAAATTTAATGAAGCATCTGGCGTCACAGGGGATACACCTGAAAGCAAACGGAAGCGTGACCTCATGTTCTGCAAATTTGTTAAGCATTTTGTATTTATTTCTCCATCCATTTTCTGAAACCATTTGTCTTATTCAGGGTTGTGGGGGGGGGGAGCCTATTCTGGAGGCTACTGGCGCAAGGCAGGGAACAACCCAGGATGGGGCGCCAACCCATCGCAGGGTGCACACACACACACCAGTCACTCACAGATGGACACCTATGGTCAATTTCGCAAGTCCAATTAACTTCAGCATGTTTTTGGACTGTGGGGGGGAAACCGGAGTACCCGGAATACCCCACGATGACACGAGGAGAACATGCAAACTCCACACTGGGGGAGACTCGAACCCAGTTCCCAGAGGTATGAGGCACCACCATGCCAGCCTATATTTATATACATAGTGTTAATATTTTGTTCAATAAGTTCAAATTTGCCTTAGAAGTAAAAAAAAAAAAAAAAGCCTTTTTAATGTTGTTGACCTTCGCTTTGTGCTTCATTTGTTGTACTGCCTCAGGCACTGTTAAGGCACGTTTTTCAAAGTATCGTTTTTGCACCAGTATCAGAAAAAAGGCTCTTCAGTTTCACGTCGCTGGGAAGTGAGGCTGGTGCGCACCTTGGAGTACACCTGCAGTTGGCTGCTCATCATCTCCAGCCGAGACAGCAGCCCGTCTTCATTGATCAGCGCCTGGGAGACAGGGCAGATGGGTCATCCTTCTCAGCACAGCAAGGCCACAGCATGAAAACTTTTTCATTGATCAACACAGCTAATCAAGTAAGTCAATGCAGGAGGTGAAGGGAGATAAAAATCTGAGCTGTGATTGGTATTAAGCCACAAATTTCTCCTCATTTGATTCCAATCAAATGGCCAATACGGTCTGATGAGCCCCAAAAAAAACAAGATAAGGAGCATCAGTTGGATCTGGACGAACGTTACCTGCCAGCCGCCCTTGGAAGCCTCCTGAGTTCTGGAGAGGAGTCGTTGCAGCGTGGACAGCTTCTGCTCCAGCATCTGCTCCCTGTGTAAGGCCTCCTGGGTAAGGAGAGTGACCATGAGGACCGATGCTACGCTGTACTCTTAACCTACACATTCACCTCAGGATTCAGTATATTTGCCCAAGTTAGAGCTTTCATGTTTTGCCAAACCTAAACATAAACACAGAAACCAGAGAAGTCAAGTAACCAGATGCTACTGCCACAGTGCCCACTAAAGCTGTCAGTAAAAAAAAAAAAAAAAAAACCGTAGAGGGCACTGTTGAGCCATACCTGAAGGTACTGCGAAAGCTGGAACAGCTCCTGAGAGCACATGCTGGTGGTATTGGCAGTGACCTGGTGGTAGGAAAAAACACCAGCGATATAGACTGTTTTTTTCCAGCAAATCACATCTACCACCAAAAAGAAAAACATTTCACCATGCTTCTCTTATCAGTGTCGAGCCGTTCCACGGGGCATCGCTTTGTTACGGAATTAATTAGGGAGCTAGAGCAGGACGTCAGCGTTCCTGTGTCAGTCACTTATCCAAGCTGTGTGTAAGAGACTATTTTATTATAGATTTTGGGGGAAAAAATTCCCAATAAAAGGGTAGCTTCAAGTCATAGTTTTCAGGTAAAAAATAATTAGCATTTCCCTAATTCCCTAGCTGCATATGCAAATCAAACAGTTGTCCGCATGACTGACAGACAGTTGTGAGGTATTCTGGGTTTAGATGGCAAAGATATTAAGATCAAGACAAGGCTTTTCTGCAGTCATGCTGGTGTTTACGCATATGCACACGTCAATGCACCTGAGAAAAACATGAATATGCAAACAGTCAATATTATGCAAGTCACATATACATTTCAACTATATGCCCTACCCAGAGATCAAGCTTCACCCTCCATTCCCCAGACAGGTATGCTTAGCTCACAGATCTGGAGAGTAAAATCCCCAGCTAATCAAGTCAATCGCACTTGTGCTTTCGGTACATTCTGCTGAAGCGACCGTTGCAGTGCAGTCATTGATTTAACGAGCTTTACTCAGGCATGAGATATTAATGCTAAAATACCTGGACAGAATGAAAAGATGCCACTAACTACCAATGGTAAGTAAAGATATAAAACTCATGGAATGACTGACAGTGAGTTAGACATGCTTTTGATGATGCCCAAAAGGTAGGAGAGTGAGGCACATTATTATACATTACTGGTTCCAGCCCGGAAGCAAGCATGTGGATAGAGCAAGACACACGCTATGAAGAATGATGGGTGGTGCTCATCACAAATAAAAGAAGTATAGAAACGTCCAATGTTTTACATGAATGACAAAGTCTGAATCCTTTGGACTTCTGCATTAATATCTTATCAAAAATGTCAATATGTGTGTTGCTTCAGATTATACCAGGGCATTTCATTGACACAGAGGACAGGACTCTGACTTTGCCATTGTAAAAAAACAACTTCTAGTTTTAAGTCACAGACAGGCACTCTGAAAATCTGTTGTAGAACATCCTAATACAAATTTGGAATTTGAGGTCTATATTTATTATTACGATAAAGATCTAATCAAATTTTAGGAGCCATTCATGCAGAAATCTAGGTAATTGAAACAGATTCACAAACCTTTTCTCAAAATTGTGTACCGCAAGGACAAAGAGGGAACAGCCACACCAATACAAGGTGTGTGTGTGTGGGGGAGAGAGAGAGCGAGAGCCACACACTCACCTTGTCCACAGGAAGTGGTGAGGGTATTGGAGTCACACTGCAACACAGAGGACCGAGAAATGGACAAGTCATCTACAGTCTAAAAGTGACCCAGTTGTGCTTTCACTGTAGAGGAAGCGTAACGAGTGAACTGGAATGCACTGCAGTCACGTGTAATTGCATTTTTGACGCACCATCATTATGTCTGGGTTAAACATTTACACAAGCTGCCCCCACGCAGCCACATTAAACCTGACAGTCAGAAAGACAGTTTTTTTCCCCAAATACTTCTTAACACAGCCGTCATTCAGCAGATGATCCCGAACAAACATTTTCAAAGTCTGGTCCCCTTAAAAGAAATTCCACTCACAGGGAAGTATAATTAAGAAAGCATTTTAATGATTCAATGAGCGCGAGAGAGACGTGCTTCCGGGTATTCTTTATCAAGATGTCTATTCTGGTGAAACGTCCTATTATCGCAGATAAAGTTTCCTCTCTCCAGCCTTGAAGTGAGATTCAATACTTCCCCACAGACTACATTTTTCAAATTCTGAATAATGATGTACTTTTATTTCCCTAAGTAGAAAAGTATCATGACATAGGATCACTTAAATGCTTTAATTAGAGCCAGCTAATCAAAAGCAGCGCTATTGCTAAGTCACAAAAAGAAAACAAAAAACAAAACAAATTTTAAAAAAACCCTTCTACTCACATCGCTGCCTAAATCGCCAGAATGACACAAAACTGATGGCAGGCCAGTCACTTCTAGTTCTGGAGCTTGGAAACAGCACTAGTTCTCTTAACTTTTAAAGAAGCCTTCATGCCACAGAACTGCAGTCGCCAAAGAGAGCTGGCGATCATTGAAGTCATGTGAGGTAATGCATTCATCAGTCCAGCCATAAACCCTTGCAGACTGCACTTAAACGCTAAGAAACCCTTTACCTAAACTTTTATAAATGCACAGCAGGTTTTAAATCTGGCACATCCCCACTGATTGTTATACATGTATATGGCTTATTTCATTGTTACCCATATACATTTCATTCATTTACACTGTTTATCACTACTCAACTATTCTTTTTAGCCTTTGTCTTGTATTTATGTGCTCTCTCACTACAAGAGAAGCATTCGTTTGATGAATGATAAAATACAGCTGCGTTGTACTTATACAGCAGAGCGGTTCCCAATTTTCTACGTGGTCCATTTTTCATGATTTAAATGACACTGCGAGGCAAAGGAACAAGGTTTAAAAAAAATTAATCTGGCGAGCTACCCGAGGGTGAAATTTGCATTTAAAAACGAAGACCAGATTTCATAATAAAAAGTGTCCTATAGATGATTCACAGTATAGCCTTTAAATTAATGGTTTGCTAAATGAAGGCATCTACTGGGCTAACCTGGCCTGCAGACTCCCTATTGTCTCCTATCGAAGACAGATTTAAAAAAATATTTTTTTATTATATATATATATAAAACAAACTCTTAAACTCATAAAACAATTCTTGAAGAATCCAGTCTGAACTGACAATAAGGAGGGACTGTTCTCAGATTGAGAACAAATATTACTATTATAGTTTTGTCTTCTTATTTTGCTCCTGCACATTTGCTAGGGAGGGTGAAGGGCTACAGGTCTGCTCTGCAGCAGAGGGTGATCATTCCTCAAACATCTAACAATCCAGTGCTTCACACAGATCAGATCTTCTTCCATTTGGCAAAAGGGCATTGGCTAACATAACGATTAGCACCTCAACACTTCACAGGGGAAGATCCACTCTATTTACGTTTATATTCTTGGCTGTTTTTTTTTTCCCCCAGAGTATCCCTGCCTAAATCTTGCCATCTGCTGTTTTTGTTCCACCAGCAGGTAAAACCATTACGTCCTTGTTCGCCTTGTTTGAGTCTGTGCTCCTCTCTCATTCTGTTCTTTCAAACTGTTCAGTACAAAAGATGGCTGCCACCTGCAGAATTTCCTTGGTTTATTATTGTTATTCTTTGTTCTTTCAATTAATATGCTGTATACTTTGCAACATGCCCTGTGTCCTTTCTTTGGTGGTAACACCAAAATGCTGCTTAACTAACTTCAGCAATGAAAGCGCTACTCTCCATTAATCACATTGTTTTATTCACCTGCAAGCCAAAATTAAAACCTGCTAGACTCGAATGGAGTTGAAAATGCCATTTATTCTTCATTCCCTGGTTCCAACAATTATGCTGAGGCTAACCAGAGCTCCACCCCCCACAAATATCCAGATTAACAAACCACTTGCTTCGTGGCAGTCCTTTATCTGCTTTCTGTCAAACCCTGTTGCACCCATCACCTGCTTACGTTGCTGTAACCACTTTCATAACTTTGCGAGAGGTGAACACATTGACTGTGCTCGCACATCTGCAAGTGAATCAAAATCGAAATACATTCTTTACTTCAGATTAATTCCATTCATTACTTCCATTGAAACCATCTCATTTAGAGCAGAAATAATCTGTGAATGACATCTGACATCCGTTCAACTGGGTCGCCATGCCCCAAGAGGAACATTTGGCACCAAACCCATAAACAAGCGCAGCTTTCCTTACCAGGCACTTCTAGAAAGCTCTTCCAGCAGCTCCAGTAGAATCACACGTGAGATATTCCAGGTTCAGGGCTCTGTGAATCAGTGCTCAGCTTCCCCAAAGAGGAGGTCTTTCAAATTGAGCAGATGAGATGCTATCGAGATGGCTATGCGAGTCTCTCACCACCATGACGACCGGCTGCTGCGCCTTTGCCTGCCTCTGAGCAGGTGCTGCGGCCCTACCCTCCAACTAACCTTGCAGATTTGGATGCCTAAAGAGGATGTGCAGAAATAATCCCCACTGTAAACCTCCCGCCTTCAGCATAACTCAGGGCCCCCCGGCTGGGATCCTGCCCACGTTACGCCCCCCAGAAGTGCCGCCTTTGTCTATGCTCGGCCTGCCCGCCTCCACTTCTGCCCCAACGCGGTTATGAACCAGAAATTGGGCACTTGCCTCTCACTGACCTACTTCCTCATACCGAGGTTTCATAAGCTAGTGTCACCTGCCCCATTCATTCGCTCCATCCGATGACAACTGAAGCACACACCCCCATCACAGAGCCGCTTGGACACAGGCTTTTGAGACAAAAAAAAACAAAAACCCACAACTTCTGAACATCATTTACTTATCTAAGCAGTTCGAGATACTTCATACGGCCCCACGAAGAATTACTTTTTCATATTTCAGTCACAACGTTAAAAACATTTGTTGTTCATCAAGATCTCCTTCATTCAGACACTCCGTAACAGGACAAAACATTTAAGCGGTTGCACGGTTTATCGCAGCAAATGAGCTAGAACGGGACAGAGCCTGAAACGACTGAGGAGGTCTGCTTGCCAGCCCAAACCTGCTGGCAGGGATGCCTGATGTGGCAAGTACCTGCATGTTCCACAGTTTTCTCACATGCAGACACTGATGCCAGGTCAGTCGCCACCATTTATATACAAAGCCTTCATTACACAAGAATCCATTAGATTTGGGAAATTTGACTAAGCCTAGCAATAAAATACACAGAAAGAATGACAGTTCACGATGACTGTAGACATTGCATGCCATGTGAAGGTCAACTGGGGAACCAGCAATCTCCCGTAACCCAAAAACTCACTCAGATCGTCTGTGGGCTTCCAGGCCGTCAGGAAGGAACAGCTTGATGAGGGACACGATGCATCCGTGGGTGACTGAAGCATAAGAAGAAAGGAAAGAAGATGTGACCTCGCACCCATACCAGTGAGCGAGAAAGTGCAACAATCAGCCAAACATCCAGCACACACAGCGAGTCCTATATATGTTGTATAGTTATTTCTCGGAATTTTCAAGATTGAAGACCTTTATTGATGGTGCTTTGGAAGGCTTGCGTGTTCCGTTTAGCAGTAATTTGCACTTTTTGAATTAGATACCAAACTTTTGTTGTCTGGCTACTTTGTAAAATGACAATACAATGCAATACAATGTTTCCCCTACCATTATATTGCCCCCCCCCCCCCCACCC
>JAODKF010000116.1:19855797-19877777 GCA_026779585.1 Mormyrus proboscirostris | reverse complement strand
GGCACCTCCCGCTCCCCCTTTGAAGGTCAAGTTAATTTTATTTAAATAAATTTTCTATATAGCGCCAGATCACAACAGAAGTAATTTAAGATTACCTTTCCTATACAACAGGTCTATACATTGTCCTTTTAGTAAACAAACTAAATAGAGCCTTATGCTATTTATCTTATTCACACAACAGCTTGTCACTTTTGTGTCTACATAGTCACATGTTTACAATGCTCCTCCGCTCTCTGTATCACGCATGGCGGCGTTCCACCCTGATGCGCGCACACAGACACTTGTGCGAGTACACAGGTGAGCACACTCCCACCACCGGACAGAGAGCGTGTGTCGGAAAATATGTCGCGTCAACCACCTGAGAAGCAGACAAAAATATCTGTGTTTTTTTAAATGCTTCAATGGCGGTGAAGATGGCAACACTCGCCCTCAGACGTGCCCAGGAAGATACACAGCAGTGACAAAAGCTGCACACTTTGTGGATAATTGTCAGAAAAAGAAATGTTCTGATGTTTAGTTCGGTTGTTATATTGACTGCTGTCATTAAAAGAAACACATGAACAGCATGAATCCTGTCAGTGTCCATCTGCCCCCCCCAAAGCTGTAAACCTAGAGGAAACACTGCGATGACAAAGTTGAATCAAATCAAAATCACAACTGAAGAGCAGCTCTCACCATGGCTTTCAGCTGCTAGAGGCTTTTGTCACCATGGTAACAAGGGCCAAGGCATTTCATCGTTTTTAATTTAACAAACAAGTTTCAATATAACACATGATGTAACACCTACCACAATAATTAAGAAGCCATTTACCTTCAAAACATAAAATTCCAGGTATGCGATTTTACATCCGGCTAGAGATTAATGAAGTTTCCCTATTTAGGTATTAAGTCCTGTTCACATCAGCGGTCTAGAAATATAACATAAAACAAGCCAGCCAGTAGGTGGCACAAATGAGTACATCCAACTTCTATACACCTCATCTAGTGTTGCAGTGAGCCTGGAGCCTCTCCCAGAAAACAAAGGGCACATCCTGGAAGAGATGCCAGTCCATCATAGGGCAGACACTAAGGGCAATTTACAAATCTGCGGGAGGAATGGGGAGTACCTGAAGGGAACCCACACAAACAGAGAAAACATGTAAAATTCATACATGCAGAGCCCACGGTGGGAATCAAACCGCTAACCCTGATCTCCCCCAATGAGCCGTAGCGGCATCCAGAACTTAATCCAATGATATTACACAGAATATGCTCCACAAATTGTTAAATAACTTTACAGAGAAACCAAAGTGACTACCTACTACGATAAATACCATTAAGAGACTTGATATTGGGAATTACTAGCAGGAAGATTACTGTATGTAACAAACAAAGTAGATGTGCTGTAAGATCTTAATGAAAGCTGAAATTACATCAAATCCAATGCAAGGAGGAAAAGTTTGCATCGATTTTCAGCTTTCCGCTATACTTTCTGTGTAATAAAAAATTAGGCTTGATAGTTTTTTTTTTTTAAAATACGATTTCAGGAGATACCAGCTGAGAGAGAGTGCGAGAGAGAGAGAGAGAGAGAACGAACAATCTAGTACCTTTTCGGGTGTTCTCAGTCACATCCACCCCGAACTGGACGACATCACCGGAGAGGACCTCGCAGGGGGGGCTCTCTTCTGAGCCCCGACTTAAGCGCTGGCTGTTCACAAAAGTGCCGTTGCTGCTCTTAGTGTCCTGGAGGTAGAACTGCAGGCAGAGGACACAGCATCAGCGAGCTAAGGGAGTGCAATGCAAAGCTATGCCTATATACCGCAGGTGAAAACATGCCAACCCAGTAAGAGGAGGGGCAGATGGAGAAGAATAAGGCCTGCACCTAGGGCTCATCCCCATGTCCTTATCCCACGCACCAGTCTTCCAACTGCTTATCCAATTGGGAGGCTTGGAGCCTATCCCAGGAACCACAGGCCACAAGGCAGGGGAAGACCCTGGATGGGATGCCAGACAATAGTTCACCTAACCGCATGTCTCTGGGCTGCAGGAGGAAAGCAGTCTCTGGAAGAAGCCCGTGTGAGTAGTGAGTAGGTGGGATTTGAATCTCCAGGCCTTGAGGTATGAGATAACAGTGCTACCTGCTAAACCACAGTTCCGTCCGAAGACCTTGTTCTTATATAAATGAAGGACAGGGCCAAGAACCGTCCCATAGATTCTACAGGACTATGCATCTAAACAGAAACCTAATGAAGATGCACGTATGCAAATCTTTTCTCTCTCGGCAGCACCAAAATCCATCAGCAAGCATCGGCTATTAGGAGATAATGAGCCTCCCCTAAAAGTACTGAACACCTTGTGTCAAATGCAGCAAGGAAGCCCCCTCCCCCGGGGCGGACAGCAAAGACGGAGCACGAACGGAGCTGCTGCAGGCTTCACCGCAACTCGTGTCATCTGCCAAACGGCAAGAGAAATTCCCCACCAGCCAAATAAAACTGGCTGGGTTCCAGGCACAGCTAAGCCTGAGAAAAACCAGGGACCACACAGGAAGAGAAAACATGCGGAATGACAGAAAAATTACACACAACTTCTCCAACTGCTTTGGCCTGATCCGAGAGTAGTATACACTTCTAATAAAATATGAATGCAACAGAACGTCCCATTACGTGACAAATATATTTGAGACAGATGCTTGTGCCCAAAGCGTGGTACAAAGGCGGCAAACAACACATCACAAGTACAAGCTGCCTCCTTGACAATTAAGACACAAATGCGGTGAGGCAAAGCTTCTACCAGTAACAAGTGAGTGTTACCATTGGAGCTGATGTAGTACACGGCGTATCAAAACACTGGAATAACATCACTAAAAATTGCATGACAATGAAACACTTACAGGCATGCATCCTTGCATTTTCAAAAGAAGACAACAAAAAACTGACAGCTAAAATGGTAAAATCCAAAATGATGTACTAAACAGCGCATAGATATATATCTATAAAGAATTTACGGCCAATTATTTGGCAATTTAACCAGTATCACCAAGTCAATTTTACTTTTGACATTTTCCTGAAAACAGAGAAATGAGATTTCTCAAAATTTTTTCCAAGATAAGAATCACACAGAGCTGCACATTAATTAAAATTTACAGAACTTCTTCTAAAAAGACTGCATCTATGCAGCTTTTACAGTAACATCTAGTATTTTAACAGGCCGTCTTAAGAATGAATTAAGCAACTGGCACTTTTGCAGCTAGATGTTTACTAATGCACTTGAGGTCAGATTCTGTGTTTGAGGACATCACAGCAGAGGCATTCCTTAATTACAATGCTGCCCACAGAAATTCCCCGAATCACTGTCTCCAGTGAATGTTTATGGCCCTGTAGGCACAGACCGTTTAGCAATTCTGCAACAACAAATCAGATCACATGAAATCACTGCAAATATCTCAGTATATCTGCCAGTGTGAAAGATCAGTTATCCCTATTCCATTTTTATTAAGCATCTGTTTACACGATTAGTGATACAGGCAGTTAAAAATGCAACGTTAAGACAAAGAGGCACAGCAGTTACAAATAGCCAAATAGAACTGATGCACTCAGCAGTGATTTTTCTGTATTTCATAATACAGATGGGGGCAGCACAGAGCTGAAAAGCTAAACCGTGAAATATTAGCGATAACAGCTGATATACCCGCAGAATGTTAAACATGGTGAATTTTTCTTTTGTTGGTGGCAAGAGTTTATATTTGAACTAAGTATGTAAAGATCCACACAGTCCTCACCAAACCCATCTGGGGGTCTATGACCTTTGACCTCCACTGCCTCTTCAAAGTCATTACTAACACCTATGGGCTTCTAGGCCACTCAGTCATTCTGTTTATGAAGCTAAAAAACAGACATGGGTGGTAATATGGTAAACCATGGTATACCATGGTATTTTAGGTATACTGTGGTATTTATCATGGTAAATTCTTTTATGGTTGACCTCCATGATGGACTACCATGGTATGATGTTTGAGTGGTAAGATGATATGAAAGATGAGATACTACCCAAGCTTACTAAACAATTCACTGTCTAGTCTTGATACAGCCATAGAGATAAGCTTACCTCACTATCCTGACACACCCAAAGACAAACACATGACAAAAAAAGGCTTAAAAACAAGCATTTTACACAGCAGACAATCTAGCCCAGTCAGCGCTCTCATTTTAATCCTGTTCAGAGCTGCAAAATTTAACATCATATGATGCTGAACATTTAGAATTTTGAACAAAATAATGACACATTGAGAAAATGATGAGGAGAAAAAGGATTTGTCCACTTGTGTTTGGCAGCATGTTAATGCAGGGTGGACATAAATTAAACACTCTTGTTGAGAACCTCAGAAAAACATATCTGAAAATGTTCATTAAAACATTATGTGATCCCATCCCCCTCCAGTAGCCGGATTTATTTTTATGCAAACCATTTTAATATTATGAATGAACTACGAAGCAGATATATTTTTGTTTCTAAGCACGTAGCCATTCTACCTTCTTGAGATAAGTGGCTTCATTTATGCCAGCACAAATTACTGGGACAAGGTCTGCGGGACAAATCTTGAAATACCTTAAGAAGCGAATGTGACATTTTATGAATGTCCCTCGATGCATATTCATATTCATAAATACCATGTAATTGCCCATACGAAACACAAGAAATAAGCACTTATAACAGGGTTAGCTGGCTCTAGTCCAATCCAGTACACACTTTAGTAAGCTCCACAGCTAACTGATGCTTTAGAAAAAATAAGCTGGTAATCAAATATGAACCTAACAAAAATTCCAGATCTTACTCAGATCACGACACCCTCGGAAGCAACGTGTATCTTTTTTTAAGGGACAAGCTGGCCAATGACTACTGAAGGCCAGCTCCTTGGCTCAAAATTAGCCTGCACCTGTTGGGTGCCTGGCAACAGCCACACTACAACAGTGCAAAACCGCACTCTCTTACCAATACCTGAATGCACATTCACACACTCTTAACATAAACTGGATGAAGAAAACACAGAACCTTTCCCTTAAGGAGATTGTTAAAAAGTCAGGAGGTCACCAGAGAAATTTCAGACATCACAGCAAAATAAGCACCACTAAAGCTAATATTGGCAACATAACAGATTTTTACACTGCAGTGCATAATTAAATAAAATCAACAGAATGTTGATTTTCTATCAATCTTGAATAATACTGAAGCATCCAAGCATCTTTCATAAAAAAAAAAAATCTTTGAGATGATAGTCTCTAATTAGGTTTCAGAGCATCGTCCTGATAATAATAATAATAATAATAATAATAATACAATTCCCAGAGAGATTATTTAAGAGCATGATCTCGCATTTTCCAGGAACTAGACCTAAAAACAGTGCCAGAAACCTGACCGGAGGCTTATCACATGAAAGCGGGCTGATTTCGCAGGGCACCGACCTTGCCCAGCTTGTGGTCGAACCACACCAGCGCATGATTCCGCGACAAGACCTTGCAGTCGAAGGTGGCGTTGTTGGGCCCCGGCCGACACCGGGCCACCGAGCGGCCGATCTTGACCGGTTCGTCCAGGTACACATGGCGCTCCTGGAAGGCGTGCGAATTCGGGCGGCAGGTGAACACCGCCAGTGCCGACGGCATTGATGAAGGTGATGGCTTGGAAGGGCTCTCACTCCAGAACTGACGGATAGCAGCAGCTCTTGATCCGACATGCAATTAAGTTCCCTTCAGATTTAGAGGTAATAGGTATATCTGGATTTACAGCAATGCAACAGACCTACATTACGGTCCACTACTTCCTCCTAACACCACATGCGCTCCATCTCACATACCCATCCCATGTTTCCGAAGCACAAAAACATTTACCAAAAACTTCTTCCATAAAAACGCATCCCCTCAAGTAAACCAAAACTCGGTCACAGCAAGTTACCATTTACCTGTCTATAAATCTCGCTGGCTAGCTATGATTCCGACCACTTAGGCGTGAAATGAAAGAAACTGCCGAATTTTCTTTTAAAACAGGCTAATGAATGGATTAAACATATATATTTTTCTAAACTACCGGACATTATTCTTCAGCCTAGGTTAAATATTTAATTTACCTAGCCTTCCTTAGCCAACTACGGGGGTGTGACTGTGGCTTTCGGACACCGATTTTAGCTGAGCTCGGACAGTTATCTTTTACCACTTACACCGCACTCACTGTTCAAATTATTCCCACTGACAACGTTCATTAACACGCCGGATAACCCGAAACACTCGCCCGCTTCTCCGGAGACACGCTGACGGCTAGAACACCGCCTTCGGCTATTTCGGGTAGCTAGCCTGCCGCATCTCCATCCCAGACTGTGATTCCGTTTGCTCTAGGGTTATCCGCCCAAGTACTTCACCACTATCAGCACGCCCGTCTTAAACAAAACCTGCACCCTATCCCGGTTACAAACCAGTCGTCCAACAGTTTAATCACCCGGCTACCTAGTCACTAGCAATACGACCAGACCGCGAGCTGTTCTGACTGGAAGTCCTGTTAACTCCTGCATATCAAAATAAAAATGACCAGCCATCTAAGCTGCTTCCTTAAATCTCCATCTTCAAAGTATATTTCCAGGGTAAGCCCGTGGTCAGACTTAACTATCCCAATTGTAGCTTTAACCTTGCCAGCCAGCTAACACACAACTACAAGCATAAGGTTCTGCCGTAACTAAAATTGTTAAATAACTATGCTGAAATGACTACACTGCAACAGATACAGAGCGATCCTTCTTCTGCCAACGGTGCACACTTGGTAGTTTGACGTCAGGTCAGCGCGTTGCTGCCACCTACAGCACTGGATGTATATTAGAACACGAATTAGGTGATTCGAGACGGGGATCATCTGACATCACAGCAATTATTTCTACATGGTCAAAAGAGATATAATGAACCGCCTTCTTATTTAAATGCCTCGGCCTCCTGTTAATATTTACATTTTTATAGCAATTATATAGTACAGAATACTTGTATATGAAAACATGATCTTTAAAAATTCAGAACTGCACATACAAATTGCATGTTATTTAAAAGTAGATTTTTGAAAAAGCGGCTAATTATACAATACTGGGTTGTAGGGAAAGTGAAAATAAATGATAAGCCATTCTGGTGTGAACAAATCAATGAAAAAAGTCAGGAAGTAGGCAACTTTCAAGCCAATCACTCCCTGTGGCACTTGATCACTCACATGATGAACCAAATAGTATTTTCTTCATAATATCACCGGTAATTTTTAAAAATGTTCACAAAAAAATATGCTTCATTGTGCATATGTCACCTTCCTTAGTCTATACATGAGAGTAAATAGTATTAATCAAAACCCAAAACCAACCAAAACAACCCATTGGATCCCCTTAAATGGGTGGAGACCTCAAGACCCCCAATCAAAAGTTATGTCCTTCAGTCTATAGGTACAATCACTGTTTCCAAATAAAATGCTGTGTCATGGAAAGGATCCTTGTTCTTGCAAAGTGCTGTTTTCACCTGACAGATGCTTATATTTAAAGGATTTATGTGCTTTTTATAAATGATTTTTCTCCCCTCGACCAACCCCCTAACCCCTGCGAAGCTTCCCTTGCTGCCGAGGTTTACTGCACACCTTAGAAACAGCACTGACAGATTCCATATTATTCTAGCTATTGCTGCTGCCCATTTCAGTCATAATTATCATTATTTTAACCCACTAATTCTGCTCACCATTATTTGTTAACTTTTCATTCATTTTATTTATATTCTCACTCAACGTGCATTACCTCTGCCATGCAGTGTTCCTGTTCAGATCGCTGCTTTTCTGCATAAGATCTGCCGCACAGAATTTCATTGTATGTTCGTACAGTGACGCTATTTGTGTTTTATGTTGTATGTCGGCCCAATGATTTACAAGTAAGGGTTAAGACAGACCTATGTTCTCTGGTTTTTGAGTTGGCAACATGCTAAACATGATATCATACTGATCAGACTGGACACATAAGCGTCAGCCAGGAATAATCTGGCACCCTTTCACTGTCCTCATTCTTAAGCTGGGTCTCCTTTCACCAGTTCACCAGTAACTTGGCAGTGGTGCCACTGAGGTGAAGGTGCTGACAGGCAGTATCGCTGAGTGTCTACGTTGGATTTTAGCCCTGTTGACCTGATCTGTCCAAGTATTGTCTATTAACCAGTGGGACAGCATCAAGTGACTGGGAGAATTTTATTGATTCATTGAATGGTGTGGAACTAAGTGGGTTAGGGATCTGTGCCCATTTCCAGAGGGCTGTGGGTTCAAATCCAATAGTCAGCAAAGTAATCACATTACTACTAGTTTGTTAAGCAAGACCCTTAACCCCGTGTTCGATGCTGGCTGTGTCTGTACCCAGACCCTCAAACTTGGCCTTGTGTATATATAAAACATTACTATTCTATTATACCTTTTTTGTTTTTTGCTCTCTCACTCCCAGTAAACTGATCTGCAGTCCACACTGTCACATGCCTTGAATCTCTCCACTTTGTCCATGGTGATTTAAGAGTCACATAAATGCTAATCTTGTTCCATGAAAATTACCCTGTAGCCCTAGCAGCTTTGTTTGCCATGGGGTAGCCGAGGTCACCTGCCCCCACCAGAAACGCCAGCAAGACACACGTCGGTACAGGTGGCGACGTGACCGTCACCTCGGAGGCGGGAGGAGAGGAAGAGCTGTGTGTCATCGGCACAGCGGCGGTAAGAGGAACCATGAGAAGAGATGACAGATGTTGTGTGCATAGAGGACAGGCAAAGAGTTAGGGCTGATTCCCGTGAGCAGGAGTCGATGTGAAGAGCGGGACAATTTTATTTGTGTGAAATTTTCTTGTTCTGTCCATGGGCATGTGAATTTTCTCCAGGTACTTTGATCTCCTCCCATGATCCTACAGCATCCTTTTAAAGCAAACTGGCTTATCTAAATTGTACCTTATGTGTGATTGTGTCCAGTGATGGACTGGCCCCATCACTGTATCCCATTTGATCTTTCTAACTGCTCTGAACTTTTCTTCACTTGGAAGCAGGACTACTTACATCATTATTAAATTACTATTATTTACTGATTACTCTATATATTTGCTTAGCAGATGCTTTGAGCTGAAATGACTTGCAGATTTTACCCATTTGAACAGCTGGATATTTTACTGGAACAGTTAAAATTAAATATTATCCTGAAGGGTAAAACAGCATGGAACCTCCTGGGATATATTTTTGTGTTTTTGTTTTTCAAATATACGCCGGCTCTAGGGGCAGTGTGACATTTCCGAATATCACCTGTGGTTTTTATTTATGTGCTGTTTAATTTAATAGACTGCTCCCAGGTAGTCACACTGTGTCATGAATGTTATTTCAGCCATAAGATTCATGCCTAAGAGATGACTTTTCCATGAGGCAGAATGCTGAGCCATTGCCTTAGATTACTCACACTTGGTGTTTTTGCTGGCAAAAGTGAGTTGTCAGCCACTGCACCTGCCTTGCATTCCCAGGGGCCACGCGAATACTACAGAGATCCTGCTCCCTGCTGTCATCCTAGCGTGTAGCACCCAGAGGTGGCTGACAGGTCCCCTTTTTGAGCACAGACACCCCACAAGAAACTAGCTTTGAACATGATGATCATCTCTCAAAGTATATTGTCAACTTCAGATATAAGAATAAGCAAAGTCAAAACGCGGAGGAAATATTGTTCTTGTTGGTGCAAATGAGTAACATCCATCCATTTTCAGTAACTGCTTATCCTCTTCAGGTGTGCCGGGAGGTCTGGAGCCTATCTTGGAGGCTATAGGCGCAAGGCAGGGAACAACCCAGGATGGGGCGCCAACCCATTACAGGGCACACTCACACACCAATCAACCAGCCACACAGTCACACCAAGGGCAATGTGGGAAGTCCAGTTCACTTCAGCGTGTTTTTGGACTGTGGGGGAAAATCGGAGTACCCAGAGGAAACCCCACGATGACACGGGGAGAACATGCAAACTAATAATATATTGAATATAAATACTGAAACATATGAACATAATGTAAACAACATTTAAAGGCATGAACATTAAGCCACTGATGAAAGAAACATTGGAAAACTTAACCACCTGATTTGTGGATTGTAGATATTTGGCAGAAGACTTTGGCATTGAAGCAAAATGTGCAAAAAAGTAAATAGATTTAGATTCAGCGTTGTGAGCTTGGAGTTATCAGACCTTTTTGCAGACCCAGTCTGAAGCTGGGAGGGGCCAGACTGTTCAGCAGTTGGACAGTCTGAGGGAAAGTTGTTTTTAAGCCTCACTGTTCTGGCTTTGAGACTGCAGCACCTCCTACCAGATGGCAGTGAAGCAAGGAGCTTATGATAGGTATGTGATGGGTACTTGATATTAGATTGCGTGAAGCCCTGCTTTAAACATATATATGTGCAGGTGTATAGTATATACACAATGTTAGCGTAGAAAATGCCTGCCAACACAACACAAGCATCTGGAAATGTACTGGAGGGATTTAATACTATTCTACAAGAAATCGCACCATTTGGTGTTCTGTTGATAGTGGCAGAAAGTCACCTTCAGCTTAGCTGGCAACCATCACATTTGGGAGGAGGGAGCAAAAATGTGGACTGTCTAAGGGGGTCTCTGAGGATTATGCTGAGAAGCACTAGTTTATAGTGTAGGGTATTTGTCATAAAAGCATTCAGTGACCCCTTGTGTTCAGTGGATGTGGGACATTGTCATCCAGAAACGTTCAACTCACGCTGATGGGAATGTTTCACTGTTTGGTTAACAATGGTACCCAGAGAAACAGTCAATGTGTGGAGTTTTAATTTTTGTTTGTTGTATTTGTGCACCAGCCTTGTTGACTGAAAAAATGTATTAGTTTTACAAACTCCTATCTATTTATGCGCCTCACTAGTATGTCACTTTGGACAAAATCTTCTGTCAAATAAACCTTCTGATTATTTATTTGTTTGTTTATATACCCCAAGACATACTGACTGACTGACATGTTTGTATACACTGTATACAAACATGTATGTGTTTCAATGTCCAATACTGGGCTTCGATTACCAGTGCTGTTGAATTTCCCACTACCTTCTGTTAGCAGGAAAAAAAATGATTCTGACTCTGATCGATGTGATCACTCAAAATGACTTTGTATCTATGTGACTTTACCTTCCCCTCTAAGGGGCTGAGTGGTCCTAATCCATGCAGAGATAATGAACCCTAACGCCATAACCAAGCAGCCAGAATCCTTCGCCATAGGACTCAGGCACTTCAGCCTGTCGGCATCCTTTGGCTTACAGCACACATGTACTCATCTGCAAGGTGACAAAAATGACTCATCTGACCATATGACTTTGCCCGGCTTGGTGGCTTTGAGCTATCTTTTTTCCCTCATGTAACTGACCATAGTAACTCCCTTCTGCCCTCATTAATAAAGCACAGTACTAAATCATTCAGGGCATTATTCATTTTATTATTTTTATTTATAAGTTTAATGAAAATAAACCTAATCCTTAATCAACAGTTTTATAGACCTTCCCCAAACACTAGCAAAATCTGCACAATATTTCAATACATCACACATATCTTATTAACAAACTATTGGATTAATGCACTCTTTAAACAAACAGCAGTTGTGTGTCCATTAATAGGGTAGGTCTGATCAGTTCATATCCTGACTATCATTCAGTATTGTCAGGTAATGTTAAAATTGATAAATATATAACATACACGATAGAAGTAATCCCCTAAATTGTACAAAAAATGCATTCCAAAAAGCCTGATTAGACATTATTTGTATCTTATTATTTTGCATTATTTGTATAATGAACATGATTGTACATTTGGATAATATATGTTTTGTGTCTCTTTAAATAAGTGAAAATCCTTAAGGAAACTTAACCTCTACTGTACAAACATGCATCATCCAAAGAGAAGCCTTAACGAGCTCTGGGTTTGACCAACCTGACAGACAGTAGTAATGACCCTAGTTAAGTTATCATCTAGCCAGGGGGAGCTTCCCAAAATGTTAGCTACATGATGGACAGAAGCAGCGGTCAGCCGGGCCAAAAAAAAAAGATGGTATCAAATATCACTGACAGGCCCCTGTTCCATAAGTAGTGTAACTTACATCTACTTCAGGAAATTTAAAGACAAGTTATTTAAGCTTGTTTCTACTCAATTTAGGGATTTTACAAATCATACATGCATACACAAATTGTTTAAATTGTGAAGCCTGGCTTACATTAGAATGTGTGAATAATTCTACACTTGGAACAGAAAAGTGGGATTTCAGTTTAATTCAGCTGTTTTTTTTTTTAATCTTTACATTTTCCCAATTTTGCCCTGAAGCTTTAAAGAAAGATTTAGCACCAAAAACAGCAAACTGAATGAATATAACAGCAATAAAAGTTCAGTAGTGTTAAAAGTCAGAAATTTATAAAAAGTAGAGAAAAGAGGACAAAATCTGGTAGGATTACTTAAGGGAGAAACAAATATTGTGGGATTCAGACCACCTGGTTGCTCAAACACCCTGTACCCAATAATCTCAAAATGTTAGAAATAAATGGATGACTTCAGTTGAAACTATGGTGAAAAGTTGGCCCTTTAGTGCAGGCAGTTATGCTCAGATGGGCAGAATGTGCAAAAGCTACATCCATGTGATGGGCCAATGTTCTGCTTACATTCATTGGTACAGTACAGCACTCAAAACGTATTGTAGGGCAGAGAGTGTGCGATTCATGCTTGGTGAAGGCAAAGCCCTGCAGTAGCTTCTGTATCTTCTGTAGACAAAGACATGTATTATATTTTCTGTATCTTGAACAGGAAATCCCCTGATCGTATATTAGATAGTGGGCTAACAGGAGCATCAATGGTCAAGCCAATGGTAAAAACGGTCAGGTTTGTGACAATCTATTATTCTACTCCATTGAAGCAGCTTTCTGAGAGAATGATAGAGTGTTAGTGTGCTTTCATATTTTTGGTTCAAAACACAGCAGCATGTACAGTATCCAGTCTGCTGAAATGGTCGTATGTTATGCTGCTCCTTGTCTCTCTGCATGTCCTCCCTATAGGCATTAGTATGAATTTCAGGGCCTTGGTTCCCTTAATGGAAAAAGGCCTACTACTTGCACTGTGTCATCCATCAAGCCCTATGTCACATCTTGCCTTTTGTATTTATCAAGCCAATGAATCCTGATGTTTCCTCCACCACATGAAAATAAATCTCTTTAGAATTTTTCCATGTATGGTTCCTCAGAGGAGAAAGGAGCCAGACATGTATGTCTGGTCATCACAACCTTCAGGAAATGTCTTAAGACCCATGACATGTAGGAACATCTCAGCTAACTCATCCATCCACTGCCCTTCTCTCAGTCCACATTAACTACACCTTTGTTATGGTGTCTTAGCAACAAAAGTGTTTGTTTTTTTTTTTTTTTTTTTTTTTTTTCATTTTTCGTGTGTCTAACAGGAATCTAGTTCTCATAGTGTTTTAATATCAGTAGCTTTTCTGATGTTTAATCTAATCTAATAGTCTAATAGTGCTTTGAATAAAGCTTTTGGTCCAGTGCTAACTCGTTCTTGTTACTGGACACTCACTGGAAGCTCATCAATTATACCTAAATGGCCCCTTGATAGCTCCACGCTTGTGATGTATTTCATGCCTCACATTTATGCCGATTTGGATAAAAGCATTGTAAAATCAAATAAATGTAATCATTTTTCATTGTTTATTAACCGCATTCATTATGCCTTCATCGAACATTCAGTGCACCTTCATAATGCCGTTATAATGCATTCATTGAACATTCGTAAGCAGCATGTACATATACTTAACATCCTGACATACTGTAACATCTTTAATTTAATTTATTAAATGAATTATATGATAGTAATGTTTGTTATAATCATATAATGATTGATTTTAAACATACAATGATGTGAAAAAATAGGATTCGGAGTTTCTTACATATCTTGATTAAGAAATTATGTTGAGCAGAAGGGATTTTACAATAGAAGGGAGTTTAATATTTTGTTGAGGCATGAATGCTTTCCTTACCGAAAAAGGAACAGGAAGAATTTAGTTCTCTGTTAATTTATATGTATGCATGATATTACATTATTAATTTACTTTAATTTATTAATTTACCTTTCAGAATTCTAAAACAATTTACATTATTAATTGAAGGAGAATAAAATATGTTTTTAAATAATATTCAAGTAACTCTGTTTCACAATTATGTATATTCCTTGTGATCAATTCGATGATCAATTTGAATTCTGCAGAATGATGGTTTTTTACCGAGCTTCCAGAAAAAATTCATTAAACGGTGGCTGGATTTAAATAGGTTGTGAAGGTTAAGGGAGACTTGTATTTGGGGCCCACTCTTCAGACTAAGCTATTTGTTATTATTGGCAAGGTGTTGAGTTACAGATTTAACCTCATGGCTTCAAATGGATTCTGCTGTCTCTGTAAGGAGCTGCAGGTCAGGGAGAGGTTGGGACAGCAGGAGGTTCTCCTCCAGCTACCGACTACGTGATTGGTGTGCAGGTTCTGTTTTCCTGAGTGCCACTGTAAATCAAACAAGACATCTCCAACGGGGACATGTTCCTCTGCCGAACGTTGGATGTTGCCAAGCCATGTGGAACGTATTTGTTTACATTTGCTTGTTGTATAGAACACCCTTCAAAAGGTAATATAGGTCAGGACCTGATTCTGTTGATTTACTTTATAGTGTTATACAGGCCAATTTAAACATGATTGAGGTAGTGTATTTTTGTAGGAAGTATGCATTTTGTACTTGTTGGCGGGGACTAACAACTGTAAACAACCCCTTGTTGTACTGTTGTTGTTAAATAGTTGCATTTCCTGATTGTGGCGTGTATGTTTACCGTGTCTTATGTGAACCTTGTCCATTCCTTTAGCGTTGTGTAAATTACTCACTGTGTGTATGCTTTACAGTCCGGTGTCTAACCTCCCTATGTTCCCCTGTCATATTCAGTTTGGTGCTTGTTTGAATATCTGTGTTAGTCTTGTTAAGGACTGTAATAAAAGGGCGTGATTCTCCTCTAAACAAGCCTCTCGTCATTTGCCATCGTCACCCACAATGCCTCAGTCTGCTAGTCATTACAGTCATTTTAATGTTCATTAGCAGATACCAGAACTTCCGTGATGATGTAGGCTAAATATTCTGGTTAATGGTTTCCTCAATGAGCTGAAACCTCTAGATGTGCCTGTGGGGCTTCTGGCTACAAAACCAACTCAAACTGATCTATTCTGAATGAAGAAAAATCCTGCAAAGAAGTGCTTCTGATGATGTGCCAAAACAAAGTCAATGGGATACCATGAATGGATATTACCCAGCCAGAAATGGCCCAAGTGTTTACCTGTATGTTATGTGATTTGCTCTTATCAGTGTCCTTTGTTAAAAACCTGGTTCTACTCAATGGTGACCAGAACCACAGCATACAAGGACTGGAGGTCGGGACAGACTGAGTTTATTAGCACACTCAGGATGAGGAGGACAGGTGAATCAAGTCACATTCGAATAACCGCTTTGCTTTTTTAACAAGCAACAAATAGATGCTAGACCATTACTTACAGGGACGCGCTTCTCTCTAACAAAGAGCAGACTTCCTTTATAAGAAATTCAATGACTCACAAGTGTAGAGTCTTAACCTGACCTTGCCTCTCCCCCAAAACATTCTCACTCTCTCCATGTTTCACACTCATAATAGAAAATTATTATTTCACTTACCACTGAATGCATTAATTAACTTTAATCATGGAAGACAGGATGCAGTAATGGCCTCCATCAATTTTAATGTTACTTTCTCTTTTGTAGGAGAAAGATGTTATTTGGGGTGCATTAGTTCAGGTTAAAGATGATATGTGATTATCTTGTGACAAATCAGGTTAGGAGCGGTCGCCTGACGAAAGCCTGAAATCTTTCAGAAGAGTGCACGACACACTCTGTATTTGAGCCTTTGATCTATTTTGATTATTTTTTTTCCAGGAACTACCTCTGAAATCAACCTTCATCACAGCGAGTTGCCAGTTTTGGATGTTTCCCTGAAACCCTGAATTCCTTAGTTTGAAAATCATGCATAGCTATAGGCTGTTAACATGGTTACATGGGCAGGCATGACAAAATGCCTCTTTGAAATGGAGGCTCAGTAAATTTAGGGTCTCTTGCCCCGACATCCTGCCCTGTGTGGTGACTCAGTGGGACGTAATTAAACACACCAGTGTTTGTCAGAGCATTACTCTACTGGATGACAAGAAGACAATGGACTGTACCATTTCTAGCCGGGAGCTCCCACAGGGGGTCCAGTGACGCACACACCACCCCAAAATAGCGTGCATTCATTTGGCCGGTGTGATAAACAAACTCTCACTGGCTACCACACTGATGTTGATGCTAAGGCAGAGGATTGCAAACTAGAAAGACCAGTTTCTGGATCCTAAAACTAAATGTGTTCCCCAAAACTGGATGCACTATCCATAGCCTCAACAGTAAACTTTTTACTGGTGATCTCATGGTTCTCAACAGCAAGATCACACGTAATGCACGTGGCTTGTGTAACAGTGGGTGTCAAATAACAACAGCAGTGTCAGTGATTTAGCTTGAAACAACACAGCGTTCCTTGTTTCAGGACCTTCTGTACTGTAGAAGCACATCATTTTAGGCAATTTTAGTATTAATAGAATTGCGTGCAGTTTTTAAACAGAAAAATTTCTTTAGTTGCATTTTTCTACTTATAAATATCTAATGATTTCTTCAATAACAAAAAGTAATAAGAAACTAGTTCCTCATCAAAGTGACACAAAGGTAGTAGAAAATGCCTTGAACAATGTCAAAATATTGCTCTATTTATATATTTTAGATGACGATACCTTTTATTTGCCATTTCAACAAGTACAGATACACAAAAATACTTTACTTTTTGCATATTCCTTCTTGCTCTCCTATGGAACAGACATTTATCCAGAGCCCCCGGAACAGTTCAACATTTTCAGACTCAATGGTCCAACAGCGATGACTAACTTATCATCCCAGCCATGGGATTCAGATCAGTAACCTTCTAATCTTGGGTTAAGAGTCCTCATACGCATTCATCGTAAAGACAGTCCTTCACTGTTAGGAAAGAAAAAACTTTCCGTAATCTACTTTAATCAAAGGTACTGTGATATTTCCAATGAAAAGCAGGCCAAACCTTTTTATGAGGTTTGTGATAAGTAATAGGCATGTCTTTATTCAGAGCAGGTTGCTATTGTACATGACAGAATAAAAGAACTATACTTCACTGTAAATAATAAAGTCCTATATGGACTGGCTTCTCACCCAGACTAGTATCCTGTGTTTACTGGGATAGGCTAGAGGCTCAGAGCAGCCAGCTACTGCATAAGTGGTTATAGAAAACAGATATATGGATAATAAAATCCTAGGAACAGACAAGCATTGTTGTTTCAAAATGTCACATTAGCATATTTTTCAATATTTTCATATATGCAAATTGCACATAGCCATTCAATTAAAACATAGATATAATTCACATAGAATTTCTGGGATATATTTGCAAAAACAATGTAAACATTTGGACGCAATCTGGAGTATACGTAACGCTGATATATACTCTAGCCCAAGACATATCATGGAGCAGATATTGGTGCCATTTGGATGCTTTGGATAGGAGGTTTAACCACTACTCTCAGCTTGCTACTTCACAACAATATACCATGAACACATACTGTAGAGTTTGACACATAACAGTAAAATCTTTTTCTCTGTATCCCGATTGCTTAAATATTACTGATGAATTGGAGCAGCAGTCAAATTCACACATTGATCTAATTTGACTGGAGCAGAGCATTCCCTCTACACACCTTTGAAGGAGCAGGACATCTCTCATCCAGAAAATCTTGCAACCTGCATACTGACAGGTCCCTGAGGAGCGTAGTCATAGTACTACAGCCAATTCATCACTCATCCTATTCACTTCTGTTCCACTACTAGAACAAAGGAATTCTTGAAAAATCACTGTAACAAGTCTAAACAACACCAAATAATGCACATTTTTACTTATTATTGATTACAACATTGTTTTTGAAATCTCAACAAAATATTCCACAGACAAACATTCATTTCATTATTGGCCATTATTTATTGTTCCAGTTACACCAGTTGATTGTTTAAAAAATGTCTGTTTGTTTGGTACTTTTATGACTATTGTACACATTGCACACAACTCACACAACGTTAGCCAAACGAGCTTCTGCCGTTTGAAGAAGGTGGTTTCTAGCCACTTGCATGCTTCATGTTTGAATGCTATGTGATGTTAACACTGCCGTTACCATGGTATCTTGAACCAGGAAATAAAATGACAGACTTCAATATGGATCTAATTATTCATACAAAAAATAGGTTGCAGCCAACTCCAAAAAAACAAAATGTCTTTTGAACTTATTGTAATACCATTGTTAATTGATAATGGTCAGATCAGATAAAACATTTTGATATAATGAGTACCTTAGTCAGAATCCATTGCTGGACCAGCCAAACATAACAAAAGTTCAGAGAAAAACAGTCCGACTACAGCATTATTTCCACAAAACGTCATAACACTCCAGTAGATTGAGGATATCACACGTCCAGATGAAAATCAAAGACAGATGGAAATTTTTAACCTACGAAGGTCAAAATGAAATTCTTACGGATGGTCACTATCCGCATTCATTGGATCGCTGTACAAAGTCTCCCCTCGGCAGATAGCCCCAGTACTGCAGGTACATGTTTGTGTGATAAATTTAATTTGCGACTCTCTCCTTCACCCTTCCCAGCAGCGATGTGTTGTGCCTGAATGCACCGCTCCGTCAGGGTTTCCGGCGCGCCGCTGTGTTACCGGCACGCCGGTGTCCCACGGCCCAGCTCGTCTCCAGATCTACTGGCTATTGCACCAAAAAAGAAATAACTCCGTTTGGCCAATCATGATCCATAGCAGCTGGATAGTCTGACCCATGGAGCTTAGTTCCTTTCGTCTTTCTTCTCACTTGAAGGTGCAACAGCCAGAGTGGGCGGTACCAGAATCATTTCCAGGAGTTTGGTTTGGGGAGGTGGGAAAGGGCAAAACAGCCCAACAGATTGAGTCTCTTTGGTCCACAAGACTGTCCGATATGCCCCTGTGTTGGGGGTGTGGGGGGGCAAATGGCTTCTCCGCTGCCTCTCACTGGTTGTTCTTCTCTGTGCATTCTGCTTCGGTGCTACGGGGGAAGTAGACGGTGGTCTTGTTCTCCTCGCAACGGTCGATGTGCTTGAGGTGCACCACCATGTGCACGGCGTAGGCTAGCACTAGCAACAAGATCATGGAAGTCACCAGACCCATAAGGATGGCTGGCGTGAAGAAGGTAGCACAGTCGCTGGCTGAGGCGAAACGACCAGATTGCACGTTAAATGCCTGGATCTGCAAGTAGGTAGAGGGACGTTAAAAAGGAAGAAAGAAAAAACAGCAGCAGATACGGGTTTTATCGGGTTTGTTTCAAAAAGATTGCTGATGATTTGATAGTCTGCGTAAGGATTAAGAGCCAGACATTGAGTTAGGTTTGTAGGAGTTAGACCAGGCTTAGTCATGGTTTAGCTAAGAGGATTTTTTAGGTTTTAGGTAGCTTTGAATGGCTTTCTGTGAAGTTTAACAGGATATATGATTTAAGAGCCTCAGGAAATAGCCAAAGAAATGTCAGTTACTCTTTGATATCACAGATCACTGGTACCCCTCCTGAATGAATGAGCTATGCATATTTAAGACCAAATTGTAAACAGGGAAACAACAAACACAGATTCTCCTGATATATGTCAGAATTCATAAACAGCTCCAGAAAATGATCAGATGAGACACAAACAACAGGACAGCCAGTATGAAATGGTGATGTGTGTGCAGCGTATGGGAAGGCTGCAGCGATCGCCGGCCTCCTACCTGGAAATCTGTGAAAGTGATGTGCCAGTTGGCTGCGCTGTCGCTGTGTGAGCTGGGAACCAGCAGGGTGTCATACTTCTGCAGACTGCTGACGTGCTGGCAGTGGTAGGAGTAGGTGGCAGGGGCGAACACCTCAGTGGCGTTGAAGGTGGCTTCGTGGGTCCAATTATAGTGGATGTGAACGCTGTCCAGTGTAAACCAGTTCTGACCAGCTGACTCATAGAACGTGTTGGACATCTGGAGTCTGTCCAGTGGGGGGGAGGGGGGGAACACAGAGAGATGCTTTTTTTAAAGAAGTTCTCAAAAAGAATGGCAAAAGGAAGAGATGGACTGTTAGCTGCCCTGTCTGGACCTGCCTAGCAAGTTTCTGGTCAAAGTTTGGTACTAAAGTTGACTTTATTTATCTAGAAGCAGCCTTTGTACATTTGGTACTGCTCAAAATAAAACCGTGGTACTTCTGACAGTTATGGCTTCACACAGAGTGTGTATGCAACCATGTGGGCATACGGTGCAATGCAAGAGAAACACAGACAACAAACTAGAAAACAAGTAAGATGTGTAGCCAGGTAGAAATCTGCAATGCCTGAGTAGGAGGACAGTTCATGGGTTTCCTGAAGGCGATTTTAATGAAATTGTAATTAAAATTATACTACTGCCATCCTCTGAAAAGGCTTTTCCATTTAAAACAATCAATGATGCAAATATGGCGACAATGTAGTTCTGAAACCAAGAACACTCCAAAGGAAATCCAACTAAAATAACATGTGACTGGCCCATACCTGATGACTAGTCCTCTGAGATCCTCTACATCGCCAAACCGCAGTGACAGCCTGTTAGAAAATATATAGATGAGATATTTTAACAATGTAGCAGTGTCAGCCTATATGGGTCAATGTGCCACTTCATGCTCTGTACACAAGCACTAGAAATATATAAGGACACATGACCTTGAGATGGAAGACCTTACTGACACCTCACTGTAATTATATAGGTGATGGGAGATTAAGTTAGCAAAGGTATTTCAGATTACTGATCTTCTACTAGGGTCTGGCAGGAGCCTGCAGGTTCTCACACTATGATGTGATGCTAAAAGTGTGATAAAATAAGAAGACTGACAGCATGTGTGCCAGCCTTGCTCAGTGTTTTCTGGGATGTACGCAGGGCTGGCCTAAGGCACAAGCGAATTAAACGGCTGCTTAGGACCCAGCAGCCACCAGGGGGCGCCCTCCAACTGATCAGCCTGTCAGATTTGGGAGGAAGATGATAAATTATAACTAGGATAGTCACATTTTGTTTAAGGCCCTGAAAAAGGATGGACCAGCCCTGCGTGTGGAATCGAGGTAATCAGAGAAATGTTGTCATCACATTGGCAGCATCCAAATTGGGAGGGATATGGAATTTTTTTAAAAATGCAGGAGTATGATGAGTAGACATACGTGGCTTTGTCCTTGTTACATACGGAGCCCCTGGTATCCACCAGGGCACCGGGGCCGAATGCTCTCTCCGTGAGGTCCACGATGGTGTGGTTCTTGTATCTGATTGCCAGTTTCTTAGCTCTGAACAGAATGCATATCTTGCCGTTATGAGCCACATTAAGAGCGGAGAAGGGGGTGGAGTTAGCAGACTGGAGCAGCCTTCTTTTGTATCGATGAGGGGCAGCTTGGTGCCATCCATAAGGCTGGAGCCCAGAGAGAGAGAGATAACAGCATTAGCACAGCCGCTAATGCGCTGCCACTTCCCATTCCCCTTATCGGTTCAGGATAGGTATCCATTCACAAAGACAACACATCATGGGGAATGACCCTGAATTTGAAAATTATTCCCCCTCACCAAATAGCTTCTAGCAACAAGAGATTATTAAAGGATTATATATTTTGACCAATGGGGATTTAACGTAAGGGGAGATTTTAGTGTGCCTTCTTATAATAATCTTATAATAAATCATACTGTGGGGTTTTTTTTTTTTTTTTGCATGCTTACATTGACAAATGGGGGATAAAGTAAA